>CM043702.1:105174087-105859087 GCA_023935145.1 Bretschneidera sinensis
GTATAACAAAAAGAATTTTAAGAAAAACAACTAATGAACAATTCTAATTGAAGTATCAAAATCAATCAAAAGAAGAAACCTTGGTCTAAGTCAACATCCACCATCGAAATTTTACAACTAATCATCGATGCAAGTATATATCAATTCACACTTTGAATATTCACCGTTGGAACTATTTTCCTATCTCTCCTTAGTCACAATTAATTGGAAAGCAAGCGATCTAATTAACCCTAACTACTAAACGACCTAAGATAAGTGCTAAAGGTTTAATCTAATTGCAACCTTAAGAATTAGAGAGATCGATGAAGGTAAATAACACAAGCACACATGGTTGTATTTAATTTAGTCAAGTGTTCATCCTAAGATCTAATAATTTCTGACGCAGCAAATCATTAAACCTTAGTTCCTTCACAAATTAGAGGGATCAAACAATTATGGATTTGATATCTAACCTAGCAGTAGATTGCAACAAATAATAAACTAGTAGGCCTCCTAGTAATTAAACAAGACAATCATGAAACTAGGGACAAAAAATTATCCGATACTCAAAGTATAAATTGAACAATAAAAACATATTAGATCTCACAGTTTTATTGATTTCGAGGCTTCCATTTCCTTTGACCAATTATAAAAGTTTAGCCATGCAGGGCCATGATGAAAACTCAAAGGAGAAGATTATAGAAGAGGGGAAAGAGATGTGTCCCCGAAGTCTGATGATTTCTCCCCTCTTATACACTTTATTTTCACTATTGGAAACCTACCAGATCTCCTAAAAATATTCTAAATATTATCCTAAAATAGCAATATCCAAATCTGACTAATTTAAGGAAAATATTAAAAATAAAATAAAGTCATAATATAACTAGGAAACTGGTATTTTCAGCATGAATTTTTGTGCCCTAGATATGGAAACTTTTGAAAATAAACCACGTCAAATCAGTGTATTAGAATTGTAGGCTAAGGGACTTTCTAGAACTGCAACAGTGCAGGTGCAGCAACTCCAAGCCCGGTTTTGACCTTGATTCAACCCGTATCTGTCAAACATCGAAACATGAAAGTTGTAGATTGTTTTCTTGGAGTTCCGTAGCATCTTAAATCATCTCAATCGGAGTTCAGACGAGAGAGTTATGCTCAGATTACGAAGCGATGTCAAAACTGTCCAAAATCGTCCAATTAGTTTTGTTTTGCACTTATCGCCTCCATTTGCATCCTAAATCAAAATATAAGAATAATGAGTACATTTAGGCACCAAATGAGTATAAAAAGCTAAACATTAAGGGGGAAAATAGGACATTTTGCATTCTCATCAGTGGGTGATTGCAGATAGATTATCTAAATCATCTCAATTTCTTCCTATTAATACTACTTGGAATCTTGAAATATTAGCTGAACTATATGTAGCTGAGATAGTAAGATTGCATGAGGTACCTTTGAGCATAGTATCAGATAGAAATTCTAGATTTATATCTAGATTCTGAGAGGCTTTTAGAAAGCCATGTGCACACAGCCGTGGCCCTCTTAACATCCCTTTGAGCTTTAATAGTGGTGTCCATCTCTACAAAATCAAAAAAGAGTATAAGCACAAGAAATTAAAAAAAAAATAACATAAGAAGTAAAAGGGTTCAAGACTATACCCCCCCTCTAGGCTCTCTAGGCAGAGTTAGAGTCTAGCTAACTCCAAGTTGTCATATAAGATAGCAATGCCTGTGGTCCTGACTACCATATGTGTTACCATTTTCTCTTAAGGCCTCAAGAGATACATCTCTTTATTTTGCCTCAAAAGGTCCAAGTCCTACTTTAGCAGAACTCTGAAGTTCCTATCACTCTGAACATAAAAAGACTTCTTTTTCAATACTTTGATAGAAGTGGGCTTCTTTTCTAATAACCAATTCTTAGCCCTTGAGCTAATTAATACCTAACCATACTCTCAATGTTTTCTAACCTGGAAAAGGATCTTAAAAACAACAAGATTCATCAACCTTTGCACCCATTTATAGTTGCATACGAAGGCCATTAGTAGGCATACGAAATTGGGTACTAGTTGACATAGGGCTACACTGTAAAGGTTTAGAATAAAGCAAAAGAAGTGGTGTAAAAGAAATCTAAGGCCAGCCTTTGGGGAATGGGTGTAAACATAAAGTTAAAATATGCCTGCCCCCTAAAGTCATCACAAGCTCGCTTTCTTATCCCAGCATTTCAAAGTACGTACTCCTCTGGATCTTATATTTAATCCTAAGGACTTCAAGGCCCTTTTCAGCTAGCTCATTAGGCTCTGAGAAAACATTAAAGATTAAATACCTAGAATCCTTACCCATCACTTCCTAGAGTTCAGCTAAAGCATGATTACCTTCTGATGATGACGTGCCATCCTCTCCCCTAAATGACACTAGTGCATGATATTCGACAGAGGTGCTACTCACCTCAACCTCCATAAGGCTATAAGAACTACCACTATTTTAAGACATTGGAAAAGTGAACTCATCAAAAAGGTTATGAGGATTTGTGCTTCTAAAAAAACCAAAGAATTGAACTCCTAAGGACTCCAAGTACCCTGCTTCCAAAAAAACTTTGAAGGCTCTCAAGGAATTTCTTGTTTGAAGATGGTGAAATTGAAGTAAAGGCTGAGTAAGGTCTCACACTCCTTTATAAAGAACCTATAACAGTTGTAAATGAGGGGGTGCCTCTTCAAATAATTGAGGGAAGGAAACAATTTGGCATGCCCTCATTAATTCTAGAGACATTCTACAAACTTTAAGGCCAGCCTAATAGAATTTTTTTTGGCCAAGCTAATGGGCCCCCAAATTCAAAGCATGGCCTAGCATATGGACCACAAATCCTTTCATAAACTGAGCCCTAAAGATAAAGATCGACTCTATGGGCCACCAAATGGGCTAAACACCCACAGTTGAAACCAAACCTTAAGCAAATTTTATGAAACGTTAAAGAAATTTGTACAAGTTAGGACCCCTTAGACCTAATCTCTAAAACTCTTAGGAGTTCGATCTATGTCATCCTCCTCAGACTTAATCTCCAAACTCCAAGGAGTTTAATCTAAGTCATCCTCCTCGAATTAAATCTCCAAAACCCCAAGAAGTTCGATCCATGTCATCCTCCTCAAAGTTAATCTCTAAAACACCATGAGTTTGATCAATGTCATCCTCATCGGACCTAATTGCCAAAACTCTGAGGAGTTCGATCCAAGTTATCCTCCTTTATCCTAATCTCCAAATCTCCAAGGAGTTTGATCCATGTCATCCTCCTCAGACCTAATCTCCAAACTCCGAGGAGTTCGATCCATGCCATCCTCCTCGGACCTAATCTCCAAAACTTCAAGGAGTTCAACCCAAGTCATTATATTCAGACCTAATCTCCAAAAATCTAAGGAGTCAGATCTGTGTCATCCTTCTCAGATATAATCATGAAACTCCGAGGAGTTCAATCCATGTCATCCTCCTCATATCTAATCTCCAAAACTCTGAGGAGTTTGATCCAAGTCATCCTCCTCGGACCTAATTTCAAAAACTCCAAGTACTTCGATCAATGTCATCCTCCTTAGACCTGATCTCTAAAAATCCAAGGAGTTTGATCAAAGTCATCCTCCTCAGACCTAATCTCTAAAACTCTTAAGAGTTCAATCTAAGTCATCTACTCGAATCTAATCTCTCAAACTACGAGGAGTTTGAGCCAGGTCATCCTCCTTGGACCTAATCTCCAAATCTTTGAGGATTTTGATCCATGTAATCTTTCTCAGACCTAATTTCCAAACTCTGAGGAGTTTGATTTAAGTCATTGTCCTTGGACCTAATCACAAAAACTCTGAGGAGTTCAATCCCTGTCATCCTTCTAAAACCTAATCTCCAAAACTCCGAGGAGGTCGATCCATATCCTCTTCCTCAGACCTAATCCCCAAACTCCAAGGAGTTTAACCTAAGTCATTCTCCATGGACCTAATCTCCAAAACTCTGAGGAGTTTGATCCAAGTCATCCTCCTTAGACCTAATCTCCAAAACTACAATGAGTTTGATCTAAGTCATCCTCCTCATACCTAATCTCCCAACTCCGAGGAGTTCGATCCATGTCATCCTCCTCGGACCTAATCTCCAAAACTCCAAGGAGTTTGATCGATGTCATCCTCCTCAAACCTAATCTCCAAAACTCTGAGGAGTTTGATTCAAGTCATCTAATTAACCTAATCTCCAAACCTTCGTGGATTTTGATCCAAGTCATCCTCCTCAAATATAATCTCCAAAACTCTGACGAGTTCAATCTAAGTCATCCTTTTTCAACTTAATTTCCAAAAATCCGTGTTCAATCAATGTCATCCTCCTCGGACCTAATCCACAAACTTCAAGGAGATCGATCCAAGTCATCCTCCTTACACCTAAACTCTAAAACTCTGAAGAGTTCGATCCAAGTCATATTGGAATTTATCTAAGGTTTAAACATGGTTAAGGTTTAAACATAGTTGGAAGAGGTTTGAAAAAGTCAAGTATCAAGTCATTTAAGCCTCAGCACACTAGGGGAGTGTGCGTTAGCATGCAACCAACAAAAAGGGTCCAGCAAAATGAGTGTGCGCACCAGGTCAGGTCCTGGCCCTCCCGAGTCCAGGCCGCGGTGCCTAGAAGGTGGAAAGTTGGCGGAAGGCCAATGCTGCAGTGCCCCCTCCCTAAGGCCGCAGTGCCCAGAACCTTGCTGAAGAGGTGTTCTGCCCTGGGCTGCAGCGCCCCCTATTCTAGGCCACGGTGCCAAGCACACCGATGCACACATGTGTAAACCTCTTTAATGGTTCTTGAGAAATGTCCAAAATGCACAGCTTAACTTAGGATTGATCAAAAGGGATGGTTGATTGGTCATCAAGATCTAAGGGTGGAGAATGACACTCAAGATTGATCAAGAAGTTGGTGCACTATATAAAGGTTCACCTAGCTTCATTCTCAATAAGAATGAAGTGTAAGATTACAAGTTATGACATACATGTGATCATCAAGAGAGAGAATTATGTGAGAGTGCAAAGACATAAAACACAAGAGGGACTCATTGTAGTGAAGCTGGTTGTAAAGAAAGAGTAGCATAGATTTGATAGAGAGCTTTTGTAATAGTTCTTATCATATTCTTTCTTCTCTTCTTGGTTTCTTCAAGAACTTGAGCTTCTTGGAGAGGAGTTGCTGTGATTCTAAAGAACCATTGATTTAGTGCAGAGAGTTCAGAAGAACTAACGGGGACGTAGGCTATTGGCGAACCTCGATAACAAATCGGTTGTCTTCTTTCTTTCTTTGATTTTTGTTCCTGTTTTCGATTCCTAACCTTTACAAGTCATTCTAGACTTGGGTGTTTGGAAGATCACCACCTGGGCATCTTGGCAAGGTGATTTCCAATAGTTGTATCAGAGCTTTGGTGAGAAGGTATCGGAGCAAGAACAAGAAGGTAACAGAGTCAAGACTCCAAGAATCAAAGATCAACTTCTTGGGTGATTCAAGAACGGAGTAAAGATCAAGATCAGATCGTGTTCTTGAGGGTGATTCAAGAATGGTGATAAGATCCATCTTTGATTGTGTTCTTGAGGTTTAGAAGAAAACATTTGTGGGTATTGAATAAATCTAGGATCTTGTCCGTAAAGATGGCTTCAAATTTCGTTGTTGAGAAGTTTGATGGAAAAGGGAGATTTTTCCCTGTGAAAGCGGAAGATCAAGGTTATTCTTATGCAATAGAAAGTAGACTTGGCAATTTGAGAAGATGATGCTTTTTCAGCAATTATCACGGAGGACGAGCGGGTTGAGATGAAGAAGATGGCATACAGCACCATCTTCTTGTACATGTCAGATAGTGTCACAAGGGAGTGTGTAGTCTCGGAAAATCCTGTTGTCATATGGAAGAAACTAGATGAGCTGTTTCTTACCAAAACTCTCCCTAATAAAATTTATCTTCTTAAAAGAATCTTTGCTTTTAAAATGGATCCTAATAAGGAGTTGCAAGATAATCTTGATGTCTTTAATAAACTAGTTCAAGATTTAAATTCCCGGATGAACAATTGGCTGTTATTTTGTTAAATTCTCTTCCTGATTGTTTTGATAATTTGATTAATGCTATTGAGTATGGAAGAGATACTTTAACCAAGGAGATTGTGATCAATGCCATAAGGGCTCATGATTTTAAAGCCAAAATGAGAGAAGCATCAAGTGGAGAAGGGTTGTTCATTAGAGGAAGGCCAGCAACTCAGAATGGCAGTAACATTCATGGTAACTACTGGGAGAAATCAAGATTTGGAGGAAAGAGATGGTTCTACTATAACAAAGAGGGCCATTTCAAGAAAGATTGCAAGAAGAAGATATGGGATGAGAGAAGAAGCCATACCAACAATGGAGAGGCTTCGGTTACCAAAGGAGAATAGCAAGATGATGTTCTTGTTGTGTGCTCAAATGTGAGTAGGAGGCAAGGTAGTGAGAAATGAATTATGGATTTCGGGTGCACTTATCACATGTGCTCTCATAAGGAATGGTTCAAGAATTTCAAGGAGATCAATGATGGAAGGGTCTTCTTGGGGAAAGGCAATTCTTGCCAAGTGAGGGGGATAGGAGACATCCAGTTGAGGATGTTTGATGGAGTCACAAGGCTTCTGCGAAATGTGAGGTATCTTTTGGATTTGAAGAGGAATTTGATCTCATTAGGGCAGCTGGATTCCATGGGCTACACATGCAAAGTAGAGGGAGGAAAGATCAAGGTGGCCAAAGGATCTTTGGTAGTGATCAAAGCAGCAATAAAGGATGGACTCTATGTGATGATCGGAGAGACGGAAATCAATGATCAAGCAGCAAGCTTAATGGTTGAGATTGATAGGGCAACCCTTTGGCACACTCGCATGGGATACATGAGCGAAAGGGGCCTACAAATTCTTAGCAAGGATAGCCTACTTGGTGGAGACAAAGTAGAGAAACTTGATTTCTGCGAGTGTAGCGTTCTTAGGAAGCAACACCGTGGCAGCTTCAACACCGGAGTGCACAAGTCTAAGGGGATTCTTGACTACATTCATTTGGACCTTTGGGGACCAGCAAGAACACCAACATAGGGAGGTAACTTTTACTTTCTGTCTTTAATTGATGATTATTCAAGAAAATTCTGGGTTTATTTGCTTAGGAATAAATTAGATGCCTTGAATAAATTTGTTGTGTGGAAAAAATTGTTGGAGACTCAAACAGGTAAGGTAGTTAAGGCTTTACGAACTGATAATGGCTTAGAATTTTGTAATAAGGATTTTGATAAATTATGTGAATTCAATGGCATTCTAGGGCATAGAACGGTTGTAAAAACACCTCAGCAAAATGGAGTTGCTGAGAAGATGAATAGAACCCTTATAGAAAAAGTTAGGTGCATGTTAATTGGGTCCGGTTTACCAAAATATTTTTAGGGAGAAGCTGTGGCTACAACTGCATACTTGGTTAATAGATCACCCTCTAGGGCTTTAGACCTTAAGACTCCCATGGAGATGTGGAGTGGAAAATCCCCTGAGTTGAGCAACCTTAGGACTTTTGGGTGTGCTACATTTGCACATCATAAGGATGATAAACTTAACCCAAGGTCTAGAAAATGTGTATTTTTAGGGTATGGTAATGGGGTTAAGGGATATAGGTTGTGGTCCTTAGAACCAAAAGGAATGAAACTGATTATAAGTAGGGATGTTAGTTTTAATGAATTATTATTTCCCTATTTGGAGAAAACTAACCCTGCAAGGGCTAGTGAGCAAACCAATCCAAAATTTGTGGAGCATCGCATCATGGAGAATTCAGTTCAGGTAGAGCAGAGGAGGCGAGAGGGTTTAGACCAGGTAGAGCCCATTGATGAAGGCCAAGCTCAAGGCACTCAAGAGGAGGCTGAACTAGAAAAGGTTGATGCAACAAGTCAGAATGACTACTAGCTCACAAAGGACTGAGAAAAGAGGGTGGTGAGACCACCTTTGAGATATGGGTTTGCGGATGCTAATGTAGCAGCTCCTTGGACAGAAGGAGAGATGAGTGAACCAAAAAGTTACATGGAAGCCACAGAGTGTAAGGATTCGTCAAAGTGGCAGCTAGCTATGGAGGAAGAAATGGATTCTTTGATGAAGAACAACTCTTAGGAGTTGGTGCCCAAACCAGAAAAATAGAGAGTTGTGGATTGTAGATGGATCTATAAGATCAAAGAAGGGAATACTCCAGGAGATGAAGTCTGGTATAAAGCTAGGCTAGTGGCGAAGGGGTTCACACAAAAGGAAGGCATAGATTTCATCGGTTGTGAAGTACAAGACGATACGGATAGTATTAGCATTGGTGGTCCAATTCAATTGGGAAATCGAGCAAATGGATGTGAAGACAACGTTCTTACATGGAGGGCTTGATGAGACCATCTACATGAGGCAACCCTAAGGTTATAAAGAAGAAAGGCAGGGAGAGTTGGTGTGCAAATTGAAGAAGTTTCTCTATGGCCTGAAGCAATCACCTCGGCAATGGAATAAGAGGTTTAATTCCTTTGTTATTAGCTTGGGTTTCATGAGGAGCTACTATGATTTGTGCTTGTACTACAAGGGGCAGAAGGTTGAGGAAGTGGTGATCATCCTCATCTATCTTGATGACATGTTGCTGGTTGGGAGCAACATGGAGAGGATAAGGAAATTGAAGGCTCAACTTAGTGAGGAGTTTGAGATGAAGGATATTGGCCATGCACAGAAGATCCTTGGGATGTGTATCATCCGAGAAAGGGAGAGAAACAGATTGAAGATCTCTCAAACTTCCTGCATAGAGAAGACGATATCTAAGTTCTCTATAGAAGATAGCAAACCAGTGAAGGTTCCCCTTGCTGGTCATTTCAAGTTCTTCAGCGATCAATGTCCGAGATTGAAAGCAGAGAAGAAGGAAATTGAAAAAGTCCCTTACTCTAGTGCTGTTGGTTCTGTTATATTCACCATGGTAAGCACTAGACCTGATATTGCTCATGCAATAAGTGTTCTCAGCAGGTTTATAAGTAATCCCGGAAAGGAGCATTGGCTTGGGATGAAGTGGTTGCTGAGGTACTTGAAGGGAAGCCCAGAAGTGGGGCTGATTTATGAGAAGAGGGGTAAGTTCATCTGCCTTGAGGGTTATGCTGATTCAGACTATGGAGCAGACCGGGATAAAAGAAGATCGATTACCTCCTACTTCTTCAACTTAAACGGGTGTTGTGTAAGTTGGAAGGCTCAGTTGCAGCCTATGGTAGAACTCTCAACAACCAAGGCTGAGTACATAGCAGCTACGGAAGCCATCAAGGAGGATATGTGGTGCAAAGGGTTGCTGAAAGAGTTGAAGGTACTAGAAGAGCAGGTTGTGGTGTATTCGGATAGCAAAAGTGCATTGCATTTGTGCAAGAATCTGATATTCCATGAGAGGACAACGCACATGGATGTTCGGTACAATTTCATTTGGGAAAATGTTACGAAAGGATGCATCCATATGGACAAGGTAACCACAGAAAAAAACCCTACGGATTTAGGTACTAAAGTTCTACCCCTAAGTAAGTTCAATCATTGCCTTGGACTACTTAGGATCGAAGTCGGTTGATTAATGACTCAAGATGAGTTTTGTTCCTGAGTTCTTTTCATAATGGTTTAGGTTTAAACACTTAGACAAAGGTCAAGATTGTTGGTATTTGTCTAAGGTTTAAACATGGTTGGAATAGTTTTGAAGAAGTCAAGCATCAAGTCATTCAAGCCTCACCACACTAAGGGAGTGTGCCTCAGCATGCAAGCAATAAAAAGGGTCCAACAAAATGAGTGTGCGCACCAAGTCAAGTCGCGGACCTCCCTAGTCCAGGCCGTGGAAAGCTGGAGGAAGACCAAGGCCGCGGCGCCCCCTCCCCAAGGCCGCGGCTCCGATAACCTTGCTGAAGAGGTGTTCTGCCCTGGGTTGCGGTGCCTCGTGTTCTAGGCCGTAGCGCCAGGCACACTGATGCACACATATGTAAACCTCTTCAATGGTTCGTGAGACATGTCTAAAATGCACAACTTAACTTAGGATTGATCAAAGGCCACGGTTGATTGGTCATCAAGATCTAAGGGTGGAGAATGACACTCAGTTGATCAAGAAGTTGGTGCACTATATAAAGGGTCACCTAGCTTCATTCTCAATAAGAATAAAGTGTAAGATTACAAGTTGTGACATACAAGTGATTATCAAGAGATACAAGAGAGAATTATGTGAGAGTGCAAAGACACAAAACATAAGAAGGACTCATTGTAGTGAGACTGGTTGTAAAGAAAGAGTAGCATAGATTTGATAGAGAGCTTTTGTAATAGTCCTTATCATCTTCTTTCTTCTCTTCTTTGTTTCTTCAAGAACTTGAGCTTCTTGGAGAGGGGTTGCTATGATTGTAAAGAACCATTGATTTAGTGTAGAGATTTAAGAGGAACTCATAAGGACGTAGGCTATTGCCGAACCTCGATAACAAATCGCTTGTCTTCTTTCTTTCTTTGATTTCTGTTCCTGTTTCCGATTCCTAATCTTTACAAGTCATTCTAGACTTGGGTGTTTGGAAGATCACCACCTGGGCATCTTGTCAAGGTGATTTCCAACATTCTCCTCGGATTTATCGCCAATATTTCAAGGAGTTTGATCCAACTCATCCTCCTCGGGCCTATCTCTAAACTCCAAGGAGTTTGATCCATGTCATCCTCCTCATACTTAATCGCCAAAACTCTAAGAGTTCACCCCAAGTTTAACTTCTCGAACCTATCTCAGAAACTCCGAGCAGTTCATGTCAAGTTTAACTCCTCGAACCTATATGCCAAAAATCTGAGGAATTCACGCAAAGTTTAACTCCTAAGACTTATCTGCCAAAAAACCGAGGAGTTTACGCCAAGTTCAAATCCTTGGACCTCTCTCCGGAACTCCAAGTTCAATTTCTTGGACCTTTTGCACTCAACTTTGAAAAGTTTTGCTCAAAGTTGTGCCCTTCAAGCAGAAGGGCTTACTTCAAGTTCGTGCCTCTCGAAATCATAACTCCGAGGAAATTACCTCGAGTTAACATCCCTCAAAACTCATCAAACACAACTATAAGAAGTTGGGACCTTGCACATGTCTTTTCGAGGAGGTAGCATCGAATTATCAAGCCTCCTCGGATTCCACATTTCAAAGAGGTAGCACTGAGCTATTAGGACTCCTCAGATTCCACATTCCAAGGGGGTAGCATCGAGCTATAAAGCCTCTTTAGAGCATACATTCTCTTCCTATGAGGTAGTGCTGAGCTATTATGCCTCCTCGGAGTCTACATTCCAAGGAGGTAGCGCTGAGCTATCAAGCCTCCTTTAAGCTTACATTCATTTCCAAGAAGATAGCATTAAGCTATTAACCTTCCTTGAATGCATATCATTTAAAGGGTAGCCCTGAGCTTTCCCAAACTACTCGAAAATCGGGTCTACATTCTCTACTCTTCAGTACTCGGGTCCTCACACAATCTCATACTTGATATGAACTACACATAAAGGAATCATACTCCAAACATCCTACTTCCTCGACCGTATAACTGCAGTCAAGGAAGTGGTGGTCATCTGATGTAGAGGAAAATTCACCATCCAATGACACAATGATGAGTGACACTCACCAAGGGAAAAAGGGTAATTTAACAGCCATCCTATCACATTGTGATATATGGCAACCCTGAGGGGCAGAAAAGTAATCTCATAACTCAAACAAATCAACCAATTAAAAGGTTACACCTGGCAAAAGGCATAATGGTAATTTTAGTATAATTCTCCAACTTATGGATAACTCAATATGGGATCTTAATCTTATCGCAATGCTTAATCACTCTCCTAATTGGATTCTACTCCAAAACACTATTTAAAGGGGCTCTCTACAAGTACGCACGATCTCTCTTTTTCTACAGATATAATTATTTCTAAATTCTCTAGTTTCTCTATTACTACAAAGCCCCATACTAACTTAGGTATCAGAGAGTCCTCCTAGAGACATAAGCCCTCTAGTCCTCTAGTGACTTTTTATACTCGTTTCATGTGTGTAGGTACTGCATTTTAGCTTTTTGACTACTTGGTAGATTTTTGGCATCAATTACTAACATCAGTAGGTAAAGGCTTATTTACTAAGTCTCTACTGTTTCTTCCCTTCCGAATGGCACAGTAAGAAGCAGCAAAGATTGTATGCGAGAGAATTTTTAGGTGATGGGTAAAGTGATAAAAAGGAGGCAATAGTTCTAATTAAGAGAGTTAAAAGTTATTTTGACGGTAACATCAAACTTGTTTAGCAATAAGAATATGTCTAAGGAGATGGATAATAGATTCAGGTTCTTTACAAAAGCTTCATAAATCAAAGTTGATGATCTCTCCTTTTTTAAGGTTAACCTTCGAGGCTATACAATTATTAGCATAAAGCCATAATAAATATTTGATTCTGTTAGTATAAGGAGTGTTCCAAATTCAATTCAAATTAAGGTCAGTGATAGATTGAGGAACATCAATAAAGTTGTAAACAGTTTTAGAATTGAAGTTCCCATTATTTGAAGGCCCTCGACAATTTGGTCAGGCTTATTAGCAGAGAGGAGGCAAGGAATGAATTTGATCACCCCTAACAGTTCTTGAGGCAGGTAAAAGGAGTGGTTGTCCTAAAGCTGACTAATAGTGAGTTGAGACTCATTGAGGTTCAATGGAATTGAAATTTTCCCGCTCAAGGAACCCGAACCTAGACAGTTGTCTAACAAAAAAGAAGTGTTTTAACCATTATAAGAACCCATCTAATACCTTTTTCCACAATCTCCCAACCAGAACTAAGACTAGACTAGTTAATAGATTTAGAATTATTAGTTATGCTACTTCTAGGTAGGTATTTTGCTTTAAGACATTTTGCCCAAATTCCATGAGGTTCCTTCAGAAGCCACCAATTCAGTTTAACCATTAAAGGAATGTTCCTCAATTTAGCCTTTTTGAGCCTTGTTGAAATTAAGAATTGAAAAGAATTTTGTATTATTGATTGATGATATGAATACAATTCAACACTCATACATATAGACTTATGAATACCAAACCTAATAGGACTAAGTTACATAAATAGATAAGATAGACATAAAATAGATAAGATTTAGAAAACCTACAATTACACATAATAGGAAACCTAATTAGGACTCTCAACACTCCTCCTCAAGTTGGAGTATAGATGTCATATGCACCAAACTTGGTACAAATAGATTTAACTCACAGTGGTATCCAATGGTTTAGTGAATAAATCTGCTAACTGATCATATTTTGCACAAGTTTTTCTTGAACAACATGACAATCAACTTTAATATCCTTTGTTTTCTCATGAAACACTGGATTATTTGCAATATGAATAGCTGTTTGATTGTCACACACCAAACTCATAGGACCTTATTGCTTAATCCCAAGTTCTAGTAATAATTGTTTCAACCAAATTAACTCACAAGTAGTGTGGGCCATTGCTCTATATTCAGACTCAGCACTCGATCTAGCAACCACAGATTGTTTCAAACCATATAGGGAATTCTTCAACCGACAGACCCCTGAGCAACAAATCCAGGAGATTACTCCATATAAACCTCCTATTGTAGAGAACTATTAAGGAAAGTATTCTTGACATCTAACTGATGTAACGGCCAATTAAACATAGCCGCCAAATAGACATAAACACAAAGGAATGTAATCTTAGCCACACGAGAGAACATTTCAGCATAATCAATACCATATACCTACATATATCCTTTGGCTACCAGACGAGCTTTCAATTTGTCAACAGTACCGTTAGGATGAACTTTTACAATATAAACTCAACGACATCCAACAACAAATTTTCCAGATGGGAGAAGAACTAAGTCCCATGTATCATTAGTACTCAATGCATGCATCTCTTCTTCCATGACTTCTTTACACCCAGAGTGAGATAAAACTTTTGTAATAGACTTAGGAACAAAGATAGTAAAGACTAAAGCCACAAATGAAGCCTATGAAGGAGATAAATGATCATAAGACAAAAAATTAGCAATAGGATGAGTAATGCATAAACACTCACCCTTTCGAAGAGTAATAGGAAGATCATACTCAGATGAGGTAGTTAAAGATGGATCCGAAATTGTTAACGAGGAAGTAATTGGTGAAGCAACCGAGATTGGTGGTTTTGAACAATGAGTGAAAACTTATTGTAGAGATACTGACATAGGAGGAACTGACGAAGGGGAAACCATAGTAGGATGATCTAACCATGTAAGGAGCATTGGAATGGGTAATGGAAGCAGAAAAGAATCAGCTAGAGCAGATACAAAGTGAGATTCAAAATAAAATGGGGTAGTCTCGAAGAATATAACATTAACACAAACAAATAACTTTTTAACAATGGACTATAATACCGATAACCCTTTTGTTTGCAAGAATAACCCAAGAAAATACATTTAATGAAACGAGGATCAAGTTTTTCAATGCCTGTGCTAAGCTGATGAACAAAACAAACAAACCCAAAAATATGAAGAGGTAAATGAAAAGGTGTACTATTAGAAAATATCATAGAGTTCGGGGATTTACCATTAAGAACAAAGGACGGTGTACGATTAATTAAGTAACATGCAGTAAGAATAGCATCACTCCAAAATAATTTAAGAACATGCATATGAAATAAAAGAGTACGAGCAATATATTAAAGATAATGATTTTTTTTTCTATGCAACTTGATGAGAGCCATAAAATGCATCTTAATCGTACTTATTTGTTAGTACTTTAGGGTTGATTTAGGTTTTAATTGCATTTTTATTCGTTAACAACTCTAAAGTGGTATTCTTGGAGCATTAACTTATTTCAGTGCATTTTTTGGTATCTTGAGTTAAAAGAGATGGAAAATCTATCATTATTTTAAACACGAAGCTTCGATGAATACTCAAGTGAGAGAATGGTCGCGGAAGAGCCAAGATGAAGAGAAACCAAGAAAGGAGTTTTCACTAAATTGCCAGAATTGCCATACAGATTAATAATCTTTGTAAATTAAATTGTATTGATACAGGAAGAACCAGGAGATGAGCCATATATGCTTAGAAAGATCTGGAAGTCTATTTTCTGCAGAATCTTATAGTTCATAAAAATGACTTTTCTAGAGAAAGTTATGGCAGTTTTAGCATACAGAGGTCAGATCTCCTGAACAAGCATCAGGCCAAGGTGCACCTTGGATCAGCTGGGGTGAACCCTTTAGAAAGAAGACCAAAAGAAGCTTAAAGAGCCACCAGGCTGAGATACACCTTGGATCAGTTGAGGCACATCTTGAAGGGTTGAGGCGCACCCTAGAGAAGCTGAGGCGCGCTTCACCGCACACATAAGAAACTTGACAAAAGCCAAGGTGCAGCATGACTAAGTCAAGGTGCAGCGCGACTAAGTCAAGGTGCAGCGCGCGCACAGACCTTGTTCTCCGAGTTAGACTCTAATTAGGTTTTTAATGATTTGTTCAAACCCTAAAACACCCTTAGGCCTTGTACACTATAAATAGACTAGTTAAGGTTTGTAATTAGACATTCAAAAACCTGGAAAACTCAAAGAAGTAATAACTTTTCCTCCATCAAAATTGTGCAACCATGAGCCCTATGGCTAACTAATCTCCAAGCAAGGCGAAGGGATGAATCCCTAGGTGTAGTTATTTCTACTTCCCTTACTTGATTCAGTTGTAATAGAGCTTTAGTGTTCAGACATTGTTATGATTTACTTTTTAATCTAATTATAAATATTTCATCTAATCCGGTGATTGTATCTTTTTCCTTGATATAGATTTAGTCATGCTTTCTTTATGTCAAGATTATTTGGGTATGATTGAGTCCGATAGATCTAGCCTTTAGGTTTGTCCATTACTGCAATATTGTCATCAAAGATATATTGTCATTTCTTGATAAACTTATAGGATAGATAATGTGTGCATAAATTGAAAATAAAAAGTATTTCATAACAATCAAATTAGGGTTTATACATGCGCTTTAATTGAATATTTGCCGATTGCCTGTTTGGGATGTGAAACTTGCAATCGAGATAAAAACAACTGAATCAAGTTAGGATTAGGGAAACGAACCTAGGGAGGATTCCTGGATCCTTGTTGTTCCCCTATTATACTTCACAATCTACTTTACACAATTGTTTCACTATCAATTTCAGATTCTCTTACTCATTTGGATTTATCGTTTTAGATTAAATTTTACACTTTCCTTTGTAGTTAACTTGTTTCCCTGTGGAATCAACACCCCAAAGCTGTGGTACAACAACCACATTATACTTTGGGCATAAACAAATTTTGGCGCCGTTGACGGGGAAACGCACTTACTCATAAGGAAATTTGTCAACTCTAAGACAAGACGGTACTATCTTTCCTTTATATTCTGATTTTTTTTCTTTATTTTGTTCTATTCTATTTATTACTTTTAAACTCAGTTGGTATATGCTTAGACCGAGAGACTCGTGAGGGAGATTCATTAAGGGACCCGAAATAGAGATACCCCTTCGTTCTTCGTCCGTTAGTGAAACCTCGCCTAGATCGGATCTTAGTATACACCCAATTGAAAATTTAGAAAACTTTATCAACATGGCTGAAAACCCTAATGAGAATGTAGATAGGACACTCAAAGATTATTTATATCCTAGCCGGACAGCCACACTATCATGCATTATGTTTCCAGCCAACACCCGCCATCAAGACTTTAAAACAAGGATGATTCAATTACTCCCTACTTTTCATGGTTTCGAAAATGAAAACCCATGTCCATATCTTGAACACTACCTTCTTTCTGGAACAATCAACCCAAGCGGAATATGTTGAAAACCAAATCATTTTCAAAATTAAATGAAATTATATCATATTCAAAGATAACAAATCAGCTTTAGATTCTCTATCACTGATACGAATCACACAACCCTCGTGAACATTTATTATTATCACTCTATCTCTAGTGGGAACTTCAACAAAAATATTTTGCATCCAAGGACTAATACATACTTCAATAGACATCATATAAATAATAGATGCAAAAGAATGGGTTGCACCAAGATCAACCAACATTGATATGTCCACCTTCTCTACACACAAAGCACTTCAAATTTTGACAATTCTGGGATAAATATCTTATATGTATATATCTATAACAAACTTTTGTCTCTCAATCCTACCTCAGATTACCACATCCTCTTGGTGGCATACTTACTTTCTTTGCCATGACTCCCAGTTTCCATAACCTGTCTCCCAAATCTAAGGGTCCCACCAATAGTATTCTGAGCTACAGAAGTAACAGATCCTGCTTGCCTCTGACTCTGTACTGCAGTTCCCTCTGACAAGGAACACCTCTTCTGGGTGGTCTCCCACCCTGCACACTCATACTGGTACCACCTATGGGTTCCTCAAATCCAAACCTCTTTCGCCAATTCCTACTACCTTTAATTTTCATCAAATCCTTCTCAATCTGAAGAGTTATATTTGCCAACATAACATAATTTATATGCCTCGTGTAAGATAGTTTTGATCAAATCTTAAAGCACAGTTCATATATGAACCTCTTACACTTCTTCTCTTCTAGGTTTATCATTTCCGGTACAACCATTAACAAGACCGCAAATTTTCTATCATACTGAGCCACAGTTAACCCATTTGTCTCACATAAATAAAATCTCTATCTTTTTGGGCTCTAAAGGTGTAAGGAAAGTATTTATCAAGGAAAACCTCCTTAAACCTATTACAGGTTAAGAGTCTAACAATATCTACACTTACCCTGGGAAGAATATCCTCTCATCATTCTAGAGCTTCTCCTTCTAACTCAAACGAAGCAAAGGCAATCATCTACCTGTCAGTTACTGGTAACATACCAAATAATATTTTTACATATTTCTCCCCGAAACTCAGGCTTAAAAGGATTCATAGATCCTTTAAACAACAAGGCATTTAGCTTAATATATCTCTCGACATCTCATGCATAAACTTACTTTTCCCCCTGTTTAAACGTCTATCATTATTAGATTTACAACAACCTCATGCATTGCTCTAGCCTGTTCATCAAGTCTATGTTATAGGCTACCAACTCTATCGTATGTTACATTCATTTTCTTAAGATCATGTGTAAGAACTTATCTTAGCTCATCTCTTTCAACTTCAGATTCTCTCATACCTTTACTTATATCAATTATACTATCAACATGTTCTCTTTTAGGAACCACATATTCAGACTCAACCTCGACTTGTAAAAAATATTAGGGGCCTACCACGCCCTCTCAAATCAATAATTCTAACTCTAGCTCTAGCACGTCCACTTGTCATCCTCAGACTATTTAAAATATAATTTATTTTATTCTTCCACTTTCTTACTTTTTATGCAGTCTACATAATCATAAAACCTAATGCTCTGATACCAAAATTGTAATGACCCATCCCGGGTTGGCCACCCCCGAGACGGTGTCATCACATTTTGAAAATCCCAGCATGACACATATATGAAACAGTAAAAATAATATTAATAAAAATTCTTTTACATCAATCCTCAACCCTCAACAGGGGAGATACATCAATCTGATATTAACTAAACATAATATACAACGTAAAATGCATAAATATTTACAAACGAATTTTTATTTTTCATTTTCTCATTTGTCTGAGGATTTTGAAACGTACATGGCTTACAGAAAAATGACTTCATCTGACTCTCAACCCACCAGACTATTTGTCCTGACTGCTACCTGAAATCATTGTACAATGAGGGATGAGCTTCACAAGCTTAATGAATTAAATTTACTAGAAGTACTCGATCTATGTAAATAGTCTTTCAATATTAAATCAATTATATTTTACATAACTTGATAATAACATTCTACTATCACTACACATATCATAAGTCTCATTCTCTATCAATCTCTTCTTCTTATTTATTGGTTCACCTCAAGACCATCAATTATCTCATAATTACCTCTCAATGAGGTTCACATCATAAAGTCAACCATTTAGATGGTTCTTATCACCAAAACTGTCTCTCTATGAGACTCATCCATCTATAAATAAATTTACAATAACACACCACACATCAGCATTTCAATAATGTAAGTAATAGTTAAAATAGATGCAATGCATGAATTATTATTATGGGAACATCTTCCCACATGTCGACATGTTTTTATTATCTTAGACCAGCTACTTTCCCAGTTCTTTTCTTCCTCATTTAGACTGGCTGCTTTCTCGGTTCTTTTTCTTTACAACTTGTCCCGGCTGCCACGATATTTATTTCCAGCATACACCGACTGTCACGGTGTCCCTTTTATTTCCAACACATACTGGCTGTCACGGTTTTTCAATTAGACCAGTTGCCTTCGGGTTATTTTCTTTTCATTTAATGCATATGCATCAGAACAATAACATAAAAAATAAACATAAATTCAAATATTGAAATAGGCTATCCTGATTTTTCTAAAATAATATAAAAATTTCCACTAAATTCTTCTCATCATAAATCACATCAAATCATCCATCAAAGCTTGTCCAAATTCACTAAATTTCATCCCAAATCACATTAAATCATTCATCAAAGCTTGTCAAGATCCACTCAATTTCATCCCAAATAACATCAAATCATCCATCAAAGCTTGTTAAGATCCACTAATTTCATTAATTTCTTCTCCTCATATATCACATCAGTTTATTAACCATAACTCGTCAAGAATTTTATTTATCATCATCATTATTAAATCAACTCATTATTCTAAAAATATTCTTTCTTCACATAATAATTTTCTACGTATCCAATATTTATACCATACCTATCAACCAAATATTTATCTACCACCAAAGCGTACGTTAATAATTAAATTTAATATTATCACTAGATATTTGATTTTTATTTAGACTACTTAAAGTAAATCCAACTCACCACGTAGCATTTAAAGCTACCCGTGGATCACCTCCTTGCCTTTCCCGCTCTTCTCATCAATTTTCCTCGGTTGCGGATCGTCAACACTTGACATAATATTTATTTTAAATCTAATTATTTCTTCAATTCTTCAAAAAACCACACCCTTTGAAAATTCCTACTTTGAATTCCGGGAATTTTCATGAATGCTAAAAATTTTAAAATAAACATTATATTATTACCTTCTGCTTTTCTGATAGCTTCTCGTAATTCTCTATGAAATTCCGCAGTAAACCCTTTTGAAATTTTGCTCTTTCAACCTTTCTCTATGAAATTCCGCAGTAAACTCTTTTGAAATTCCGCAGTAATTTGAAGAAACTAAATGAAATTTTCGGCAACCCAAAATTTTCTGCAACTTAGCCTTTTTATCCCTCACATGCCTCCACCTTTTGGAGACGTGCAAGGCATGCATGCCTCCTTCAATTTTCGATTAACATTTGGCAGCAGATGCTGCCACCTGCTGCCATGAATTTTTTTTTTAAAAAAAACTTTTTTTTTCTTTTTCTTCTGCCTTCTTGGACGTTTATGTCCCAGATTTTATTTTTCTTCTTTGTAACTATGTCACCACGCATCTAGTTTTTTTTTTCAAAAGAATTATTTTATTCAATTCTACATCCTTTGCATAAATATATTATTTTAATTTCATGTCATATTTATTAAATTACTTCTTGACTCTTACTTTACGAATACAGGTATTACAGAACCTGACTATAATCAGAACGTCATCCATATCTTTGTCAAGACTGTGAAAACTTTGTCAAATAAAATTGCTTTGTGGTGTTTGATTTCTTTAGGAACTTGTCAACAAAAGAGTCTTAAAAGGTGAATCAGTGCATCTTCACCCAAAAGCTTGAAAGTGGGGTATAAGGTTACATGTTGAGTGGAAGAAAGTCGTCTCCAGAGCCTCAAACATGAAACTCTTTCTCAAAAAGCCTCCAAATTAACCTACTTTAGCGAACTCTTTCTAGCCCGACTTGCCTAGTACACCCCATTTAAATCCAACAAACCTTGGCACGGAAGATGCCTAAGCCTCACTATACCCAAATCCAACCTTGAAGGGAAAAATTGATAATAATATGCCTTACAAACCATTAGCATTTGATGTCTAGGCATATTACTTGTAATTAATCTTATTTAGTTATTGACAACAAATATTTATTTATGAAATTTATAATATTTATCTCGTTCATTAAAAATCACATTGCATATGTTTACATGACAAAGCCCATAAAATAGAAACAACGAAAATAAACATCATAATGAGATCATGCTAATGAGATGTATTTTCTTAAGACATTAAAACAAATTATGTAGGTGTTTGTTAATGAACAGGTACACCAAATTGACTCGACTTAAGCAATTCCTAATTGACATTTTACTAGCTGCCAATTAGGGTTCTTACGGTGTAGTTATGCAAGTGATACTTAGACTTGAGGCACCATAAATGCCTTGTATATAGGTCATTATGCTTTGATACTACTTAAATATAGTTCTAATCATGGGCGATATAAAAATAATAATTGGGTATGTGCATATACAATAGAGGATCCATCATTATCAGTAAAAGAGATAGAATGTCCTATGTGATCTGATCAAGTCATAGCTTGAAAATTCCTTGGCCATGGTTAGGTAGAAATTAGGAAGGAGTCTCCAATTTCACCATTAAAGTTATGGACTTAAGATCGAGATATATGTAATTAAATAATTAAGGTTTGACAGTAATTCCACACCTTAGATCCAATCAAGAGCATTACTTGATTAAAGGATTAAATTGCATGGTAACTGACAATAGAAAGTTTCACATTAAATTCATATTGCTTCGATAATCATGACATACTATTAAGTGTCAACCACGAATTGTGGAAGCCCTTAAGAATCGATTATAATTAAAAAAATAATTAAAGAGAGAATTAAAGGAATTTTAATTCAAATTAAAATTAATTTGAATTGGACGGGTCCAATTGTGATTTAAAAGTTACGACCTACTACCAGCACATTAACCTAAGGGGTCACACACAATAGGAAAATTGTAGGAATATGAAAAACTAGAAGGCCAATAGAGAGATTTTCAGGAATTAAATTAAACTAGTAGTTTAATTGCAATTATAAAAATCCAAGAGCTTTTAGGAGAACGACTCTATATAAAGGACTTCTATTAGATAGAAACCATAATGGAATTTTTTAGCTTGAAGATCAAATATTAATCTCTCTCTCTCTCTCTCTCTCTCTCTAAAGGGAAAAAAGCTGGAAAATACACCTTAAGCTACCACTCTTGATTTTTCAACTATCTCATTTGGAGATCCTCGTTCTTGGTTGTTCGTGTGGATACGCTTAACTGTTGAACACTTGAACGGCTCTTTAACTCATTTCCAAAGGTTCAATCAAAATCTCCATTGATCAAAGGTATAAATCTCTAACCTTGTATGGAGATTAATTCTCTCATTCTAATAGATCCATAGAGATTATTATTGGATTTTTAAGTTCATCGGTATGAAAACTTTTAAATTTTTGTTGTGTTACTACAGTTGAGACTTGTGGTTGTATTATATCAAACTTTATGGATTATTAGAATAAATTTAATTCTATTGTTATAGATTCATTATATCTGATCTTAAAATTTCATAGATTGCAAATTGCAAAATCTAAAAGTTAAATTAGGAATTCCAGAAAGAGTTCTTGAATTGTTTATTATTATATGATGATAATAAAATTGTTATGGATTGTTTTCAAACGAATTAAATTAATAAAGATTTATTATAAACAATTTGGTTGATGAAAATATGATTTTGAATTAGACGAAAATTGTTTTTGGCAAAAAATTCGCGTAGAAAACGTGAAAAATCTACAGAAATCGAAGGGATAGTCGACTACCACAGGTGATAGTCAACTATGCCCTCGTTGACCTAATGGAAAATTGGGCAGAAACTTTGGACAATCAATTGTTAACCCATGAGAGTCAACTGTACCCTCCAGACTTGATTGAATCTTTAAACATAAACTTTTGATAGTCAACTATGACACGGTAAAAATGAGACTTTTGGTTTTCCGAGATTTTTTATTTAATTAAAATATGTTCTCAATTAAAAATTTGATTAATTTTTAATTATGAAAAGGTTTGGATTAAATTTATTTGTTTAAGTATTAATTTTTAGTTTAAAATTAGAGTTTGAAAGGGAATCAAAACTCTAAAGTCATTGTCACTTTGGAATTATGAATTCCAATCTTAATCTTATTCAGAATAGGATTGAGAATAGTTTCTAAAAACTAATGGGATTAAGAATGCAATTTAAGAATAAGACCATAACTAGAATGAAATTTATTTTATTTTATTATACAATTTAATTGTAATGACTATTGGATCTAGACCTTAGCAATTAGTTAAATTTATTGGTACTATTTTTTGTTATTGAATTTTAATTTGTGTTTTCATACCTTGCCTTCTCTTTTTTCTCTCACTATAAATTTCTATCAACCTCCAATGTAACTTCCCTTAACTTTTTATCAAGGTTTCTTGTATACTTGATATGTATGATTACTTAGTTACATAAGATTTTATTCAGGCGAATCAAGGAGTGTGCAAGAAGTCATGGCGGAGCATTTGAATATTGAAGACCCATGAATGCATGAGACATTTTCATGTATTAATTACTTAGGATTTGACCAAGTGATTTACTTATTTGGTCAAGTAAACTATGTTTAGAAAGTCTATAGTAATCCACTTAGGTATATATGTGCATATGATGTATGTATGTTATGCATGGGATTAGATTACATGCTTTTAATATATATTTGTTGCATATTATATTATTAGACTTAACTGTAAAGACCAAATGTAAGTCTGCCAGCATAGATAACACAACATAATTTTACTTATCTCAAGAAATATCTACAAATATATTAGAATGATAATCCATCTTCATAAAATGTTAGAGATTTATACCTTTGGTGGAGATTCCAATTGAGAATTCAGTGTAGAGTTCATGAACCGTTCAAGCATTCAACCTCTAAGCATATCCACATAAGCAACCAAAAGTAAGAACCCCTTTCCCTGGGATGTCAAACACTGCACCAATAAGAGGACTAGGGCTGGTCAAAAATTCCGTAAGTGCTAGCTTTGAAAATTCAGCTTTTGAGAGAGTTGAAACAATTTATGCAATCAATATTTAACGTTTCTATCAAATAGAACCTTTATATAGAGCTTTTACTCTTAAAAGCTCTAAGAATTCTAGAATTGTATATAAACCTTTGGTTTAATTAATTCTTAAAAATCTCTCTATTAGCCCATTAATTTTTATTATTCTTCTAATTGCCTAATTTTGTGTGAGCCCTTAGGTTCAATATTCTCATCCACTTAATTAAAACTTCTTTTAGTTTTAATTTGAATTAAAACTCTTTTTAATTCTCTCTTTAATTAAGAATTAATTATAATTAACACTTAAAGTCTTTTACAAGTCAAGATTTATATCTAGCAATATTTAATGACTACCTAGAAAATATGAATTAATGTGGACCTTTCCGTTGATAGTTACTGTGCAATTCAATCCTTCCATCATATAATGTCCTTGATTAAACATAAGTTATGGATTTATTGTCAAAACTTAATTATTTAATCATGTGTATCTCGATCTCAAGTCCATAACTTAAATAGTGAAATTAAAAACTTTTTCTAATTTCACCCTCACATTGGCCAAGGAATTTCCAAGTTATGGCTTAATGAAATCATATAGGATATTCCCTCTTTTACCGTTAGTGATGGATCCTCTATTGTACGCTCATATACCTCCATGTATATGTGGTTATACCTAATTACTACCCTCTTGTGATCCATGATTAGAAACACATTTAAGTTGCATCAAAGCATGATGACTAAAACACAAGATATCCATGGTGCCTTAAGTTCAAGGATCACTTGTACAACTGCAATGTAAAAACTTCTATTTACATCTAGCAAAATTTCCATTGGGAATTTCTTAGTAGAGTTAGTTTGGTCTACATGCTCAAACAAGCACCGATATAACTTGTTTTAGAGTCTCACACACTAGTGATCATGAGATCATTCAACCTCAACTCCTTGAGGAAACATAATTTGTACTAATCTATCAGGATTCACTAATTCCCTTCTTAGTGATCCTATGATTAGGAAGATTTAAGAATAAATATTAAGAAAATGTATCTCACAAGAATGATATCAACATAATATCTATTTCTATTTCTCTTATTCTATGGGTTTTTTCATGTAATACACATGCAGTCATTTGTAATGAACATGATAATTAAGATCATTTCTATTAATAATTATTTATTGTCAATAAATGTAAAAGATTAATTTACAGGTAATATGTCTTTAACATTAAATGTTATTAGCTTGTAAGGCATACTACTATGAATCTCCCCACTTGAACTTGTTTTGAGTTTTAAATTACTCGCAAGCACACGAGTCGTTTGCAATATAGTGTGTGCAAGTGCGAGGTCGAATCCACAGGGAATTGCGTCGTGAAAATATATTTTTATCTAAACTAAACCTATTTTAACCTAGTTCTGAATATTTGAACTGTATTGTGCAAAGAATATAACTAAATTGATTTAAAATAAATGATAAAAATACTAAGGTTTCTGAATCCACCCCACCAAATTAAAGCATATATTTTCTTGACTTTGTTCTTACATCCGACAAGCAATTTCATCCTATGCATGTTCTATATAAAAGTAATTTACCAAATAATTCTATGAATCCATCGATATACAAATCACAACAAATTCCCTAGTTAAATCAAATCATCCAATGTATCCATTTACTTTAGATTCACAATGGATATCCAATTAACTTTGGATGATTCGCTGTATCCGTCAAATGATACACATGGAATATCCAACTTGAACAATTTATGAACAAAAAAATCAATCATAAGAATTTACTCAAATAATTGAATTGAAATAGAACATCAATACAAAAAATGTCGAAATAACATATATGAAAATATAATGCTAATCAATGGCGAGGCTTCATCTTCAACCTTAGATGAAGTTTTTAGCCTCTCATGATTATGAAAATAAATTTCACAATTAAAGTGCTAAAAATAAAACTTTAAAACTAAAGAGAAATAAATTAAAACTGACAATACATGGATAGAGAAATTCCACTCACAGCTGCTGTGCGGCGCTTTCCCCCCTTGGTAGCAAAGCCTTCTAGGTTGCACACCGATTACCCTTGAAGATGAAGTGAAATGAGGCTTTTATAGGGAAACTCCATGAGTGCAATGTGTTTCCAACCGATGTGGTATATAGGATATAGAATGTGTTTCCAATCGATGTTGGATGTGGGATTTAAGCCTTCACATGCCCTTCAAAACTTCTACCCACGCTGAAATCATGCATAGCCTGACCTTTGTTTACTAAAACTGCCATAACTTTCTCTAGAAAAATTATATTTACGAGCCGTAAAATTCTCCAGAAAATAGACATCCAGATCTTTCCTAGCATATATGGCTAATCTTTTGTTTCTTCCTGACTCATTATAGTTTAATCCGTAAAAATCACTTATGCCACATTGAAATCACGCATAGCCTGACCTTTGTCTACTAAAACTATCATAACTTTCTCTAGAAAAAACATATTTACGAGCCGTAAATTTTCCAAAAAATAGACGTTTGGATCTTTCCAAGCATATATGGGTCATCTCCTGGTTCTTCTTGAATCAATACAGTTTAATCCGTAAAAATGACTAATCTGTACGGGCAATTCTAGCAATTTAGTGAAACTCCTTTCCAAGTGCTTGTAGACTTGTAAAACAACGAAAAAACAACTCAAAGTAACAAATTCCTAAGCTAAACATATAAATAAATACTTGAGCACTGTTACACTTGATTGCAGGTCTCCTGTACTCGATTGCAACAGTAGATTCCAGCTTTTGCATTTTTTTTCACATTAAAGCCCCAATTTCCTTTGCAATCCTACAAAACATTAAAAATCATAGAACTGACACAAAATATCATATTATGACATAACTAAAGAATTAACAAACGTGAATTAAGGGGCCTAAATATGCAATATTTGGCACTCATCAAATACCCCCAAACTTACATTTTGCTAGTCTCTTAGCAAAACAAAATAAAAAATCTAAATGAAAAACAAAGAACACAAAGATAAATCCATCATTCATGGTATCCAAAAATTTAAGTAGCACACAAAACCATGATATTCATTCATGAGCAAGCTTAAAATATAAACCCATCTTCACAATGAATAGGAATTTCAAAATCTAATTACTTACAAGAGGCCGACTAAGGCATCATAAACTCGAATCAGTGTAAAGTGAACTAGCACATAAAAACGAAGCTTCCAAATAACTCCAATGTGTAATGTCTTCATGTCTCAAGATTCACCGAATTTCCCATCAGAATGAACAACAATGGCATAGTTTTATTTCCTTGTTTCTTTTATTATGAGTCTCGCCATGTTTAGTTCCCCTAAGCTTTCTAATTGACCCATGTAGCGAGTGTTGAGTCAATGACTCCCAAACTAGATAGTTTTAAGGCAATAGGTGTAAAGACACCCCTAAAGACTTACTAACTCGAGTAAAAAAGGCTATGAAACTAAGCAAAATTTTCACCTTTTGACGTTAACAGTCACTGCTTACTGAGGCAAGAGGTCCAGTTACTCAGTGAAAAGTTTGTCAATGATCATCATGAGCAAAATTCCCACATTTTGACGTGAACACTCACTACTTACTGAGGCAAGAGGTCCAGTTACTCAGTTGAAAGTTTGTCAATGATCATTATGAGCATTTTTTTTACTTCTCTATGCCAAAGTGTCCATCCAACAAGTCATTGAGAATCAGCTAAACCATGGAAACATACACATTAAAATCACATGTCATACCTCACACGATTATGTGCTAATGTGCTCGTGTCAGATTAGATCAAACATATGAATTCTCAAATGCCTAAAGTAAGTAACTAAAATTTAAAAATTTATCATCAGATCATGTGTTCAAGATTTTAGGCTCACCAATGACATCACATCATAGTATTTGTTTAGATCAACCAAAATTTCAAAATAACATGAGCATGCATTTATCTTCTCTTTAAAACAAAAACAAAAAAAAAAAACAACAACAAACTGGGACAAAATGTGTGTAATGTGTCTCCCATACCCCCAAACTTAAATTACATATTGTCCCTAATGTGTGAATAATATGGAAAGAGCTGACCTGGGAGATGGAGAACTAGCTGGACTGGCATGGCTTATAGCATACCCCTAAACTTGAACTGAAGTACGCGTTGTCCCTGAAAAATAAAGACTGGAAAATAAAAAAATACTAGAAATAAATAGTAACAAGAAATATGTAAAATAATAAAAACATAAAGGATATGATGTGGGGTGCCTCCCATGAGCGCAAAGTTTAACGTCTTCAGCCAGACTCATAACTTGCAGAAGGGCCTGGTGATCTTGCTGAAATCTTGGATAAATCGCCTGTAGAATCTTGCATTACCCAGAAAAAAATGAACCTCCTTCACCGTATGTGGGGGTAGAAGGTTGGAAATCAGGTCCACCTTCGCTTTGTCGACCTCAATCCCCCGATGAGATATGACATGCCCCAGTACAATACCTTGCTTTGCCATAAAATGATGATCTTTCTACCTTAGAAGAAGGTTTTAGCCTCTCATGATTATGAAAATAAATTTCATAATTAAAGTGCTAAACATTAAACTTTAAAACTAAAGAGAAATAAATTAAAACTGACAATACATGGATAGAAAAATTCCACTCGCAGCTGCTGTGCGGCACTTTCCCCCCTTGATAGCAAAGCCTTCTAGGTTGCACATCGATTGCCCCTGAAGATGAAGTGAAATGGGGCTTTTATAGGGAAACTCCATGAGTGCAATGTATTTTCAACTGATGTGGGATGTGGGATATGGGATTTAAGCCTTCACATGCCATTCAAAACATCTGCCCATGCTGAAATCATGCACAACCTGACCTTTGTCTACTAAGACTACCATAACTTTCTCTAAAAAAATTATATTTATGAGCCGTAAAATTCTCCAGAAAATATAAATCCGGATCATTCCAAGCACATATGGCTCATCTCCTGTTTCTTCCTGAATCATTATAGTTTAATCCGAAAAAATCACTTCTGCCACGCTGAAATCATGCACAGCCTGACCTTTGTCTACTAAAACTACCATAACTTTCTCTAGAAAAATCATATTTACGAGCCGTAAAATTCTCCAGAAAATAGACATCTGGATCTTTCCAAGAATATATGGTTCATCTCCTAGTTCTTCCTGAATTAATGAATTTTAATCCACAAAAATGACTAATCTGTACCGGCAATTATGGAAATTTAGTGAAACTCGTTTTCCAAGTGCTTGTAAACCTGTAAAACAATGAAAAAACAACTCAAAGTAACAAATTCCTAAGCTAAACATATAAATAAATACTTGAGCTCTGTTGCGCTCGATCACAGGTCTCCTGTGCTTGATTACAACAGCAGATTCCAGCTTTTACATTTTTTTCACATTAAATCCCCAATTTCCTTTGCAATCCTACAAAACATTAAAAATCATAGAACTAACACAAAATATCAGATTAGGACACAACTAAAGAATTAATAAATGTAAATTAAGGGGCCAAAATATGCAATATTTGGCACTTACCAGCACTAAAGCCATTTGCCCATATTCTCAAAATGATGATTAAACTGCTACGGGGAAATCACATTAACTAGTGGATCCACCATGTTGTCTATTGATGAAACTCTTTCCATATTTACATTGCATCTTCTAATGATCACCCCAATCAAATTGAATTGCTGCAAAATGTGCTAGGACTTTTGATGAGCTCTTAGTTCAGTTGCTTGCACAATAGCACCATTGTTATCATGGTATAGAGTTACTAGATTGGCAATGTTTGGATCCATTCCTAGTTCAGTGATGATCTTTCTCATCCAAACAGTTTCCTTTGTAGCTTCTAATACATCAATGTACTTAGCCTTCATAGTCAAATATGCAGTGGTCTCTTCCTTAAAACTTTTCCAACTCACTTCTCTATCATTCAAGGTGAAATTGATTTACTATCATGTTGTTCAAATTGAAAACTAGAGTCTATGAAGCCCCCAAAGTGTCAAATCTCCTCCTCAATATATTAAAAACAAATCTTTAGTTCTTTTGAAGAACTTAAGAATGTTTTTCACTGTTTTTCAGTGACTTTCACTTGGATTGGACTGAAATCTAGTTGTAACACTTAGAGGTATACGATATTAGGTCTCTTATATAACACGACATACATGATAGAACCAATTGCTAATTCATAGGTATCCTATTCATGTGTTCCCTCTCATTTAGATTTTTTAGGGACAACTCCTTAGATAGAGAAATTCCATGACTCATTGGCAAGAGTCCCATTTTTGTAATTTTCCATGCTAAACCTCTTTAGCACTTTGTCTATGTACATGGATTGGGATAAGCCTAGCATCCTTCTAGATCTATCTATATAGATATTTGTCCTCAAAATATAAGAGACTTCTCCCAAATCCTTTATTTAGAAGTTCTTTGACAACCAATCCTTGACTGATGGTGACATACCTATATCATTCCCAATGAGTAGTTTGTCGTCAACATAAAGCACAAAGGATATCACAGTGCTTCAGTAGACCTTCTTGTACACACACGGTTCATCATAAATTTTGATAAAATCAAACGATTTGATTGTCTCATCAAAACGGATGTTCCAACTCCAAGAAGCTTTCATTAATCCATAAATGGATTTTTTTGAAGCTTGCATACCTTGTGGTCACTACTACTAGATGTAAAGCCTTTAAGTTGTGTCAAGTACACATCTTCCTCTATGTTTCCATTAAGGAATGCAATTTTTACATCCATCTACCATAGTTCAAAGTCATGGTATGCAACTATTGCAAGTAAAATTCTAATGGATTTAAGCATAGCCACTAAAGAAAAAGGTTTCATCAAAATCAATTCCTTGCCTTTTTTTTTAAATCTTTCACCACAAGCCTTACCTTATAGGGACCTTTTCATCTACTCCAATATTTCTCTTAAATAACCATTTGCAACCTATAGGTACTATACCTTTAGGTGCATCAAACAAAGTCTATACTTTGTTTTAGTGCATGAAATCCATTTCAGAATTCATGGCTTCTAGTCACTTCTCTAAATTAATGTCTAACATCGCTTCTTCATAGTTACCAAGTTCTTTATCATCTATAAGGTGTACCTCTTGGTCACCATTTATAAGAAATCCATATCTCTCTAGAGCCATGGGTATTCTGCTAGATCAATGAATTGGTTATGTGTCAAGAAGATCTATTGGTTCAGGTTTCTCAATTTGAACTGTACTAGGTTGTGGTATTTGTGACACTTGATCGAGATCTATCTTTCACCTAATGCTCTCTTCTAGCATAAACTATTTTCCTATAAAGATTACATATTTGGAAAGAAACACCTTTTATTCTTGAGGATGGTAGAAATAATATCTTAAACTTTCTTTAGGATATCCTACAAACCATTTCTAACTTGTCTGCATGCAACTTCTTTACATAAACAGGACAACCCCATATCTTAATGTACTTAAGAATATGTTTTGTTCCTCTCCACATCTCATATGAATTCTTGGGTACTACTTTTGATGGAACCTTGTTCAATAAGTATATGGTGGTGAGGAGGGAATATCCCCAAAAGGATATAGGGAGATCAGTGTAACTCATCATGGATCATATCATATCTAATAGAGTATGATTCCTTTTTTCAAACACACATTTCAACTATAGTGTTCTAAGAGGTGTCCGCTGAGAGAGAGTATCCCATTCTTTTGAGATAATCTAGAACGTCATCAATCAAGTATTCTCTTCCTTGATCTGATTAAAGAGCTTTAATACCTTTCCCAATTTGCTTTTCAACTTCATTTTTGAAATCTTTAAAATTTTCAAATGATTCAGATTTATACTTCATTAAGTACATGTAGCCATACCTAGAATGATCACCGATAAAGGTAATGAATTAGGAATTATGTCCTCTAGTATTAACTATTACGGGTCCACACATATCATTGTGTATTAACTCTAAAACATCCGCGACTCTTTCTCCATGTCCACTAAATGGAGATCTAGTAATTTTCCTCATAAGACAGGCTTCATAAGTTGGATATAATTCCAATTCAAATAGATCCAAACATCCACCTTTAACGAACTTGTTTACCCTATCATCATTGACATGACCTAGTCTTAAGTGCTGCATATAGGAATGATTCATTTCATTATCTCTTTTCCTTTTATTTTGTTCGATATTGAAAACATTACTACCTACTTCAAGAATATAAAGATCGTTATTTAATGTACAAGTACCATAATATTTATTTCCAAAATAAGTAAAACAACAAATTTCCTCAAGGGAGCATTTATAACCTTTATTATTTAGCTTAGAAATTGAAACAAGATTTCTAATAAAAACTGGTATAAACTAACAATCGTTAAGCACTAAAGTTTCTTCATATGGCCACTTCAAGCAATATATCTCCATGTTTAATGCAGAAACTTTTGCTTCATATTCAACGCATAGGTCCACCTCACCTTGGCTTAGCTTTCTACTTCTTTAAAGTACCTGCAAATTATTACAAATATGTTAGCCACAACCAGTATCTAATACCCATGAAAAAGTATTGTTAATACTTAAGTTAACTTTAATAACTAAACAATTCAGACATACCTTATAAAGGCTTGTCTTTCAAGGATGTAAGGTACTCATCGCAATTCCAGTTCTAGTGTCCATCCTTACGATAATGAAAGCACTGTCCCTTATCTTTCTTGGTTTTTGAAGAACTAGCTTTGCTATTACCTCCCATTGCTTTCAATGCTTTCTTCCTCCTCTTCAAGACTTTAATTTAAGAGGAAGAAACTTCATTAACAAACATAATAAGTGCTTTACCTTTCTTGATCATGCTCTTAACAGTCTTTAAAGTGCATACAGGCTCTAAAAGCATAGCTTCTAACATGTTCATATTTTTCTTCATAACGAACTTAGAATATGACTTTGGAAGGGATTGCAAAATCAAGTCATTATATAACTCTGCATCCATATTAAATCCAAGCCTGACCAATTGCTCGATATAGTTTATCATCTTTAATCCATGCTTATGGACTGATGATCCTTCAGGCATCCTAGCCCTAAATTTGCATTACAACTATATTAACCATACAACTCTTATAGATGAAGTAAAATCGAGAATGCACTTTTCAGTTTATCATGTTACTTTTAAAGCTCATTAGATATAGAAACTATTATGTGGAACCTTACCTTTATTTCATCCTCTTTCCACTTATTATAAGTAGCCACCTCTTCTACCAAAGCATTCTCAAAAAGGCCAGTTAGGAGTGTTTGATCAAGAACATAAGCTTTCTTTTTGGAATTAAGAATGATTCTCAAGTTCCTTAGCTAGTCAATAAAATTGGGCCTAGTCAAACTATTTATATCAAGGATTCTAGATAGTGAGTTGAGATTAGCCATTGTGATCTATAATATAACAATAGATCAATTATGGTCTATTAATTTTATTTACTACCATCAAAATTTGGTTTTATAAATGGTACCTCTCGCTATTCTTTTCAATTCCCACCACACTCACTTTGGAAAGTAGAAAACCTCTTTAGAAGGTTTCCTAGTGGGGATTAGGATCCCATTACTTATATATTATAGCCTTAAGTTTACTCAACAAATTACAATACACTTGATAGGTAGATAACTATTATCATTTTCCTCTCATGCAATTCCCAATCATGATTTAGCCTCTTAAATGTATATGACCTTACGTTTGCACAACAAATCATATCTATTTTAGTTAAGTTAAACCCATAATTCATTACAAGTGTAAAATATTGATATAACCCTTACATTTGTGCATCAAATTTACACATAAGAAACTTCACATATTGACTATAATGACGAAAGGTTAAGTACAATCATTTCTAATGATCTCCGTTTACAACTTAATATTAAATATTTGTGCGAGAGAGATTTAGGTCTTTATGTTTAGATCTCATCATTTAACATGCATTAAATACATATAATTTAATTGCATACATGGCATATATACATCACATGCATATATATATATATATATATATATATATATATATATATATATATATATATATATATATCAACCTCAATGTATGACTGGACTTTTCAAAGTGTGATTTATTTGATCCAATAAAGTAAATCAGTTGGTCCAATCTTAAGTAATTATTATATGAGCATATGTCAGACATCCACAGGTCTTCAATCATCAAATGGTCCACCATGCTTCCTCTAAACACTTCTTGATCCACCTTAATAAAATCCTAACTAACTCTACTTAACTTTATATACATTAAATATAAATAAAAAAAATAAAAAACTTGACCAGAGGTTACATTGGAGGGAGATAAAAATTTATATTGAGAGAAGTAAGAGAAAGCAAGGTATTAAAACCCCATTTAAAATTGAATAACAAAAAAATAATACCATAAATTTAACCAGTTGCTAAGGTCTAAGTCCAATAGTCATCCATTCATATAATCAAATTTCATAAATAAATAATAACAATTTTATTCTAGTTATGACTATTTCTTCTGAGATTGCAATCCTAATCTCATTAGGTTTCCAAAATTTGTTCTTAATCATATTCTAAATAATATTAAGATTCATTGTTCATTAGAATTCACAATTCCAATGTGTTAAGGATTTTGGAGTTTCAAATCATAATCAAACTCTAATTTTTTAAAACTTTTAGTTTTTGAAATTAAGAACAATTCTTAATTAAGTAAATCAATTTTATTTTAAATCTTTTGAAGATAAAAAATAAAATTTTAATTGAAATTAAAAGTATATTTTAATTTTAATGAAATTTGAAACAATTTCAAAAATCTTTAAAACCTTTAAAAACTATTTTTTACGTCGCACAATTGATTGTCCTTTATTGCAGTCGACTGTGAAAATTTCTATCCACAAATTTATTTATGTTATGAGGGTACAATTGACTGTCTGGATAGTCGATTGTGCTAAGTTTTTGCTTGATTCTTCAATCAAGTCCGTAAGAGCACAATCGATTATCCCCTCGGGGCAATTGATTGTCACTACAAAAATTGTAGATTTTTATGATTTTTCTTGCGAATTTTCTTCCCTAAACAATTTCTCATTGATTCAAAATCTTATTTTTATTAATCAAGTTGCATAGAATGAATCTTTCTTGATTTAATTCACATTGAAAAAATATAAGATAATTTATTAGCATCATATGACAATAAATAATTCAAGAACTCTTTATTGAATTCTCTTGACCTAGGGTTTCATAAACCTTAATCTAACTCTTAGATTCTAAATTTGAAATCATTATAATTTACAAGATCATATCTTTTCAGGCCATACCAATAGAATCAAAATTATTTTAATAATTCATAAACATAGCTCTGATTCCACTTTAAGTCTACCGACATAGATAATGCAATAGAATTTTAAAATTTTCTTAACTAAGCCAAAAAACTTATACTAAAAAATCTCTATGAATATAGCAGAATGATAATGTATCTCCATGCAAGGTTAGATATTTATACCTTTGATGGAGATTTCGGTTGAGAATTCCTTGTAGAGTTCACAAACATTCAAACATCCAGCCTCTAAGCTTATCTAGATGAGCAACCAAGAATAAGAACTTCATTCTCTAGGATGTCGAACACTGTGTGAATAAGAGGATTAGGGCTAGCCAAAAATTTCATGAATCCTAGCTCTGAATAATTTGTCTTTTAAAAGAGAAAGTTAAAACAATTTCAGCAATCAAGCATTAAGGTTTATGCTGGGAATTTGTCTAAGAATTAAATGGTTAAAGATTGAAGCTTCAGCAGTCTTTGAGCCGCGACACAAGGAGTGTGCGCTGCGGCCTACAGCAAGGAAGAAAGATCCTCCACCAGGGTGGTGTGCGCCGTGGCCCAAGCCTTGTGCGCTATGGCCACCAGCACATGGGAGGTTTCTACCCTGGTGTGCGCCATGGCCTGCCCTGTTCTGGGCCGCAGCGCCAGGCACACCTGATGCCTTTTATTTAGCAATTTGAGATGGTGCGAGGGACTTGGTTAAAACACACTGGATTACTTAGACTTCTTGGGAGGCCATGATTGTTTGGTTCTAAAGATCTAAGGGTTGGGAATGACTTCAAGATTGGCTAAAGAAGTTGTTACCTATAGAAATAGTCATCTAGGAGCAATAACATAAGAGAGCAAGTGATTCACACAAGAGTGCAAAGACACAAGTGGGAGAGAGAAGAAACGTAAGAAGAGGTCTCATTCAAGAGTGGCTGGTGTTGAGAGAGAGATAAGCTCTCAATTCTTCAGAGGTGTTTCTAGTGAGAGAGAGTTTTCAAGAAGTGGGATTCAAGGGCTTTGTAATTGGAATTTTCTTAGTGAAAATTCCAGGGAAACACTTAGTTCTTATCACTTTTTTTTTCTCTTCTTTCATTCTTTAAGAACAAGAGGGCTCTTAAAGGGGTGTTGTTGTAATTGTAAGAACTCCATTGATTTAGTGCAGAGAGCTCGGAGGAGCTCACGGGGACATATATAAATTGTCGAACCTTGACAACAATTGCTTGTGTTTTCTCTTTATGGTTTGATTCTTGTTCTAGTACAAATCAATCTGGATTTGGGTGTTTGGAAATATCACAACCTAGAATTCTTGCAAAAGGTGATTTTCCAACAGTGGTATCAGAGCTAGAGTTCTACAAATAGTGGTATCAAAGCTAGAACAGCAGGTATCAGAGCAAGGATCCAAGAATAAAGGAAACTTCTTGGGTGATTCACGAACGGTGCTGGGATCAAGATCTGATCAGGTTCTTGAGGTTTAAGAACGGTGCTGGGATCAAGATTTAATATGGTTCTTGAGGTTTAGAAGTTGGAGAGAAGACAGTTGGAAAGTAATTATGGGTGCTGCATAAATCTTGGGATTTTCTTGACAAGATGGGTTCAAATTTCATTGTTGAGAAGTTTGATGGAAAGGGAGACTTTCCCCTTTGGAAGCGAAAAATCAAGGCGGTTCTTATGCAACAAAAGGTAGACTTGGCTATTGGAGAAGATAACGATTTTCCAGCAAGTATCACGGAGCTCTAGTGGAATAAGATAAGGAAGATGGCATACAACACCATCTTTCTGCACATGTCGGATAGTGTGACAAGGGAGTGCGAAGACTTGGAAGATCCAGCTGTCATTTGGAAGAAACTAGATGAGTTATTTCTTACCAAGACTCTCCCTAATAAGATTTATCTTTTGAAACAAATCTTTGGTTTTAAAATGGATCCTAATAAAGAGTTGCAAGATAATCTTGATATGTTTAATAATATAGTTCAAGATTTGACTAGTTGTAGTATAACATTCCCGGATGAATAATTGGCTGTTATTTTGTTGAATTCTCTTCCCGATTGTTTTGAAATCTTAATTAATGCTATTGAATATGGAAGAGATACACTAACCAAGGAAATTGTGATCAATGCTATAAGGGCTTATGATTTCAAAGCCAAGATGAGAGAAGGATCAAGTGGAGAAGGGTTGTTCATTAGAGGAAGGCCTGCAACTCTGTATGGCAGTAACATACATGGCTACTACCAGGACAAACCATAGGGTAGAGGACAAAGTCATAGGAGAGCGCACTCTAAACCAAGATTTGGAGGAAAGAGATGCTACTACTACTATAAGGATGGTCATTTTAAGAAAGATTGCAGGAAGATGATGAGGGATGATAGAGAAAGAAGCCATACCAAGAATGGAGAGGCTTCAGTTGCCCAGGGAGAATAGCAAGATGATGATGTTCTTGTCGTGTGCACAAATGTGAGCAAGGAGCAAGAAGGCAATGGGAAATGGATCTTGGATACCGGGTGCACTTGTCACATATGTCCTCACAGGAATTGGTTTAAGAATTTCAAAGAAACCGATGATTGAAAGGTTTTCCTGGGGAATGATACTTCTTGCCAAGTGAGGGGGATAATAGACATCCAATTGAGGATGTTTGACGGAATGACAAGGCTGCTGAGGAATGTGAGATATCTGCTAGAGTTGAGAAGAAATTTGATCTCATTGGGCCAGCTAGATTCCATGGGGTACACATACAAAGCAGAGCGAGGAAAGATCAAGGTAACCAAGGGATCTTTGATAGTGATCAAAGCAGCAATAAGGATGGTCTCTATGAGATGATCAGAGACACGGATATCAAGGATCAAGCAGCAAGCTTGATGACTTAGATAGATAAGGTGGTTCTTTGACACAATCACTTGGGACACATGAGCAAAAAGAGCCTGCAAGTTCTCAGCAAGAATGGTTTACTTGATGGTGACAAGGTAGAGAAACTTGATTTCTGCAAGAGTTGCGTTCTTGGGAAGCAACATCGGGTCAGCTTCAACACTGGAGTGCACAAGTCTAAGTGTATTCTTGACTACATTCATGCGGATCTTTAGGGACCAGCAAGAACACCAACACAAGGAGGTAATGTTTACTTTCTTTCTTTAATTGATGATTATTTTGGAAAGGTTTGAGTTTATTTGCTTAAAAATAAATTGGATGCTTTGAATAAATTTGTGGTGTGGAAAAAGTTGCTGGAAACTCAAATGGGTAAGGTAGTTAAGGTTTTAAGAACCAATAGTGGCTTAGAATTTTTTAATAAGGATTTTGATAAATTCTGTGAGTTAAATGGGATTCTAAGACATAGAACGGTTGTGAAAAGCTCTTAGCAAAATGGAGTTGCTAAGAGGATGAACAGGACCCTTATGGAAAAGGTTAGGTGCCTGTTAATTGGTTTCAGATTACCCAAATGTTTTTGGGGGGAAGTTGTGTCTACTGCTGTGTAGTTGGTTAATAGATCACCCTCTAGAGCTTTGGATCTCAAGACTCCCGAGGAGATGTGGAGTGGTAAACCCTCTGAGTTAAACAACCTTAGGACTTGTGGATGTACTGCGTTTGCACATCAAAAGGATGATAAACTTAGCCCAAGATCTAGAAAATGTGTGTTTCTAGGATATGGTGAAAGGGTAGAGCCCATTGATGAAAGCCAAGCTCAGGACACTCAAGAGGAGGCTAAACTAGAAGGGGATGATGCAGCAAATCAGAATGATTATTAGCTCACAAGGGACCGGGAAATGAGGCTGGTCAGACCACCTTTGAGATATGGTTTTGTAGATGCTAATGTAGCAGCTCCTTATTCAGAATGAGGGATAAGTGAACCAGAAACTTACATTGATGCCCTGGAATGTAAGGATTCGTCAAGTGGAAGCTAGCTATGGAGGAGGAAATGGATTCTTTGAGGAAGAACAACTCTTGGGAATTGGTGCCCAAACCAGAAAAACAGAGAGTTGTGAATTGTAAATGGATTTACAAGATCAAAGAAGGGAACATTCCAAGGGATAGAGTTTGAGATAAGGCTAGGCTGGTGACGAAGGGGTTCACGCAAAGAGAAGGGATAGATTTCACCAAAATATTCTCATCGATTGTGAAATACAAGATGATAAGGATAGTGTTAGCTATGGTGGTCCCATTTAATTGGGAGATCAAGCAAATGGATGTGAAGACAGCTTTCTTACATAGAGAGCTTGATGAGACCATCTACATGAGGCAACCTGAAGGCTACAAGGAAGGAAGGCAGGGAGATTTGGTGTGCCAAATGAAGAAATCTCTTTATGGCCTGAAGCAATCACCTCGGCAATCGAATAAGAGGTTCGATTCCTTGGTAACTTGCTTGGGTTTCATGAGGAGCTACTATGATTCGTGCTTGTACTACAAAGGTCACAAGGAGGAGGAAATGGTGATCATCCTCATCTATGTCGATGATATGCTATTGGTTGGTAACAGCAGGGAAAGGATAGAAAAGTTGAAGTCTCAATTTAGTTCAAAGTTTGAGATGAAGGATCTTAGTCATGCACAAAAGATCCTTGGGATGAGTATAATCCAGGAAAGGGAGAGAAACAGGTTGAAGATTTATCAGTCTTCTTACATAGAAACGATGATATCTAAGTTTTCTAAGGAAGATAGTAAACAAGTAAAGATTCTCTTTGCTGGTCATTTCAAGTTCTCCAGCGATCAATGTCTGAGATCAGATGAGGATAGGAAGGAAATGGAAAAGGTCCCTTACTCTAGTGCAGTTGGATTAGTTATGTTCACCATGGTAAGCACTAGACTTGACATTGCTCATGCAATTAGTGTTCTCAGCAGGTTTGTGAGTAATCCTGAAAATGAGAATTGGCTTGGGATGAAGTGGTTACTGAGGTATTTGAAAGGAAGCTCAAATGTGGGGCTTGTTTACGAGAAGAGGGGCAAGTCCATCTATCTAGAAGGTTATGCTGATTTGGACTATGGAGCAGACCGGGATAAGAGAAGATCGATTACGTCATACTTTTTCAACTTAAATGGATGTTGTATAAGTTAGAAGGCTCAGTTGCAGCCAGTGGTAGCACTCTCAACAACCGAGGCAGAGTACCTAGCAGCAACGAAAGCCATTAAGGAGGCTATGTGGTGCAAAGGGTTGTTGGAAGAGTTGAAGGTCCTAAAGGAGCAGGTGGTGGTGTACTCGGATAGCCAAAGTGCATTGCATTTGTGTAAGAATCCAGTGTTCCATGAGAGGACAAAGCATATGGATGTTCAGTATCATTTCATTTGGGAAAATATTATGGAAGGATGCATTCATGTGGATAAAGTAGCCACGAAAGAAATTTCTATAGATTTAGGCACCAAAGTTCTACCTCTAACCAAGTTTAATCATTGCCTTGGACTTCTTAGGATTGGAGTCGGATGATATGGTGACTCACATTGAGTTTGGATCCTAAGTTCTCTGCACAATGGGTTCAGGTTTAATTACTTAGAAAAAGGTAGAGATTGTTGGGAATTTGGCTAAGAATTAAATGGCTAAAGATTGAAGCTTTAGTAGTCTTTGAGCCGCGGCACAAGGAGTGTGCATCGCAGCCTACAGCAAGGAAGAAAGATCCTCCACCAGGTGTGCGCCATGGCATAGGATGGTGTGCGTCAAAGCACAGGGTGGCACAGGGCTGTGCGCCATGACCACCAGCACATGGGAGGTTTCTGTCTTGGTGTGCGTCGCGGCCTGCCCTGTTCTGGGCCACGGCGCCAGGCACACCTGATGCCTTTTATTCAGCACTTTGAGATGGTGCGTGGGAATTGGTTAAAATGCACAGGATTGCTTAGACTTCTTGGAGGGCCATGATTGTTTGGTTCTCAAGATCTAAGGGTTGGGAATGACTTCAAGATTGGTTAACGAAGTTGTTGCCCTAAGGAGCAATAATATAAGAGAGCAAGTGATTCACACAAGAGTGCAAAGACACAAGTGTGAGAGAGAAGAAACACAAGAAGAGGTCTTATTCAAGAGTGGCTAGTGTTGAGAGAGATGGGTTCTCAATTCTTCGTAGGTGTTTCTAGTGAGAGAGAGTTTTCAAGAAGTGGGATTCAAGGGCTTTGTAATTGGAATTTTCTTGGGGAAAATTCCAGGGAAACACTTAGTTCTTATCACTTTCTTTTCTCTTCTTTCATTCTTCAAGAATAAGAGGGTTCTTGAAGGGGTGTTATTGTAATTGTAAGAACTCCATTGATTTGCTGCAAAGAGCTCGGAGGAGCTCACGAGGACATAGGCAAATTGTCGAACCTCGATAACAATTGCTTATGTTTTCTCTTTATGGTTTGATTCTTGTTCTAGTACAAATCAATCTGGATTTGGGTGTTTAGAAAGATCACAACCTAGGATTCTTGCAAAGGTGATTTTTCAACAGTTTCTATCAAATAAAACCTTTGTATAGAGCATTAACTCCTAAAAGCTCCATGATTTCTAGAATTGCAATTAAACACCTTGTTTAATTAATTCTTAAAAATCTTTCTATTATCCCATTAATTTTCCTTATTCCTATAATTCCCAATTTTGTGTGACCCCTTAGGTTCAATATTGTGCTGACATTAGGTCGTAACAAAACAATTGAATCTTGTCCAATTAATTAAAACTCCTATTAATTCTCCCTTTAATAAGGACTTCTACAAGTCAAGATTGATATCTAGCAATATGCCATGACTACCCAGGAAATATAAATTAATGTGAACCTTTCCGTTGACAGTTACCATACAATTCAATCATTCCATAATAAAATACCCCTAATTAAACATAAGGCATGGATTTTCTGTCAAGACTTAATTATTTAATCATATGTATCTCGATCTTACGTCCATAACATAAAATGTGAAATTAGAAACTCCTTTCTAATTTCCACCTCTCCTTGGCCAAGGAATTTCTAATTTGCGACTTAATCATATCACATAGGACATTCTCTCTCTTTTACTAAGAGTGATGGATCCTCTACGGTACACTCACATAACTCCATGCATAAGTGGTCATACCAAACTACTACCCTCTTGTGACCCATGATTATAACAAAATTTAAGTAGCATCAAAGCATGATGACATATACACAAGATATCCATAGTTCCTCAAGTTAAGGATCACTTCTACAACTCCAACGTAATAACTCCTATTAACATCCAGTAAAATGTCCATTAGGAATTTCTAAGTCGAGTCAGTTCGGTATACCCGTTCTCTAACAAGAAGCTAAATAACTTGTTTTAGTGTTTCAAACACTAGTGATCGTAAGATCATTCACCCTCAACTCCTTGAGAAAACGTATTATGTACTAATATATTCATATACACTAATGCCCTTCTTAGTGATCCTATGATTAGGAACATTTAAGAATAAAGCTTACGAAAATAAATCTCATAAGCATGATCTCATCATGGTGTTTATTTCCATTACTCTTATTCAATGGGCTTTATCATGCACTATGCATGCAGTGATTTGTAATGAACATGATAAATAAGATCATTGTCATTAATAATTATTTATTGTCAATAAGTGAATAAGAATAATTTACAAGTAATATGTCAATAATATAAATTTTATTGGCTTATAGGGCATACTACTATCACCAAAATCCTTCACGTGCAATTAATTAAATATTATGTTTCAAACGAAAATCATTGTGAATGATTGTTCGTAGTCTTTCACAACTATAGTCAATATGAAAATTTCTTAGCAATATAAATTTGTTATGCTACCATAAGGTTTGCACTCTTAAGAGATTTATATTATCTATTAAAACATGTGATGTACATGAAGTATACAAATTATATAACTTGTGAGAAATGGTGGGTTTAAAAGTAGTATGCCTTACAAGCCAATTTTATTTGATATTATAGACATATTACGCGTAATTAACCTTATTAATTTATTGATAATAAATAACAATCAATGACTTTTATACTATTTATCATGTTTATTAGAAATCATTGCATGTGCATTGCATGATAAAACTCAAAGAATAAAAGCAATTAAAATAAAAACCATAATAAGATCATGTTAGTGATATGTATTTACTTAAACGTTTTTCCCAAATGTTCCTAATAAGAAGATCACTAAGAAGGGCATTAGTGAATCTTGATAGATTAGTACACACTATGTTTCCTTAAGGAGTTGAGAGTAATGGATCTGATGACCATTAGTGTATAAGATGCTAGAATAAGTTATGATGGTGCTTCTTAGAGAACAGATACACCAAATCGACTCAACTAAGAAATTCCTAATGGACATTTTACAGGGTGTCAAAAGAAGATTTTACGTTGCAGTTGTACAAGTGAACCTTAGACTTGAGGCACCATTGATATCTTGTGTATTCACCATGCTTTGATGCTACCTAAATGTGATTCTAATCATGGATCACAAGTAGACAATAATTGGGTATGACTAGTTATGCATAGACATATGTTAGTGTATAATAGAGAATCCATCACTCTCAATAAAAAAGAGAGAATATCATATGTGATCTGATTAAATCATAACTTGGAAATTTCTTAGCCAAGGTGGGTGGAAATTAAAAAGAGTTTTTAGTTTCACCATTTAAGTTATAGACTTAATATATATATATATATATGATTAAATAATTGAGACTTGACAATAAATCCAAGTCTTAGGTTTAATCAATGACATTGCATGATGGAAGGATTGAATTGTACTGTAACTATCAGTGGAAAGGTTCATATTAATTCATATTGCCTAGGCAATCATGATATATTACTAGATATCAATCTTGACTTGTAGAAGCTCTTAAGAATTAATTGTAATTAATTTTTAATTAAAAGGAGTTTTAATTCAAACTAAAATTTAAAAGAGTTTTAATTTATTCTATAGGATCCAATTGTTTTGTAAAAGTTACGACCTACTGCCAGCACGATATTGAACCTAAGGGGTCACACACATTAGGAAAATTGCAATAATAAGGAAAATTAATTGGCTAATAGAGAAAATTTTAAGAATTAATTAAACTAGGGGTTTAGTTGCCATTCTAGAAGTCCTATGCTTTTAGGAGTAAGGGCTCTATATAAAGATTCTATTTGATAAAAACCTTAAGAGTTAATGTAGAAAATTATTTTCTCTCTTTTGCTCTAAAAAACGAAAAATACCTAGAATTTGCACTCAAAATTTTCATTAAGCCCTAGTCCTCTTCCACACATGGTATTCGATATCTTGGAGAAGGAGATCCTTGTTCTTGGTTGTTCATGTGGATACACTTAAAGGCCGAATGCTTAAACAACTTGTCAGCTCTCCAACGAATCTGCAACCGGAATCTTCAGTAAGGCATAAATCTCTAACATTATATGGAGATAGTAATATTGTTCTAATAGATTTATATAGAGTTTCTTTGGATTAAGTTTCTCTGTATGAATATATATTTTTTTAAATTTACACTGTGTTTGGATACCAGTAAACTTACAAGGTTTGAATAAACTAAAATGTATATGATTTGTTACACTGCCATAAGGTCATATGAATTTAAAAGAATAAATAATGATTGAAAATTGTATGAGACACAAATGATAAAAGTTATCGACCTATCAATTGAATTATAGTTTGTTGCGCTATCGCAAGGCTATATGGTGCAAGTGATAGGATCCAAAACCCCACTAAGAAACCTTCCGAAGGGGTTTTTCGCTTTCAACATCGAGTGTTGTGGGAATTAAGGAGAATAGTGGGAGCCACCATTTAGATGAAAGATCAAATGTTTATGGTAGTTAGTAAAATGAATAAACATTAACATTATTTATTATTACATTGTTGATTGTAGTGGAAAATCTCAACCAACTATATGGAATCCTTGATACAAACAGGCTGACAGGACCCAATTTTTTTTATTGACTGAGGAATTTGAGAATTATTCTCAATTTTGAGAAAAATAATCGATGTTCTTTATCGATCGCTTCCAACAACTAAAGAAGAGGTAACAACTTTTGAGAAGTCACATGAAGGCAAGATGCTATATGCTAGCATTTATGTCTAATGAGTTTTAGAAGCAACATGATAAAATGAAAATTGCATTCTCGATTTTGATTAATTTATAAAAGTTGTATGGTGAACATAGTCGAAATGCAAGGTTCTAGATATCCAAGAACCTCTTTAAGGATAGGATACTCTAAGGATCATCAGTCCATAAGCATGGATTGAAGATGATAAACTATATCGAGCAATTCGATAGGCTTGGTTTTCATATGGATGCAAAGTTAAGTAATGACTTGATTTTGTAGTCCCTTCTATACTCATATTCTTAGTTCATTATGAACTCTAACATGAAAAAGATAGAAGCCATGTTTCCAAAACATTTCAATATGTTGAAGATTTCTAAGGGCATGATCAAGAAAGGTGAGGAGGACCTATGCCTTGGAAATGGAGCAAAATTTACAGTATTAGCCATGGGGACATATTGCTTAGAGTTTTCGTCTAAACAAACTTTAGAATCTAGGGATTATTATTATGTTCCAGTTTTAATTAGAAACATTATTTCAGTTTCTAAATTAGATAGGGAAGGTTACAAATTTTCTCTTAAGGGAAATTGTAGTTTGATTTATTTTGATAATAAATATTATGGTGCTGGTACATTGAATAATGTTATTTATATTCTTGAAGTAGATGTTAAAACATGGATATTTGGATTTTGAGATAATGATTTAAATCATTCCTACATGTAGTAATTAAGACTAGGTCATATCAATGAAGATAAATTGAGCAAGTTGGTAAAAGATGAATATTTGGATCTACCAAATTTTGAATCCTATTAAACTTGTGAAGCTTATCTCATGGGGAAAATGACAAGATCTCCATTTAATGGACATGGAGAAAGAGTCGTTGATGTATTATGGTTAATTCACATTGACTTGTGTGGGCCCTTAACAATTAATGCTAGAGAAGGTTACTCCAATTTTATTACCTCTACCAATGATCACTCAAGGTATGGGTACTTGTACTTAATGAAGTGCAAGTCTAAATCATTTGAAAAGTTTAAGGAATTCAGGAATGAAGTTGAAAAGAAAAATAGGAAAGGTATTAAATCTCTTCGATCCGATTGAGCTGGAAAATACCCGACTGATAATTTTCTTGATTATCTCAAAGAGAATCGGATTCACTCTTAATGGACTCCTACAAGAACACCACTGTTGAATAGTGTTTTTAGGAGGAAAAATCGTACTCTATTAGATATTGTATGATCCATGATGAGTTACAATGATCTTCCTATATCATTTTCGGGATATGCTATCCTAACCGTCGCATATCTATTGAACAAGGTTCCCTCAAAAGCAGTACCAAAAATTCCAAATGAGATATGGAAAGGGAGGAAACATAGTCTTAAACACGTTAAGATTTAGGGTTACTAGCCTATGTAAAGAAGTTACATACATACAAGTTTGGAACTAGTTCTGAGAAAAGTAGGATTGTAGGATATCTTAAAGAAAATTCATAATATTATTCCTATCATCCACAAGATCAAAAAGTGTTAGTTTTTAAGTAACCTACCTTTATAGAAAATGAGATTACACTAGAAAGGAGGAGTGGGAGCAAGGTGGATCTTGATGAAGATTAACAAGAACCACAACCTATACTGATCGAATTTAGGAACCTGAATCAATAAATCTTCCTATTACAGAACTAGTTCGTATATCTAATAGAATACCCAAGGCTTCATAGAGATATGAATTTTTCATAGATGGTGGCCTAAAGGTACACTTTATAGATGATAAGGAACCTATTAACTACGAAGAAGTGATGTCAAAAATTGATTCAAAGAAGTCACTAGAAGCCAAGAAAACTGAAATATATTCCATGCACCCTACCAAATTATAGACTTTGGTCGATGCACCTAAAGGTATAGTACCTATAGGTTGCAAATGGGTCTATAAGAGATAGATTGGAGTGGAAGGTAAGGTAGAGACCTATACGGTAAGGCTAGTAGCAAAGTGTTTCGAGAAAAGACAAGGAATTGACTTTGATGAAACGTTCTCTCTTATGACCATGCTTAAATCAATTAGGATTTTACTTGCAATAACCTCGTATTGTTACTATGAAATATGTTAGATGGATGTAAAAATTGCATTACTTAATGGAAACATTGAGGAGGATATGTACATTACACAACCTGAGGGTTTTACATCTAATGGTAGTGACCACAAGGTATGCAAGCTTTAAAAATCCATTTATGGATTAAAGAAAGCTTCTCGAACTTTGTATAGTGATACCAATGGTATTATTCTCAAGTAAAGGAACAAAGATCTAATCAGATGTCCAAGCATATTTTGTGATGATTCCATTTGATTAGAGAGATCATTAAAAGAGGCGATGTAAAGGTGGAAAGAGTTTCATCAATAGAAAACTTAGCAGATCCACTAACTAAGGAGATTTCCCAGCAGCAATTCGATTGCCATTGTGAGAATATAGGCGTTAGATATATAGGTGATTTGTTAGTGCAAGTGAGAGATTGATAGTAGTATGCGCTATAAACCAATAGCATTTTATGTCTAGACATATTACTTGTAATTAATCTTATTCATTTATTGACAATAAATTTTTTTTGGCATATATAATATTTATCGTGTTCATTAGAAATCATATTGCATATGTTCACATGATAAAATCCATAGAACAAAAGAAACGAAAATAAGAACCATGATTAGATCATTCTAATGAGATGCATTTTCTTAAGCTTTATTCTTTAATGTTCCTAAATATCGAATCACTAAGAAGGGCATTAGTTATTTCAGATAAAGTAGTACATACTATGTTTCCTCATCAAGTTACAGATGATTGATCTCATGGTTATTAGTATATGAAACACTAAAACAAGTGATGTATGTGCTTGTTAGAGAATAGGTACACCGAACTGACTCGATTTATGCAATTTCTAATGAAAATTTTATTGGCTGTCAATAAGAGTTCTTACGTTGCATTTATGTAAGTGATCCTTAGACTTGAGGCATAGTGGATGCCTTATGTATATGTTATCATGCATTGATACTACTTAAATATGGTTCTAATCATAAGACACATAAATATAGTAATTAGGTATGACTACTTATGCATGGAGGTTTATGAATGTACGATAGATGATTCATCACTCTCAATAAAGGAAAGTTAATGCCCTATGTGATCTGATTAAGTCGTAGATTTCAAATTCCTTGGCTAAGGTAGGGTCGAAATTAGAAAAGAGTTTCTGATTTCACCATTTAATACATAGACTTGAGATCGAGATACATGTGATTAAATATTTAATGTTTGATAGTAATTCCATATCTTAGGTTTAATCAGGGGTATTGCATGATGGAAAGATTGAATTGCATGGTAACTGACAACGGAAAGGTTCACACTAAATTTATATTGTCTGGCTAGTCATGATATACAGCTAATTGTCAATCATGACTTATATAAGCCTTAAGAATTAATTGTAATTAATTTTTAATTAAAAGGAGAATTAAAATGAGTTTTAATTAATTGGACAAGGTCCAATTATTACGTAAAAGTTACGACCTACTACCAATGTGACATTGAACCTAAGAGGACACATGCAATAGGGAAATTGCAAGAATAAGCAAAACTAGAAGGCTAATCGAGAGATATCTACGAATTATATTAAACCAAAGGTTTAATTAAAATTCTAAAAATCCTAGAACCTTTAGGGTAAAGGCTCTATATAAAGGGCTTCTATTAGATAGAAACCCTAATGGAATTTTAAGTTTTAAAATAAGATCTTAATCTTTTTCTCTCTCTCTCTCTCCAAATGAAAAAAGCTGGAAAATGCAACTTGAGCTGGCACTATTGGTTTTCGGTTGGAGATCCTCATTTTTGGTTGTTCATGTGGATACACTTAAAGGTCAGACACTTCAACGACTCATGAACCCGTCTCAAAATATTCAACTGAAATCTCTATTGAACAAAAGAATAAATCGCAAACCTTGTATGGAGATTAATTGCTTCATTCTAGAAGATCCATAAAGAGTATTCTTGGGTTTTTAAGTTCATCAACATGAAAATTTTGAAATTTTCACTGTGTTTTTATATCGACTTACAAAAAAAATAAAAAACCAAAAGCCATTTGAATAATGCACCCCTTCCTTTGGGACTTGTTGTCTAAATTCCTTTCAAATTCCATTTGGGAATTCAAGGAAGTCATATCACTTCACACCATCCCCTTAGTGGTTGAGCCCCAAGGAAGACATTGCAATAATGAATCTCTTGGTGATCTAGGTAAGGAAACTGAACATCTCTTCAACAATGGAGAGAAAGGGCAAAAAAGGAAAAAAAAAAGAAAAAGAAAGAAGTTTAGAAAATATGGTAGGTTGAAAACGCATAAGTGTGGCTTCCTTTAAAAAAAATGGAGTGACTAGAAACTAAAAGGAAAAGTTGCCATCATTTATTTCTCAAAGACAAGAACACCTTGGTCAACCTTTTGAGCCTAGACTATTTGCTTTCTTAAACCCCTAAGGATCGTCATCATGAAGTTGGAGAAAATCATGTACAAAGGGTCATGACAGTAAAAAAATAAAAATCAAACTAGATAAAGGAAGACCTCAATTTTGCCAAAAAATGGAAAGCACAAAAAGAAAAATCCAAGAAGGTAAAAAAGAAAAGAGAAAATGAAAAAATGGGGGCAACAAAAATAAAAGTCTTAAGTTAGAAATCAGTAGAAAAATGCTAGGAGAGCCCATAAAGTTAATCCAATGATGATCCTTCGTTTTATTCACCCATAATAAATCTTTTAGCCTTTATCCATTCCTTGGACACCCAATCATTACAACCTTGAGCCCACCAAAGAAGGCCACTTTGATTGGTAATGATCACTTAGTTTGAGAAGTCATTTTAGTCAATTGCCATGCAAATAGAAAAAAGAAGAAAAAATACACCTTTCATGATGAGGTAGCTCCTTAAAGACAAGATCACTATGAGTAGTGTCTTACAGTATCTTCAAAAATCAAAGGTTGAGTTCACCATGATCAATCAAAATAGTGCCTTTCAAGACATAATAGAGACTTAGGATAGCAATCAAACAAGTAAGGTGTAATGACCCATCCCGGGTTGGCCACCCCCAAGATGGTGTCATCAGATTTTGAAAATCCCAGCACGACACATATATGCAACAATAAAAATAATACTAACAAAATTTTTTACATCAATCCTTAACCCTCAACAGGGGAGATACATCATTCTAATCTTGACTTAAACATTATATACAACGTAAAATGCATGAATATTTACAAATAAATTTTTATTTTATTTTCCTATTAGTCTGAGGATGTGGACACGTATGTTGCTTATAGATAATAATTTCATCTGAACCTCAACTCATCAAACTATTTGTCCTGCTTGCTACTTGAAATCATTGTACGATGAGGGATGAGCTTCACAAGCTCAGTGAATCAAATTAGTCAAGATCTACTAAATTCCTCTCCTCATAAATCGTATCAAAACATCAACCATAGCTCATCAAGAATTTCACTTATTTCTCACAAAATAATTCTCTACACATCCACTGTTCCTATCACACCTATCAACCAACTTTCATCTATCACCAAAGCATAGTTAAATAATTTATTCTAATATTATCACTAGATATTTCATATTTATCTTCATTAGTTAAAGTAAATCTAACTCACAACGTAGCACTTAGAGCTACCCGTGGATCACCTCCTTGCCTTTTCTGCTTCTCTCAGCAATTTCCCCTGGTTGCTGATCGTCAACACCTGACATAATATTTATATTAAAATCTCTAATTTATTCTTCAATTCTTCATAATTCACATCCTTTGAAAATTCCCACTTTGAATTCCAGGAAATTTTATGTATGCTAAATTTCAAAAAATAAACTTCACATTATTTACCTTCTGTTTTCCTTAGAGCTTCCTATGGTTCTCTATAAAAATCTCCCGTAAACCCCTTCAAAATTTTGCTCTTTCTACCTTTCTTTCAGTCCCTAAGTGTTTGAAGAAAGAGAGTAATTTGAATTGTAGTTGAAGGAAAACCAAACAGGATTTGGTAAATAATAAAGTAAATTACATTTATATATATATGGTTTGCAAAAATTTTGTAACTAATAACCCCCCCTAAAATGGCTCCACGCAAGGGGGCCGTGCTGCCTTACTTTCAGCAAGGTTTCAACCTCCTAGCAACAGATGTTGCCTCCTACTGCCAGTTTTTTTTAATTGTTTTATAAAAAATTAACTTTTGGCATTTAAACATATATATATATATATATATATTATTTTAACTCTATGTTAAATTTATTAAAGTACATCTTTACCCTTACTTTACAAATACGAGTATTACAATTCTACCCACCTTATAAAAATTTTGTCCCCGAAATTTCCTTACCTAACTCAAAAAATAATTGTAAATAATATTTCTTCATAATTATCTCATTCTTTCACGTAATCTCTTCAACATCCTTATTCTATTGCAGAACTTGAACTAATGAAATTATTTTGTTATATAAGATTTGTTCTTTTTGTCTAAAATTCTCACTAATACTTGTAATCTTTCTGAATTTCTATAGCTTAGCTCAAAATATTATAATATTCATCATGTAAACACTTTCTTAAAACTGAAACATGAAATAAATTATATAAATGTTTTAATTCTTGAGGCAAATCAAGGTTACTCACAACTAGCCCAACCTTCTCAACAACCTCATAGGGTCCCACATACCTCGGATTCGGCTTTCCTTTCCTGTTTAAATCTCAATACACCTTTTCATTGAGATATTTTTCAATACACCAAATCACCTACTTGAAACTCAAAAGGTCTTCTTTTAGTATCAGTATAGCTATTCGGTCTACTCTGTGTTGCTTTATGATTCTCTCTAACCAATTTGATCCTCTCAGCTGTTAACTCAATAATTGATGGACCAGAAATATTTCTCTCTCCCATTTCTTCCAAACATATAGGAGTTCTACACCTCATACCATACAATGTCTCAATCGGTGCCATCCCAATACTAGTTTGATACTGATTATTATAAGCAATTTCAATCGATGGCATGTAAGCATCCTAACTTACTGAAAAACTCATCACATTTGCCCTTAACATATCTTCTAGTACTCTAATAATCCTTTCTGTCTGAGCATGAAAAATTATATTAAATTACAACTGTGTATCTGTGGCTTTCTGAAAGCCTCTCCAAAACCAAGATGTAAATCTAGCATCTCTATTTGACACTATGCTTAATGGTGCTCTATACTACCTCACAATCTCAGCTACATCCCTCTTCAATCCTGACCACTAGAAATTCTATCTCAATCCTCTATACATCTTATTGTTACTTGGTTGCATCGAATCTACATCATCTTGTGCCTCTCTCATTATCTCCTTTCTCAACTCCGTATTATTGGGAACACAAATCCTTGTTCCAATACCCTCATTTCAAATTTTTCAACTCATATTGTTTTCTAGTAAGCACTCAATGCTTAATCTTTTCTATCGCTTCGTCTCTACCTTGTATCTCTAAAACATTTTACTATGGATGACTGTACAACCATATTTGTTAACAATGATCCTCTTTCATTGATAGTCAACTTCATTCTTATATCTATAAATATGTCATCAGTTACACATCATGACTTTCAATAGCAGACAATATTCTTGTAGATTTTCTACTTAATGCATCCGCTACCACCTTCACCTTTTTCTAGATGATAGGGAATTGTACAATCATAGTTACTAATCAACTCCATCCACTATATTTGCCTCAAATTCAACTCTCTCTAGGTAGGTAAGTATGTCAAACTCTTATAACCCATGAATATCTCACAGGTGGCTCCATACATATGATGTCTCCAATCTTTAAAATAAACATTTTGGCAGCCAACTCTAAGTCATGGGTATGGTAATTTCTTATAACGACCCATCTCGGATTGGCCACCCCTGACACGGTGTAGTCACATTTTGAAAATCCCACCATGACACATATATTCAACAAGAAAATAACACCAATATAAATTTTTGCATCATTCCTCAACCCGCAACAGGGGAGATACATCATTCTGATATTGACTTAAACATTTTATATACAATGTAAAATGCATGAATATTTACAAATAAATTTTTATTTCATTTTCTCATTAGTCTAAGAATGTGGACACGTACGTGACTTACAGATAATGATTTCGTCTGAATCTCAACTCACTAAACTATTTGTCCTGCCTGCTACCTGAAATCATTGTACGATGAGAGGTGAGTTTCACAAGCTCAGTTAATTAAATTTACTAGAATTACTCAATTTGTATAAATAGTCTTTCAATATTTAATCAATTACATCTCACATAGCTTGATCATAGCATTCTACTATCACTACACATATCATAAGTCTCATTCTCTATCAATCTCTTCTTCTTATATATTGGTTCATCTTAAGACCATCAATTATCTCATAATTACCTCGTAATGAGGTTCAGAGCATAAAATCTACAATTTAGATGGTTCTTATCATATCATATTTTTGTGTTTTTTTCTCACCATAACTGTCTATCTGTGAGACTCATTCCTCTATAAATAAATTCACAATAACAAATAACACTTCAGCATTTCAGTAATGCAATCAGTATTTAAAACTGATGCAATGCATGAATTATTATTAGGGAACGTCTCCCCACATGTTGACATATTTTTATCTTGGACTGGCCCCCTCCTGGTTCTTTTATTTCCAGCATATACTAGCTATCACGATATTTATTTTCAGCATATACTGGCTGTCACAATTTTCATTTATTTCCAGTATATACCGGCTATCATTGTTTTCCTTTATTTCCAACATATATCGGCTGTCAGAGTTTTTCAATTAGACCGGCCCCCTCCCGGTTCTTTTATTTCATGCATATGCATATGAACAATAACTTAAAAACAAACATAAATTCAAATATTTAAATTGACTATCCTGATTTTTCTCAAATTATTGAAAGAAATTCCACTAAATTCCTGTCCTCATAAATCACATCAAATCATCCATCATAACTTGTCAAGATCCACTAAATTTTGTCTCCTCATAATTCGTATCAAAACATCAACCATAGCTCATCAAGAATTTCACTTATCGCTTTTATTATTCCAAAAAATATTATTTCTCACATAATAATTTTCTACATGTTCAAAATTCTTATCATACCTATCAACCAATTTTTCATTTACCATCAAAGCCTAAGCTAATAATTTATTTTAATATTATCACTAGATATTTCATTTTTATCTAGATTATTTAAAATAAATCTAAATCACCACGTAGCACTTAGAGCTACACGTGGATCACCTCCTTGCCTTTCCTGTTTCTCTCAGCAATTTCCCCCGGTTGTTGATCATCAACACGTAACATAATATTTATATTAAAGTTTTTAATTTATTATTCAATTCTTCATAATTTACACCCTTTGAAAATTCCCACTTTGAATTCCAGAAAATTTCATTTATGCTAAATTTCAAAAAAATAAATTTCACGTTATTACCTTATGTTTTTCTTAGAGCTCCCCGTAGTTCTCTATAAAGTTCTCCTCTAAACCCCTTCAAAATTTTGTTCTTTCAACCTTTCTTTCAGTCCCCAAGTGTTTAGAGAAATAAAGTAGTTTGAATTGTAAAAGGAAGAAACCAAACAGGATTTGGAAATGAATATATATTATAACTTCATATATATAAGTAACAAAGGAAGTCTCAACATTTGCCCCTCAAATTGTTGCCACGTTTTTTATTTTTAATTTTACTTTTCTTTTTTTTCCTTTTTCTTTTTCTTTTTTTTTCTTCTCACGCTGGACTTGCCTTGTTTTTTTTTCTTGAAAAGAATTATTTTATTCAATACAAAATGCTTCACATATATATATATATATATATATATATATATATTTAATTTCATGTCATATTTATTAAATTACGTCTTTACCCTTACTTTATGATTACGGGTATTTCAAATCTACCCACCTTATAAAAATTTTGTCCCCGAAATTTCCTTACCTAACTCTAGAAACAAATGTGAGTAATATTTCTTCATAATTATCTCACACTTTCACGTAATCTCTTCAACATCCTTGTTCCGCCACAGAACTTAAACTAATGAAATTATTTTATTACACAAGACTTGTTCTTTTTATTTAAAATTCTCATTGGTTCTTGTATATAAGCCCAAACTTTCTGAATTTCTATAGCTTGGTTTGAAATATTTTGAGATTTATCAAGTAAGCACTCTCGCCAAAATGAAACATGGAATATGTTTTACATATGTTCTAATTCTGGAGGCAATTCTGGTTATTCACAACTAACTCAACTTTCTCAATAACCTCATAGGGTCCCACTTACCTCAAACTCAACTTTTCTTTCTTTTTGATCCTCAACACACCTTTTCATGGAGATATTTTTAATTACACCCAATCACCTACTTGAAATTCAAGAGGTCTTCTTTTATTATCAAAATAGCTATTTGGTCTGCTTTGTGCTACTTTACAGTTCTCTCTAACCAATTTGATCCTCTCAGCTATTAACTCAATAATTGATGAACCAGATATATTTCTCTCTCCCATTTCTTCCCAACATATAGAAGTTCTACACCTCGTACCATACAATGTCTCAATCGATGCCATCCCAATACTAGTTTGATACTGATTATTAGAAGAAACTTCAATCGATGGCATGTAAGCATCCCAACTTATTGAAAAACTCATCACATTTTCCCTTAACATATCTTCTAGTACCCTAAAAATCCTTTAAGTCTAAGCATAAAAAATTATATTAAATTGCAACTATGTACCCGTGGCTTTCTGAAGCCTCTTTAAAATCAAGATGTAAATCTAGCATCTCTATTTGACACTATGCTTAATGGTGCTCCATACAACCTCACAATCTTAACTACATCCCTCTTCAATCCTGACCACCAGAAATTCTTTCTCAATCCTCTATATATCTTATTGTTACTCAAGTGCATCGAATATACATCACCATGTACCTTTCTCAATATCTTCTTTCTCAACTCCGCATCATTGGGAACACAAATCAATGTTCTAATACCAAAATACCCTCACTTCAAATTTTGAACTCATATTGCTTTCTAGTAAGCACTCAATGGTTAATCTTTTCTATCTCTTCATCTCTACCCTGTATCTTTGAAACATTTTACTATGGATGACTATACAACCATATTCGTTAATCATGATCCTGTATCATTGATATTCAACTTCATTCTTATCTCTTTTAACTCTATCATCAATTTCACATTAGGACTCCCAATAGTAGTTAACCTTCTTGTAGACTTTCTACTCAATGCATCAGTTATCACCTTCGCATTTTCTATATGATAGTGAATTGTACAATAATTGTTACTAATAAACTCCATCCACAATCTTTGCCTCAAATTCAACTCTCTTTGGGTAGGTAAGTATGTCAAACTCTTATAACCCACAAATATTTTACAAGTAGCTCCATACAGATGATGTCTCCAATCTTTAAAGTAAACACTATAACAGCCAACTCTAAGTCATGAGTAGGGTAATTTCTATCATGAATCTTCAATTGCCTAGAAGTATGGGCCACAGCTTTCCTATGATACACATATCCTAATCATTGATGTGACGCATCACTATACACCACAAATCTTTCATCACCATAAAGAAGCACCAATACTAGAGCTGTAGTTAATTTCTCCTTTAGTAATTGAAAACTTTTCTCACACTCCCCAAGAAAGTTATTTCATTCAGCCAAAATTCACATTTAAGGAAATTATAGCATAAAATCTCCAACACAATTTCTAAATATTTTACATGCTCTTCCTTAGTCTTAGAATACACCAAGATGTCATCAATGAACACAACCACAAAACTATCAAGAAATAGTTTAAACATTTTATTCATCAAGTCCATGAATGTTTTCTGGAACATTAGCAAATCCAAATGACATCACCAGAAGCTTATGACCATAACGTAACCTAAAAGCTATCTTAGGCACGTCTCCTTTCTCTATCCTTAATTGGTGATAACTGATCTCAGATTTATCTTAGAAAACCCTAAACCCACTCTTATCGTTCCATCTTCCTTCTTCACGAACAACACAAGGGCTCCCCAAATACATTAGGTCTGACAAATTATTTATCCAAAAATTCTTAAAATAGTTCGATCAACTCTCTCAATTCAGCTGGTGTCATTCTGTAGGGTGCTATTAAATATATGTGATGATCCGGGTATCACATCAATAGAGAATTTAATCTCCTTACTGGGAGGCAACCTAGATAACTCATCAAGAATTATATTAGAATAATCTTTCACCACTAAAATTTATTCTAACTTCCTATTTTCCTTTTTAGAATCCATTATGTAAGCCAAATACTCCTCACAACCCTTCTTCAACCATCTCCTAGTGGTCAAAGCAAAATAAGATAGTTCGAGAGTATCTTATGTTCTCCCTGAAAGTTAAACTCCTCATGTCCATATCTTGAACACTACCCTCTTTCTAGAATAATGAACCCAACTGAAATACGTCGACAATAAATTCATTCTCAAAATTAAATGAAATTATATTATATTCAAAGATAATAAATCAACTTCAGATTCTCTATCACTGATACGAATCACACCACACTTGTAAACATTTATGATTATCACTTGATCTCTAGTGGGAACTTCAACAAAACATTATGCATCAAAGGACTAATACATATGTTGGGATTTGTCTAAGAACTAAAGAGAGGAAAAATTCAGCTTCAGACCCAGGTGTGCGTCGCACCCCAGGAAGTGTGCGCCTCAGCGCCCAGCAAGTGAAGAGTCTTCTGCCCAGGTGTGCGCCACACCCTAGGAAGGGTGTGCCGTAGCGCCCAAAAGGTGGAGGTGGTGTGCCCTGGTTTGAGCCCGCCCTGTTCTGAGGCGCGACGCCAGGCACACCTGATGCTTCCTGATTAGCACTTTGGATTGATGCATTGGGATTGATCAAAATGCACAGGATCACTTCAACTTGTTAAAGGGCTATGATTGATTGGTCCTCAAGATCTAAGGGTTAAGATTGTCTTCAAGATTGGTTCAAGAAGTGGTTGCACTATATAATGGATCATCTAGGAGCAATTCAACATCATCTCAACACAAGAGAGAGATCAATGTGCAGAGTGTGTGTGAAATAGAACACATGGTGTGTGAGAGTGCAAAGACATAAAACACACAGGAGAGACTCATTTAAGAGAGGCTGGTTGTTTAGAGAGAGAGTAGTATAGATTGGGGATTTAAGGGCTTTGTAATTGGAATTTTCTTGTGGAAAATTCCAGGGAAACACTTAGTCCTTATCACTTTCTTTTTCTCTTCTTTCGTTCTTAAAAAACAAGGGGATTCTTGAAGAGGTGTTGCTGTAATTGTAAGAACTCCATTGATTTAGTGCAGAGGGCTCAGAGGAGCTCACGGGGACGTAGACACATTGTCGAACCTTGATAACAATTGTTTATCTTCTCTTTCTTGCTTTGATTTCTATTTCTATTCATTACAAGTCATTATAGACTTGGATGTTTGGAAGATCACCACCTGGGCATCTTGAGGTGATTTCCAATTATGATATCAAAGCTTTGAACAATTGTATAAGAGCTTTGGACAGCTAGGTATTGGAGCAAGACTCCAAGAATCAAAGGTCAACTTCTTGGGTGATTCAAGAACAGAGTACAGATCAATATCTGATTGTGTTCTTGAGGTGATTCAAGAACAAAGTAAAGATCAATATCTGATCGTGTTCTTGAGGTGATTCAAGAACATAGTAGAGATCAATATCTCATCGTGTTCTTGAGGTGATTCAAGAATGAAGTAGAGATCAAGATCTGATCATGTTCTTGAGGGTGATTCAAGAATGGTATTGAGATCAATCTTTGATCGTGTTCTTGAAATTTAGAAGAAGTTGGAAATCAATTGTCGGGGCTGTAAAAATCTGGGATTTTCTCTGCAAGATGGCTTCAAATTTCATTGTTGAGAAGTTTGATGGAAAGGGAGACTTTTCCCTTTAGAAGTGGAAGATCAAGGTGGTTCTTATGCAACAAAAGGTGGAGTTGGCGATTGGAGAAGATGATGCTTTTCCAGCAAGTTTCACAGAGGTCCAGCGGAATGAGATGAGGAAGATGGCGTACAACACCATCTTTCTGCAAATGTCGGATAGTGTCACAAGAGAGTGCGGAGGCTCGAAAGATCCAGCTATCATTTGGATGAAACGAGATGAGTTGTTTCTTACCAAGACTCTCCCTAATAAGAGGTATCTTCATAAATGAATCTTTGCTTTTAAAATGGATCCTGATAAAGCGTTGTAAGATAATGTTGATGCCAAGATGAGGAGGGCATCAAGTGGAGAAGAGCTGTTCATTTGAGGAAGGCCAGCCACTCGGTATGGCAGCAACATACATGGCTACTACCGAGACAGAGGTAGAGGACAAAGCCATGGGAGAGCGCACTCCAAATCGAGATTTGGAGGGAAGAGATGCTTCTACTTCCATAAGGAGGGTCATTTCAAGAAAGATTGCAAGAAGATAATGAGGGATGAGGGAAGAAGCCATACCAAGAATGGAGAGGCTTCGATTGCCCAAGGAGAACAACAAGATGATGATTTTCTTGCTGTGTGCACAAATGTGAGCAAGGCGCAAGAAGGCAACAAGAAATGAATCTTGGATACCGGGTGCACTTGTCACATGTGTCCTTACAGGAATTGGTTTAAGAATTTCAAGGAAACCGATGATTGAAAGGTTTTCCTGAGGAATGATACTTCTTGCCAAGTGAGGGGGATAGTAGACATCCAATTGAGGATGTTTGATGGAATGACAAGGCTGCTGAGGAATGTGAGATATCTTCCAGAGTTGAGAAGAAATTTGATCTCATTGGGCCAGCTAGATTCTATGGGGTACACATACAAAGCAGAGGGAGGAAAGATCAAGGTAACCAAAGGATCTTTGATACTGATCAAAGTAGCAATGAAGGATGGTCTCTATGAGATGATTGGAGACACAGAGATCAAGGATCAAGCAGCAAGCTTGATGGCTAAGATGGATAGGGCAGCCCTTTGGCACACTCGCTTAGGATATATGAGTGAAAAGGACCTGCAAGTTCTCAGCAAGAACGGTCTACTTGATGATAAGTAAAGGAACTTGATTTCTGCGATTGTTATGTTCTTAGGAAGCAACATCGGGTTAGGTTCAACACCAGAGTGCACAAGTCTAAGGGGATTCTTGACTACATTCATGCGGATCTTTTGGGGCCAGAAAGAACACCTACACAGGGAGGTAATGTTTACTTTCTGTCTTTAATTGATTATTATTCTAGAAACGTTTGGGTTTATTTGCTTAAAAATAAATCAGATGCTTTGAATAAGTTTGTGATGTGGAAAAAACTAGAGGAAACTCAAACGGGCAAGGTAGTTAAGGGGTTAGGAACTTGATCAATTCTATAAGTTAAATGGCATTCTAAGACATAGAACGGTTGTGAAAATGCCTTAGCAAAATGGAGTTGCTGAGAGGATGAATAAGACCCTTATGGAAAAGGTTAGGTGCATGTTAAATGGATCTGGATTACCCAAATGTTTTTTGGGGGAAGTGGTGTCTACTACTGTGTATTTGGTAAATAGATCACCCTCTAGGGCTTTAGACCTTTAGACTCTCGAGGAGATGTGGAGTGGGAAACCCCCTGAGTTGAACAACCTTAGGACTTTTAGATATGCTATGTATGCACATCAAAAGGATGATAAACTTAGCCCAAGGTTTAGAAAATGTGTTTTTAGGATATGGGGAAGGGGCTAAGGGGTATAGGTTGTGGTCCTTAGAGCCAAAAGGATTTAAACTCATAATAAGTAGGGATGTCATTTTTAATGAGCATTTATTTCCTTATTTGGAGAAAACTAACCCTACAGGGGATAGGGAGCAAACCAGTTCGGTATTTGTGGAGCATAGCATCAAGGAAAATTCTATTCAGGTAGAGCAAGGAAGGCAAGAGGGTTCAGACCAGGTAGAGCCAATTGATGAAGGCCAAGTTGAAGACACTTGAGAGGAGGCTGAACTAGAAGGGGATGATATGGCAAGTTAGAATGACTATCAGCTCACAAGGGATCGGGAAAGAAGGCTGGTCAGACCACCTTCGAGATATGGTTTTATAGCTGCGAATGCAACAACTCCTTGGACAGAAGGAGGAATAAGTGAACCAGAGACTTACATTGATGCCATGGGATGTAAGGATTCATCAAGATGGAAGCTAGCTATGGAGGAAAAAATGCATTCTTTGAGGAGGAACACCTCTTGGGAATTGGTGCACATTCCAGGAAAATAGAGAGTTGTGGATTGTAAGTGCACTTACAAGATCAAAGAAGGAAACCCTCCAGGAGATAAAGTCCGAAACAAGGCTAAGCTAGTGGCCAAGGGGTTCATGCAAAGAAGAGGCATAGATTTAGCAGAAACCTTCTCACTTGGACACAAGGTGGAGGAACTGGTAATTATCCTCATCTATATCGATGATATGCTGTTGATTGAGAACAGTAGGGAGAGGATAGAAAGGTTGACATCTTAACTCAGTGAGGAGTCGAGAGGAAGGATCTTGGCCTTACACAAAAGATCCTTAGGATGAAAGAATTCGGGAAAGGGAGAGAAATAGGTTGAAGATTTCTCGGTCTTCTTTCATAGAAAAGGTGTTGTACAAGTTTTCTATGGAAGATGGTAAACCAGGGAAGGTTCCCCTTGCTGGTCATTTAAAGTTCTCCAGCAAACAATATCTTGGAACAGATAAGGTAAAGAAGGAAATAGAAAAGGTCCCTTACTCTAGTGCGGTTGGATCAGTCATGTTCATGATGGTAAGCACTAGACCCGACATTTCTCAGGCAACAGGTGTTCTCAACAGATTTGTGAGTAATCTCGAAAAGGAGCTTTGGCTTGGGATGGAGTGGTTACTGAGGTATTTGAAGGCTTAGTGGCAACCGGTGGTAGCACTCTCAACAATCGGGGTAGAGTACATAGCGGCTACCGAAGCCATAAAGGAGGCTATGTGGTGCAAAGGATTGTTGGAAGAGTGGAAGGTCCTAAAAGAGCAGGTGGTGGTGTATTCGGATAGCCAAAGTGCGTGGAACTTGTGTAGGAACCCGGTCTTCCATGAGAGGACTAAGCATGTGGATGTTCGGTACCATTTCATTGGGGAAAATGTTACGAAAGGATGCATTCATATGGACAAAGTCGCAACAGAAGAAAATCCTGCAGATTTAGGTACTAAAGTTCGACCTCTAAGCAAGTTCAATCATTGGCTTAGACTTCTTAGGATTGGAGTTGGTTGATGTGACTCAAGTTGAGCTTGGATCCAGAGTTCTCTGCACATTGAGTTTGGTTTAGTTGCTTAAAGAAAGGTATAGATATGTTGGGATTTTTCTAAGAACTAAAGGGAGGAAAAATTCAGCTTCAGACCCAGGTAGGAAGTGTGTGCCTCAGTGCCTAGCAAGTGAAGAGTCTTCTGCCTAGGTGTGCAACGCCCAAGAGGTGGAGATGGTGTGCCCTGGTTTGAGCTGTGACCTACTTTGTTCTGAGGCGCAGTGCCAGGCACACCTGATGCTTCATGATCAGCACTTTGGATTGATGCGTGGGGCTTGATCAAAACGCATAGGATCACTTAGACTTGTTGAAGGGCTATGATTGATTGGTCCTCAAGATTTAAGGGTTGAGATTGTCTTCAAGATTGGTTCAAGAAGTGGTTGCACTATATAAAGGATCATCTATGAGCAATTCAACATCATCTCAACACAAGAGAGAGATCAATGTACAGAGTGTGTGAGAAATAGAATACATGGTGTGTGAGAGTGCAAAGACACAAAACTCACAGGGGAGACTCATTCAAGAGAGGCTAGTTGTTTAGAGAGAGAGTAGTATAGATTGGGGATTAAAGGGCTTTGTAATTGGAATTTTCTTAGGGAAAATTCCAAGGAAACACTTAGTCCTTATCACTTTCTTTTTCTCTTCTTTCGTTCTTCAAGAACAAGAGGATTCTTGAAGAGGTGTTGCTGTAATTGTAAGATACTCCATTGATTTAGTTCAGATGGCTCAGAAAGCTCACGGGGACGTAGGCACATTGTCGAACCTCGATAACAATTACTTGTGTTCTCTTTCTTGCTTTGATTGTTGTTTCTATTCATTACAAGTCATTCTAGACTTGGGTGTTTGGAAGATCACCACCTGGGCATCTTGAGGTGATTTCCAACAACATACTTCAATAGACTTCATATGAATACTGGATACAAAAGAATGGGTTGCACCAAGATCAACCAACATTGATATGTCTACCTTCTCTACATATAAAGCACTTCAAATTTTTGAAAATTCTGGGATAAATATCTTATCTGATTATATCTATAACCCACTTTTGTCTCCCAATCATATATCAGATTACCACTTCCCCTTGGTGGCATACTTACTTCCTCTTCCATGACTACCAGTTCCCATAACTTGTCTCCAAAACCTAGGGATCCTACCAATATTACTTTGAGCAACAAAAGCAACAAATCCTGCTTTCCTCTGACTCTGTACTACAGTTCCCTGTGACAAGGAACGCCTCCTCTAGGTGGTCTCCCACCCTGCACACTCATACTGGTACCACCTATGGGTTCCTCGAATCTAGACCTCTTCCGTCGATTCCTCCTACCTCTAATTTCCATCACATCCTTTTCAATCTAGAGTGTTATATTCACCAATGTAACATATTTCATATGCCTTGTGTAAGATAGTTTCGATCGAATGTTAAAACATAGTTTATCTATGAATCTCTTACACTTTTTCTCCTCTAGGTCTACCATTTACAGTACAAACCTCGACAAAGCCACAAATCTCTTATCATACTGAGTCATAGTCAATACATTTGCGTCAAATAAAATCTTTATCTTGTTAGGCTCTAAAGGTATAAGGAAAGTATTTATTAAGGAAAACTTCCTTACACCTATTCCAGATTAAGGTCTATCAACATACGCACTTACTCTGGGAAGAGTATCCTCCCATCATTCCAGAACTTCTCCTTCTAACTCAAACGAAGCAAAGGCAACCCTCTGCCTATCAGTCACTAGTAAAGTACCGAATAATCTCTTTACCTATCTCACCCAAACTCAAGCTTAAAAGGATCCATAGATCCTTTAAACAACAAAGCATTCGACTTAATATATCTAACAAAATAATTTCTCTGCATCTCATGCATAAACTCACTTTTCCACTTTTGAACATCTATCATTACTGGATTAACAACCTCGGGCATTGCTCTAGCCTGTTCATCAAGTCTATGCTCTATGCTATCAACTCTATCATCTACTACATTCATTTTCTCAAGAGCATGTGTAAGAGCTTATTTTAGCTCATCTCTTTCAACTTCATATTCTCTCACACCTTTACTAATATCAATTATATTGTCAACATGTTCCCTTCTAGGAACCACAGATTCAGACTCAACCTTGATTTGTCAAAATATTGGGGCCTACCACACCTTCTCTAATCAAAAACTCTAACTCTAGCTCCAGCACGTCCACGTGTCATCCTTAGACTATTAAAATATAATTTATTTTAATCTTCCACTTTCTTACTTTTTATGTAGTCTTCAGAATCATAAAACCTGGCTCTGATACCAAAAATTGTAATGACCCATCTCAGGTTGGTCATCCTCGAGACAGTGTTGTCACATTTTGAATATCCCAGCATGACACATATATTTAACAAGAAAACAATGCCAACAGATTTTTTAACATCATTCCTTAACCCTCAACAGTGGAGATACATCATTTTGATATTGACTTAAACATTTTATGTACAACGTAAAATGCATGAATATTTACAAATAAATTTTATTTTATTTTCTCATTAGTCTAAGGATGTGGACACGTACGTGACTTACAAATAATGATTTCTTCTGAACCTCAACTCACCAAACTATTTGTCCTGCCTGCTACTTGAAGTCATTGTACAATGAGGGGTGAGCTTCACAAGCTCAATTAATTAAATTTACTAGAATTACTCAATTTATATAAATGGTCTTTCAATATTTAATCAATTATATCTCACATAACTTGATCATAGCATTCTGCTATCACTACACATATCATAAGTCTCATTCTCTATCAATCTCTTCTTCTTATATATTGGTTCACCTTAAGACCATCAATTATCTTATAATTACCTCGTAGTGAGGTTCACAACATAAAATCTACAATTTAGATGGTTATTATCGTATCATATTTTTATGTTTCTTTCTCACCATAACTGTCTCTCTATGAGACTCATTGATCTATAAATAAATTCACAATAACACACAACACTTCAGCATTTCAGTAGTGCGATCAATATTTAAAACAGATGCAATGCATAGATTATTATTAAGGAACATGTTCCTATATGTCGACATGTTTTTATCTTAAACTGGTCCCCTCCCGGTTCTTTTATTTCCAGCATATACCAGTTGTCATGGTATTTATTTTCAGCATATACTGACTGTCACGGTTTTCATTTATTTCTAGCATATACTGGTTGTCATGATTTTCCTTTATTTCCAGCATATACCGGCTGTCACAGTTTTTTAATTAGACCGGCCCCCTCCCGGTTCTTTTATTTCATGCATATGCATATGAAATATGCATATGAACAATAACATGAAAACAAACATGACTTCGAATATTTAAATTGGCTATCCTGATTTTTCTCAAATTATTATTGAAAGAAATTCCACTAAATTCATCTCCTCATAAATCACATCAAATCATCCATAATAGCTTGTCAAGATCCATTATATTTCATCTCCTCATAATTCGTATCAAAACATCAACCATATCTCATCAAGAATTTCACTTATCACTTTTATTATTAAATCAACTTATTATTCCAAAAATATTATTTCTCACATATTAATTTTCTACATGTCCAAAATTTCTATCATACCTATCAATCAATTTTTTATCTACCACCAAAGCCTAAGATAATAATTTATTTTAATATTATCACCAGATATTTCATTTTTATCTAGATTACTTAAAGTAAATCTAACTCACCACGTAGCACTCAGAGCTACCCGTGGATCACCTCCTTGCCTTTCCTACTTCTCTCAAACAATTTTTCCTAGTTGCTGATCGTCAACACCTGACATAATATTTATATTAGAATTTCTAACTTATTCTTCAATTCTCCACAATTTGCACTCTTTGAAAATTCCCACTTTGAATTGCAAGAAATTTCATGTATGCTAAATTTCAAAAAAAATAAACTTCACATTATTACCTTCTGTTTTTATTGGAGCTCCCCATTGTTCTCTATAAAGTTCTCCCGTAAACCCTTTCAAAATTTTGCTCTTTCAACATTTCTTTCGGTCCCCATGTGTTTAGAGAAATAGAATAGTTTGAATTGTAAAAGGAAGAAACCAAACAGGATTTGGAAATGAATATATATTATAACTTAATATATATATATATATATTTATTTATATAAGTAACAAAGGAAGTCTCAGCATTTGCCACTCAAACTGCTGCCACGATTTTGAGAGGTGTCTCACATGCAAGGCTTTTCTCTTTACTTGGCAGCAAGTTTTTTTTTTTTTTTTACTTTTACTTTTACTTTTACTTTTACCTTTCTTTTTCTTTTTCTTTTTTTTTTTTCATTCTCATGCTGGACCTGTCCAATTTTTTTTTGTTTTCCATTTTCTTTATAATTACGCCCCCACGCATCCAGTTTTTTTTTAAAGAATTATTTCATTCAATACTAAATCCTTCGCATATATATTATTTTAATTTAATGTCATATTTGTTAAATTACTTCTTTACATGTACTCTACGATTATGGGCATTACATTTCTCTCATGATTCCTCAATTTCTTAGAAGCATATGCCATTACCTTCTCATGTTGCATCAACACATATCCAAACTCTTAGTTGATGGGATGCATCACTATACACTACAAATCCTTCATTACTAGAAGGAAACACCAATACTAAAGCTGTAGTCAATTTCTCTTTTAGTAATTGGAAACTTTTATCACGCTTCCCACGCTAGATAAATCTCACCTCTTTCCTAGTCAGTCTAGTCAACAGTATGACAACAATAGAAAAATTCTGAAAGAATCTTCTATAATAACTAGCTAACCCCAAGAAGATTCTAATCTCAGTCACATTAGTTGGTCTCTCCTAACTTAACATTGCCTCTACCTTTTCTGGATCAATTGTTACGCTATTTCCAGATATTATATGTTCCAAGAAGGTCATTTCATTCAGCCAAAATTCACATTTAGGAAATTATAGCATACAATCTCTCTCTCTCAAAATCTCTAACACAATTTCTAAATGTTTTGCATGCTCTTCCTTAGTCTTAGAATACACCAAGATGTTATCGATGAACGTAACCACAAGATTATCAAGAAACAGTTCAAACATTTTATTCATCAAGCCCATGAATGTTTCTGGAACATTAGTCAATCCGAATGACATCACAAGAAACTTATGACCATAATGTATCCTAAAAGAATTCTTAGGCACGTCTCCCTCCTTTATCCTTAACTGGTGATAACCTGATCTTAGGTTTATCTTAGAAAACACTTTCAGTCCTTGCAACTGCTCAAACAATTCATTTATCCTAGGTAAAAGATATTTGTTCTTATTCAACTATTTGTAGTCTATACACAATTCAATCGTTCCATCTTCCTCCTTCACGAACAACGCAAGGGCTCCCTAAATACATTAGGTCCGATAAATTGTTTATCTAAAAAATTCTTGAACTTTTATCTCTCTTAACTTGGTGGGTGTCACTTTGTAGGGTGCTATAGATATATATGATGAATCTGGTATCACATCTGTTGGAAATCACCTTGACAAGATGCCCAGGTGGTGATCTTCCAAACACCCAAGTCTAGAATGACTTGTAGAAAGAAATACAGCAACCGAACACAAGAACAGAAAATTAAAGAATGAAAGAAGACAAGTAATTTGTTATCGAGGTTCGGCAATGTGCCTATGTCCCCGTGAGTTCCTCCGAACACTCTGCACTAAATCAATGGTTCTTTACAATTCAACAACCCTCTCCAAGAAATCTTAAGTTCTTGAAGAAACCAAGAAGAGAACTAGAAAATGATAGACCTATTACAAAGCTTTCTATCAATTCTATACTACCCTCTCTTCTTTACAACCAGCCTCTCTACAATGAGTCCCTCTTGTATGTCTGTGTCTTTGCACTCTCACACAATTCTCTCATTCATACACATGTCTCACAAGTTACATCATCGTATTCTTGTGTCTTCTTTTTTGTTGAGATTGAACCTAGGTGACCCTTTATATAGTGCACCAACTTCTTGTCCAATCTTGTGTGTCATTCTCCACCCTTAGATCTTGATGACCACTTAACCATGGCCCTCCATCAATCCTAAGTGGTGCTGTGCGTTTTAACCTTACATTCATGCACCTAAGAGAAGGCTAAAGCATGCTGTTCATGTGTGCCGGCCAAAGCTGCAGCGCCGCGCTGCAGCTTTGAGTTTCTTTCCCTTGTTCTATTCCTGCCAGGTTCCAGCGTTACAGCTTTGAGTTGCTATCCCCTTCACACAACACCCTTATACTTGTATGCAGAAGTGCGCACACTAGTGCACATGGCCTTCCCTTGCTCCAAAATGAAGCACACACATGTGTGCAACCTTCTAACTTGCTGAACTTTGAACCTTCACCTTTTGTTTAGACTTTAGCCATCTTTGAACCATACTTGGATATGTTTGAACCTTAGACAAATACCAACAATCTCTACCTTTGTGTAAGTGTTTAAACCCAAACAATTTTTGCAGAGAGCTTCGGGATCCAAACTCATCTTGAGTCATCAATCAACCGACTCCAATCCTAAAAAGTCCAAGGGAATGATTAGACCTTCTTAGAGGTAGAACCTCGGTGCCTAAATCTGTAGGACTTTCCTTCGTGGTCTTTTTGTCAACATGAATGCATCCTTTCGTACCATTTTTCGGAATGTAATGATACCGAACATCCATATGCTTCGTCCCCTCATGGAACACCGAATTCCTCCACAAGTGCCACGTACTTTGGCTATCCAAAGATACCACCACCTGCTCTTTTAGGACCTCCCACTCGTCCAACAACCCTTTGCACCCCATAGCCTCCTTTATGGCTTCCATAGCCGCTATGCATTCTACCCTAGTTGTTATGAGTGCTACCACCGACTACCATTGAGCCTTCAAATACCTCAGCAACCACTTCATCCCAAGCCAATATTTCTTTCCGGGATTACTCACAAATTTGCTGAGAACACCCATTGCCCAAGAAACCCTTAATCGGTTTCTCTCCTTTTCTTGGATTATACACATCCTAAGGATCTTTTGTGTAAGGCTGAGATCCTTCTTCTCGAACTCCTCACCGAGTTGAGATGTAAACCTTTTCATCCTCTTCCTGCTGTTCCAAACCAACAGCACATCAACGACATAGATGAGGATACTCACCATCTTCTCCACCTTTTGTCCAGGTGAGAAAGTTTCTGTGAAACCTACGTCTTCTCTTCTTGTGAATCCATTCGCCACCAGCCGAGTCTTGTTCTGGATTTCATCTCCTGGAGGGTACCCTTCTTTGATATTGTAAGTGCACTTACAATCCATAACTCTCTGATTTCCTGGAATGTGCACCAATTCCCAGAAGTTGTTCTTCCTTAAAGAATCCATTTCTTCCTCCATAGCTAGCTTCGATCTTGGCGAATCCTTACATCCATGGCATCCGTGTAAGTCTCTTGTTCACTCATCTCTCCTTTTATCCAAGGAACTGCTGCATCCGCAGCATCTGCAAACCCATATCTTGAAGGTGGTCCGACCAGCCTTCCTTCCCGGTCTCTTGTGAGCTGGTAGTCATTCCGACTTACTGCATCAACCTTTTCTTGTTCAGTCTCTTCTTGAGTTTCTTGAGCTTGGCCTTCATCCAAGGGCTCTACCTGGTCCGAACCCTCTTGCCTCCTTTACTCTACCTGAACCAAGTTCTCCTTGATGCGATGCTCCACAAATACCGAACTGGTTTGCTCCCTATCCCCTGTAGGGTTAGTTTTCTCCAAATAAGGAAATAAATGCTCATTAAAAATGACATCCCTACTTATTATGAGTTTTAATCCTTCTTTCTCTAAGGACCACAACCTATACCCTTTAACCTCTTCCCAATATCCTAGAAACACACACTTCCTAGATCCTGGGCTAAGTCTATCATCCTTTTGTTGTGCATACGGAGCACACCCAAAAGTCCTAAGGTTGTCCAACTCAGGGGGTTTTCCACTCCACATCTCCATGGGAGTATTTTGAGACACAATCCTAGAGGGTGATCTATTTACCAAGTATGCAGCTGTAGCCATAGCTTCTCCCTAAAAATATTTTGGTAAACTAGATCCTATTAGCATGCACCTAACCTTTTCCATAAAGGTCTTATTCATCCACTCAATAACTCCACTTTGCTGAGGGATTTCCACAACCGTCCTATGTCTTAGAATGCCATTTAACCTACAGAATTGATCAAGTTCTTGGTTAAAAATTTCTAAGTCATTATCAGTTCTTATCCCCTTAACTACTCTACCCATTTGAGTCTCAACCAGCTCTTTCCACACCACTAACTTATTCAAGGCATATGATTTATTTCTAAGCAAATAAACCCACACTCTTCTTGAATAATCATCAATTAAAGATAGAAAGTAAATGTTACCTCCCTGTGTTGGTGTCCTTGCTGGTCCCCAAAGGTCCGCATGAATGTAGTCAAGAATGCCCTTAGACTTGTGCACTCCGGTGTTGAAGCTGACCCGATGTTGCTCCTCAAAAACACAACACTCACAGAAACCAAGTTCCTCTACTTTGTCTCCATCAAGTAGGCCATCCTTGCTGAGAACTTGCAGGCCCTCTTTGCTAATATATCCTAAGCGAGTGTGTCAAAGGGCTGCCCTATCCATCTCAGCCATCAAGCTTGCTACTTGATTATTGATTTTTGTCTCTCCGATCATCTCATAGAGTCCATTGTTTCTTGCTACCTTGATCACTACCAAAGACCTCTTGGCTACCTTGATCTTTCCTCCCTCTATCTTGCATGTGTATCCCATGGAATCCAACTGCCCTAATGAGATCCAGTTCCTCCTTAAATCTGGAACATACCTCACATTTTCCAATAGCCTTATCATTCCATCAAATATCCTCACCTGGATGTCTCCCATGCCTCTCACTTGGTAAGAAATTCCATTCCCCAAGAAAACTCTTTCATCATTGGTTTCCTTGTAATTCTTGAACCAACTCCGGTGAGGGCACATATGATGAGTGCCTCCGGTGTCCAAGATCCATTTCCCGCTACCTTCTTGCCCCTTGCTCACACCCGCGCACGCAACAAGAACATCACCATCTTACAGTTCTGTTTTGGCAACCAAAGCCTTTCCATTCTTGGTATGGCTTCCGCCTCTATCCCTTGTCATCTTCTTGTAATCTTTCTTGACATGACCCTCCTTATGGCAGTAGTAGCAATTCTTCCCTCCAAATCTCAGTTTGAGATGCATTCTCCCATGGCTTTCTCCTCTACCTCTGTCCCAATAGTAGCCATGGTTACTACCATACTGAGTTGCTGGCCTTCTTTTAAAGAACAACCCTTTACCACTTGATGCACTCCTTATCTTGGCATCAAGATTATCTTGCAACTCTTTATTAGGATCAAATTTAAAAGCAAAGATTCGTTTACGAAGATACCTCTTATCCGGGAGAGTCTTGGCTAGAAACAAGTCATCTAGTTTCTTCCATATTGTAGCTGGATCTTTCGAGTCTTCGCACTCCCTTGTGACATTATCCGATAAGTGCAATAAGATGGTGATGTATGCCATCTTCTTCATCTCATTCCGCTGGTCCTCCGTGACACTTGCTAGAAAAGCATCATCTTCTCCAAGAGCCAAGTCCACTTTCTGTTGCACTAGAACCTCCTTGATCTTCCACTTCCACAGGGAAAAATCTCCCTTTCCATCAAACTTCTCAATACCAAAATTTGAAGCCATCTTTCGCGGACAAGATCCCTGATTTATGCACTACACTCAACTGCTTTCTTCAACCTCAAGAACATAGATCGAAGATGGATCTTAACACTGTTCTTGAATCTACCTCAAGAACACGATCAGATCATGATCTTTACATTGTTCTTGAATCACCCTCAAGAACACGATCAGATATTGATCTTAACTCAGTCCTTGATTCACCTCAAGAACACGATCAGATATAGATCTTAACTCCGTTCTTGAATCACCCAAGAAATTGATCTTTGATTCTTGGAGTCTTGGCTCCGTCACCTTCATATTTGATTCACACACATGTCTCACAAGTTACATCATCACATTCTTGTGTCTTCTTTTTTGTTGAGATTGAACCTAGGTGACCCTTTATATAGTGCACCAACTTCTTGTCCAATCTTGTGTGTCATTCTCCACCCTTAGATCTTGATGATCACTTAACTATGGCCCTCCACCAATCCTAAGTGGTGCTGTGCATTTTAACCATGCATTAACGCACCTAAGAGAAGGCTAAAGCATGTTGTTCATGTGTGCCGGCCAAAGCTGCAGCGCCGCGCTGCAGCTTTGAATTTCTGTCCGCTTCACACAACACCCTTCTGCCTGTATGCAGAAGTGCGCACACTAGTGCACATGGCCTTCCCTTGCTCCAAAATGAAGCACACACATGTGTGCAGCCTTCTAACTTGCTGAAATTTGATCCTCCACCTTTGGTTTAGACTTTAACCATCTTTGAACCATAATTGGATAAGTTTGAACCTTAGATAAATACCAACAACATCAATAGAGAATTTAATTTCCCTACTGGGAGACAACTAGACAACTCATCTAGAAATACATTAGAATAATCTTTCATCACTAAGATTTATTCTAACTTCCTATTTTCCTTTTTAGAATCCATTATATATGCCAAATACTCCTCATAACTCTTCTTCAACCATCTACTAGTAGTCAGAGCAAAATAAGACAATTTGCAAGTATCTTGAGTTTTTTCCCCGAAAGTTAAACCCCTCCTGTCTAGGTATCCTGAACAGTACCTTTTCTTTAAAATGATAAACCATATTCAAAGAAAAAAAATCAACTTCAAACTCTTTATCACTGATACGAATCACACAACCCTTATAAACATTTATAATTATCACTCTATCTCTAGTGGGAACTTCAACAATAACATTATGCATCTAAGTACTAATACATACTTCAATAGACCTCATATGAATACTGGTTGCAGAAGAATGGGTTGTACTAATATTAACCAACATTGATATGTCCACCTTTTCCACATACAAAGCACTTCAAATAAGGGCAATTTTAGGATAAATATCTTATCTGATTACATTTATAACAAACTTTTGTTTCTTGATTATACATCAGATTACCACTTCCCCTTGGTGGCATACTTACTTCCTCTGCCATGACTCCCAGTTCCCATAACCTATCCACAAAATCTAAAAGTCCCACTAATATTAATCTGACCTACAAAAGCAACAGATCCTGCTTGCCTCTGACTCCGTACTACAGTTCCCTGTGACAAGGAACGCCACCTCTGGGTGGTCTCCCACCATGCACACTCATACTGGTACCACCTCTGGGTTCCTCAAATCTAGACCTCTTTCGCCAGTTCTTCCTACCTCTAATTTCCATCACATCCTTCTCAATCAGAAGTATTATATTCGCCAACGAAACATAATTCGTATGCCTCGTGTAAGATAGTTTCGATCAAATCTTAAAACATAGTTCAACTTTGAACCTCTTACACTTCTTCTCATCTATGTCTACCATTTTCGGTACAACCATTGATAAGACCACAAATTTGCTATCATATTGAGCCGCAGTCCACACATTTGCCTCAAATAAATAAAATTTATATCTTATTGGGCTCTAAAGGTCTAAGGAAAGTATTTATCAAGGAAAACCTCCTTAAACCTATTCCAAGTTAAGGGTCTATCAACATATTCACTTACTATGGGAAGAGTATCCTCCCACCATTCCAAAACTTCTCCTTCTAACTCAAATGAAGCAAAGGCAACTATCTGCCTATCAGTTTCTGGTAAAATACCAAGTAATCTCTCTACATGTTTCTCTCAAAACTCAGGCTTAAAAGGATTCATAGATCCTGTTGACCCTTATCTAATTTTAATAATGATAAAACACTACTCTAATTGTACTAACAATTTTATCTAAGTGTTTAAATGGTAAAAGCTTTCAGCAAAGAATCAAGATGCATGAACTCAACCCGTATCAAACGCCAAGACAAGACAGGAGATATAGAATAGGCATTAAGGTATTGAAACAGACTGTAAATCTCTTATGTTCAACTAAGTAGCTTGTCTTATGGCTCTTTTTACAAAAGAATTTTGACAAAACTATTAATTCAAACACTTTCAAGTCAAAAACAATTTTATCACATGAAAAACTAGGTCGAAGTGAAACCCAGTCGACTTGCTCAAATGTACCAGTCGACTGGGGTATGGGACAGAATGTCCCTAGTCGACTGGTGTTGAGCACCCAGTCAACTAGCATCTGGGACAACGAGTTCCCAGTCAACTACTGCTTAAGACCAAGTCGATTGGTACTCTCCCACAACCTAAAAGTGAGATTTCTCACTTGACCCAGTCGACTGGTACAAAGACGTAGTTGACTAGTAATTCAAAAATATGACCATTTGAGACGTGGGACTTGGAGCATTTAATGCACCAAACCTACCAAGTTAGTGTCTAACAGCCATATTGATTCAAGATTACATAAACCCACTTCAATGAGCATTTAAAATAAGAGGATTACACATTCAATTCATAAGTTTGCTCATTAATTCTCAAAAGCTTTGAAAAATTTATTGTTGAGCCATTCTTCAAGCTTTTTCTTGAAAGAGAGATATTATTCATTTGCAAAAGTATTCACTGCTATCTCTCTACCATTTAATTTACAGTAAATCACATTTATTGTAAAGGGAAAAAATTTGTAATAACTCTTAGAGTGTTTACAATTAAACACTTCTTTGTAAGCTTCCGTGAGGAAGGGATTAGCTTCCGTGAGAAAGGGATTAGCTTTCGAAAGGAAGGGAATAGCTTTCGAGAGGAAGGTATTGGTTGTAAGGTTTGTACAACACCCGTGAAGTTGTACGACTAAAAGTTTGAGTGGATTACTTCAACGAAGTTCCTTGAAGAGAGTGGATATAGGGTCAGAAGGAATCCGATATTGCCAAACCACTATAAACTGAGTTTGCACTTTCTCTTCCTTAAACTCTCTTACTTAAAGCATATTACTTATTTGTATGCCTGTGCATTTAATTGTTTTTATAAACTTACAAATAATTAGAAAAAGTTTTTAAAAACCCAATTCACCCCCCTCTTGGATTAGAACCCCAGTCTACAACTGGTATCAGAGCCTCGTTCTTGAGTTGATCCGATGACATCAAATTGCTATTCTGAAGGACATTTCTACACTAGGCCTCCCTAGTTCAATGGCTCCAACTATAACTATTGGAAAAACATGATGAAAATCTTTATTGAAGGACAAGATTACAATCTATGGAGAGTCATTGAGGAAGGACCTAGAATTACTACAACAAAAATAACTATTGCAGAAATCAATCATATAATGCCTAAACTCAAAACGAAGTTCAATGAAAAAGATTGTAGAATGCTGTCTCTAAATAGTAGAGCCATAAGTATTTCACATTGTACTTTAGATATTTCTGCATATAATAAAATTTCTACTTGTGTTTCGGCAAAGGAGATTTGGGATAAATTACAAGTTACATATGAAGGAACTAGCAAAGTTAAAAAAATAAAAAATTTATATGCTAGTGTTTGAGTATGAATCTTTCAAAATGTCTCTTAACAAAACAATTTCTTAAATGCACTCACGTTTCACCACTTTTGTTAATGGTTTGAAGCTTCTTGATAGGAACATTGAGGAATTTGAACTAATAAGGAAAATCTTAAGGTCTTTCCCATCCACTTGGAAAGCAAAGAAGACGGCCATCACGGAGGCCAAAGATCTCGACAAAATTGATGTCGAAACACTTCTCGGATCACTATTGACATACGAGATGGAAGAAATGAATCCCATTGTCAATGATGATGAGAAGAAGAAAGAGTGATTGCTCTCAAAGCCTCTGTAAGCAACAAAGAAGAAGAAGTGGAGAGCAGTGAAGAAGATGGTGAGATGGCTCTAATCACTAAGAGGTTTCACAGATTCTTGAAGAAGAGCAAGAAACCATACACAAAGGATCCCACTTCAAAAAGTGAAGCACTTATGTGTTATGGTTGCAAGAAGCCCGGTCACATCAAGATTGATTGTACAGCGACAAGCAAACAATATAAGATCTTTAAAAAGAAGAAGAAGAATCCTCAGACTTCATATAAGAGCTATGATTGCAACCACTTGGAGTGATGATGAAGAAGAAGAATCCTCGGACAATGAGATATGATACGAGGAGAATGCCAACCTATGTCTTATGACAATCGATGACGAAAATGAGGTATCAAATTCTTTCCCTTCTAATAATAACATTGTTGATAGTAGTGAAGAATTAATAGAGGTCAAAAATAAAATGCATGAAGAATTGAAGAAATTCAATTCTAGGAACACCATTCTGAAAAAGGAGGTGTCATCTCTTTCTAAAGAGATTGAAGGCTTAAAAGAAGAAAAAGAAAAACTATCTTCCTTGCTTTATAATTCTTCTCAAGATTTTCTAAAAGATGAAAATGAAAACTTAAAAAAGAAAATAATAGAATTGAATGGCACTATATCAAGACTTTTGCTTGGAAAAGAAAAGCTAGATGAAGTGTTATCTTGCCAAAGATTAAGTGGAGGAAAATTCGGGTTAGGTTATTCTCCATTAGGCACGCAAAAATCAAAGGAGACCTTATTCATGAAAGCATCATATGTGAATGAAGCCTCTACTTCAAATACCACTAGCAAGGTTAAAAGCACTCCTTCAATGAATGTAGTAGGTATAAAAGTACTAATTCTAATGCATATACAAGAATTAAGTATCCTAGAAATACTCTTGCGTATATGTATGCTCATTCAAGAAATGCAAATGCTAGGAACAATCATTTAAGAAATGCATATAGACATCCTAGGAGTAACCACTATATGAATCCTAGAGATAATATGTATACTCAAAACTTGCACACTACACATGCATATCCTAGGAATTACCATCATTGTATCCTAGAAATAAAATTCATGTTCACAATAATGCAAGTATATATCCTAGAAATCACCATCATACATTTCCTAGAAATGACATGCACAACAGAAAAATGTATCCTACGAATACTCATCCAAGGAGCTATAGACATGCACTATAAGAAATCCTAGAAATTTCAATAACTATTATTCTAGGATTGTGCATCATCAACATGTCTATAAATATAGAACACCTCACAAAGTTAAGAAACTATGGGTCCCTAAAGGAACCGTATTTTCTAGGACTAACCCTAAAGGACCTAAGAAATTTTGGGTACCTAAGAGTGCAATTGTGTATGCATGTGTAATGTAGATATGTCTCCACACCAAAGAAAAATGTGACTGTTGGTACCTTGATAGTGGATGCTCAAAGCACATGACCGATGATCGAAGTGTATTCAAAGAGCTAACTCTAAGAGATGAAGGACATGTCACCATTGGAGACAACACCAAGATAAAGATCATCAAGCATGGAAAAGTTGGTAATGATTTCTCAACCATTGATCATCTATTATATGTGCAAGGCCTTAAGCCAAACTTACCAAGTATTAGTCAACTATGAAACCTCTCATTGTCTAGTTGTAGACATCAAGAGTAACAAGATCAAGTTTGTTGGCCATAGACACGAAAATGTCTACATAGTTGATTTAAAATTTTTGTATTCGGAAAATAAAAAATGTTTTCCCGCTTTTAGTGAAAACCCATGGCTATGGCATAAAAGACTTAGTTATGTGAATATGGATTTGCTGAAAATCATTTCAAGAAAAGATTTAGTCATTGGATTTCCAAAAATCAATATTGAAAAAGATAAGGTGTGTGATGCTTGTCAAATGGCAAAACAAACTAGAATTTCTTTTAAATAAAAAAATGTAGTCTCAACTACTAAACCATTGGAACTTTTGCATATGGACTTATTTGGTCCAATAAGTACCATTAGTCTAGGTGGCCATCAATATGCTCTTGTTATTGTTGATGTTGATGACTATTCAAGATATACCTTTGTTATTTTTATTGCTTACAAGGATGATGCTTACAAAGGATTTGAAAACTTTTGTAACAAGGTTCAAAATGAAAAAGGAATTTATATTTCAAGCATTAGAAGTGATCATGGAAAAGAATTCGAAAACCAAAGCTTTTCAAAATTTTTGTGATGAAAATAGAATTGATCGTAACTTTTTGGCTCCTAGAACTCCTCAACAAAATGGAGTTGTGGAGTTGTTGAGAGGAAAAATAGAGTTCTATAAGAATTTGTAAGAACAATGCTTTTTGAAAATAGCTTGCCAAAATACTTTTGGGCAGAAGACGTAAACACCTCTTGCCATATCTTAAATAGAATTTTAATTAGGCCTATGCTTAACAAAACTCCATATGAATTATGGAAAGGTAGAAAGCCTAAAATCTCCTATTTTCATGCCTTTGGTTCTAAATGCTTTATCCTAAATAACAATAAAACTAACTTGGGTAAATTTGACTCAAAAATCGATGAGGGGATATTCTTAGGATATTCAACCTCTAATAAAGCTTATAGAGTCTTTAACAAGAGAACACTAGTGGTAGAAGAATCCGTACATATAGCCTTTGATGAGTCTAACCCAATTAGTAGTAGAGTAGTTTCTTTCAATGATGATGCAGATTTCATTCCAAGAACGAAAACACCTACTCCCATTGTTGACCCAAAGGAGAGCCCACCTTAAAGAAATCAAGAGATATAAGCTCTCAAACTTGAACAACCATCTACAACTCAACAAGAGGATAGCCTTCCTAAAGATTGGAGGTATGTAAATTATCACCCAATCGATCAAGTGATTGGTGATCCTTCACAAGGGGTAAGAACTCATTCCTCTACTAGAAATATTTGCAACTGTGTAGCTTATCTATCTCAAATATAACCTAAAACATTTGTAGTCGAGAAGGATGTTGATTGGATAAATGCCATGCAAGAAGAAATAAATCAATTTAAAAGAAACAATGTATGGAATCTAGTTCATAGACTAAATAATCATACAATAATAGGAATTAAATGGATATTTAGAAATAAGATGGATGAAAATGGAATAAGAACTAGAAACAAGGCTAGACTAGTTGGTAAGTGATATAATCAAGAAGAAGGAATAGACTTTGATGAGACCTATGCTCTCGTAGCAAGATTAGAAGCTATTCGAATGTTACTTTCCTTTGCATGCTTTAACAAGTTTAAATTATTTTAAATGGATGTAAAAAGTTCCTTTTTAAATGGCTTTATAGAAGAAGAGGTATATGTTGAGCAACCTCTTGGTTTTGAAAATGTAAGTCTTCCAAATCATGTCTACAAGCTTTCTAAAGCCCTATATGGGTTGAAGCAAGCTCCGAGAGCATGGTATGAAAGATTAAGTAAGTTTTTGATTGAAAATAATTTTAAAAAAGGAAAAATAGACATAACTCTCTTCAAAAAAACTCACAAAAATGACACAGTACTAGTCCAAATATATGTTGATGATATCATATTTGGTGCTACTAATGAATCTGTGTGTCAAGAGTTTGCTAAGTGCATGCAAGGTGAATTTGAAATGAGTATGATGGGAGAGTTTACCTACTTCCTTGGACTTCAAATCAAACAATTGAAAGGCGGCATCTTCATCAATCAATCAAAATGCACCAAGGACCTACTAAAAAGGTTCGGCATGGAAAGCTCAAAGTCACTTAGCACTCCTATGACCACTTCTACAAAACTTGACCTTGATAAAGGAGGTAAGTGTGTAGACACTAAAACTTATAGAAGCATGATAAGAGCTTTACTTTATTTAACTGCAAGTAGACCTGATATAATGTTCAGTGTATACATGTGTACTAGATTTCAAGCTAGTCCTAAGGTATCACATGTGATTGCAGTAAAAAGAATTCTTAGATATCTACAAGGGACTCAAAACCTAGGATTATGGTACTCTAGAGATTCATCTTTTGAGCTTGTAGGATATTCAGATGCTGATTTTGCGGGGTGTAGGCTAGATAGAAAAAGAATTAGTGGAACATACCAATTCTTAGGTGCAATGCTAACCTTTTAGTTTTCCAAGAAACAAAACTCGGTTGCGCTATCAACCGCCGAGGCAGAATACATAGCAGCCGGAAATTGTTATGTGTAAGTGTTGTTGATGAAACAACAACTAAAAGACTATGACATGAACTTTAAAGAAATTCCAATTCATTGTGATAACACCAGTGCTATCAACTTAACCAAAAACCCTATTCAGCATTCTAGAACCAAACACATAGAAATTAGACATCATTTCATAAGAGATCATGCTTAAAAAGGTGAAATAAGACTATAATTCATTCCTTCAGAAGATCAAATAGCTGATATTCTTACAAAACCATTAAGTGAAGCTAGTTTTTGTAAGATTAAACTGTCAATAGGCTTAATAAACTATGATAAACTGTATGTTTAATTGAGTCATCATTTATCATATTTATATTTTACATCTAATGAATAAGTATTAAACTTATTTAATATTTCCCTCCCTTAAGATGGCATAGATAAACAAATTTCGTGCTAAAACTCTAAGCTAGAGCTTTCTTTTAAGGGTCCAGTCGACTGGTAATACACTGCCTTTTCACCCAGTCGATTGGTAGAACAAAACCTTGTTTGGAGCTAAATTTTTGAATTTCTGGTAACTACACCATAGACTGGTATAAATAACCCAATCGACTGGTATATCTTTGCCAGTTTACTCAATCAACTGGTATCTCGACCCAATCGACTGGTATGTCAAAAATTCCCAAATCAATGAAGGACCCAGTAGACTGGTGCCCCAACCCAATCAAATGGTATCACGATTCTATAAATAATCGCTTTAGTTTTTCAGGGTATTCACGCCATTTTCAAAACCCTAAAGCTTTCTCTCTCTAGAAAATCTCCTTTTTTCTATCCAAAATCTCACAAAACACTCCATAGAATCCTTAATCTCATCCCCCATCACCTTCAATTTAAATTTCCACGGTTAAAATTTTGTTTTCCCCAAAAATCTCTCAAATTTCCCTAAAAACACCTTTTCTCCAAATGTTTGAGAGAATCCAAATCAAAACCACCGTTGGAGGACCTCATGCACCTTCAAGGCCACGGTCCAAGAGATCCACGACACCGGATGCCAGAGGAAAAAGCTTAGCGGGATCCTTGAGCAAAAAGGCGAGGATAGAGCTCGACGACTCACTCTTCTGGAGTCCAACCGCCAAAGAGAGATGAAATTCTATCATCTGTCACAAAAATATCATGATTGATAGATTCATTGGCTTCGATTCTTTCCATCATGCAAACTTTAACATATTACCTCCTTTTGAGAAAGTGCACTTGACACTACTTGTCAAGATTCACCAAAAAAACTACCAACGCCTGATTCAATGGTTCTACACGAACTTGGTGAAACCTAGTCCATTAGCTCTTCATTTCAGAACCAGTGTGATGGGCATGGAGTTTGAGGTGAACATTGACCTCTTGGTGAATATTTTGGGGATCTCGATGGGAGGGATCCAATAGAGTCTAGACGGATGGCTAGACAACTTCGACTATAAGGAGGCATGTCAAATCGTTAGGGGAGACCCTAACTACATCTTTTGGCCCACTACATTTCACACATGTAGTGACATACCCCTTGATTCGAACTTGTTCAATCTCATCGTGAGTTGGACCATCATCCAAGACTTGGGAGTCGGGGATATCTCTTGAAGATAAACGTCGTATTGATTTGGTGTCTTAAAACTGGACACCACTTCAATATCTACCCCTTACTGCTTGCTAACATGATCAACGGTGAAGCTAGTGACTCCGGGTGCCTTCCTTATGGGATGCTCATCACCCTCATCCTCCAGAACTTTTGGGTTCCTCTTCTTGCCTCTAAAACTCAGGACATCGGCCCCAAGGGCATCATTAATGTCTCTTCTTTGAAGAAGATAGGGTAAACGATCCGAGATGGGATGATATACTCTAAGGTCAAGAAGAACATTAGGATTGGAGAGGGTGACAGCAACGAAGAGGACAATGAGGGTCCTAGTGATGCAACCCCTCCCACTACTATAGACACTGATGACCGAGCACTACAGCATGGTGGTTCTAGTACTAGTCAGGCTGAGTACAATGATCTACTCCAAGCTATTTCGAGCCTCCGACTATCCATGCAGTTCAGGTTCCTGAGCTTGAGCTCTTCTGTTGATTCCATGCCACATGAGCTCTGCTCACTTTGAGACGACTTTGAGCTGCACCGAGAGCACACAGAGGGCTCCTTGGCTAAGCTTCAGGATCTTATTCGTGGTGGCTCTGATTCTCCCACACATTGAATTTCCTGTGGTATCTCTTTTTCATGTATATATAGCTTTTAGTTGATCTTAGCACAAACATTTATTACTTTATCATACATTTATGTTATTATATTCGATATTTGGCTTCTTGAAGCCTGTGACGTATGGATGTTTGTATATATTTTCCTGTATTTTAGTTTTTTAGCTCATAGTTCATATACTTGCTTTACTTTTAAGCTATATGATTACTTGGTTTAAATCATTTGTACTCTGCAAAATGCTTTAACTACTTATGCTAGTGTGGACACTTCCAGTTCTTCCCAGCCCCAAATATGCCTAGTTTTCATATACAAGTTTGTTTTTGCATTATCTTACTGTCTATAGTATATGTGTTCCTTATTTTTTTAAATATTTGCACCACTTTTCTACTGTTGTCAAAACGGGGGGGGGGGGGGGGGGGGGGGGACAATGAGAAAAAGAGAAATATCAATGTTCACATAAAATAGATCATGGATTTAGGGAAAGCATTGCTCTGAAGACCATGATTAATATAAATCTGTTTTACTTTGCTTGGTTGGGTTGTTTATAAGCTGCGTTTGAACTGCTTTACAGGTTGGTTTTATCCAAAAAAAATAGGAAACTCTGACAAATTTTTTCTAAAAACCCAACACTTAGTTTTTAAACATGTTTTCTCTCATTAGTTTTGTCATCATAAAAAAAGGAGGAGATTTTTTACCCTTATCTAATTTAATAATGATAAAACACTACTCTAATTGTACTAACAGTTTTATTTAAGTGATTAAAAAGTAAAAGCTTTCAGCAAACAATCAAGATGCAAGAACTCAACCTGTATCAGACGCCAAGACAAGACAGAAGATATATAATAGGCATTAAGGTATTGAAACAAACTGTAAATTGTAGCTTATCTTATGGTTATTTTTACAAAAGAATTTTGACAAAACTATTAATTCAAACACTTCCAAGTCAAAAACAGTTTTATTACTTGAAAAACTAGGTTTTAGGGTAACCCAGTCGACTAGGTTATGGGACAGAATGTCCCTAGTCGACTGGTGTTGAGCACCCAATCAATTGGCATCTGGGACAGTGAGTTCCTAGTCGACTAGTACTCTCCCACAGCCTAAAAGTGAGATTTCTCACTTGACCCAGTTGACTAGTACAAATACCCAGTCGACTGGTAATTCGAAAATATGACCGTTTGAGACACGGGACTTGAGCATTTAATGCGCCAAACCTACCAAGTCAGTGTCTAATGGCCATATTGATTCAAGGCTATATAAACCCACTTCAATGAGCATTTAAAACAAGAGGATTATACATTCAATTCATAATTTTGCTCATTAATTCTCAAAAGCTTTGAAAAATTTATTGTTGAGCCATTCTTCAAGCTTTTCTTGAAAGAAAGATTTTGTTAATTTGTAAAAGCATTAATTGCTATCTCTCAACCATTTACTTTATAGAAAATCACATTTGTTGTAAAGGGGAAAGAGTTGTAATAACTCTTAGAGTGTTTAGAATTTAACACTTCTTTGTAAGCTTCTGTGAGGAAGGGATTAGCTTCCATGAGGAAGGGATTAGGTTTGGAAGGAAGGGAATAGCTTCCAAGAGGAAGGGATTGGTTGTAAGATTTGTACAACACCTATGAAGTTGTACGACTAAAAGTTTTAGTGGATTACTTCAAGGAAGTTCCTTGAAGAGAGTGGACGTAGGGTCGACAGTAATCCAATATTTTTGAACCACTATAAACTAAGTTTGCAGTCTCTTCCTTAAACTCTCTTACTTAAAGCACATTACTTGTTTGTATGCTTGTGCATTTAATTGTTTTTATAAACTTGCAAATAATTAGCAAAAGTTTTTAAAAACCCAATTCACTCCCCTTTCTGGGTTAAAACCCTATTCAACAGATCCTTTAAACAATAAGGTATTCGACTTAATATATCTAATGAAACAATATCTCTGCATCTCATGCATAAACTCGCTTTTACCCTTTTGAACATTTACCATTACTGGATTTACAACAACCTTAAGCACTGCCCTAGCCTGTTCATCAAGTTTATGCTATAGGCTACTAACTCTATCATCGGTTACATTCATTTTCTCAAGAGAATGTGTAAGAGCTTATCTTAGCTCATCTCTTTCAACTTCAGATTCTCATACACCTTCACTAATATCAATTATATTGTTAACATGTTCCCTTCTAGGAACCACAGCTTTAGACTCAACCTCGACTTGTCAAAATATTGGGGGCCTACCATGGCCTCTCAAATTAACAACTCTAACTCTAGCTCTAGCATGTCCACGTGTCATCCTCAGACTCTGCATTAAAATATAGTTTATTTAGATCTTCCATTTCTTTAAGTTCTTATGCAGTCTACAGAATCATAATACCTAATGCTCAGATACCAAAATTATAACAACCCATCCCGGGTTGGCCACCCCCGAGATGGTGTCATCACATTTTGAAAATCCCAGCATGACACATATATGCAACAATAAAAATAATACTAATATAAATTTTTACATCAATCCTCAACCCACAATAGGAGAGATACATCGTTATAATCTTGACTTAAACATTATATACAATGTAAAATACATGAATATTTACAAATAAATTTTTATTTTATTTTCTCATTAGTCTGAGGATATGGACACGTACGTGGCTTACATATAATGATTTCGTCTAAACCTCAACTCACCAAACTATTTGTCCTACCTGCTACCTGAAATCATTGTACAATAAGAGATGAGCTTCACAAGTTCAGTGAATCAAATTTACTAGATGTATTCAATTTCTATAAATGATCTTTCAATAGTTAATCATTTATATCTCATACAACTTGATAATAGCATTTTACTATCACTACACATATCATAAGTCCCATTCTCTATCAATCTCTTATTCTTATTTATTGGTCCACCTTAAGACCATCAATTATCTCATAATTACCTCGTAATGAGGTTCACAGCATAAAGTCTACCATTTAGATGGTTCTTATCATATCATACTTCTATGTTTATTTCTCACCATAACTGTCTCTCTGTGAGACTCATTCATCTATAAATAAATGTACAATAACAAACCACACTTCAACATTTCAGTAATACAATCAATATTTAAAACAGATGCAATACATGAATTATTATTAGGGAACGTCTTCCCATATATCGACATGTTTTTATCTTAGACCAGCCCCCTCCCGATTCTTTTATTTTCAGCATATACCGATTGTCACGGTTTTCATTTATTTCTAGCATATACCTACTGTCATGGTTTTCATTTATTTTTCAGCAACTAGCAGCTGTCACACTTTTTCAATTAGATCAACCCCCTCCTAGTTCTTTTATTTCATGCATATGCATATGAACAATGACATGAAATATGAATAGGAACAATAACATGAAAACAAACATGAATACTAATTTTAAATTAGCCATCCTGATTATTCTTAAATTATTATTTTAAAAGTTCAACTAAATTTCTCTCCTCATAAATCACATTAAATCATCAATCATAGCTTGTCAATATCCACATAATTTCCTCTCCTTATAAATCGTATAAAAACATCAGTCATAGCTCATCAAGAATTTCACTTATTTCTCATAAAATAATTCTCTACATATCCACGGTTCCTATCACATCTATCAACCAACTTTCATCTATCACCAAAGCATAGTTAATAATTTATTCTAATATTATCACTAGATATTTCTTATTTATCTTGATTACTTAAAGTAAATCTAACTCACCACGTAGCACTTAGAGCTACCCGTGGATCACCTTCTTACCTTTCTACTTCTCTCAGCAATTTTCCTTGGTTGCTGATCATCAACACCTGACATAATATTTATATTAAAATTTCTAATTTATTCTTCAATTCTTCATAATTCACATCCTTTGAAAATTCTCACTTTAAATTCTAGGAAATTTCATGTATTCTAAATTTCAAAAAAAAAATAAATAAAACTTCACGTTATTTACCTTCTGTTTTTCTTGGAGCTTCCCGTGGTTCTCTATAAAATTCTCCCGTAAACCTCTTCAAAATTTTGCTCTTTCTACCTTTCTTTCGGTCCCCAAGTGTTTAAAGAAAGAGAGTAATTTGAATTGTAGTTAAAGGAAAACCAAACAGGATTTGATAAGTAATAAAGTAAATTACGTTTATATATATATATGGTTTGCAAAAATTTTGCAACTCACAGCCCCCCCTAAAATAGCTCCACGCAAGGGGGCCTTGCTGCCTTACATGCAGCAAGGTATCAACCTCCTGTTTTTTTTTTTTTTTTTTTTTGCCCTCCTTCTGGATGACTCCAAATTTTTTTTTATTAGTTTTATAAAAATTTAACTTTTTTCATTTAAACATATATATATATATATATAATATTTTAACTCTATGTCATATTTATTAAAGTATTCTTTACCCTTACTTTACAAATACGGGTATTACACAAGGTTTCACTCTTAACTAAGAGCAAACCATGGACCTAGATCTAGAAAAGATCAGTTTGAATCTTGCCTCACCCAAACTTGGGGTATATCTTGGAGCCCAAAGACATTCTCAACCTTCATGAATCACTCAACATGTTAATGAAGTGTCAAGCTATTACAGTTGAGGCAAATCAGGCACTTAGGAGCATTTGAAGAATATCTGTAAAAGGTTCGAACTTGAGAGAGTAAATTGAAACATTTTTCGAACAAAACTTTCAAAGTTTAAAACTTCTTTTCATGTCAGCAGTGTCAAAAAAATATAGGTGGTAAACCTCTTTCCCATCCAAATATCAATCCTCTACAAGTAAAAATACTAAAATTTGGCCTCACGACTCCCGATCCAGTCCATTGGAACCCAAGCCCAAGCACTTTGATAAAAACCACCTTCATTTGGTACACCAGACAAGCTTGATGCATTATTCTTGAGTGTCACCATTTGCTTCACTCAGAAACCCTTCGAGCCCAAAAATGAAGCCATATTCTTTTAAGAAAGACATCGCCTTTTATAAAAAACCTCACCTAGCTAAGCTTTGAATAAATATCTTTCATTTAATAAAGTCTTCCAGATTTCAAAAAGAAATAATTTAAAGTCAAAAGAATGTTTTCAAAAATCAACTAAGCATGATGGATCATCATAATACCCTAGCATTCGTTTCACGAGACAAATAAATCATTGCTAAAATGCATCACCATTTGCATGAACTAATAATCTCCTTACTTCTTTTCACAAGAAAGAAGTCTGCCAAAATCTCAAACTTAAGTTTCATGAATGGATCAACCTCCTCAAGGAAATCAAGTTCCGAGGAGCATCAAATCCAAGAGCAAGCCCTGCATTATTTTGGTATAACTTTAGAACACATGTATGTATTCATGATTATCTCCTAGGTTACGTGATCTGAGAATCACCTTCATATCTCAATTAATCGTAAGATGTGCAGTTCATGTGTCGCCTTCTTATTTTACTTTGCTGGATAATTATTGAACCTTGGAGTTGATAATCTTAAGTTGTGCCGTTTATAAGTCGCCTTCCTATTTTATTATGTTGGATGATTATTCAAATCAAGAGCTGATAATCTTAGGTTATGCAGTTCATGAGTCATCTTCCTATTTTATTTTGTTAGCAGGAGTTGATAATCTTAGGTTATGTGGTTTGTAAGTCGCCTTCCTATTTTATTTTCCTAGATGATTATTCAACCAAAGATTTGATAATCTTAGGTTGTGCAGTTCGTGAGTCACCTTCCAATTTTATTTTTCTAGCTGATTAAGAAACCAAAGACTTGATAATCTTAGGCTACGCGGCTCGTGAGTCACCTTCCTATTTCATTTTGTTGGATAATCATTCAACCAAAGAATTGATAATTTTAGGTTGTACGGTTTGTGTGTCGCTTTCTTATTTACTTCTATGCTTTATGTTAGGCAATTTGTGTGTTGCCTTCCTATTTACTTTGATTCCTTAGTTTGCACGGTTCGTGTATTGCCTTCTTATTTACTTTTATGCCCTAGGTTGTGTGGTTCGTGTGTCTCCTTCTTATTTACTTTTATGCCCTAGGTTGTGTGGTTCGTGTGTCTCCTTCTTATTTACTTTTATGCCCTAGGTTGTGCGATTTGTGTGTCACCTTCTCATTTACTTTTATTCCCTAGATTGTTTGGTTCTTACGTTGCCTTTCTATTTACTTTTATGCCCTAGGTTGTGCAGTTTGTGTGTCACAATCATATTTAATTTTATGGATTAGATTGTGTCATTCGTGTGTCATCATCCTATTTAATTTTATGGCCTAGGTTGCACGGTTTGTGTGTTACCTTTGTATTTTATTTTTTCCCAGTTTGCCTAGCCTGAGGGTTAGTGATCTTTTCACATGCTTCTGCTTTTCGAGTTCAATAGCCCGAGAGTTATTTGCATGATTCTTTGTTACCAAGCTAGAAGTACTTCTACATCCTCCAATCCTAAAGCTGACCCAAAAGTCTTGCTAGAAGGATTAAATTATTACCCTCCATCAATCAAAAGTATTTATCTGCTCCATCAAGCCTTAAAGGTGATCCAAGGTTTCATCGAAAGGTTTCAATTGTTTTTTCCCATCCAGAAAGTGTTTCCTTTTTTTTTCACCCAGTCCCGAAGTGGATCTCATGATTTTGCATAAAGGGTTCAATTATTTTCCACCATTAAGGAAGTATTTCCTCTTTTCCCCCAATGTTAAAGTGAATCTAAGGATCGTGCAAAAATGATTTACCACGCCATCATTTATCTGATTAGTGAGAGACATTCATCTTCTCTATTAAGTCCAAAAGCAAGTCTGAGGGATTCAATGTAATCATCCATCTAATCGGCAAGTGTTTTCCTATTTACTAGTCATTACCCCAGTCAAAATTCGATGCTCTTTCCGTATTTGCCTTACAAAAAAAATAGGTATAGAGGGGTAGTTGTATTATTTTTATCGGGCATCATATATTTAATTTTTATTTTATGATTTATTTCTAAATTTTATGAATTTTTATTTTGATTTTATTAATTTTTTTTTGAAAAAAATAGACAAGAAAAAATAATTTTTAGTTTCTACAATAAAATTAGGGGGATTTTTTATAACTTAAAATTAAAAAGAAAATAAAACAAAAGAAAATAAAAAGAATCAAAAAATAAAATCCATGCCCGTTTCACCATATTTTGGTAAAAAAGAAAATCAATGCACACACATAATCCATTTGGTACATGCTGTGAGACCCTATAACCTGCATGCCTTCTTTCATATTTGATTTGGTGCATACTATAATGGTAAATGCTTGATTTTATTCATATCAGCATTACTTGGTAGAATTATGCATATTGTGTGTGCACCTAGTTGATTTCAATGTTTACTTTGATTAAACAATTGATGTATAATTACTACAAATATTGACATAAATTATGGGTTTCTTATTAGAATCATGTTTTGAAATCAGGAAGACAAAGTTTTGCCTTTGAGCTTTGAATTGGGCCTTGTTTAGACTTCAGTGAATTTTGACCTAATGGGCTTTGCCCATTAAGAGCTGTTTTGTTATTGCTTGACATGTGTGAAGCATGACAAGGATTCCTAGCTCTTTAGAGAGTTGCTTAAGTTGGCCTTATGATCATATTGTGATATATTTTCTTATAAACCAAAAATAAGATCAAAACAAAGGAAAAAAGGAGAAAGATAGAGGAAAAATGTCAGAGGCTTGAAAGTTGAAGAAATTTAGGAAGAAACAAAAATAAAATCAGTTGGAAGAACTTCTTTATAATTTTTGCAAGATTCTTCATGTTCAACACTTTAACCAGCTCAGTTTCAAAAAATTCTAAAATTTTGTGTTAAAGAAGAGTTTCTACTTGGCATCTTATTTCTTTGTGTTTTTTTTTTTTTTTTTTTTTTTTGTGCTTCAATGAATGAGCTATATGTTGAATTCCTGCAAATAACGCTAGCAAATCAGGGATTGTTATAGATTGAAATCATATAATCAAAACTAGATTAATTGAGAGCTAAGCATTCTGTTTACAATTAGAAGCATTAGAATCTATCTAAATAATAAATCTAACTATCAAATTGTTTTATAAATTCGCATATATAGTAATAATTCAAGTATAATTTCTAATAGAATCAAAATTGTGTAAAACTTACTTGAATTGATTGAGATGAGGTCATATAATTAAGTTTTGCTTATATGGTTGGAAATGTTCAATTATTGCTTAAAAATAGTTGGAATGATGTTGTTGAGTTTATATCAATCATATTACACCTTGTTGATGTCTCGTGTTATATTTCATAACATAGTTGCTCTTATGTTTATCAGTGTGAATCTTGATATCTTGATATGCATGTTGACACCATTAAGATTGGTTAACACTATTTGGATAAGAGCTTGATGTCGCTTCAAATGAATGGTCATTATCTATGTAAAGGACTAACCTTTAAGACTTGAATGACTATCTGAACAAGAGCTTGATGCCTAGTCGGATTAATAGTAATTATCTAAGTAAAGGACTAACCTTTAACAATTGAATGTATTTCAACTGGGAAAAGGGTCAACCTTTGACAGTTGAGTGTAATCAATCTTACACCATAGTCTAGGTCCTATGTTGGGGAAGCAATGCCAGATATGGTGGGCCTACGCATATGGTCTGGGATAGTTATGTTAGGAATGCTATAGACTTGGCAAAATTGATTAGGATCTTATTAACTATTGATTGCTTTAGATCTGTTATCTACGCCTATTGGTATGGGATGGTTGGCATAGATGATTTTGATCAATCTATTAAAAATGTTGTGCCCATGACTATTAGAGTAGCTGGTTGTAACCACCGGTATGGGGCAGTTGTAGGTACTGCCGTTTTTCGTCGATGACCTATGCATCTTGCTCATTACCAAAGGCCACTCCCTTGGAAGAAGGATGACATACTGAGGGTGCCGATTATGATGAGTAGGTATATTAAAATGAGTGAAACCTATCAAGTCTAATACAATCCCTTTAAAGTAGTAAGGGGCTCCCGTTATTGGTGTGTTTACAAGTATTAGACAAGTAGTCATTGTCATCCGAGCATAAAGCAAGGATAATAGGTAAAGATTTGCTATTTGAGATTAAAAGGGGTAAAATCCCTTGTTATTGTTCCACGTGAGAGATTCCGAGGCTCGGAAGATTTGAGTACAAGAAAGTGAGGAATTAAAGCTTCCTCTCTTGTCTAGACTGAAGTCTATCCCTTTGTGTTTCAAGGAAAATTATTTAAAACTTTAATTTAAATCTTATTACCATAAACTAATAAAGCAAAGCACACATTCACAATTTATATTCAAACAATATAACATCGAATATTATATAAATAAAAAAATTATTAAAAAGAAATAAAGTGATATAAACATGAAACAAAGGAATGGTCAAAATCACTTGTGATGTGCAGATTAAAAAAGGAAACAGATTAAAGCATGCAAATTTAAATAAACAGACTAAACATGTGAAGATTTAATGTATGAACTAAAACTACTTTAAAATAATGGATTCATATAAGTGAATTAAACTAACTGGACTGAACATGCAAATTTAAACATACATGAGTTAGAACTAAGCTAAACATTCGAATTTGAATAAATTGACTAAAATTAAGCATGTGACAATGGAGAGATTCAATATGACTTGTAACATAACAAATGTGTAATGAAGCACTCAATGACAGACCAAAAGGAGTCCTAAGGGTCTTTAGAATAAAAAGAGCATGTTATTAGTAACAATTTAAAAGAAAGAAAATAACTTACAATAAATGAAATGAGCATAGTAAAGAACTAAGATTAAAACAAAAATTAACTTTGAAGCTAAAATGGATTTCATCAAATAAAAAGTAAGCTAAATTGTTAAATCAATTTTGAAGGTGGTTGAAACATATAAAGCATATTAGCAATTTTATTTCACAACCATAAGATATTTAAGCAACCCTTTTGACTAAGGAAAGTTTCCTCATATAGGGATAATCCTCGGAGATTCTTCAGTGCCTTGTGGATTTGGTAAGTTTAGAAGATTAGTTTGTGTTGGTATTTGTCCAAGAATTAAACGGTTGCAAAAAAGGGGGAAAATTCTGCATCAGGTGGAGGGCATGCGCCGCGGCCTAGCCTTGTGGACCATGGCCCACAGTAGCTCCAGGAAGTCCAGCCTCTAGGCCACACCATGGCTTAGCCTCCCTCGGCTGCGCCGCGGCTCAGCCTCCCCAGGCTGCGGTGCCCAGCAACTGAAGAAGAATGGTGCATTTCAGCCCTGTGTGCACCGCGGTCTGCCTTGCTCTGGGCTGCGGCGCCAGGCACACTGATGCACACATGTTTCAGTTTTTTGAGTGGTGCGTGGGACATGTTTAAAATGTACAGGATCACTTAAGATTAATGGAGAGCCATGGTTACTTGGTCATCAAGATCTAAGGGTGGATAATGACTCTCAAGATTGGTTAAGAAGTTGGTGCACTATATAAAGGGTCACCTAGCTTCAATCTAAAATAATAAGATAACTTGTGAATAACTTGTTATTGAAAGTGAGATCAATTGTGAGAGTACAAAGACACTAAACTCAAGAGAGATTCTGTAGAGAGGCTGGTTTTTTAGAAAGATAGAGTAGAATTGAAAGGGGATTCAAGGGCTTGTAAGGGGAATTTTCCCAGGGTTAGTTCTTATCACTTTCTTGTACTTCATCTTCTTTTATTCTTTAAGAACCTGTGAGTTCTTGGAGGGGTGTTGCTGATTGTAAAGAACTCCATTGATAACATAGTGCATAGAGCTCGGAGGAGCTCACGGGGATGTAGGCAAATTGCCGAACCTCGTCAACAAATTTCTTGTGTTCTTTTCTTTCTTGCTTTGATTGGTTGCTATCTCTTTTCTTTGTATAAGTCACTCTAGACTTGGGTGTTTGGAAGATCACCTCCTAGGCATCTTGAGGGTGGTTTCCCAATAGTGGTATCAGAGCTAGAGGAGATACCACAATAGTGGTATCATCAAAGCTTGCATAGCTGGGTATCGGGGCAAAAATAGAAGGTATCGGAGCAAGACTCCAAGAATTAAAGAAAAAAATTCTTGGGTGATTCAAGAACGAAGTAAATATCAAGATCAGATCATGTTCTTGAGGGTGATTCAAGAACGGTATTGAGATCAATCTTCGATCGTGTTCTTGAGGTTTAGAAGAAGTTGGAAAGCATTTGTGGGAGCTGCACAAATCTGGGATCATCTCTGCAAGATGGGTTCAAATTTCGTAGTTGAGAAGTTTGATGGCAAGGGAGACTTTTCCCTGTGGAAGTGGAAGATCAAGGTCGTTCTTATACAACAGAGGGTGGACTTGGCTATTGGAGAAGATGATGCGTTTCCAGCAAGTATCATGGAGGACCAGTGGATTGAGATGAAGAAGATGGCATACAATACCATTTTCTTGCACATGTTGGATAGTGTCACAAGGGAGTGCAGAGACTCAGAAGATCCTATTGTCATATGGAAGAAACTAGATGAGTTGTTTCTTACTAAAACTCTCCCTAATAAGATTTATCTTCTTCAAAGAATCTTTGCTTTTAAAATGGATCTTAATAAAGAGTTGCAAGATAATCTTGATGTGTTTAACAAACTAGTTCAAGATTTGGCTAGTTATAGTATAAAGTTCTCAGATGAACAATTGGTTGTTATTTTGTTAAATTCTCTTCCTGATTGTTTTGAGAGCTTGATTAATGTTATTGAATATGGAAGAGATAGACTAACCAAGGAAATTTTGATCAATGCTATAAGGGCTAATGATTTCAAAGCCAAGATGAGGGAAGCATCAAGTGGAGAAGGACTGATCATTAGAGGCAGGCCATCAACTCGGATTGGCAGTAGCAACCATGGCAACTATCGGGAGAAATCAAAGGGTAGAGGGTAGAGCCATGGGAGAGCACATTCTAAACCAAGATTTGGAGGAAAGAGGTGCTTCTACTGCAACAAGGAGGTCACTTCAAGAAAGATTGCAAGAAAAGTTTGTGGGATGAGAGAGGGAGAAGCCATACTAACAATGGAGAGGCTTCGGTTGCCAAAGGAGAACAACAAGATGATGTTCTTGTTGTGTGCTCAAATGTGAGCAAGAGGCAAGGCAGTGAGAAATGGATTCTGGGTGCACTTATCACATGTGCCCTCACAAGGAATGGTTCAAGAATTTTAAGGAGACCAATGATGGAAGGGTTTTCTTGGGGAATGATAATTCTTGCCAATTAAGAGGGATAGGAGACATCCAGTTGAGGATGTTTGATGGAGTCATAAGGCTGCTGCGAAATGTAAGCTATCTCCCAAATTTAAGGAGGAATTTGATCTAAATGGGGCAGCTAGATTCCATGGGGTATACATACAAAGCTGAGTGAGGAAAGATCAAGGTAACCAAGGGTTCTTTGATAGTGATCAAAGCAGCAATCAAAGATAGACTTTATGAGATGATTGGTGAGACAAAAATCAAGGATCAAGCAGCAAGCTTGATGGCTGAGATGGATAAGGCAGCACTTTGGCACAATCGCTTGGGACATATGAGCAAAAAGGAGCTGCAAGTTCTCAGCAAGGATGGTCTACTTTGTGGTGACAAAGTAGAGAAACTAGATTTCTGTGAGAGTTGCATTCTTAGGAAGCAACATCGGGTCAGCTTTAACACCGGAGTGTAAAAGTCTAAAGGGATTCTTGACTACATCCATACGGATCTTTGGTGACCAGCAAGGACACCAACACAGGGAGGTAATTGTTCCTTTTTGTATTTAATTAATGATTATAAAATAGTGGTTTGGGTTTATTTTCTTAAAAATAAATTGGATGCTTTGAATAAATTTGTGGTGTGGAAAAAGTTGCTCGAGACTCAAATGGACACGGTAGTTAAGGTGTTAAGAACCGCTAATGGCTTAGAATTTTTTAATAAGGATTTTGATCAATTATGTGAATTAAATGGCATTCTAAGACATAGAACGGTTGTGAAAACCTCTCAGTAAAATGGAGTTACTGAGAAGATTAATAGAACCCTCATGGAAAAGGTTAGGTGCAAGTTAATTGGGTCCGGTTTACCAAAATATTTTTGGGGAGAAGTTGTGTCTACAACTGCATACTTGGTTAATAGATCACCCTCTAGAGCTTTAGAGCTCAAGACTCCAATGGAAATGTGGAATGGGAAACCCCCTAAGTTGAGCAACCTTAGGACTTTTGGGTGTGCTGTATATACACACCAAAAGGATGATAAACTTAACAAAAGGTCTAGAAAATGTGTATTTCTAGGGTATGGTGATGGGGTTAAGGGGTATAGGTTGTGGTCCTTAGAATCAAAAGGAATGAAACTCATAATAAGTAGGGATGTTATTTCCTTATTTGGAGAAAACTAACCCTGCAGGGGATAGTGAGCAAACCAGTCAATAGTGACCAAATTTGGGAAGCATAGCATTAAGGAGAATTCAGTTCAGGTAGAGCAAGGAAGGCAAGAGGGTTCGAACCAGGTAGAGCCCATTGAAGAAGGCCAAGCTTAGGACACTCAAGAGGAGGCTGAACTGGAAGGGGATAATGTAGCAAGTTTGAATGACTACCAGCTCACAAGGGACCGGGAAAGGAGGGTGGTTAGACCACCTTTGAGATATGGGTTTGCAGATGCTAATATAGCAGCTCCTCGGATAGAAGGAGGGATTGTTGAACCAGAAACTTACATAGAAGCCATGGAATGAGGATTCATCAAAATGGAAGCTAGCTATGGAGGAAGAAATGGATTTTTTGAGGAAGAACAACTCTTGGGATTTGGTGCCCAAACCAAAAAGGTAGAGAGTTGTGGATTGTAGATGGATCTACAAGATCAAAGAAGGGAACACTCCAGGGGATGAAGTCCGGTATAAAGCTATGCTGGTGGCGAAGGGGGTCACACAAAGAGAAGGCATAAACTTCACCGAAATATTCTCACTAGTTGTAAAATACAAGACGATCAAGATAGTGTTAGCATTGGTGGTCCAATTCAATTGGGAAATCGAGCAAATGGATGTGAAGACAGCGTTCTTACATGGAGAGCTTGATGAGACCATTTACATGAGGCAACCCGAAGGCTATAAGGAAGGAAGGCAGGGAGATTTGGTGTGCCAACTGAAGAAATCTCTATATGGCCTGAAGCAATCACCTCGGCAAGGAATAAGAAGTTCAATTCCTTTGTAACCAGCCTAGGTTTCATGAGGAGCTACTATGATTCGTGCTTGTATTACAAGGGGCACAAGGGGGAGGAAGTGGTGATTATCCTGATCTATGTTGATGAAATGTTGCTGGTTGGGAGCAACATGGAGAGGATAAGAAAATCGAAGGCTCAACTCAGTGAGGAGATTGAGATGAAGGATCTTGTGCATGCACAGAAGATCCTTGGGATGTGTATCTTCCGGGAAAGGGAGAGAAATAGATTAAAGATCTCTCCAACTTCCTACATAGAGAAGATGATATCTAAGTTCTCTATGGAAGATAGCAAACTAGTTAAGGTTCCCCTTACTGGTCATTTCAAGTTCTCCAGCGATCAATGTCTAAGATCGAATGAGGAGAAGAAGGAAATGGAAAAGGTCCCCTACTCTAGTGCGGTTGGTTCTGTAATGTTCACCATGGTAAGCACTAGACCTGATATTGCTCATGCAATAAGTGTCATCAGTAGATTTATGAGTAATCCCAGAAAGGAGCATTGGCTTGGGATGAAGTGGCTGCTGAGGTACTTGAAGGGAAGCCCAGATGTGGGGCTGGTTTATAAGAAGAGGGGTAAGTCCATTTGCCTTAAGGGTTATGTTGATTCGGACTATGGAGCAGACCGGGATAAAAGGAGATCAATTACTTCCTTCTTCTTCAACTTAAATGGATGTTTTGTAAGTTGGAAGGCTCAGTGGTAGCCGGTGGTAGCACTCTCAACAACCGAGGCTGAGTACATAGCGGCTACGGAAGCCATCAAGGAGGCTATGTGGTGCAAAGGGTTACTGGAAGAGTTAAAGGTACTAAAGGAGCAAGTTGTGGTGTATTCAGATAGTCAAAGTGCATTGCATTTGTGCAAGAATTTGGTGTTCCATGAGACGACAAAGTACATGGATGTTTGTTACCATTTCATCAGGGAAAATGTTACGAAAGGATGCATCAATGTGGACAAGGTAGCCACAGAAGAAAATCTCGCTGATTTAGGCACCAAAGTTCTACCTCTAAGCAAGTTCAATCATTACCTTGGACTTCTTACAATTGGAGTTGGTTGATATGGTGACTCAAGATGAGTTTTGATCCTGAGTTCTCTACACAATGGGTTCGGGTTTAATCGCTTAGACAAAGGTAGAGTTTGTTGGTATTTGTCCAAGAATTAAACAGTTGCAAGAAGGGGAAAAATTCAGCATCAGGTGGAGGGTATGCGCCACGGCCCACAGTAGCTCCAGGAAGTCTAACCTCCAGGCCGCGCCATAGCTCATCCTCCCTAGGCCGCGGCGCCCAGCAACTGAAGAAGAATAGTGCATTTCAGCCCTGTGTGCGCTGTAGCCTGCTTGTTCTGGGCCGCGGCACCAGGCACACTGATGCACACATGTTTCAATTTTTTGAGTGGTGCGTTGGACATGTTTAAAACACACAGGATCACTTAGGATTGATGGAGGGTCATAGTTAATTGGTCATCAAGATCTAAGGGTGGATAATGGCCCTCAAGATTGGTCAAGAAGTTGGTGGACTATATAAGGGTCACCTAGCTTCAATCTAAAATAATAAGATAACTTGTGATTGAAAGTGAGATCAATTGTGAGAGTGCAAAGACACTAAACTCAAGAGAGATTCTATAGAGAGGCTGGTTGTTTAGAAAGAGATAGTAGAATTGAAAGGGGATTCAAGGTCTTCTAAGGGAAATTTCTTGGAAAAATTCCAAGGTTAGTTCTTATCACTTTCTTGGACTTCTTCTTCTTTTATTCTTCAAGAATCTGTGAGTTCTTGGAAGGATGTTGCTGATTGTAAAGAACTTCATTGATAATATAGTGCAGAGAGCTCGGAGGAGCTCACTAGGACGTAGGTCTATTGCCGAACCTCGTCGACAAATTTCTTGTGTTCTTTTCTTTCTTGCTTTGATTGGTTGCTGTCTCTTTTCTTTATACAAGTCACTCTAGACTTGGGTGTTTAGAAGATCACCTCCTAGGCATCTTAAGGGTGGTTTCCCAATAGTTTGATTGTGGAGTAGAATACCATTTGTAAGTGTATGGCCGATTTGATAAACTCTCTCTTTTTAATATTTTTTGTTTCACTTTCCTCTATTTTCTTTCTTTTTTGTATACTATTCTCTCTTTTCTCTCTCTATACTTTTCACTCTGTGTTATGCTTCACCCCGCACTTAATTTTTTTTTGTGATGCTTCCTCCCCTCACTTTCTTTGTAATGTTTCCTCCTTTGCTGTGTTAACATGGGGGGATTCATAGGAGAAAGATGGACTGCCCATATGAATACAAAAACAACCAAAATAATGATAAGAAAGGGTGAGGCTGACCATGAAGAGGGACGAGAGATGTGTGCAACATTTGAGGTGAAAAAGTGAAAGCTAGAAATGGTAGGGTGTGTGTAAGAAAGCAAAAAAGAAGATAAAGACTTCCTCTTTTTAGTGGCCCGTCATGAAGGGAGGAAAAGGTGTATTTTTTTAGGTGAAGAGATGAAAGCTTGAAGAGAAAAGGGTGTGTTTAACAAAGAAAAAAAGAAAAGGAAGACTTCCTCTCTTGGTAGCTGGTTCTTGGAGGGAGGAAGAAGTGAAAATTTTGAGGTGATAAGATGAAAGCTTGAAAAAGAAATGTCCATTTAACAAGGTAAAAAGGGAAAAAAATGAATTTTTCTTATGGGACACATAATCGACCATAAAAAGAAGAAAAAATGTAGTCTTTTTATGGAGGAAATTTGTTGTTTTATATGGAGGACATGTCGATTTTGACACATAGGAAAGAGTGCGATCTTGCAAAGGAAATGTCCAATTAACATGGTTTAAAAGGAAGGATAAAATTTCTTCTTATAGAATACATGTGGTCAACCGTAAGAAGAAGAGAAGGTGTTGTTTTTTACGTGATGAAAAGGTGGACTTTCACCCATGGGAAAGAGTGAGTGCTTGCAAAGAAATATCTGATTAACAAGACAAAAAGAGAAGGAGAAAATTTCTTCTTATGGGACAAATGTTGTCGGCCATGAGAAGAAGAGAATGTGCTATTTTTTATGTGATGAAAATGTGGACTTTGACACATGGGAAAGAATAAGAGCTTGCAAAGGAAACATCCAATTAACAAGGCAAAAAGGAAATGAGAAAATTACTTTTTATAGCACACATATCACTGGCCAAGAGAAGAAGGATGGTGCTATTTTTTATGTGATGAAAAGGTTGACTTTGACACATAGGAAAAAGTGAGAGCTTGGAAAGAAAATGTCCAATTAACATGGCAAAAAGGGAAGGAGAAAATTTATTCGTATGGCACACATGTGGCTGGAAATGAGAAAAAGAGAGGGTACTATTTTTTATGTTATGAAAAGGTGGGCTTTGACACATAGGAAAGAGTTGCACATGAAATGTTCAATTAACAAGGCAAAAAGGGAAGGAGAAAAGTTTTTCTTATAGCACATATATGGTCGAACATGAGAAGAAGAGAAGGTGTTGTTTTTTCTGTGATAAAAAGATGGACTTTGACATATGGGAAAGAGTGAGAGCTTAAAGAGGAAGTGTCTATTTAACAAGGCAAAAGGGAAGAAGAAAAATTATGGCACTGATTCAGCTATGAACAAAAAAAACAAAGGAGAACTACAAGGTTGGGATCATGTAGCAAGAACAAGCAGAAATCTAGAGGCAATAGTTCAAAAGCCTATAAGATCATTTAGAATTCAAGGATTACAACAATAGAATCTTAGTAGAACTAAGCACGGAAGTACAACAACAGTGACTGAACATAACTAAGTAAGGAAGAGACTAAAGGGAAATACAAGAAGTTAATTAGTTACACAACTGTACTGTTAGTTTTAAAACGGAATGTTATAGCATATGTAACTGCCAATTAGCTAGCTAAGTAGTCTCTTACTAGTATAAAAGGAATTCTATTGATGAAGATGAGATAATGAATGAAAAATCCATAAATTCTCTTCTTTTTTTCTCTTACAGCTTTCTTGGAGTTTAAGCTTGAACTCAAATCAAGCCATTGAAAGAGTTAGGGAAGGAAATATCGATGCTTTCATTGACTTAATCATTTTCTTTATCCTTTCAATTTCTTTTCACCATGCCTGACAGAACAAGATCAAGTATTGCTGAAGTCACTTGGGATGGAATTCTTCAACTACATATGCAAATCATAGAAGATTTCATGGCTGCAATTCAACCACTACAACAAGATATTCATAAACAAGGACATCAAATAGCCAATATCATATCGAATTTAGAAGAATTAAATATTAGCACTAGTAAACATAATTCCCATGCACTTACATCACATGATAACCTAGAAGAGGGCTATTATGCAAGCTTCAAATCTACACCATTCAAGTAGGTTCGACTTGTTTTTCCTAGATTCAGTTAAAGAGATCCCTCAAATTGATTATTCAAAGTAGACCATTTTTTTTGTATCACCAAACACCTTAATTTCAGAAACTTACTATAATATCATTTCACTTAGATGGTCTAGCATCCAGTTGGTATCAATGGATGTATCAAAGAAATCAATTGAGGGGCTTTTGTGATTTCTTTAAAAGAAAGATTTGGACCTTCTCTTTTTCAGGATCACCAAGGCAATCTAACTAAGCTCACGTAGCAAACTTTTGTTCAAGATTATCAAGATATATTTGAAACACTATCTTGCAAGGTATCTGGGTTAACAAAACAGTTCTTGAAAAGTTGTTTCATTTCAAGACTGAAATCATCAATTAAGAGGGAAGTTTTGTTGTAGAGACCTCAAAGCTTTAATGAAGCTATTAGTATAGCAAGAATGGTAGATGCATAATTAGCAAAAAGATATTCTTACAACAAAATTTGGTTCCCTGAACCAATCAACAGTCCTTCTCTCCTAGGCCTTAGACTAATACGACAACTTGTTTCACCATTACCAAGAGCCAAAACACTTGTAAAAAGACTTACTCCACAAGAACAACAACATACGAGGAAGAAATGATTGTGTTTTAATTGTGATAAGAAAATATAGTCTTGGTCACATATGCAAGAACAAAGGCACATTGTTACTCTTAGAAGGAATGGAGGCAGAAGACGATAATACACTAGAAGAGCCCATCAATATAGAAAACTGGAATCCAAGTACTGATCCTAGCCTTGCTATAAGTTTCATAAATTAATGGGCCATATATTTCCTTAAACATTGAGATTACAAGGAAGATAATAGGCCAAATATTACAAGTAGTTATTGATGGAGGTAGTACAGACAATTTCATCCAGGAAAGGATTGCAAAATTCTTGGGATTAACTATAACTCCTTCCAATCATTTTAAAGTACAAGTTGGCAATCGAGAGTATTTTTCCTATATTGGTATGTATATTGTAGTAAAGATATGGCCAGAAGACAATCAGTTTATTATTGATTTTTTCATAATACATGTAAAGGAATAAATGTTGTGTTAAGGGTCTAATGGTTACATGATTTGGGTCTATTACTACTGATTACTGAACCTTAACCATGGAGTTTGTATGGAAGGGAAAACCAGTGTTATTACAAGGACAATAGAGACCAAAATGTAATATTGTAGGGTATAGCAAGCTTAAAAAGATGGCAATCATAAATTGCTTATCTTCTTGCTTTATGTTAATGTTAGTACTTGACTCACAACAACTAGGACACGAGCCTATAGCTTTCAAAGAAGCTATTGATCCTGAAATTCAAGAACTACTACAAGAGTTCAAGGTAGTATTTACTGAACTTACTGGATTACATCCAATAAAAAGAATAGATCACAGGATCAAATTGTTACTTAGCTCTTCTCCTATAAACATAAAGCCTTCTAAGTACCCCCATTTAAAAAAAAAACAAAAATTGAAAAAATGGTCAAGAATATGTTACAGATGAGAGTCATGCAACACAGTACAAGCCCCTATAGTTCACCAATGTTTCTAATAAAAAAGAAAGGTGGAACTTGGAGGCTTTGCGTGGATTACGAAGGTTTACATGCAGTTATTATTCCTATTCTTACTATAGATGAATTAATTGATGAGTTACATGGTGCTAAGGTCTTCTCCAAGCTGGATTTGAGGGCTAGATATCATCATATCAGAATGCATCCTTGTGACATTGAGAAAAAAATATTTAGAACTCATCATGGTCATTATGAGTTCCTAGTTATGTCTTTTGGTTTAACAAATCCTCCCTCTACCTTTCAAGCTACAATGAACCAAGTATTTATGGATTATTTGAGGAAATTTGTCATAGTTTTCTTTGATGACATTTTAATCTATAGTTAGTCAATGGAAACACATATAGAACATCTAAAACTTGTGTTGATCTGTTTACAAGAAGTTTCCATGTATTCTAAAATCTCCAAATGCAGTTTTGGAACCTCTTCCATTGATTATCTTGTCCACATTATTTCTATTGATGGTATTGCATCAGATCCTAAAAAAATCATTGCTATGTTAGAATGGCCTATACCAACTACTGTAAAATTTTTGAGAGGTGTTCTAGGTCTAACTAGTTATTATAGGAAGTTTGTAAGAAGATATGCTATCATTGCCTCACCCTTTACTGATCTTCTAAAAAAAGATAATTTTGTTATGGAACGAGAGGGCATATGAGGCTTTTAAGAACTTAAAGATAGCCATGAGTTCTACTCCTGTTTTAGCCTTACTGGATTTTACTCAAACCTTTAGTTTGGAAACTGATGCCTCTGGAACTGGTATTGGGGTTGTTCTTCTACAAAAAGGATATCCTTTAGCCTTCTTCAGTAAGAAATTGTGCCCCTCATTACAACTAGCGACTTACACTAGAGAAATGCTTGCAATCACTACAACTATACAGCATTGGAGACAGTACTTACTTAGGTTTGTATTTCAGATTCACACAGATTAAAGATGTCTGAGAGGGCTCATAGATCAAACTATTCAAACTCTAGAGACATAAGTGTTTTTGAGAAAACTATTTGGATTTAGATTCCAATTTTTTTATAAACTAGGCAAGGGCAATGTGGTTTCTAATGGCTTACCTAGGTTGTACCAAGACAGCAAGGACAAGGCTTCTTATTTTGCCCTCTCCATGCCTTCCTTTGATCTTTTAAAGACTTCAAAAATAGAAAACTCTCAAATATCTGAATTAGTAGAGTTCACAGTAACTATTGCAATCAAGCTTAAGGAGTATCCTGAATGGACAATGAGAAATGGATTGATCTATTAGAAGGGAAAGCTATATCTCAGTTCTCAATCTGTAGTTAAAAATAAACTGTTACAGGAGTATCATTCCTCCCCTATAGAAAGGCATGCTAGAATTTAATGACCTATGCTAGATTATCTATAAGTTTCTATTGGAAACATATGAGGAAAGAAGTAGTTCAACTTGTCCAACAATGCTTGATTTTCCAACAGACTAAAGCTATTAATCATGCACATTATGTGGCCTTTTACAACCTCTGCCTATACTTGAATAGATATGAGAAGACAATATAATGGACTTCATTACACACTTACCTCCTATTCATGGTTTCACGGTGATTTTGAAATTAGTTGATATACTATCAAGGTTTTCTCACTTTCGGTGTCTTCCAAAGCACTATAATGTTGATAAGTTAACTACTTTATTTGTGAACTTGGTGTGTAAGTTTCATGGCTTTCCAAAGACCATTGTATCAGATAGGGATTTAGTGTTCATGAGTTTATTTTGGATAGAAATACTTAGATTACAGGGTACAATTTTGAATGTGAGTAGTGTTGATTATGCCCAAAGAATAATGCAGTAGTTGTAGCACAGCTTTGGGGTGTCGATTCCACAAATAGACAAATTAAAAGAATAGTAGAAGGTACAAATAAACTAAAGAAAAATATCAAGTGATTAATGTAGAATTTAGATTGATTGTAAATGCAAATTAAAGCAAAGTAAAGTGAAACATTAAAGTGTTTGGAATCCCTTGCATAAATCTGATATTTTAATTATGCTTAATTCATTGAATAACTCACCTGGGAACTCAATTCCAAAATTTCCAATCGGTAGGTGTAGATTTATGAACCAAGATTAAACCAAATGTAACCCTTTGAAATATCATTCACCACTTTTAAAATACGTAAACTATTATCATTATTGAGAAAATCCAACGACGACAATACACTCAAGAAATGATATTGCAGCAAAGAACTAAATCAATATAGATAATTAATTAATCCCAACATGATCAAAGAGCTAATCCATTGAATAGAAAAAAGTATGACTGAATCCATAAACAGAATAAATTCTATGATTATTCGGGGAAGAAAACATCACCGATAAATTGCGAATGATAAAAAAAAAGAGTTTTAATAATTGAAGATCTAATACGTAAATTAAAAATAAACAAAAATACCATCAACTGTGCAAGCTCATCCCTGGCTCCACTTGAGAATTTAGTTACCCATAAATATAATGGACAACAAAAATCTCAATGGCAAATTTGAACTCTTCGTGAGCATCCCCACTTGGTAGTGGAGATTCCCCAGATTGCTCCCTAAAAGCCCTTTGGATTGCTCCGCTTGGTAGCAAAGTCCTCCAGACTGCGCCCTGTTTGGTAGCAAAGCCTTGGAGACTGAACACCTTTTTGATGAAGTGAAATGGGGCTTTTATAGGGGAACTCCGTGAGTGCAATGTGTTTCCAATCTGATGTAGGATTTGGGATATAGAAATGTGTTTCCAACCGATGTGGGATGTGGGATTTAAGCCTTCACATGCCCTTCAAAATTTCTGCCCAATTTGAATTTAGTTACCCATAAATATAATGGACAACAAAAATCTCAGTGGCAAATTTGAACTCTTCGTGAGCATCCCCACTTGGTAGTGGAGATTCCCCAGATTGCTCTCTAAAAGCCCTTCGGATTGCTCCGCTTGGTAGCAAAGTCCTCCAGACTGCGCCCTATTTAGTAGCAAAGCCTTGGAGACTGAACACCCTTTTGATAAAGTGAAATGGGGCTTTTATAGGGGAACTCCATGAGTGCAATGTGTTTCCAATCTGATGTGGGATATGGGATATAGAAATGTGTTTCCAACCGATGTGGGATGTGGGATTTAAGCCTTCACATGCCCTTCAAAATTTTCTGCCCAATTTGAAATCTCGCACAGCCTGACCTTTGTCTACTAAAACTGCCATAACTTTCTCTAGAAAAATCATACTTATGAGCCGTAAAATTCCCCAAAAAATAGACATCCGGATCTTTCCAAGCATATATGGCTCATCTTTTGGTTCTTTCTGAATCAATATAGTTTAATCCACAAAAATGACTGATCTGTACGGGTAATTCTGACAATTTAGTTAAACTCCTTTCCAAGTGCTTGTGAACCTGTAAAACAACAAAAAACAACTCAAAGTAACAAATTTCGTAGCTAACAAATGTAAATTAAGGGGCCAAAATATGCAATATTTGGCACTCATCAAATACCTCCAAACTTACATTTTGCTAGTCCCTTAGCAAAATAAAATAAAAAACTAAATGAAAAAATAAACAAAGAACATAAAGATAGGATAATCATTCATGGTATCCTAAAATTTAAGTATCATACAAAACCATGATGTTCATTCATGAGCAAGCTTAAAATATAAACTCAATTTTCGCAATGAATAAGAATTTTAAAATCTAATTACTTACAAAAGGCAGGCTAAGGCATCACAAGTCTAACTCAGCGTAAAGTGAATTAGCATATAAATATGAGGCTTCCAAATAACTTCAATATACCATGTCTCCATGTCTCAAGATTCACAGAATTTCTCAACAGGATGAACAACGATGGCATAGTTTTATTTTCTTCTCTCTTTTATTATAAGGCTCTGCTATGTTTAGTTCCCTAAAGCTTTCTAATTGACCCATGTAGTGAGTGTTGAGTCAATGACTCCCAAACCAGACAGTTTTAGGGCATTAGGTGTAAAGACACCCCTAAGGACTTACTAACTCGAGTCAAAAAGGCTACGAAACTAAACTGGCCTTAATGCTACCAAGCAAAATTCTCACCTTTTGATGTGAACACTCACTGCTTACTGAGGCAAGAGGTCTAGTTACTCAGCGAAAATTTTCTCAATGATCATTATGAATAAAATTCCCATATTTTGACGTGAACACTCACTACTTACTGAGGCAAAAGGTCTAGTTACTCAGTGAAAATTTTATTAATGATCATCATGAACATTTTTCTCTTTTTGTGCAAAATTTTGTTTTTCAAAGTGTTTATCCAACAAGTCATCCAGTTTCAGTTGAGTCATGAAACCATACACATTAAACTCACATGTCATACCTCACACTATTCTGTGCTAACGTGCTCGTGTCAAATTAGATCAAACATGTGAATTCTCAAATGCCTAAAGTAAGTAAAAAAATTTTAGAACTTTATCATCGAATCATGTGTTCAAGATTTTAAGCTCACCAATGACATCACATCACAGTTTTTGTTTAGATCAACCAAAATTTTTTTAGAAAAATATGAACATGCATTTATCTTTTCAATAATAAAAAAAAAAAACCTAGGACAGAGTGTGTGTGAATGTGTCTCCCATACCCCCAAACTTAAACTACATATTGTCCCCAATGTGTGAATAACATGGAAAGATCTGACCTGGGAGATGGAGAACTAGTTGGCTGGCATGGCTCATACTTGAACTGATGCACACACATTGTCCTTGAAAAAGAAAAACGAAAGTAATACCGGAAAACAAAACATACTGAAAGTAAACAATTATGAGAAAAACAAAAGGATATGTTTTGAGGTGCCTACCATGAGCGCTAATTTTTACGTCTTCAGCCAGACACTCTTATTCCCTCCTAGAAAAACATAAATTGAATGCACCCGCAACTGCTTCACTACCAAATTTGGTGCTTGTATGCTTTGGAGAGGCCTTAAGGATGTGCACAGCTTCAATGATGTTATCAGTAACATCTACAAATTCTGGCTCAATATCTGCTCTTGTGAAACCATGGGTGAGGGTGGACTCCAATGGATTAAGGTGATGGACCTTTTTCATGAGTAAGTCAATCATGTATGTCTGGTGCCTCTCGTCATCATCTTCTGATTTGTTCATTGTTGGGATGTGTAATGACTTACCACTTCATGTCACAATGGTATTCACCTCCTTCAAATTATTTTGCGTAATGTGTTAACCATGGGGTGTGGACTGAGCTTGAGAAGGGAACTTACCTTGCTCATTCACACTCAAAAGCTCATCAATTTGGACACTTGGCTCTTTATCTCTTTATTTTCTTCAACAACCTGCATAATCAAAGATTCCCATCTTTGATTAGTCTTACCCTGTGCCTCAATAAAAGCATGCAAAGTGTCTTCTAAAGGACTCCTAGAAGATGCAAGTGCATGATATGGTGCAGGATATGATCTAAGAGGTTGCGCACGCGACTGGTTTTCAGACTTCCAGCTAAAATTGGGGTGCTTGCCCCACTCCGGATTATAGGTATCAGAGAATGGTGAAAAAAGCTTCTTGTACATACCTAAGGCATTACATTGTTCCTCATTCATCCCTTTCGCCTCAGAAAATATGGGACACTCTTAGGCGAGATGATATACCCCGCCACACATAAAACATGGTCAAAAAGACTCTGCATGATTAGTCATGTGTGTTGGCTTTAAGCCCCTAGTTTTTAACACATCTAGTTCCCTAGTGAGCATCTCGACCTTAGCCTTTAGGTTATCCTTTTCCCTAAGATGGTAAATTCCACCACCATTTGGGTTTCCTGCAGGTCGTGACCTATTTGTGCTTTCAGTAGCACTAGGTCCAGCCCAAGTGTGAGTTTTTTCAGCAAGCTCATTGAGGTATTCTATGGCCTCATCAGGATCTTTCTATAAGAACTTGCCATTACACATCATCTCCACAAATTGGCGATTTCTATAAGTAAGTCCCTCATAAAAATAGCTCACTAAGCACCAATTCTCATATCTATGGTGAAGGCACATATTCAACAACTCCTTAAATCTCTCCCAAGACTGATACAAAGTCTCACTGTCCTTTTGTGCAAAGGTGGAGATTTGCCTTTTTAAAGCGTTGGTCTTATGTTGGGGAAAGTATTTGTTAAGGGAAACCTTAGTCATCTCATTCCATGACCTAATAGATCGTGGTCTCAGTGAGTATAGCCAACTCTTAGCTCTATCCTTCAAAAAGAAAGGAAAGAACTTAAGTCTCACAATGTCATCAGTTGCATTTTGACTATGAAAAGTCGCAACTACTTCCTCAAACTCCCTAATGTGCACATACAGGTTTTCATTTTCCAAGCCATGAAACGTAGGAAGTAACTGTATCATCCATGTTTTAAAATCTAGTTGGTGAGTATTAGCTGGAAGCATGATGCATGATGGTGTGGCTATGCCTGTAGGGTGGAGGTAATCCTGAAGGGTCATAGTGGGTTGATCTCCGTGTTCACTCATTTCTTCAGGACTAGATGGATTGTCAAATAAAGGATTTAGAAAGTGTGATTCTGACTCTATCATAGGCTTACAAGCAAATCTACCTAAAGTGTCTCTATATCTAGGCATGCAAAGTCACAAAATAATAATAAAAATACTATAAAAAGAAAGGAGAAAAAAAAATAATGCAGCAAGCTAAAAGAAGGAACAAAGTTACCGCCTTTACAAACTGCTGAAAAGAAAAACTATCTAGCAATTCTTCTACTATCTCCTCGGCAACAGCACCAAAATTTGTTTATGCCCAAAGAATAACGCGGTAGTTGTAGCACAACTTTGGGGTGTCGAATCCATAGAGAGACAAATTAAAAGAATAGTATAAGGTACAAATAAACTAAAGAAAAATATCAAGTGATTAATGGAGAATTTAGATTGATTGTAAATGGAAATTAAAGCAAAGTAAAGTGAAACAGTAAAGTGTAAGGAATCCCTTGAACAAATTTGGTATTTTAATTATTCTTAATTCATTGAATAACTCATTTGGGAACTTAATTCCAAAATTCCTAATCGAAAGGTGTAGATTTATGAGCCAAGATTAAACCAAATGTAACCCTTTGAAATATCATTCACCACTTTTAAAATACGTAAACTATTATCACTATTGAGAAAATTCAATGACAATAATATACTCAGGAAGTGATATTGCAGTAAAGAACTAAATCAATATAGATAATTAATTAATCCCAACATGATCAAAGAGTTAATCCATTCAATAGAAAAAGAATGACTAAATCTATAAACAGAATAAATTCTATGATTATTCGGGGAAGAAAACATCATCGATAAATTGCGAATGATAAAACAAAAGAGTTTTAATAATTGAAGATCTAATACATAAATTGAAAACAAACAAAAATACTGTCAACTGTGCAAGCTCATCCTTAGCCCCACTTGAGAATTTAGTTACCCATAAATATAATGGATAACAAAAATTTCAAGGGAAAATTTGAACTCTTCATAAGCATCCCCGCTTGGTAGTGGAGATTCCCCAGATTGCTCCCTAAAATCCCTATGGATTGCTCCCTGTTTGGTAGCAAAGCTTTGGAGACTGCACACCCCTTTGATGAAGTGAAATGGGGCTTTTATAGGGGAACTCCATGAGTGCAATGTGTTTCCAATCCGATATGGGATGTGGGATATAGAAATGTGTTTTCAACCGATGTGGGATGTGGGATTTAAGCCTTCACATGCCCTTCAAAACTTCTGCCCATGCTGAAATCCCGCATAGCCTGACCTTTGTCTACTAAAACTGCCATAACTTTCTCTAGAAAAATCATATTTACAAGTTGTAAAATTTCCCAGAAAATAGACATCCGGATCTTTCTAAGCATATATGGATCATCTCCTGGTTCTTTCTGAATCAATATAGTTTAATCCGTAAAAATGATTTATCTGTACAAGTAATTCTGGTAATTTAGTGAAACTCCTTTCCAAGTGCTTGTGAACCTGTAAAACAACGAAAAACACCTCAAAGTAACAAATTCCTAAGCTATCAAATGTAAATTAAGGGGCCAAAATATGCAATATTTGACACTCATCAAGTGCTTACCATCCTCAGGCTGATGGTCAAACTGAGGTGGTTAACAAATCACTTGAACATTACTTAAAGTGTTTTGCGAGCAATAGTCCTAGGAAATGGCATAATTGCTTATGTTGGGTAGAATTTCACTACAATACTACTTTCTATTATTCTCTTGGCATGCCTCCTTTTGAACTGGTTTTTGATAGAAAACCTCTTAGTATTGCAGTATATTCAAGGGGATAGAGCATCTTAGTTAGTATTAATCAAGACTTAGGAGATAGAACTGAAATCCTACATCAAGCTACGTAACATCTGCTAAAGGCTCAACCACAAATGATAGCTACAATTGATAAACATAGGAAGGATAAGACTTTTTAGGTTGGTGACTTGGTTCTAGGTAAGTTACTACTTTATAGAAAAACATTTTGTGGCCAATAGATAGTTTAACAAATTTGGAAGAAGATTCTTTAGACCTTTTCTTACTATCAAATAGATTGGCAAAGTTGCTTATAAACAACAACTTTCTCTTGAAGCATAGATACATCCCCTTTTTCATGTACCATTGCTAAAAGGATATAAGGAAGCAGATGAAGGCATTCCACCGTGTGATTTATCTGAATGTAGTGAGGAAGGTCATCCAATTTTCAAACCTTTAACTGTAGTAAAGGTGAGACAAATATAGAAGAAAGGTAACTAGGCACTACAATAGTTGATTCAATGGGAAGGATTTCCTTTAAAAGAAGTTATCAAGGAGTTTGCTAATGAATTTCACAAAAGCTTTCCTCATTTACACCTTGAGGACAAGGTGATTTTGAATAGGGGAAGTAATGATTCAGCTGTGAACAAAGAAAACAAATGAGAACTTCATGGTTGAGATAATGTAGCAGGAACAAGCAAGAATGCAGAGGCAACTGTTATAAAGACTAGAAGATCATTAATAATTTAAGGATTATAGCAACAATAGCTCAAAAAGAACTAAGTAATAAATTATAGCAATAGTAGTTGAGAATAACTAAGCAAGGAATTACAGCAACAACAGCTCAGCAGAACTAAGAAAAGAAGAGACTAAGGAGAAATATATAAGAAGAAGTTAGTTATATAAATATATTGTTAGTTTTAAAATAGAATGTAATAGTATATGTAACTACCAATTAGTCAGCTAAGTAGTCTCTTACTAGCATAAAAAGAATTGTATCGATGAAGATGAGGTAATAAACGAAAAATCCAGAAATTATCTTCTTTCTATATTGTTGGGAAACCACCCTCAAGATGCCCAGGAGGTGATCATCCAAACACCCAAGTCTAAAATGACTTGTATAAAGAAAAGAGACAGCAACCAATCAAAGCAAGAAAGAAAAGAACATAAGAAATTTGTTGACGAGGTTCAGCAATATGCCTACGTCCCTGTGAGCTCCTTCGAGCTCTCTGCACTATCTTATCAATGGATTTATTTACAATCAGCAACACCTCTCCAAGAACTCATAGGTTCTTCAAGAACAAAAGAAGAAGAAGTAAAAGAAAGTGATATGAACTAACCCTAGAATTTTCCCAAGAAAAATCCTCTTACAAGCCCTTGAATCCTCTTTCTATTCTACTATCTCTTTCTAAACAACCAGCCTTTACAATGAGTCTCTCTTGTTTTGTGTCTTTGCACTCTTATAATTGATCTCACTTTCAATCATAAGTTTTTCACAAGTTATATTTCTTTGAAGCTAGGTGACCCTTTATATAGTGCACAAACTTCTTAACCACTCATGAGAGTCAATCTCCACCTTTAGATCTTGAGGACCAATCAACCATAGCCCTCATCAATTCTAAGTGATCTTGTGCATTTTGATCATGCCTCACGCATCATTTAAAATGATGAAATAAAAGCATCAGGTGTGCCTCGTGCTGAGGCTTCGTGCTTCGTGCTAAGGCTTGGATCAAGCTAGGCCGCGACGCAGACCAAGTTACCCTCTTCATCATTTTTGGGCGCCATGACGTGGGGGAGTTTGAGCCATGGCACACACCTTCTCCAACACTCCTCCATTGCTGGGCACCACACTTTGGAATGAGCTGGGCCGCGGTGCACACTAGTGTGCACCTGATGCTGATCTTTCCTTGTTTAAACCTTAGACAAACACCAACAATCTCTACCTTTGTCAAAGTGTTTAAAATCGAACCCATTATGCAGAGAACTCAGTATCCAAACTCATCTTGAGTCACCATATCAACCGACTCCCTAAGAAGTCTAAGGCAATGACTGAACTTGCTTAGAGGTAGAACTTTGGTGCCTAAATCAGTGGGATTTTCTTCTCTGGCTACCTTGTCCACATGGATACATCATTTCATAACATTTTCCTGAATGAAATGGTACTGAACATCCATGTGCTTTGTCCTTTCATGGAACCCCAGATTCTTGCACAAATGCAATGCACTTTGGCTATCTGAATACACCACAACCTGCTCTTCTAGTACCTTCAACTCTTCCAGCAACCCTTTGCACCACATAGCCTCCTTTATGGCTTCCGTAGCCGCTATGTATTCTGCCCTGGTTGTTAAGACTGCTACCACCGACTGCCACTGAGCCTTCAAGTACCTCAGCACCCACTTCATCCTAAGCCAATGCTCCTTTCTGGGATTACTGACAAATTTGTTGAGAACACTAATTGCCTGAGAAACCTTTAACCTGTTTCTCTCATTTTCCTAGATTATTCTCATCCCAAGGATCTTTTATGCAAGGCCCAGATCCTTCCTCTCAAACTCTTCACTGAGTTGAGATGTCAACCTTTCCATCCTCTCCCTGTTGTTATCAACCCACAATATATCATCCGCATAGACGAGGATACTCACCACTTCCTTCACCTTGTGTCCAGGTGAGAAGATTTATGTGAAATCTATGCCTTCTCTTCACGTGAACCCCTTCACCACTAGCTTAGCCTTATCCTGGATTTCATCCCCAGGAGTGTTCCCTTCTTTGATCTTGTAGATCCATCTACAATCCACAACTCTCTGTTTTTTTTTTGTTTAGGCACCAATTCCCAAGAGTTGTTCTTCCTCAAAGAATCCAATTCTTCCTCTATAGTAAGCTGCCACTTTGACGATTCCTTAAATTCCATGGCATCTATGTAAGTTTCTGGCTCAACCTCTCATTCTGTCCAAGGAGCTGCTACATGAGCATCTATAAACCCATATCTTAAAGGTGATCTAACCACCCTCCTTTTTCGGTCCCTTGTGAGCTGGTAGTCATTCAGACTTGCTACATCATCTCCTTCCAGTTCAGCCTCCTCTTGAGTATCCTGAGCTTGGCCATCTTCAATGGGCTCTACCTGGTCCGAACCCTCTTGCCTTCCTTGCTCTACCCGAACTGAATTCTCTTTGATGTTATGCTTCACAAATTCTGGACTGGTTTGCTCACTATCCCCTGCAGGGTTAGTTTTCTCCAAGTAGGAAAATAATAATTCATTAAAAATAACATCCCTACTTATTATGAGTTTCATTCCTTTTGATTCTAAGGACCACGACCTATACCCCTTAACCCCATCACAATACCCTAGAAACACACATTTTTTAGACCTTGGGTTAAGTTTATCATCCTTTTGATGTACATATGCAGCACACCCAAAAGTCCTAAGGTTGCTCAACTCAGGGGGTTTCCATGGGAGTCTTGAGCTCTAAAGCTCTAGAAGGTGATCTATTTACCAAGTATGCAGCAGTAGACACAGCTTCCCCCCAAAAATATTTTAGCAATCCAGATCCTATTAACATGCACCTAACCTTTTCCATAAGTGTTCTATTCATCCTCTCAGCAACTCTAGTTTGCTGAGGTATTGTTACAACCGTTCTATATCTTAGAATGCCATTTAACTCATAGAATTTATTAAAATCCTTATTGCAAAATTCTAAGCCATTATCGATTTGTAAAGCCTTAACTACCCTACCTGTTTGAGTCTCTAGCAACATTTTCCACACCACAAATTTATTCAAAGCATCTAATTTATTTTTAAGCAAATAAATCGAAACCTTTCTGAAATAATCATCAATTAAAGATAGAAAGTAAAAGTTACCTCCCTGTGTTAGTGTTCTTGTTGGTCCCCAAAGGTCCGAATGAATGTAGTCAAGAATGCCCTTAGACTTGTGCACTCAGGTGTTGAAGCTGACCTAATGTTGCTTCCCAAGAATGCAACGCTTGCAGAAATCCAATTTCTCTACTTTGTCATCACTAAGTAGACCATCCTTGCTAAGGACTTGCAGGCCCTTTTTGCTCATATGTCCCAAACGAGTGTGCCAAAGGGTTGCCCTATCCATCTCAGCCATCAAGCTTGTTGCTTGATCCTTGATTTTTTTTCCTCCGATCATCTCATAGAGTCCATCTTTTATTGCTGCTTTGATCACCACCAAAGATCCCTTGGTCACCTTGATCTTTCTTCCCTCTGCCTTCTATGTATACCCCATGGAATCCAGCTGCCCCAATGAGATTAAATTCCTCCTCAAATCCATGAGATACCTTACATTTCGTAACAACTTTGTGACTCCATCAAACATCCGCAGCTAGATGTCTCCTATCCCCTCACTTGGCAAGAATTATCATTCCCTAAGAAAACCCTTCCATCATTGATTTCCTTGAAATTCTTGAACCATTCCTTATGAAGGCACATGCGATAAGTGCACCCGAAATCCAGGATCTATTTCTCACTGCCTTGCCTCCTGCTCACATTTGAGCACACAACAAGAACATCATCTTGTTGTTCTCCTTTGGCAACCGAAGCCTCTCCATTGTTGGTATGGCTTCCCCCTCTCTTATCCTATAACCTTTTCTTGCAATCTTTCTTGAAGTGACCCTCCTTGTTGCAGTAGAAGCACCTCTTTCCTATAAAACTTGGTTTGGAATGTGCTCCCTCATGGCTCTGCCCTCTACCCTTTGATTTCTCCCAGTAGTTGCCATGGTTGCTACTGCCATTTAGAGTTACTAGCCTTCCTCTAATGATCAGCCCTTCTCCAGTTGATGCTTCCCTCATCTTGGCTTTGAAATCATGAGTTCTTATAGCATTGATCACAATTTCCTTCGTTAGTGTATCTCTTCCATATTCAATAGCATTAATCAAACTCTCAAAACAATCTGGAAGCGAATTTAACAAAATAACAACCAATTGTTCATCCGGGAACTTTATACTACAACTAGCCAAATCTTGAACTAGTTTGTTAAACACATCAAGATTATCTTGCCACTCTTAATTAGGATCCATTTTAAAAGCAAAGATTGTTTTAAGAAGATAAATCTTATTAAGGAGAGTTTTGGTAAGAAACAACTCATCTAGTTTCTTCCATATGACAGCAGGATCTTCCGAGTCTCTACACTCCCTTGTGACACTATCCGACATATGCAAGAAAATGGTGTTGTATGCCATCTTCTTCATTTCAATCCGCTGATCCTCTGTGATACTTGCTGGAAAAGTATCATCTTCTCCAATATCCAAGTCGACCTTCTATTGCATAAGAATAGCCTTAATCTTTCGCTTCAATAAGGAAAAATCTCCCTTTCCATCAAACTTCTCAACAACAAAATTTGAACCCATCTTGCGGAGATGATCCCAGATTTGTGCAACACCTAAAAATGCTTTTCAACTTCTTCTAAACCTCAAGAACATGATTGAAGATTGATCTGAACACCATTCTTGAATCACCCTCAAGAACACGATCTGATCTTTATCTTTACTCCGTTCTTGAATCACCTAAGAAGTTTGTTCTTTAATTCTTGGAGTCTTGCTCCGATACCTTTTGTTCTAGCTCCGATACCCAACTGTGCAAGCTCTGATACCACTGTTGGGGTATCTCCTCTAGCTCTGATAACACTGTTGGGAAACCACCCTCAAGATGCCCAAGAGGTGATCTTCCAAACATCCAAGTCTAGACTGACTTGTATAAAGAAAAGAGACAGCAACCAATCAAAGCAAGAAAGAAAAGAACACAAGAAATTTGTTGACGAGGTTCGGCAATATGCCTACGTCCCCGTGAGCTCCTCCGAGATCTGCACTATCTTGTCAATGGAGTTCTTTACAATCAGTAACACCTCTCTAAGAACTCATAGGTTCTTGAAGAATAAAAGAAGAAGAAGTAAAAGAAAGTGATAAGAACTAACCCTAGAATTTTCCCAAGAAAATTCCCTTTACAAGCCCTTGAATCTCCTTTCTATTCTACTCTCTCTTTCTAAACAACCAGCCTTTACAACGAGTCTCTCTTATTTTGTGTCTTTGCACTCTTACAATTGATCTCACTTTCAATCATAAGTTTTTCACAAGTTATATTTCTTTGAAGCTAGGTGACCCTTTATATAGTGCACCAACTTCTTGACCACTCATGAGAGTCAATCTCCACCCTTAGATCTTGAGGACGAATCAACCATAGCCCTCATCAATTCTAAGTGATCTTGTACATTTGGATCATGCCTCACGCATCATTTAAAATGATGAAACAAAAGCATCAGGTGTGCCTCGTGCTGAGGCTTGGATCAAGCTAGGCCGCGGCGTGGACCAGAGAACCATCTTCATTCTTTCTGGGGGCTGGGACGTGGGGGAGGCTGAGCCTCGGCACACACCTCCTCTAGGACTCCTCCTTTACTGGGCGTCACACCTTGGAATGAGCTGGGTCGCAGCGCACACTGGTGTGCACTTGATGCTGATCTTTCCTTGTTTAAACCTTAGACAAACACCAACATATATGTTGCAACTCCTGCAACTTTCTTGGAGTTTAAGCTTGAACTTGAATCAATCCGTTGACTGAGTTAGGAAAAGTAACAGGAACACGTGGCTGGACATGTGGAAGAATAAGGAGAAACAAATTTTAAAAAGAGAGAGCTTGTCTTGTAAAGTGGATCCAATCAAAAAGTGCCATGTTGTGGGTGAAATTGGAAATTCACTCACAAAATTGGATGGTCTCCTTGGGCTTTGATTTTGGGCCAAACATGTTTTGGGTTAGAAAAAATCAATGGTTTAGTGGTATTTCGGTTTGGCCAAATATGGATTGAAGGCTTTAGGCTTTAATATGGTGGAATCAAATTTGGCCCAATTGATTTGAGCTTAAGGTGGATTTAGTGGATTGAATAAATATGGTTTGCAATTGGTTCTATTCTGAAATTAAATTCAAACCTCTGAATTTACCAAGTCTGACCACATTGGGATCAAAGATTCATCATCAAGGTCCACACATAGCCCATTCAAAATTTTGGAAAAGAATTGGGTATCTATAGTTTAATTGGGGCTCCTTTGAGAATTCCAATCAAAGGTTTTGAGTGACCACTGTTTCGTTCCAAAATTTTAGAATGAAAAATATGCGATTTGTACATAAAGGTAAACATGCTATAGGGAAAAATTGGCATCACGGGAACACCCATCAGAATGGCATGTACCTAAAGTAATGGAGCTGGTGTCCGTTCACTTGTACGACACTTTCAGATCGACTAGTGCCTGCTTTGAAGACTTCTGAAGATTTACCTATTGGGAGGACTTTTGATGATTTCCTATTGTGAGGACTTTTAGTGATTTGCCTACCGTGAGGACTTCTGGTGATTTTCCTGATAGGAGGATTTCTAGTGATTTTCCTCCTTTTTGTGGTTTACTTATTGGAAGGACTTTTGGCCATTTGCTTATAGGATGACTTTTGGTGATTTCTCTGCTAAGAGAAATTTTGATGATTTGCTTGTTGTGATGACTTTTGACATAGCATGAATACAAGTCTTGGCCTCTAAAAATATATTAAATTGCGTGACATCAATCACAAATCAAGCTCCATAGGCTCACTTTTCAAATCACTCTCCACTATGTAGAAAAATCACATTATATCGGATCAATAGGTCTTTTATAAGCTTGTAACGTTAGGCTTGGTAAAGGTCAAGAAGGAACGGGAAAGTTTAAACAAATAAAAGAACTAAGTCTCTTAATTTAAACATAACCATTTTAAGCACAAGATAACCTTATTTCAACACCCAACTCTTTCAACCATTTTTCGAGCATTTCTCGCAATAAATCACCATTTTCTTTTTTTCTTTTCTTTCTTTGCCATAATTCAAAATTTTCTTTTATTTTGGAATAAGACCATTCACCTCCTCTTTCATTCTTTTTTTTTTTTTATTTTCAACAACCCCCAACTTATCTCTTTTAATGTACTTGGGTTATGGTAGTAATATTTTCTCATATTTCCACCCTTACTCCTTTTAAGTGCTTCTCACAACATGTGTATAACTAAGTTCTTTTAAGAGAAAGGTAAGGATAAAATATCTTTAGGCTCATAAAGGTAAGTAAATGGTTTATCAAAAGAAACAAGGCTCAATATTTCTTTTCAAGAAAAAGGCTCAAATAGGTGACTAGCGATAAATATAACAAGGTTAAGTTAAAAAGGCTCAAACGGTCTAAAAATGGCCTACATCATATCCTAAGTAGTGTGCATTTTATGATTTTCACCTCAAGTGATTATCAAATAAGTTCTTGAGCTTGTTGAGACCGCAAAAATATTCACAAAACAATCGAACATAAAACTTCTCCAAATGCTTTAGACTAATCATGCAATCTTACCACAAACCAGAGTCTCAAACCAAAGAAAAATTGACACTTAATTTATTCTCAAAGCTAAGCAAGATTTAACTTCTTCTAAATGTTATATGCTATCTCGATTAACCTCATATCATTGACATGTGAATTGACTACAAGGCTAACACAAAGCATTGTAAAAACAAATAAAAATGTAAAATGACACAAAGCAGTTCAATGAAAAACGGGAATATGTTTCCTCCACCCCCAACTTAAAATAGACATTGTCCTCAATGTGAAAGCATAAGATAAGGAAACTCTCTTTGTAGCCAAAAGTGCACAGAAGCTGAAAATTGTGCACCACCATGTGAACTGCTTCATATATTTGTCCCTAAAAAAAGATATACAAAAGTAAAACTGGAAAACAACAAAATACTAATAATAAACAAGAAAAATAATTCAAAAACAATAAAAATAAAAGGATATGCTTTGGGGTGCCTCCCATGAGCACTAAGTTTTACATCTTTAGCTAGACTCTCTTATTCCCTCCTAGACAAACATGAGTTGAATGCACCAGCAATTGCTTTACTATTAAATTTGCTACTTGTGTGCTGTGGAGAGACCTTAAAGATGTCATCAGTAACATCTGCAGATTTTGGCTCGATATATGCTCCTGTGAAGCCGTGGGTGAGGGTATATACTTGGTGGTTGTAGTCCACATCCTCTGATTTGTTCGGTGTTAGGATGTGTAATGACTTACCACTAAGTGTCTCAATAGCATTCACCTCCTCTTTCTTCTGTTGCTTTTGGAGCTGACCGTAGGATGTGGACTGAGCTTGGGAAGGAAACTTACCTCGCTCAGTCACACTCAAATAGCTCGTCAGCTTGGACACTTGGCTCTTTATCTCTTTATGTTCTTCAACAACCTGCATAATTAAAGATTCAAGCCTTTGATTTATCTTCCCCTGTGCTTTAATAAAAGTATGTAAAGTGTCTTCTAAAGAACTCCTAGAAGATATAGGTGCATGATATGGTTCATGATATGGTGCAGGGGGTTGTGTAAGCTGCTGGTTTTCAGACTTCCAGCTGAAATTGGGGTGATTTTGCCATCCCGGATTGTAGGTATTAGAGAAAGGTGCAGAAGGCTTCGTGTACATGCCTAAGGCGTTACATTGTTCCTTATACATCCCTCTCATCTCAACAAATGTGGGGCACTCTTGGGCGAGATGGTCTACCCCGCCACACACAAAACATCGTTCAAAAGATTTTGCATGATTAACCATGTGTGTTGGCTTTAAGCTCTTAGTCTTTAATACCTCTAGATCTCTAGTGAGCATTTCGACCTTGGCCTTAAGGTTATCCTCTTCCCTAAGATGGTGAATTCCACCACCATTTGGGTGCTCTATAGGTCGTGACATATTTGTGCTTTTAGTAGCACTAGGTCCAGTCCAAGTGTGAGCTTTTTCAGTAAGCTCATTGAGGTACTCTATGGCCTTATCAGGATCTTTCTCCAAGAACCCACCATTACACATCATCTCTACAAATTGGCATTCTCTATAGGTAAGACCCTCATAGAAATATCTCACTAAATGCCAATTCTCATACCCATGGTGAGGGCACATACTCAATAACTCTTTAAATCTTTCCCAAGACTGATACAAAGTCTTGCTGTCCTTTTATGCAAAGGTGGAGATTTGCCTTTTCAAAGAATTGGTCTTATGTTGGGGAAAGTATTTATTGAAAAAAATTCGAGTCATCTCAGTCCACGACCCAATAGATCGTGGTCTTAGTGAGTATAGCCAACTCTTAGCTCTATCTTTCAATGCGAAAGGAAAGAACTTAAGCCTAACAATGTCATTGGTTTCATCGTGACTATGAAAAGTCACAACTACTTCCTCAAACTCTTTAATGTGCACATATGGGTTTTCGTTATCCAAGCCATGAAAAGTAGGGAGTAATTGAATCATCCCTGGTTTAAAATCTAGTTGGCGAGTATTGGCTGGAAACATGATGCATGATGGTGTGGCTGTGCGTGTAGGGTGGAGGTAATCCTGAAGTGTCCTGGCAACATTTTCATTACAATTATCGGCCATGTTAACAAAATCCTCTAAATTTTCTGATCGGGGTGCACTATGGTTTGATCTAGGCGAGGTTTCACCAATGGAGGTGGAAGGAGAGGGTAACTCTAATTCGGGTCCTCTAATGAATCTGCCTCGCGAATCTCTCAGTTTAAGCATGCATCAATTAATTTAGAGGGGAAATTAAATATAAATAAATAGAATAATAAATAAATAAACAAATAAATAATGCAGAATAATAAACAAGTAAATAAAACAGAATAATAAACAAGTAGATAAAACAGAATAATAAACAAGTAAATAAAACATAATAATAAACAGATAAATAAAACAGAATAATAAACAAATAAATAAAACAGAATAATAAGCAAATAAATAAAACAAAATAATAAGCAAATAAATAAAACAAAATAATAAAAAAATAAATAAAACAGAAGTAAAGGAATGATATGACCGTATTTACAAATTGCTGAAAAGAAATATATTTACGATTTTTTATTTATTTTACCGTTACACTCAAAGTTGACAAGTTTCCTTGTACTTAAAAGTGTTTCCCCGACAACGGCGCCAAAATTTGATTACGCCCAAAGTATAACATGGTTATTGTAGTACGGCTTTGGCGTGTCGATTCCACAAGGAAACAAGTTAAGTACAAAGGAAAATGTGTAAACCTTAAAACGAACGATAAAAGTTACACGAAAGATTTTTGGGTTTTGATGGTGAAATAATGTAATAAAAATTGCGTAATTGTAAATGAAATATAAATGAGAAATAACAAGGTTCTAGGAATCCTCCTTAGGTTCGTTCCCTATTTCCACTCTTGATTCAATTGATTTTATCTCGATTGCAAGTTTCACATCCCAAACAAACAATCAGAATATATTCAATCAAGCACATTTATAACTCTAATATATTTGCTACAAATTACTCATTGATTTCGGTTCAAGCACACATGACCGATCTTAAAGATTATCAAGAAACGACAATATATCACAATGACAATATCGCAGTAATGGACAATCAGTAAAATAAATCTACTGGAATCAATCACATCCGAACAACCTCAATGGAGGAAAAGGATGCAATCACCGGATTAAGAGAATCTAAAAGAAGAAGAATAAAAAGTGCATCTATCACATGAACTCAAATCCTTCTTACTTAATCAATGAATAATTCATAAAACAATATTCGACATTAAATCCCTACAACTGAATCAAGAAGGAAATAAGGAACAATAAATCCCTAAGGATTCATCCTTTTCCCTTGTGTGAAGACTAGTTGGCCATGGAAATCAAGGTGGAAGAACAATAAGGATGCTCTCTCCTTGATTTGGCCATGGAGTTCAAGGTGGAAGAAAAATATGGATGCTCTCCCCCCTTGATTTCTAGCCCTCAAGAAACTTAGAAATAAAATGGAAGAATGCTGGATTTGGGATCCAAGATCCTCTCTGTTTTTCTCTCTTCCTTCCTTGCTTCCTTTCTCTCTTGAATTCTTTGAATGCCCGGCTGCACACTCCTTAAGGAGGTATTTATAGATTACAAGTAGTAGCTAGGGGTATTTTGGTCTTGGAAAAATGTCACTTGCTCGCCCTAATCAGGTCAAGAGGCGAGTGGGCCGTGCTGTGCGCTTGGGCCTGCCGTGCATCTGGGCCTGCTGTGCTGGCCTGAACTGTTTCCACTAAAACTGCCATAACTTTCTCTAGAAAAATCCTTTTTATGAACCGTAAAATTCTCCAGAAAATAGACTTCCGGATCTTTCTAAGCATATATGGATCATCTCCTGGTGCTTCCTACATCAATACAGTTTAATCTGCAAAGATGAATGATCTGTACGGGAAATTCTGGTAATTCAGTGAAACTCCTTCAGCTTGTATGCAGAAGTGCACACACTAGTGTGCCTACCCTTAACTTGCTCCAAAGTGATGCACACACTTGTGTGCAGTCTTTTAACTTACTGTAATTTATTACTCCAGCCTTGGTTTAGACTTTAACCATCTTTGAATCATGTTTGGACACATCTAAACCTTGGACAAAAACGAGCACCGACACCCAAGATCTTTTGGCGCTTTAAACATGGATTTATTTATTATCTCTTTTGTACTCAAAGCACCTGAAAATGCATCGAATTAAGTCAATGATTTATGAATATCACTTTAGAGTTATCAACATGTAAAAGTGCGATTACGACTGAGATCAACCCTAAAATGTTAACAATTAAGTATTTTTTAGATGCATTTTATGACTCTCATCACATGTGAAGGCTTAAATCCCACATCCCACATCGGATTGGAAACATATTGTACTCATGGAGTTCCCCTATGAAAGCCCTATTTCACTTCATCAAAGGGGGGCAATCTGGAAGGCTTTGTTACCAAAGGAGGGTGCAATCTGGAGGATTTTGCTACCAATCGGGGGAAGCGCCGCACCGCAGCTGCAGGTTGAATTTCTCTCTCCATGTAGTGTTAGTTTTAATTTATTTTTTTTAAGTTTTAAAGTTTAATGTTTAGCACTTTAATGTTTGCTCTAATTTTTCCCTTGACCTTTTTGTTGTCCATTATATTTATGGGTAACTAAATTTTTAAGTAGGGCTAGGGTTGAACTTGCATAGTAGATGGTATTTTTGCTTATTTTTTAATTGATGTATTTGATTTTCAATTACTAAAACTCTTTTGTTTTATCATTCTCAATTCATTGGTGATGTTTTCTTCTCCGAATAATTGTAGAATTTATTCTGTTTATGGATTCAGTCATGCTTTCTCTATTGAATGGATTAGCTCTTTGATTATGTTTATAGCAATTATTTATCTATATTGATTTAATTCTTTGCTGCAATATCACTTCCTGAGTATATTGTCGTCGTGGGATTTTCTCAATAGTGATAATAATTTATGTATTTTAAAAGTGGTGAATGACTTTTCAAAGGGTTACATTTGGTTTAATCTTGATTTATAAACTACACCTTCCGATTGAGAATTTTGGGAATTTAGTTCCCAATTGAGTTATTCAATGAATTAAGAATAATTAGAATACCAAATTTGTGTAAGGGATTCCCGACACTGTACTGTTTGTCAAATTTGAGTACTTTCTCAGTTAGTCACTTTGCTTCACTTTAATTTGCATTTAAAATTAATCTTTGTTCTTCATTAATCATTTAATATTTTTCTTTAGTTTCTTTATTCCTTCTACAATTCTTTAAATTTGTCTCTCTGTGGAATCGACACGCCAAAGCTGTGCTACAACTACCGCGTTATTCTTTGGGCGTAATCAAATTTTGGAGTCGTTGCCGGGGAGATGGTAGAAGAATTGCTAGATAGTTTTTCTTTTTAGCTGTTTGTAAGGGCGGTAACTTCGTTCCTTCTTTTAGCTTGCTGCATTATTTTTTTTCTTTTTCCCTTCTTTCTTTTTATAGTATTTTTTTAATTATTTTGTTACCTTGCATGCACAGATATAGAGACGCCTTGGGTAGATTTTCTTGTAAGCTTGTGCTAGAGTCAGAATCAAACTTTTTAAATCCTTTATTTGACAATCCATCTAGTCCTGAAGAAATGAGTGAACACGGAGATCAACCCACTAGGACCCTTCAGGATTACCTCCACCGTACACGCATAGCCACACCATCATGCATTATGTTTCTAGCTAATACTCGCCAACTGGATTTTAAAACAGGGATGATACAGTTACTCCCTACGTTCCATGGCTTGGAAAATGAAAACCCATATGTGCACATTAGGGAGTTTGAGGAAGTAGTTGCGACTTTTAATAGTCAAAATGCAACTGATGACATTGTGAGACTTAAGTTCTTTCCTTTCTCTTTGAAGGATAGAGCTAAGAGTTGGCTATACTCACCAAGACCGTGATCTATTAGGTCATGGAATGAGATGACTCAGGTTTTCTTTAATAAATACTTTCCTCAACATAAGACCAACGCTTTAAAAATGTAAATCTCCAACTTTGCACAAAAGGATAGTGAGACTTTGTATCAGTCATGGGAGAGATTTAAGGAGTTGTTGAGTATGTGTCCTCACCACAGGTATGAGAATTGGCGCTTAGTGAGCTATTTTTATGAGAGACTTACACCTAAAGAGCACCAATTTGTGGAGATGATGTGTAATGGTGAGTTCTTACAGAAAGATCCTGATGAGGCCATAGAAAACCTCAATGAGCTTGTTGAAAAAGCTCACACTTGGACTGGACCTAGTTCTACTTAGAGCACAAATAGGTCATGCCCTATAGTAAGCCCAAATGGTGGTGGAATTTACCATCTCAGGGAAGAGGATAACCTAAAGGTTAAGGTCGAGATGCTCACTAGGGAGCTAGATGTGTTAAAGATTAAGGACTTAAAGCCAACACACGTGGTTAATCATGCAAAATCTTTTGGACCATGTTTTGTGTGTGGTGGGGTAGATCATCTCGCTCAAGAGTGTCCCACATTTACTGAGATGAAAGGGATGCATGAGAAATAATGTAATGCCTTAGGTATGTACAAGAAGCCTTTTTCACCTTTCTTTCATACCTATAATCCGGGGTGGTGTAATCACCCCAATTTTAGGTGGAAGTCTGAAAACTAGCCGCCTGCACAACCTCCTAGATCATATCCTGCACCATATCATGCACCTTCATCTTCTAGGAGTGTTTAGAAGACACTTTGCATGCTTTTATTGCAGTACAGGGTAAGACTAACTAAAAATGTGAATCTTTGATTATGTAGATTGTTGAAGAAAATAAGGAGATAAAGAACCAAGTGTCCAAATTGATGAGCACCATGAGTGTGAATGAGCGAGGTAAGTTCCCTTCTCAAGCTCAGTCCATACCATATGGCATAAAAGAATCTGAAAAATGTGAATGCCATTATAACACGAAGTGGTAAGTCATTACACATCCTAACAACGAACACATCAGAGGATGTGGAAAAGGGTCAAGATAGTAGTGATGCCAACCTGCCCAAGGAACCTATAGTGACAAAGAGTCATGTTAAGGTACCATTCTCTCAAGCTTTAAAATCAAGCAAACAAACTCTGGATCCAAACAATGAAATCCTAGAGAATCTAAGGCAAGTAAAAATCAATCTTCCTCTTTTGTATGTGATTAAACAAGTTCCTACTTATGTAAAAGTTCTCAAGGATTTGTGTACAGTTAAGAGGAAGCACCATGTGAAGAAGACAGCATTCCTAATAGATCAAGTTAGTGCTCTAATTGAGCAGTGGATTCCTCCCAAGTACAAGGATCCTGGTTGTCCAACCATTGCATGTAGCATTAGAAATCATGAGGTTGGGCAAGCTTTGCTAGATTTAGGAGCTAGCGTGAATCTATTTCCATATTCTATTTATTTGCAGTTGAGATTAGGAGAAATCAAACCAACCACTGTGGTATTGCAATTGGCTGACCGTTCAATCAAAGTACCCTGGGGTGTGATAGAGGATGTAATAATTCAAATTGACAACTTTTATCATCCTATTGATTTCCTAATCCTTGACACTAGCTTTGTTGTTGATACTACTTCTAAAATTCCTTTGATTTTAGGTAGGCCTTTCCTTGCCACTACTAATGCTCTTATTAATTGTAGGAATGGGCTTATGAAGCTATCTTTTGGGAACGTGACACTTGAGGTGAATATCTTCCATATTGCAAAATAGCCAGAAGATGATGACAAGAGCCACCAGACATACATGATTGACTCACTCATGGATAAGGGAGTTTCTATAACTCATGATCTTAATCCCCTTGAGTATTTTCTTGTTAATTATGAGTTTGATTCTATCAGTGATCCATATGATGTAGTTGATATTTGTGCTATTTTTGATAGAACTCATGATTATGGCACTCAGACATGGCAACCGAAGTTTGAGGAGTTGCCTAAGAGAAGTGAAAAACAAATTCCTTCAATTGTGGAAGCACCCAAAGTTGAATTGAAGCCTTTGCCTATGGGTTTAAAGCATATTTTCCTTGGTCTAGGTGATACTTTTCTTGTTATTATCTTATCTGAATTGTCTAAGTCTCAAGGTGAGAAATTAATTCGGACCCTAAGTGTGCATAAATCAGCCTTAGGTTGGAGCATGGCTGATATAAAAGGTGTTAGTCCCCTGGTCTATTCTCATAAAATTAATTTGGAGGAAGGAACTGGCCCTCATAGAGACCCCCAGCGTAGGCTGAATCCCACTATGAAAGAAGTGGTGAAGAATGAAGTGTTGAAACTATTAGATGCGGGAATCATATATCCTATTATTGATAATAAATGGGTAAGTCCTACACAGGTTATTCTTAAAAGTCAAGTGTTACTGTGGTGAACAATGACCAGGGAGAGTTAGTCCCTACAAAACTTGTGACTGAGTGGTGGATGTGCATTGATTACAAAAATTGAATGTTGCCACCCAGAAAGACCATTTTCACCTCCCTTTTATTGATCAAATTCTTGAGTGTGTTGCTGGTCATCCTTTCTATTGTTTCTTGGATGGTTATTCTCGTTACTATCAAATTGAAATTACATTAGAAGACTAAGATAAAACCACTTTCACTTGTCCTTTTGGTACTTATGCTTTTTGTAGAATGCCATTTGGATTGTGTAATGCACCTAATACTTTTCAATGTTGCATGATGAGCATTTTTAGTGACATGGTTGAAAATTGCATGGAAGTTTTTATGGATGACTTGACTATATTTGGATCTTCTTTTGATGCATGCTTATTGAATTTAGAGAGAGTATTGACTCGTTGTAAGGAGAAGGAATTAGTTTTGAATTGGGAAAAATGCCACTTTATGGTACTTTCAGGTATTGTCTTAGGGCATATTATTTCTTCTAGGGGAATAGAGGTTGATCAATCTAAGATTGAATTAATCTCTAAGTTACCTACACCTAGGATAGTAAATGATGTGAGATCCTTTCTTGGTCATGCGGGCTTTTATAGGAGGTTCATACAGAATTTTGCCACCATGTCTAGACCACTATGTGACCTCCTAGCTAAAGATACCCCATTTGAGTGGACACAAGCTTGTCAAGAGGCCTTTAAAATGCTAATTGGCAAGCTTACCTCAGCACCCATAATATAGTCACCTGATTCGACTTTACCTTTTGAGATCGTGGGTAAAGCTAGTGACTTTGCTGTAGGTGCTATTCTTGGATAGCGAAGGGAGGGGAAGCCTTTTGTCATTTACTATGCTAGTAGAACTCTAAATAGTGCTCAGATGAATTACTCCACCACTGAAAAAGAGTTGTTAGCTGTAGTGCTTGCTTTGGATAAGTTTCATGCTTACTTGATTGCTTCTCTTATTATTATTTTCACAGATCATGCAGCCCTTAAGTACCTTCTTACAAAAAAGGATGCTAAGGCTCGACTAATACGATGGATTTTACTTTTGTAGGAATTTGACATCACCATCAAAGATAAGAAAGGAGTAGAGAATGTAGTGGCTGACCATCTCTTGAGGCTCACATTTGAGGACACCTCTAACCACATGCCAATCGGGGATGATTTTCCCGATGAGTAATTACTTTCGATTACCTCTCAAACATGGTTTGCTCATATTGTGAATTATTTGGCTACAGATGAGATACTGGTGGATTGGAGCGCTCAGGATAAGAGGAAGCTCATGATTGAGGTACGTAATTTCTACTGGAATGACTCTTTTCTTTTCAAATACTGCTCTGACCAAATTTTAAGGCGTTGCATCCCTGATGAAGAGATTGCTAGCGTCTTGGAATTTTGTCACTCCCAAGCTTATGGGGACCACTTTTCAATGAAGAAAACCGCTGCAAAAAATCTGTTGTGTGGATTTTATTGGCCCACTATTAGGAAACCACCCTCAATGATGCCCAGGAGGTGATTTTCCAAACACCCAAGTCTAGAGTGACTTGTATAAAGAAAAGAGACAGCAATCAATCAAAGTAAGAAAGAAAAGAACACAAGAAATTTGTTGACGAGGTTCGACAATATGCCTACGTCCCCGTTAGCTCCTCCGAGCTCTCTGCACTATCTTATCAATGGAGTTCTTTACAGTCAGCAACACCCTTCCAAGAACTCATAGGTTCTTGAAGAACAAAAGAAAAAGAAGAAGAAGAAAGTAACCTTGGAATTTTCCCAAGAAAATTCTCCTTACAAGCCCTTCAATCCCCTTTCTATTCTACTCTCTATTTCTAAACAACCATCCTATCTATAGAATCTCTCTTGAGTTTAGTGTTTTTGCACTCTTACAATTGATCTCACTTTTAATCACAAGTTATCACATCATCTTAGATTGAAGCTAGGTGACCCTTTATATAGTGCACCAACTTCTTGACCAATCTTGAGAGTCAATCTCCACCCTTAGTTCTTGATGACCAATTAACCATGGCCCTCCATCAATCCTAAGTGATGCTGTACATTTTGGACATATCTCACCAACCACTTGGAAGGCTGAAATATGTGTGCATCAGTGTGTCTGGCGCCGCGGTCTGAAACAGGGTGTGCTGTGGCCTAGAATAGGGTTGAAGCACCTCCACTTGCCACCTTTTTGGGCGCCGCGGCCTGTGGGAGGCTGAGCGATGGTGCAGCCTTCCTCCAGCACTCCATTATGCTATGCAAAGTAGCCTGGGCAAGGCTGGGCCGTAGCTTGCCCTGGTGTGCACTCCATGCTGAACTTAATTACTCTTCTCCGGTTTAAACCTTAGACAAATTCCAACAATCTCTACCTTTGTCCAAGCGTTTAAACCCGAACCCATTGTGCAAAGAACTTAGTATCCAAAATCATCTTGAGTCACCATATCAATCGACTCCAATCCTAAGAAGTCCAAGGCAATGATTGAATTTGCTTAGAAGTAGAACTTTAATAACAAAATCAGTAGGGTTTTCTTCTGTGGCTACCTTGTCCACATGGATGCATCCTTTCGTAATATTTTCCCGAAAGAAATGGTACCGAACATCCATGTGCTTTGTCCTCTCATGGAACATCAGATTCTTACACAAATGCAATGCACTTTGGCTATCCAAATACACCACAACTTGCTCCTTTAGTACCTTCAACTCTTCCAGCAACCCTTTGCACCACATAGCCTCCTTGATGGCTTTTGTAGCCGCTATATACTCAGCCTCGGTTGTTGAGACTGCTACCACCGACTACAACTGAGCCTTCCAACTTACACAATATCTGTTTAAGTTGAAGAAGTAGGAAGTAATCGATCTCATTTTATCCTGGTTTGATCTATAGTTCGAATCAGCATAACCCTAAAGGCAGATGGACTTACCTCTCTTCTTATAAACCAGCCCCACATCTGGGCTTCCCTTTAAGTACCTCAGCAGCCACTTCATCCCAAGCCAATGCTCCTTTCCGGGATTACTCAAAAACCTACTGAGGATACTTATTGCATGAGCAATATCAGGTCTAGTGCTTACCATGGTGAACATTACAGGACCAACTGCACTACAATAGGGGACCTTTTCCATTTCCTTCTTCTCTTCATTCGATCTTGAACATTGATCGCTGGAGAACTTGAAATGACTAGCAAAGGGAACCTTAACTAGTTTGCTATCTTCCATAGAGAACTTAGATATCATCTTCTCTATGTAGGAAGTTGGAGAGATCTTTAATCTATTTCTCTCCCTTTCCCGGATGATAGACATCCCAAGGATCTTCTGTGCATGGCCAAGATCTTTCATCTCAAACTCTTCACTGAGTTGAGCCTTCAATTTTCTTATCCTCTCCATGTTGCTTCTAACCAACAATATATCATTAACATAGATCAGGATGATCACCACTTCCTCTACCTTGTGCCCCTTATAATATAAGCATGAATTATAGTAGCTTCTCATGAAACCCAAGCTAGTTACAAAGGAATCAAACCTTTTATTCCATTGGCGAGGTGATTGCTTCAGGCCATAAAGAGATTTCTTCAATTGGCACACCAACTCTCCCTGCCTTCCTTCCTCATAGCCTTCGGGTTGCCTCATGTAGATGGTCTCATCAAGCTCTCCATGTAAAAACACTGTCTTCACATCCATTTGCTCGATTTCCCAATTGAATTAGACCACCAATGCTAACACTATCCTTATTGTCTTGTATTTCACAACCAGTGAGAAGATTTTGGTGAAATCTATGCCTTCTCTTTGTGTGAACCCCTTTGCCACTAGCCTAGCTTTATGCCAGACTTTATCCCCTGGAGTGTTCCCTTCTTTGATCTTGTAGATCCATCTACAATCCATAACTCTCTGTTTTTATGGTTTGGGCACCAATTCCCAAGAGTTGTTCTTCCTCAAAGAATCCATTTCTTCCTTCATAGCTAGCTGCCATTTTGACGAATCCTTACATTCCATGGGTTCTATGTAAGTTTCTGGTTCAATCATCCCTCCTTCTATCCACGGAGCTGCTAAATTAGCATCCGCAAACCCATATCTAAAAGGTGGTCTAACCACCCTCATTTTCTTGTCCCTTGTGAGCTGGTAGTCATTCAGACTTACTGCATCATCTCCTTCTAGTTCAGCCTCCTCTTGAGTGTCCCGAGCTTGGCCTTCTTCAATAGGCTCTACCTGGTCCGAACCCTCTTGCCTTCCTTGCTCTACCTAAACTGAATTCTCCTTGATGCTATGCTTCACAAATTCTGGACTGGTTTGCTCACTATCCCCTGCAGGGGTTAGTTTTCTCCAAATAGGGAAATAACAATTCATTAAAAATAACATCCCTACTTATTATGAGTTTCATTCCTTTTGGTTCTAAGGACCACAACCTATACCCCTTAACCCCATCTCCATACCCTATAAACACACATTTTCTAGACCTTGGGTTAAGTTTATCATCCTTTTGATGTGCATATGCAGGACACCCAAAAGTCCTTAGGTTGCTCAACTCAGGGGGTTTCCCACTCCACATCTCCATGGGAGTCTTAAGGTCTAAAGCCCTAGAGGGTGATCTATTAACCAAGTATGAACTTGTAGACACAGCTTCACCCCAAAAATATTTTGGTAAACCGGACCCAATTAACATGCACCTAACCTTTTCCATAAGGGTTTTATTCATCCTCTCAGCAACTCCATTTTGTTGAGGGGTTTTCACAACCGTTCTATATCTTAGAATGTCATTTAATTCACAGAAATTATCAAAATCCTTATTAAAAAATTCTAAGCCATTATCGGTTCTTAACACCTTAACTACCCTGCCCATTTAAGTCTCCAGCAACTTTTTCCACACCACAAATTTATTCAAAGCATCCAATTTATTTTTAAGCAAATAAACCCAAACCACTCTTGAATAATCATCAATTAAAGACAGAAAGTAACGATTACCTCCCTGTGTTGGTGTCCTTGCTGGTCCCTAAAGATCTGCATGGATGTAGTCAAGAATCCCTTTAGACTTGTGCACTCTGGTGTTGAAGCTGACCCGATGTTGCTTCCTAAGAATGCAACTCTCACAGAAATCCAGTTTCTCTACTTTGTCACCACCAAGTAGACCATCCTTGCTGAGAATTTGCAGGACCTTTTCGCTCATATGTCCCAAGAGAGCTTGCTACTTGATCCTTGATTTCTATCTCACCGATCATCTCACAAATTCCATCGTTGATTGCTGCTTTGATCACTATCAAAGAACCCTTGGTTACCGTGATCTTTCCTCCCTCAGCTTTGTATGTATACCCTATGGAATCTAGCTGCCCCAATGAGATTAAATTCCTCCTCAAATCTTGGAGATACCTTACATTACACAGCAGCCTTGTGACTCCATCAAACATCCTCAACTGGATGTCTCCTATCATCCTCACTTGGAAAGAATTGTCATTCCCCAAGAAAACCCTTTCATCATTGGTCTCCTTGAAATTCTTGAACCATTCCTTCGCACATGTGATAAGTGCACCCGGAATCCAGAATCTAGTTCTCGCTACCTTGCCTCCTGCTCACATTTGAGCACACAATAAGAACATCATCTTGTTGTTCTCTTTTGGCAACCAAAGCCTCTCCATTGCTGGTATGGCTTCTTCCTCTCTCATCCAACAACCTCTTCTTGCAATCTTTTTTGAAGTGACCCTCCTTGTTACAGTAGAAACACCTCTTTCCTCCAAATCTTAGTCTGGAATGTGCTCTCCCATGGCTCTGCTCTCTAACTCTTGATTTCTCTTGGTAGTTGCCATAAATGCTACTGCCATTCCGAGTTGCTGGCCTTCCTCTTACGAACAGCCCTTCCCCACTTGATGCCTCATACTCTTGGCTTTGAAATCATGAGCCCTTATAGCATTGACCACAATTTCTTTGGTTAGTGTATCTCTTCCATATTCAATTGCATTAATTAAACTATCAAAATAATCAGGAAGAGAATTTAATAACATAACAGCCGATTGTTCATCCGGGAATTTAATACTACAACTAGCCAAATCTTGAACTAGTTTATTAAAGACATCAAGATTATATTGCAACTCTTTATTAGGATCCATTTTAAAATAAAAGATTCTTTTAAGAAGATAAATCTTTTTAGAGAGAGTTTTGGTAAGAAACAACTCATCTAGTTTCTTCCATATGACAGTAGGATCTTCTAAGTCTCCGCACTCCCTTGTGACACTATCCGACATGTGCAAGAAAATAGTGTTGTATGCCATCTTCTTCATCTCAATCCGCTGGCCCTCTGTGATACTTGTTGGAAAAGCATCATCTTCTCTAATAGCCAAGTCCACCTTCTGTTGCATAAGAACAACCTTGATCTTCCGCTTCCACATGGAAAAATCTCCCTTTCCATCAAACTTCTCAACAACGAAATTTGAACCCATCTTACGGAGATGATCCCAGATTTGTGCAGTAACCACAAATGCTTTCCAACTTCTTCTAAACCTCAAGAACATGATTGAAGATTGATCTCAATACCGTTCTTGAATCAACCTCAAGAACATGATCTGATCTTGATCTTTACTTTATTCTTCAATCACCCAAGAAGTTTGTTCTTTGATTCTTGGAGTCTTGCTCTAATACCTTTTGTTCTTGCTCCGATACCCAGCTGTGCAAGCTCTGATACCACTATTGGGAAATCATCCTCAATGATGCCCAGGAGGTGATCTTCCAAACACCCAAGTCTAGAGTGACTTGTATAAAGAAAAGAGACAGTAACCAATCAAAGCAAGAAAGAAAAGAACACAAGAAATTTGTTGATGAGGTTCGGCAATATGCCTATGTCCCCGTGAGCTCCTCTGAGCTCTCTGCAATATCTTATCAATGGAGCTCTTTACATTCAGCAACACCCTTCCAATAACTCACAGGTTCTTGAAGAGCGAAAGAAGAAGAAGAAGAAAGTGATAAGAACTAACCCTAGACTTTTCCCAAGAAAATTCCCTTTACAAGCCCTTGAATCCCCTTTCTATTCTATTCTATCTTTCTAAACAACCAGCCTCTCTACACAATCTCTCTTGAGTTTAGTGTTTTTGCACTCTTACAATTGGTCTCACTTTCAATCACAAGTTATCACAACATCTTAGATTGAAGCTAGGTGACCCTTTATATAGTGCACCAACTTCTTGACCAATTTTGATAGTTAATCTCCACCCTTAAATCTTGATGACCAATTAATCATGGCCCTCCATCAATCTTAAGTGATGTTGTGCATTTTGGACATGTCTCACGAACCACTTGGAAGGCTGAAATATGTGTGCATCAGTGTGCCTGGCGCTGCGGCCTGAAACAAGGTGTGTTGTGGCCGGGAATAGGGCTGAAGCACCTCCACTTGTCACCATTTTGGGAGCCACGGCTTGGGGGAGGCTGAGCCGGGGTGCAACTTTCCTCCAGCACTCCTCCATTCTGTGCATCGCGGCCTGGACAAGGCTGGGCCGTGGCTTGCCCTAGTGTGCACTCCATGCTTAACTTAATTCTTCTTCTCTTTTTTAAACCTTAGAAAAATTCCAACACCCACCTTGTTTAAGGATACAAACATCAATTGTCTCTCATGTGAAAAGTGTAAAAATTAGGATTTATGTCCCATCGTCATATAATGCCCTTAAACCCAATTTTAGTGATTGAAATTTTTGATTGTTGGGGCATTGATTTTATGAGACCATTCCCTCATTCTTTTAGATATCAATATATTATTGTGGTAGTAGATTATGTGTCAAAATGGGTAGAGGCAGCAGCTTACAGGAGCAATGATAATAGGACGGTAATTAAATTTCTCAAAGAAAATGTGTTATCTCGATTTAGTACACCACGTGCTATCATTAGTGACCGGGGTACGCATTTTTGCAATCGTTCTTTTATGGAAAAATATCGGGTGGTGCATAAGATCTCTACTGCCTACCATCTCTATACAATTAGACAAGTAGAACTTACAAACAGGGAAATTAAGCAATTTTTAGAAAAAGGGTCAACCCGGATCGCAAAGATTGGTCTTTGAGACTAGTTGATGCACTTTAGGCCTACCGTACAACTTTTAAAACTCCCTTAGGTATGTCACCTTATAGGCTTGTTTTTAGAAAGCCTTGCCACTTATCTATAGAGCTCGAGCGTCAAGCTTATTGGGCCATCAAACATTTCAATTTTGATATGGGAGAAACAAGTAAGCTTAGAAAATTTCAATTGACCGAGTTAGAGAAGTTGAAAAATGATGCTTATGAGAACTCTATAATTTATGAAGCTAAAATGAAAGTGTTTCATGATAAAAATATTTTTAAAAAAATGTTTAAGCCTAATGATCAAGTGTTCTTATATGATTATAGACTCCATAAGCACCCAGGAAAACTTTGGTCTAGGTGGACCGGCTCTTTTGTAGTGAAGAATGTTTTTGCAAATGGGGTGGTAGAAATAGAGGACCCTAAGGATGGTCGAATCTTTAAAGTAAATGGTCAAGGCCTTAAAGTATTAATTGATAGGCAAGGTTCGAAAGTAGAAGACATTCCACTTATTGATCCAGTCTATCAACCTTGACCACACCACGCAGGGACAATGTGTGCATCAGTTCAAATTTAGGGGTGTCCTATGAGCCATGCCAGTCCAGCAAGTTCTCCATCTCCCAGGTCAGCTCTTTCCATGTTATTCACATATTGGGGACACTATGTACTTTAAGTTTGGGGGTATGAGAGACACATTCACACACACTTTATCCCTGTTTTTTTTATATATATTATTGAAAAGATAAATGCATGTTCATGATTGTTTTGAAATTTTAGTTGGTCTAAACAATCAATTTGTGATATGATTTCATTGGAAAGCTTAAAATCGTGAACACATGATCTGATGATAGAATTTTAAAGTTTAGTTACTTACTTTAGGCATTTGAGAATTCATATGTTTGAGCTAATCTAACACGAGCACATTAGCACATAATCGTGTGAGGTATGACATGTGATTTTAATGTATATGTTTCCATGGTTTAGCTGATTCCGGATGACTTATTGGATGGACACTTTGGCATAGAGAAGTAAATAAATAATGCTCATAATGATCATTGACAAACTTTTCACTGAGTAACTGGACCTCTTACCTTAGTAAGCAGTGAGTGTTTACGTCTAAGGTGGGAATTTTGCTCATGATGATCATTAACAAACTTTCCACTGAGTAACTGGACCTCTTGCCTCAGTAACCAATGAGTGTTCACGTCAAAAGGTGGGAATTTTTCTTAGTTTTGTAGCCTTTTTTACTCGAGTTGGTAAGTCCTTAGGGGTATCTTTACACCTATTGCCTTAAAACCATCTGGTTTGGGAGTCATTGACTCAACACTCGCTACATGGACCAATTAGAAAGCTTAAGGGAACTAAACATGGCGAGCCTCACAATAAATGAAAGAAGGAAATAAAATTATGCCATTGTTGTTTATTCTGATGGAAAATTCAGTGAATCTCGCAACATGAAGACATTACACATTGGAGTTATTTGGAAGCTTCATTTTTATGTGCTAGTTCACTTTACATGGATTTGAGCTTGTGATGCCTTAGCCAGCTTCTTGTAAGTAATTAGATTTTAAAATTCCTATTCATTGCGAAGATGGGTTTATATTTTAAGCTTGCTCATGAATGAATATCATTGTTTTGTGTGCTACTTAAATTTTTGGACACCATGAATGATGGATTTATCTTTGTGTTCTTTGTTTTTTATTTACTTTTTTTTATTTTGTTTTGCTAAGGGACTAGGAAAATGTAAGTTTGGGGGTATTAGATGAGTGCCAAATATTGCATATGTTGGCTCCTTAATTTAAATTTGTTAATTCTTTAGTTGTGTCCTAATCTGATATGTTGTGTTAGTTCTACGATTTTTAATGTTTTATAGGATTGCAAAGGAAATTGGGGATTTAATGTGAAAAAAATGCAAAAGCTGGAATCTGCTGTTGTGATCGAGCACAGGAGACCTACAATTAAGTGCAACAGTGCTTAAGTATTTATTTATATGTTTAGCTTAGGAATTTGTTACTTTGATTTTCTTTTTTTGTTGTTTTACAGGTTTACAAGCACTTAGAAAAGAGTTTCACTAAATTGCCAGAATTGCCCATACAGATCAATTATTTTTGCGGATTAAACTGTATTGATTAAAGAAGAACCAGGAGATGAGCCATATATGCTTGGAAAAATCCAGATGTCTATTTTCTGGAGAATTTTACGGCTGGTAAATATGATTTTTCTAGAGAAAGTTATGGCAGTTTTAGTAGACAAAGGTCAGGTTGTGCGGGATTTCAGCATGGTAGAAGTGATTTTTGCGGACTAAATTGTAATGATTCAGGAAGAAACAGGAGATGAGCCATATATTGGAAAGATCCGGATGTCTATTTTCTGAAGAATTTTACAGCTCATAAATATGATTTTTCTCGATGACAGTTTTAGTAGACAAAGATCAGGTTGTGCGTGATTTCAGCGTGGGCAGAAGTTCTGAAGGGCATGTGAAGGCTTAAATCCCACATCCCACGTCGGTTGGAAATACATTCTACATCCCACATCGGATTGGAAACACATTTCACTCATGGAGTTCCCCTATAAAAGCCCCATTTCACTGCCTCTAAGGGGGGAAATCTAGAAGGCTTTGCTACCAAAGGAGGGTGCAATTTGGAGGATTTTGCTACCAATCGGGGAAAGCACCGCACAGCAGCTGTGGGTGGAATTTTTCTCTCCATGTATTGTTAGTTTTAATTTATTTTTTTAAGTTTTAAAGTTTAATGTTTAGCACTTTAATGTTTACTCTAATTTTTCCCTTGAAATTTTTGTTGTCCATTATATTTATGGGTAACTAAATTTTCAAGTAGGGCTAGGGATGAACTTGCACAGTAGATGGTATTTTTGTTTATTTTTTAATTTGTGTATTTGATTTTCAATTACTAAAACTCTTTTGTTTTATCATTCTCAATTCATTGGTTATGTTTTCTTCTCTGAATAATCGTAGAATTTATTTTGTTTATGGATTCAGTCATGCTTTCTCTATTGAATAGATTAGCTCTTTGATTATGGTTGGAGTACTTATTTATCTATATTGATTTAATTCTTTGCTGCAATATCGCTTCTTGAGTATATTGTCGTCGTTGGATTTTCTCAATTGTGATAATAATTTACGTATTTGAAAAGTGGTTAATGACTTTTCAAAGTTTAATCTTGGTTTATAAATCTACACCTTTCGATTGGGAATTTTGGGAATTGAGTTCCCAGTCGAGTTTTTCAATGAATTAAGAATAATTAAAATACCAGATTTGTGCAAGGGATTCCCGACGCTTTACTGTTTGTCAAATTTGAGTACTTTCTCCGTTAGTCACTTTGCATCACTTTAATTTGCATTTAAAATTAATCTTTGTTCTCCATTAATCATTTAATATTTTTTTTTAGTTTCTTTGTTCCTTCTACTATTCTTTAAATTTGTCTCTTTGTGGAATCGACACCCCAAAGCTGTGCTACAACTACCACGTTATTCTTTGGGCATAATCAATGCGGGTGCAATATTTCCTACCCATATTATCTTAAATGTATTGGGTAATCAAGTTATGTTCAAATCTAATTTGCTTGTATTGGCAACATTGCATGTATCAATGGATCAAAGCATGGTTGCGTACGCATGAAATGGAGCATAAAAAGAGATAGACTTGCAATTATTTGATGTAACCTTGAAAGAGATAAACCCAAAAAAAATTGTGCCTAAAAAGTATGAACAACATGTTTAGTGCAAGTAGAAGTCCAATTTGGACTTGTAATTTAAGAAAAGAAGACGAAGGAAGTTTCATCTTTTTTAGATCCTCTATGTCATTTTACCAATCTTCTAGAGGAAAAATTGGGCTTCTAGTTAAGCATGTGGATGCTTGTTTGATGACTATCTACAATTTAAACATGTGTTTTTTTCTCTTTTTTTTGGTTGGTAGGATGCACAAGTTGCTTGAGTAGGTGAGTGAATGTATGGTGTGATTGATAAAAATAACAGAGTACAACTTTTTGGCTTTTGATAGCATTATTTGTCAGTAATTGAAATAATAGTTGATAAAATTAATTAATGGTATCATTCAATAATAACTAAAGTATTATTTAACAGTAATTTAATAAAATTATATTATTTTAATAAAAATATGTTATTTAACAATAATTGAGATACTAGTGTAAAGTAATCTAAATACCATTTGATCATGATTTCGCAATGTTACGCGCGACATCATAGTTAATCTCGACTAAGTATTTCTTTTTTTTTACGGTTTAAGTTTTTCAAGAGCATATAAATTGGAGTACACAATCAATAGAACAATCTTGTTGACTAATAAGGGCTCTTGGCCTAGTCTTGCTTAAGGTTTTTAGAGGCGAGGGCATTAGGTGAGGGATTTACTCTAATGAGTCGAGGCATAAGCCTCATGGTGTTGGGGTGTTTTTAGTAAAATAATAAAAATAATAAATAAAATTTAAATAAATAAATTATCAACCAACTTTAATAATTTAAGACATAAAAATAAATATTTATCACAAATTCACAATATTTCACAAATTTTATAGTAACATCATAACAAACATACTTTTAACTGTTAAGTGTTAGTATGTTGTACATTATTAGGACCAAAGTATAGGGTGCAAAATGAAAATATATAAAATTTCATACTTTAGTCAAGTAAACAAACTTATTTATAGCCACGTGTAGACATCTTCAGAATGATCTTATCACAAAACCCCCATCAGACCCAAGTCACCCAAGCTCTCTCAAATCCCAATGGGTCTTTACAAATGGGTCCCTCATCTCTGCAACTCCAAAGTCCATACCCTCATCTCTACAACTCCAAACACTCATCAAACACAACCTATCCCAAATCCTCCTCTAATCTCGCTAAGGATTGCGTCAAAATAGTTTAACATTTTTGAAGAAAAAGGGTTAGAAATTCTATAAAGAAGTAAGTGCAAAAATTTTGAAAAAAAAAATGTAAGAAGGAAGGAATCGGTCGACTAGCGACCCAACCGGATAGTTGGTCGACCGGCTCTTGGGGTAACTGATCGACTGACCAATTGGCTAGTTAGTTGACCACTGGTTGAGATGTTTTAAAGATTGGTTATCGGTTGCTTTAGGTGAACCGATCGACCGACAGGTTGGCTGGTAACCCAGCCGATATGTTGGGTAGTCGATTGGTGAATGGCAGATCGGTTTACCAGCCAGTCAGCTGGTGACCCAGCCGATCGACCGGCCTGTCAGTTGGTTCAGCTTTGGATATTTTCATTGGTAATTTTAGAAAGTACTCTAGTAATCAACTGGTTGGCTGGGTGGCCGACCAGTTCGACAATTTTTTTTCAAATATAGAGGACTTTGAGAAGTTAAAAATCATTTCATGCATTTTTAATTTCATTTTCTCTCTCTTTAGGAAGTCTTCTAAAACACTACAAAATTCAAGGATTTCACAATCCTATGTTGGAATTGATTGAATTACGGAAGAATTTCGAGAATTTTGAAGAAAAAGCTTTGGAAAGGTAAATTTGAATAATTTGATTATAATATTTCTATTTTAAGGGTTTAAATATTGTATTTTCTTAAAAAATTTTGAATTTGATTCAAACTTAAAGAAAAGAATTCTTCACCAAAACTTTGAATTTTGAATTAGAATGAGAAATGCATACATATTCATGAAATTAACCCGAAAGAGGGTATAAATTGATTTATGAGTTAGTAAAGAAATTAACAAGGATATTATGAAGGTTATTGTAAGCAACATGGTGAAATTGTTGAGAGGAGCACCAAAGACAAGGACGTGATCCATGGATAGCGTTAGTATTACGTGGTGAGTTTGATTTATTGCTAGTAAACGAGAAGAATATCATGAATAAAACTTGAATTAAATGATATTATGTAAGAATTATTGAACATATTATGATTATGCATGAGTTGATGTGATATATGTTATGTACATGAATTTGATGAAGTAAGGAAAGAAATAACTTTTAATAGAAAGACTTAATGAATATGATATGATTATGATTACGAACTTGATGTGAGATATCAACTAATGTGATATATGATAATAGTATGAACTTGATGAATTGAAGAGAAGGATATTTTTAATGATATATATATATATGATTGAATGGATAAATCCTTTGAATTGTTTTGTTTTGATGATGTTAATAATGTGTTACGATTCTATCCTTGTATCTTGTATGTAGTTTGTACATGCATAGTAGGATCATTGAAGAGGAAGGATGTTGTTGGTCCAAAATATACTATGACAATACCCAAGAGGAGGGGTGAATTGGATATCAAGAATTTTTAAAAAATCTTGTAGCAATCTTAAATATCAAAATATATGCAGAATTAAATCAAATAAATCTTTTTAAATTAGTAGCAAAAATATAAGAGATTTTATTTCATAATATAGAAAATATAATTGAATTATAAAATAATTAAGCAATCAATCTCATTTACTTGAATAATAAATAATTCTTGGCAAGTAATTATGCAAGTAATTCAGGAGATAGAGTTAGAGAGATGCAAACTTGATTTATAGTGGTTCGGCAATATCGGAGTCCTTCTAACCCTATGTCCACTCTCTTTAAGGATCTTCCTTGAAGCCTTTCACTAAGACAAGAAACTTCACGAGCGTTGCTCAAACCGAATACAAACAAGACACTTCAAGGGTGTTGCTTCAACCTTTTTCACAAGAGTCCTAAGTTTGCTACCCAAGTCTATATACCCAACACTCACTAGCTCACTTACAAACTCTCATAAGAGTTAAACCAACTCTTTTAACAAGACGATGAAAGGAAAGTTTGAAACAAACAAACAAGAGAGAGATTTCTCAATGAAGATTACAACTCAATATTTTCTTTCTCAAAAGCTTATAGCTTAACAATGGAGCTTTTGGCTCAAGAATAAGAGAATGAAAATTTTGGTTTAATCCTCTATTGTAGAATGTTTCTCTTATATTTCAAATGACCTTTTAGGCTCTATTTGTAGTGCCTTGAAGTCTTCTAGCTATTAGAAACAAAATAGAGCCATTAGAGACAAGTTTATAGCATTTGAAATTAAAATATATCTGTTGTAACTTGCCCAGTCGACTGTCCACTTATAGCATTCAACTGTCCTTTATAACTGATGGAAAAACTAATTTTTCTAACCCACAGTAGACTACCCATTTTGAACAGTCAACAGTGTAATGTTTCTGACTGTTCTACAGTGTTTTCAAGATGAACAGTGTTTTTACCATCAATTTTCTTCACATTTCTTCTTTCTTTTTTCGATTTTTGATCCCAATTGAATAAAAATTTCTTATATATTTAATACACAAGTTAAAAACTTCAATAGTGTTTTGTTATCATCAAAATTATTCTGATAAGTTTCTTGATTGAGACCTTTTTTATGATGACAAAACATATTACAAATTTAAGCATAATGTGTGTGCAAGATATATGAAGAATGATAAATTACAAATGCTCAAATAATTTTCTATGTCAACATAAATTCTTCTTAAGTTCAATTAGAGCATGTTAAGTATTGAGCCCAAAGAATTTAATATTTGTATTTAATAAAATCACGTAGAGATTTTATTTCTTTAATTAATTAAGGTTATGTAATAAAATGCAATGCAAATTTAATTTGCTCCTAAAAATTGAAATGCTTACAAAGTGTATCTTAGGATTCATACCTATAATTTAGCTCTTTTGTCTTTGAAGTTGCATTTCAATTATTCTCATTGAATTTTATCTTTTGGAGAGCTTCTTGACATTTGAGATCATCAACTCAGATTCACCAATTTCTACAATCTTGATATCCTTTTATGTATAAACACTATTAACAATATGTATCACTTAAGTAATATTCATTTGTGCTTAATTAACATTTTTGTCATTATCAAAATCATTCAGGGTCAACAGACACTTGATCAAAAATCTCCTCCTTTTTTATGGTGACAAAATTCTTAATTAAAGATTAAAAAAGATAAATTGAAAAGGGATGAAGGGATTAGAATTTTGCGAAAAATCTAACATAATCTCCTTGTATTTAAGTCTATTGACCTCTTGTAGAAAATCAAACACAATAGAAACACTTTTCAAAGCAATTTATCTCAATTTCAATCTTCTTTCAATATATATATATATATATATATATATATATATATATATACAATGTATTTTCCATATAAGTTCAAGATATATATGTTAATTTAGGAAAAAAGTCTCTAATAGGATCTCAAGGAAGGACTCCCCCTCAAATTATGCTATGGAAAATATTTTGATAAAACATGTTAAAAAATAATTGTTTTACAAGTTATAAAGTAATATAAAGCTTTTGAAGGAGTTGGGTTCAAAGAGACTTAAGTGTTGGAATTTTATAGAAAATAGGACAAGGTTTCCTTTATTTTTCTAATATTTCCTTTTGCACAGAGAGATAAAATAAGTGTAGCCAACTTCCAACAAAAGAATGAATTCAAGCTCCACATGATCTAAAATAATTCTCAATCATTATAAATCTTCAAGATTAAAATTAAGCTAAATGTTTAGAGTATCTTACACTTAATTAATAAAGGACAAATGTTTGAACTCATTGCTTGATTTACTAATAGGTCAAATATAGATAAAATTCTCAAGATATAATATTCAAATTTAAAATATATCAAAGAAAATTTATGAAAGTATTTAAACTCATTTGAGTAAAACAATTTTACTAAAGGTTCTATCTTTTACCAGGAAATCAGATTTTCTTCCCATTTCAAAAAATTGAAGGTAATTATTTTTAACTTTCAAGAAAGGAAAAAAAATTTGGATAAAACTTAACAAGCCTTATTAGGTTTAGGATTCATCTATCCTTAACACAAAAATACCTACTCCATAATAATATCCAAATAAACCAAGTTCATATCATAAAACATCAACATAACCAAATCAAAATAAAGCAAAACTAAAGAGGAATGATTAAAAGCTTCAGAAAAGCCTCCACCAAAGTCTAAAACTCCCCTTTTTGCATCTCGTCTCCTCCAGAATCTATTTTTATTTTCAACAGCTGCCTCCCTCCTTCTTGTTCAGCTAGGGTTACTATTTATAATATTTTGAATCTGCCAGTCAATGCTACATCGCTGACTTCCCAGTTCTGTAGCTCTGGGCGCATATCGTACTCTAACCCGAGGTGCAGTGCCCTGTGAACTAGCGCTGCAGCTTTGAGTCCCTGCCAAATTCCAGTGCTGCAGCGCCCTTGAACCAGTGCTGCAGCTTTGAGTTTCTGTCCTCTCTTCACAAATATCGCCTTTCCGGTGCTGTAGTGCTCAATGTCCAAAGCTGCAGCGCTGAGCTTCTGCACAGTAGATTCCCAAGACTCAACATTCACACTAAGCATTCAAATTAATTAAAACAAACTAATAGTAGAATAAAATAAACTAAACTAAAAAAATTTCTAAAAACACATGAAACACATATCTAATGCTCAAGATCAACACCAAAATACGTGCATAAAAGTAGTATAATAACATGATTTTTTAGAGTTATCAAAATGGACTCATGAAGCTGTCCTTTGGAAACATGACCCTCGAGGCGAACATCTTCAATGTAGCAAAACAGCCCGAAGACGAGGACGAGAACCACTACTTATACATGATCGAGTCACTCATCAATGAGGGAGTTTCTATACCTCATGATTTTGATCCTCTTGAATATTTTCTTGATAACTCTGAGATTGATTCTATTAATGATAAAACTGATATAATTGATATTTGTGCTATTTTTGATAAATCTCAGGATTATGGCACTCGAGCATGGCAACCAAAGTTTGAGGAATTGCCCGACAGAAGTGAGAAACAAATCCCCTCAAGTGTGGAAGCACCTAAAGTCGAATTGAAGCCACTACCTAAGGGTTTAAAGCATGCCTTCCTCGGTCCAGGTGATACCTTTCCTGTTATTATCTCATCTGAATTATCTACATCTCAAGGTGAGAAATTAATACGGACCTTAAATGCACATAAATCAGCCTTAGGTTGGAGCATGGCTGATTTAAAAGGAATTAGTCCCCTGATCTATTCTCATAAGATAAATTTGGATGAAGGGACTAGTCCTCGTAGAGACCCTCAACGTAGGCTTAACCCCACTATGAAAGAAGTAGTGAAAAATGAAGTGTTAAAACTAGATGCGGGAATTATATATCCCATAGCTGATAGTAAATGGGTAAGTCCTACGCAAGTCGTTCCTAAAAAGTCCGGAGTCACTGTGGTAAAGAATTACCTAGGAGAGTTAGTCCCTACCAAACTTGTGACCGGGTGGCATATGTGCATTGATTATAGAAAATTAAATGCTGCCACCCAGAAAGACCACTTCCCACTCCTCTTTATCGATCAAATTCTTGAGTGTGTAGCTGGTCATCCTTTTTATTGTTTCTTAGATGGTTATTTTGGTTATTATCAAATTGAAATTACATTAGAAGACCAAGAGAAAACCACTTTCACAAGTCCTTTTGGCACTTATGCTTTTCGTAGAATGCCATTTGGATTATGTAATGCCCCCGCCACCTTTCAACGCTGCATGATGAGCATCTTTAGTTATATGGTTGAAAATTGCATGGAGGTTTTTATGGATGACCTAACTGTTTTTGGATCTTCATTTGATGCATGCTTAATGGATTTAGAAAGAGTGTTGATTTGTTGTGAGGAGAAGGAATTAGTCTTAAATTGGGAAAAATGCCATTTCATGGTACCATCTGGTATTGTCTTAGGGCATATTGTTTCTTCTAAGGTGATAGAGGTTGATCAATCTAAGATTAAATTAATCTCTAAATTGCCCACACCTAATACAGTAAAGGATGTGAGTTCTTTCCTTGGTTATGCTGGTTTTTATAAGAGATTCATACAAAAAATTTTCAACATATCTAGACCATTATGTACCCTCCTAATTAAATATGTTCCTTTTGAATGGAATCAAGCCTGTCAAGAGGCCTTTAAAATGCTGATAGGCAAGCTTACTTCAGTACCTATAATGCAGTCACCTGATTGGAATTTACCTTTTGAAATCATGTGTGATGCTAGTGACTATGTTGTAGGTGTTGTTCTTGGACAGTGAAGAGAGGCAAAACCTTATGTCATTTACTATGCTAGTAAAACTTTAAATAGTTCTCAAATGAACTACTCCACCACTGAAAAAGAATTACTTATTATAGTATTTACTTTGGACAAATTTCATGCTAATTTAATTGGTTCTACTATCCTTATTTTTACAGATCATGCAGCCCTCAAGTATCTTCTAGCAAAGAAGGATGCTAAGGCACGATTAATATGGTGGATCCTACTCCTACAAGAATTTGACATCACCATCAAAGACAAGAAAGGAGTAGAGAATGTAGTGGCGGACCATCTCTCAAGGCTCACATTTGAGGACAACTTTGACAACATGCCAATCAAGGATGATTTTCCAGATGAGAAATTACTCTATGTTACTTCTTTACCATGGTTTGCTCATATTGTGAATTATTTAGCTACCGGTGAGATACCGATGGATTGGAGCGCTCAAGACAAGAAGAAATTCTTGAATGAGGTACATAATTTTTATTGGGATGACCTTTGTCTTTTCAAGTATTGCCTTGACCAAATTTTAAGGCGTTGCATCCCTAATGAAGAGATTGCCAGTGTCTTATAATTTTGTCACTCCCAAGCTTGCGGAGGCCACTTTTCAATGAAAAAAACCACTGCAAAAATTTTGCAGTGTGGATTTTATTGGCCTACCTTGTTTAAAGATGCAAACATCTATTGTCTCTCATGTGAAAAGTGTCAGAAGTTAGGAGCTGTGTCTCATCGTAATATGATGCCCTTAAACCCAATTTTAGTGATTGAAATCTTTGATTGTTGGGGCATTGATTTTATGGGACCCTTTCCTCCTTCCTTTAGATACCAATATATCATCGTGGCAATAGATTATGTATCAAAGTGGGTAAAGGCAGCAGCTTGCCAAAGAAATGATAATAGAACGGTAATCAAATTTCTCAAAGAAAATGTGTTATCTCGATTTGGTACACCACGTGCTATAATTAGTGATCGAGGTACATATTTTTGCAATCGTTCATTTGAAGCCTTAATGAGAAAATATGGGGTGTTACATAAAATTTCTATAGCCTACCATCCTCAGACTAGTGGACAAGTGGAACTTGCTAATAAGGAAATTAAACAAACTCTGGAAAAAATGGTCAACTTGGATCGCAAGGATTGGTCTTTGAGACTAGTTGATGCACTTTGGGCTTACCGTACAGCTTTCAAAACCCCTTAGGTATGTCACCTTATAGGCTTGTTTTTGGAAAGCCTTGCCACTTACCCGTAGAGCTTGAGCATCGAGCTTATTGGACCATCAAGTCTTTTAATTTTGATATAGGAGAGGCGGGTAAGCTTAGGAAATATCAGTTGACTGAGTTAGAGGAGTTAAGAAATGATGCTTATGAGAACTCTAGAATCTATAAGGTAAAGATTAAAATGTTTCATGATAAAAATATTTTGAGGAAAACATTCAAGCCTAATGATCAGGTGTTCTTATACGATTCTAGACTCCATAAGCATCTAGGAAAGCTACGGTCAAGGTGGACCGGCCCTTTTGTAGTAAAGAATGTTTTCAAAAATGGGGCGGTGGAAATAGAGGATACTAAGGATGGTCATAATTTTAAAGTAAACGGTCAGCGCCTTAAGATCTTAATTGATAGGCAAGATCCGGAAGTGGAAGACATTCCGCTTATAGATCCGGTCTATTCACCTTAACGACACCACACAGGTACATTTTTTTTATTTTTCTTTTGATTTGTTTGTTTTAATTAAGTTTTATTCAATTTTAATTGATAGTTTTTCTTTTAGTTTAATATGATTTTTAAGGATTATTTTTTTATATAGTATTATTTATTTGGCTTATTTTATTTTATTTTTCTCTTTCTTTTGGCAACAAACAAGTTTTTTTTTTTTTTTTTGTAGAAAACAGGCCCAGCAGGACAGCCCACGCGCCTAGGCCCAGCATTGTGTGTGCTGCAGCGCATAGTGTGCATGCATACATAGCCTAGCAGGACAATCCGTGCGTCGCGCCCCAGCACTATGCACACTGCAGCGCATAGAATGGCCACACACGCACACATCAACCCAAGCCGCGGCGCCCACTCATGCCCCGGTCCATTTAAAGCAAAATTCCAACACTTCTTCTTCATTTTTACTTTGAGATTACAGCAGCACACCTCTCTCTCTCTCTCTCATCCTCTCTCCAAAACCTCACTTGCCCACTCACTTTTACTCAAAATTTCTTGATTCTAACATCATTTATTGTAGGATTTTGCACTTCTATTGTAGATTTTGTTGGACATTTCTCTAAAAAGCTTAGTACTAAGATGATTTTGGGTTCATCAAGAAAACTTCAAGTTGGTGGGTAGTCTTTCTTCTCTCCAACTTTGGGCATCAAGTAAGCTAAATTTCTTCTCTTTGTTGTTCATTTGTGGTATTTGGGTGGTTGATTTTGAATTAGTATTATTGTTCTACATATTTGATTCAAATGGCACCTAAACCTAAGAGACAAAGGGGGAAACAAGCACAAGAGTATGATGAGGGCAAATTTGTTAGTTTTGAGGCTAGTGAGAGATATGTTAGGATGATGCACACTAGAAAACCCATTCCTGAGGGAGGATTCAATATAACAGAGAGAGCAAAACCCACCTTGTTTAGAATGATTATTGATAGGCATTGGAGTACATTTGCTAGCCAACCACCTCATTCCCTCACAAATGTGGTTAGAGAATTCTATGTTAATGTAGAAGAACATAGGAATGATATGGTGAGAGTGAGAGGAAAAATAGTTTCTTTTAAAAGCACATCTATCAACAGATTCTATGGGCTCCCTGACATAGAAAATAGTGAGTATATTGCTTATGCATCTAATATTAATTATGAAGAAATTTGCAATACTCTTTGTATTTCGGGCACTACATGGAAAATGGCAGGTGATACCCCTGTGACCTTGCCCGATACTTCTTTGACTGTCAATGCTAGAGCTTGCCAATATTTTGTATGTCAGAGGTTGATGCCTGCTACACACTATAGTGACCTTACTGTTGAGAGAGCTGTGCTGATTTATGCCATTTTGATGGGCATGACTATTGATGTGGGCCACATCATATTTAAGTCTATCATACACACTGTACAACAAAAGCTTTGATTGTACTTCCTTTCCTTAATTACCCAATTATGCATCTAAGCCAGAGTTCAGTACAGTCCTGATAAGGACGCACAATAACCAAAGAAGCCCATCGATGATGATATACTCACTCAAATTAAAGCCTCAAAGCTGCCAATTTCGGGAGAGAGAGCGACAATTGCAGCTCCTCCTCCCCCTAGGCACTTCACTGTTGCAGAGCGCCTTGAGCATTTAGAGATTTGTTTTGACGAGCAACAAAAAATTTTGCATGATAGATTTGATCGTCAGGAACGTTTCTTGGCTAGGCAAGTTTATTATCAAGCGGTGGTGTACTCTTCTTTTGGTCAGATGTACCAACACCTTGCCTACGCTATTAGTTGTGATATAGATCACTTTCCCACTTTGCCACCCTATCTAGGTTCATCTTTTGATCCAACTCCTGAGGATGGTGAAGAGAATGAAGAAGAGGAGGATGACATAGAGGATTAGTTTTGGGTTCTATCTTGTTTGTTTCCTTTTATTTATTTTACTTGTTATCAAATAACTGTACTAATATTCTTTTTCTTTTTCGTTATTTTATTTGTCATACTTTATTTTATTTTTAGTTATTTCTTTCCATTCTAACATACGGTGGGAATCTTAATGGTACACCGCAGTTGCTTTCCTTTTGTTGTTTTAGTCTATATTGTAGATCGGAATTTCAGCAAGAGGAATGGCATGCAGTTCACATAATGGTGCACGATTTTCAGCATGTGTGCACTTTTACTTACAAAGGGAGTTTCCTTTCCTTTATCTTTAACATTGAGGACAATGCAATTTTTAAGTTTGGGGTGGAGGAAACGTGCACCATCTTTTCCTTTCCTTTATCTTTCCCTAGGTGCAGTTGTTCCTATTTTCCTTTCTTGATTCAGTTGTAGTTGGGTGTTATTGCCAAAACATTGTTATGTGTTACTTTTTTATCTAATTAAAGGATTTTCTCTTAATCCGGTGATTGTATCTTTATCTTTGATATAAATCTAGTCATGCTCTCCCTATGTCAAGATTATTGGGTATGATGGAGTCCGGTAGATTTATCTTTTAGGTTTGTCCATTATTGCAATATTGTCATTAAAGATATATTGTCATTTCTTGATAAATCTGTAAGATAGGTTATGTGTGCTTAACTCAAAAGAGTAATACATACCAATAACAATAGGGTATATATATGTGCTTAATTGAATATTTGCCGATTGTTTGTTTGAGATGTGAAACTTGCAATCGAGATAAAAACAACTGAATTAAGGATTGGAATAAGGCAACGAACCTAGGGAGGATTCCTGGAACCTTGTTGTTTCTTTATCATATTTTTTCAATCTATTTACACAATCACTTCATCATTGATATCTTCTCACTTGATTGTTATCGTTCGTGTTAAGGTTTGCACTTTTCCTTTATAGATCTCTTTTCCCTATGGAATCGACACCCCAAAGCTATGCTATAACAACCACATTATACTTTAGGTGTAATCATGTCCTCAACCCAATAGCTCTAAGGTCTGAGTAGATAGATTGCTCCACTTGTGCTCAGACTCGTCACTTCAAGGTCCGAGCAGATGGATTGCTCCACTTGTGCTCGGAATCATGTCTGTAAGGTCAAGCACATGGATTGCTCCACGTATCCTCGACCAAAGAGCTCCAAGATCCGAGAAGATGGATTGGTCCACTTGTGTTCGGACTCGTGTCTCCAAGGTCCGAGTAGATAGATTGCTCCACTTGTGCCCGGACTCATGTATCCAAGGCCAAGCACATGGATTGCTCCACATGACCTCGACCCAATAGCTCCAAGGTCCGAGCAGATGGATTGCTCCACTTCTGCTTGGACTCGTGTCTCCAAGGTCCAAGAAGATGGATTGCTCAACTTATGCTCTGACTAATGTCTCCAAGGCCAAGAACATGGATTGCTCCACATGTCCTCGACCTAATACCTCCAAGGTCCGAGCAGATAGATTGCTCCACTTCTGCTTGGACTGGTGTCTCCAAGGTCCGAGCAGCTGGATTACTCCACTTGTGCTCAGACTCATGTCTCCAAGGCTGAGAACATGGATGGCTCCACGTGCCCTCGACCCAATAGCTCTAAGGTCCGAGCAAATTGATTGCTCCACTTGTGCTCAGACTCGTGTCTCCAAGGTCCGAGCAGATGTATTGCTCCACTTGTGCCCAGACTCATGTCTCTAAGGCTGAGCATATGGATTGCTCCAAGTGTCCTCAGCCCAATAGCTCTAAGGTTCGAGCAGATTGATTGCTCTACTTGTACCCAAAATCATGTCTCTAAGGCCGAGCACATGGATTGCTCCACAAGTCCTCGACCCAATAGCTCCAAGGTCCAAGAAGATGGATTGCTCCACCCGCGCTCACACTTATGTCTCCAAGACTGAACATGTGGATCGCTCCATGTGTCCTCGACCCAATAGCTCCAAGGTCCGAGCAGATGGATTGCTCCACTTATGCTCGGACTCGTGTCTCCAAGGTCTGAGTAGATGGATTGCTCCACCTGTGCTCAGACTCATGTCTCCAAGGCCAAGCACATGGATTGCTCCATGTGTCCTCGGCCCCATAACCCCAGGACCACCCACATGGATAGCTCCACGTCATGGCCACCAAAGCCTCAGCACCGATCGAGCTCAAACTACCACAAAAACTGAAAAACAAGCCTCCAAAAGACACAGGACGAGGACCAACACGAACCGAAACAAAATTTCTCGAAAGATTAAAAGTGAAAAACTCTGAAACACGGGAACGAGGGTAAAGAAATTTAGAGATCAGGGGACGACGATGAAGGCTCTCAATTTTTCTCTCTTTACATAAGCTCACTTTGATCTGAAAGTGAGGATGAAAGAAATAGAAACCCCCTTATATAGGGGAGAGAAGCACGCCCAACGAGAAGCAATAAATGAAAGAGCAGGTGGGGAAGGGACTCTTCAGAGTCCTAAAGCCACTTTTACGTTCCCCTAGGGACTGTTTCATTCCTCTAAATGCCAGCCATCTTCCCCGTACTGCTTCTCACTTCCCAAGAGCATTAATCATTTCTAAGGGCCGTCATTTACCTAAAAGTGGCTGCTCACATTTAATGAAAATTGCTCTCATTTAATGAAAGTTGACATGCACTACGTGTCACACAAGACGCAAAAAGGCCAAGAGTTGGACCCTCAATTACTCTAAGGTTCGAGCAGATGGATTGCACCACTTGTGCTCGGACTCATGTCTCCAAGGCGGACCACATGTATTGCTCCACGTGTCCTCAAACCAATAGCTCCAAGGTGTGAGCAGATGGATTGCTCCACTTGTGCACGGACTGGTGTCTCCAAGGTCCGAGTAGATGAATTGCTCTACTTGTGATTGGACTCATCTCTCCAAGGCCAAGAACATTGATTTCTCCACGTGCCCTTGACCCAATAGCTCTAAGGTCCGAACAGATGGATTGCTCCACTTGTACTCGGAATCATGTCTCCAAGGCCGAGCACATGGATTGCTCCACGTGTCCTTGACCCAATAGCTCCAAGGTCCGAGAAGATGGATTGCTCCACCTGTGCTCAGACTCATGTCTCTAAGACTAAACACGTGGATCGCTCTACGTGTCCTCAACCCAATAGGTCCAAGGTCCAAGCAGATGGATTGCTCCACCTATGCTCGGACTGGTGTCTCCAAGGTCTGAGCAGATGGATTGCTCTACCTGTGCTTAGACTCATGTCTCTAAGGCCAAGCACATGAATTGCTCCATGTGTGCTCAGCCCTATAGCCCTAGGACCACACATATGGATAGCTCCACATCATGGCCACTAAAGCTTCAACACCTATCGAGCTCAAACTACCACAAAAACCGAACACCGAACAACTGAAAGATGCAGGACGTGGACCAACACGAACCAAAACAAAATTTCTCGAAAAATTAAAAGTGAAAAACTCTCAAATACGGGAATGAGGGTAAAGACTTTCAGTGATCAGGGGACGAGGATGAAGGCTCTCAATTTTTCTCTCTTTACATAAGCTCACTTTAATCTGAAGTGAGGATAAAAGAAACAGAAACCCCCTTATATAGGAGAGAGAAGCACGCCCAACGAGAAGCAATAAATGAAAGAGCAGGTGGGGAAGGGACTCTTTAGAGTCCCAAAGCCAATTTTACGTTCCCCTAGGGAATGTTTCGTTCCTCTAAATCCCAACCGTCTTCCCTGTACTGCTTCTCACTTCCCAGGGGCATTAATCGTTTCCAAGGGCCGTCATTTACCCAAAAGCAGCTACTCGCATTTAATGAAAATTGCTCTCATTTAATGAAAGTTGACATGCACTACGTGTCACACAAGATGCAAAAAGGCCAAAAGTTGGACCCTCGATTGCTCTAAGGTTCGAGCAGATGGATTGCTCCACTTGTGCTCGGACTCTTGTCTCTAAGGGTCCGAGCTCAAGGATTGCTCCACTTGTGCTCGGACTTATGTCTCCAAGGCGGACCACATGGATTGGTCCACGTGTCCTCGAACCAATAGCTCCAAGGTATGAGCAGATGGATTGCTCCACTTGTGTTTGGACTCGTGTCTCCAAGGTCCGAGTAGATGGATTGCTCTACTTGTGCTCGGACTCATCTCTCCAAGGCCAAGAACACTGATTGCTCCACGTGCCCTCGACCCAATAGCTCCAAGGTCCGAGCAGATAGATTGCTCCACTTGTACCTGGAATCATGTCTCCAAGGCCGAGCACATGGATTGCTCCACGTGTCCTCAACCCAATAGCTCCAAGGTCTGAGAAGATGGATTGCTCCACCTGTGCTCAGACTCATGTCTCTAAGACTGAACACGTGAATCGCTCCACATGACCTCAACCCAGTAGCTCCAAGGTCCGAGCAGATGGATTGCTCCACTTATGCTCGGACTCGTATCTCCAAGGTCTGAGCAGATAGATTGCTCTACCTGTGCTTGGACTCATATCTCCAAGGCCAAGCACATGGATTGCTCCATGTGTCCTTGACCCCATAGCCCTAGGACCACACACATGGATGAGTCCACATCATTGCCACCAAAGCTTCAACTCCAATCGAGCTCAAACTACCACAAAAATCGAACATCAAACCTCCGAAAGATGCAGGACGAGGACCAACACGAACCGAAACAAAATTTCGTGAAAAATTAAGAGTGAAAAACTCTCAAATACGGGAACGAGGGTAAAGACTTTCAATGATCAGGGGATGAGGACGAAGGCTCTCAATTTTTCTCTCTTTACACAAGCTCACTTATATAGGGGAGAGGATGAAAGAAACAGAAACCCCCTTATATAGGGGAGAGAAGCATACCCAACGAGAAGCAATAAATAAAGGAACAGGTGGGGAAGGGACTCTTTAGAGTCCCAAAGCCACTTTTACATTCCCCTAGGGAACGTTTCGTTCCTTTAAACGCAAGCCTTCTTCCCCGTACTGCTTCTCAATTCCCAAGGGCATTAATTATTTCCAAGGGCCGTCATTTCCCTAAAAGTGGCTACTCGCATTTAATGAAAATTGCTCTCATTTAATGAAAGTTGACACGCCCTACGTGTCACACAAGACTCAAAAAGGCCAAGAGTTGGACCCCCAATTACTTTAAGGTCCGAGCAGATGGATTGCTTCACTTGTGCTTGGACTCATGCCTCTAAGATCCGAGCTCATGAATTGCTCCACTTGTGCTCGGACTCATGTCTCCAAGGCCAACCACATGGATTGCTCCATGTGTCCTCGAACTAATAGCTCCAAGGTGTGAGCAGATGGATTGCTCCACTTGTGCTCAGACTCGTGTCTCCAAGATCCGAGTAGATGAATTGCTCTACTTGTGCTCGAACTCATGTCTCCAAGGCCAAGAACATGGATTGCTCTACGTGCCCTCGACCCAATAGCTCCAAGGTCCGAGATGATGGATTGCTCCACTTGTGCTCGGACTCGTGTCTCCAAGGTCTTAGCAGATGAATTGCTCCACTTGTGCTCTGACTCATGTCTCCAAGCCCGAGCACATGGATTGCTTCATATGTCCACTACCCAATAGTTCTAAGGTCCGAGCAGATAGATTACTCCACTTGTGCCCGAACTCATGTCTCTAAGGTCCGAGTAAATGAATTGCTCCACTTGTGCTCGGACTTATGTCTCTAAGACCGAACATGTGGATTACTCCACGTGTCCTCGGCCCAATAGCTCTAAGGTTTGAGTAAATGGATTACTCCACTTGTGCTCGGACTCGTGTCTCCAAGGTCTGAGCAAATGGATTGCTCCACTTGTGCTCGAACTCATATCTCCAAGGCCGTGCACATGGATTACTCCACATGTCCTCGACCCAATAGCTCCAAGGTCCGAGCAGATCGATTGCTGCACTTGTGCTCAGACTCATGTCTCCAAGGTCCGAGCAGGTGGATTGCTCCACTTGTGCTCGAACTTATGTCTCTAAGACCAAGCACGTGGATTGCTGCACGTGTCCTTGGCCCAATAGCTCCAAGGTCCGAGCAGATGGATTGCTCCACTTATGCTCAGACTCATGTCTCCAAGACCAAACACGTGGATTGCTCCACGTGTCCTTGACCCAATAGCTCCAAGGTCCAAGCAGATGGATTGCTCCACTTATGCTCGGACTCATGTCTCCAAGGTTTGAGCGGATGGATTGCTCCACCTATGCTCAGACTCATGTCTCCAAGGTCGAGCACATGGATTGCTCTATGTGTCCTCGGCCCCAAAGCCCTAGGACCATGCACATGGATTACTCTATGTCACGGCCACCAAAGCTTCAGCACAGATCGAGCTCAAAGTACCACAAAAAATGAACACTGAGCCTCCAAAACACGTAAGACGAGGACCAACACATACCAAAACAAAATTTCTTGAAAGATTAAAAGTGAAAAACTCTCAAATAAGGGAATAAGGGTAAAGACTTTCAGAGATCAGGGGATGGGGACGAAGGCTCTTAATTTTTCTATCTTCACACAAGCTCACTTTGATCTGAAGTGAGGAAGAAAGAAACAGAAACCCACTTATATAATAGATAGACACACACCCAGTGAGAAGCAATAAATGAAGGAGCAGGTGGGGAAGGGACTCTTCAAAGTTCGAGAGCCACTTTTACGTTCCCCTAGGGAACGTTTCGTTCCTCTAAACGCCAGCCGTCTTCCCCGTACGGCTTATCACTTCCCAAGATCATTAATCATTTCCAAGGGCCATCATTTCCCCAAAAGCGGCTGCTCGCATTTAATGAAAGTTATTCTCATTTAATGAAAGTTAACATGCACCATGTATCACACAAGGCGCAAAAAGGCTAAGAGTTGGACCCCCAAATGCTCCAAGGTCTGAGTAGGTGGATTGCTCCACTTGTGTTCGGACTTATGTCTCCAAGGTCCGAGCAGATGGAATTCTCCACTTGTGCTTGGACTAGTGTCTCTAAGGCTGAGCACATGGATTGCTCCATGTGTCCTCGACCCAATAGCTCCAAGGTCCGAGCAGATAGATTGCTCCACTTGTGCTCGGACTCATGTCTCTATGGCCGAGAACATTGATGGCTCCACGTGCCCTCGACCCAATAGCTCCAAGGTCTGAGCAGATGAATTGCTCGGATTATGCTCGAACTCATGTCTCCAAGGTCCGAGCAGATGGATTGCTCCACTTGTGCTCAGACTCATATCTCTAAGGCCGAGCATATGGATTGCTCCACGTGTCCTCGACCCAATAGCTCCAAGGTCCAAGTAGATGGATTGCTCTACTTTTGCTCGGACTCGTGTCTCCAAGGTCCGAGCAGATAGGTTGCTCCACTTGTGTTCGGACTCATGTCTCCAAGGTCCGAGAAGGTGGATTGTTCCACTTGTGCTCGGACTCATGTCTCCAAGGCCAAGCACATGGATTTCTCCACGTGTCCTCGACCCAGTAGCTCCAAGGTCTGAGCAGAGGAATTGCTCCACTTGTGCTCGAACTCATGTCTCCAAGGTTCAGGCAGAGGGATTGCTCCACTTGTGCTCAGACTCATGTCTCCAAGGTCCAAGCAGATGGATTGCTCCACTTGTGCTCGGACTCATGTCTCTAAGGCCGAGCATATTAATTGCTCCTCGTGTCCTCGACCCAATAGCTCCAAGGTCCTAGCAGATGAGTTGCTCCACTTGTGCTCGGACTCGTGTCTTTAAGGTCTAAGCAGATGGATTGCTCTACTTGTGCTCGGATACATGTCTCCAAGATCGAACATGTGGATTGCTCCACTTGTGCTCAGATTCTTGTCTCCAAGGTCCGAGTAGATGGATTGCTCCACTTGTGCTCGGACTTATGTCTTCAAGGTCCGAGCAGATGGATTGCTCCACTTATGCTCAAACTTATGTCTCCAAGGCCGAGCACATGGGTCGCTCAACTTGTCTTCGACCCAATAGCTCCAAGGTCCGAGCAGATGGATTGCTCCACTTGTGCTCAGACTCATGTCTCCAAGGTCCGAGCAGATGGATTGTTCCACTTGTGCTCGGACTCTTATCTCTAAGATAGAACACGTGGATTTCTCCGCGTGTCCTTGACCCAATAGCTCTAAGGTCTGAGCAGATGGATTGCCCCACTTGTGCTCGGACTCGTGTCTCCAAGGCCGAGCACATAGATTGCTACACGTGTCCTCGACCCAATAGCTCCAAGGTCCGCGCAGATAGATTGCTCTACTTGTGCTCGGACTCATGTCTCCAAGGTCCGAGTATATGGATTTCTACACTTGTGCTCGGACTCATGTCTCCAAGGTCGAGCACATGGATCGCTCCACGTGTCCTCGACCCAATAGCTCCAAGGTCCAAGCAGATGGATTGCTCCACTTGCGCTCGGACTCATGTCTCCAAGACCGAACACATGGATTGCTCCACGTGTCCTTGACCCAATAACTCTAAGGTTCGAATAGATGGATTGCTCCACTTATGCTCAGACTCATGTCTCCAAGGTCCGAGGAGATGGATTGCTCCATTTGTGCTCGAACTCATGTGTCCAAGGCCGAGCACATGGATTGCTCCACATGTCCTCGACCCAATAGCTCCAAGGTCTGAGCAGATGGATTGCTTCACTTGTGCTCAGACTCATGTCTCCAAGGTCCAAGCAGATGGATTGCTCCACTTGTGCTCGGACTTATGTCTCCAAGACCAAACACGTGGATTACTCCACGTGTCCTCGGCCCAATAGCTCCAAGGTCTGAGCAGATGGATTGCTCCATTTATGCTCAGACTCATGTCTACAAGGTCTGAGCAGATGGATTGTTCCACCTGTGCTCGGACTCGTGTCTCCAAAGTCGAGCACATGGATTGCTCTACGTTTCCTCGGCCCAAAAGCTCCAAGGTCTGAGCAGATGGGGTTTTCATGTATGCTCGGCTCGGCATGGCATCTCAAAACCTAAGAAAGTTGACTATCCCTTCTTTAAGCAGCGGAGCCCCTGGCAAACTTCCTTGAGCACATAAATGTACTTAAGGAAGTGGGGGGCCTCTGATACGACCCAAATACACACATCTAATACGAAGATGACATGTGGGCATCTTAAAGTTAGGCTACAAGTAGACACGCGGAAGACCCAGTCTCGAACAACTGGGCCTTTAGGTCGTGACCACCCTTCAGGGCATCATTGCCCTGCAGCTGGGCCTCTAGCTCATGACCGCCCTCCAGGCCATCATTACTAAGCCCGCTGTAGCTCCATGTCACCACGGCCCTCCAGGCCATCATTGCCCCCCAACTGGGCCTCTAGATCATGACCGCCCTCCAAGCCATCATTGCTAAGCTAGCTATAGCTCCATGTCCTCACCGCTTTGGGTGAAAGAGCCGCCTCAAAGCCCTATAAAAGGACTCAGGTAAGCAGTCCAAAGGGAATCTTCTTCTAGACAAAAAAAAAGAACCATTATTACTCCCGTACACCTTATCATACACTAACAAAACCTTCGGAGCATCCTCGGAGACACCCTCTCCGGCGACCCACTAGCTCACCTTTCTTTCCCTGTGCAGCTACATCCGAGGCCCGACCTCCAGCTCAGCAAAACACATTTTTGGCATTAACACAAATCAAGAGAGTGAACAAAGAGAACCTTGGAGAAAGAGATAGGGTATTACCTTGAGGGAGAAATTAGAGAGTCCTGGAGAAAAAGAGCGAACAAAGAAGAGAGCAGTAACGGTGCTTGCGCTGAGTGAGAGTGAACAAAAAGGAGAGCATGGCGCTGAGTCAAAATAAAAAAAAAAAAGAAGAAAAAGTGCATTTATACAAGTGATAAACTTGTAAACTTGAGATTTGAATCCTAATGGACATATGGGTTACATGAAGAAAAAAAAAACTTAAAAGTTAATACCGCGTTTTACTGTTTTAAGTCATTTTAGTTGAAACAATCAAAACAGTTTTTTTTAAAAAAAAAATTGGAAATGTTTTTAATTTTATTTTTTAAAATATAATTTTTGTTTTCAATAATCAAACACATTTTTAATATTTGTTTTTGTTTTTGATAAAAATGGAAACATGAAACGGTCATGTTTTTTAAAACCATACACACCCTAAGTTTTTCACATGCAAATATATTGGTTTTTCTATAACTATTATTTGGTTATTTTAATATAACTAATAAATTAAATTTAAAAATATATGATTAATTTCAATAAATCGAGAGTTACAAATTTGTGATTAATTTTGATAAATTAAGAATTACAAATTTGTGATTAATTTTAATAAATTGAGAGTTACAAATTTTGTAATTATTTCTATTTTAAATTTTGAATTAAATTCTTACACTTATTTATGCCTATAAATACCAAGCTTTTCAGGAGCCTAAGATATATAATTTTCAGATTTTTCTTCTTGTCTTATATACTCTAAGATAGTTGTTACTTTCTATATATTTGTGTTTTTTGGCAATGTTGATCGGGTCGATTCATCCCTGCTTTCCAATGGATGTGCACATTGTAGGAGACAAAGTTGCAAGCACTTAGCCATTCGTACCCACACATAGAGAAGCTATAATTCTTTTAGGACAGTGGTTTTTCACGACTCACACGTAAGCTCCTTTTATTTTCTACTCTTTAGTTTTAATTAATTATACTATTTTCTTTCAAACCATATTATGCATGTTATGTTTAGTTTTAATTAATTATACTATTTTGTTTCAAATTATATTATTCATGTTATGTTAAAAGTATTTTGAATTCTATGAATTTATGTTCTGAATTTGTCCTTTAATTTTGTATCACAAATTATAAAAAAAAATTCAACAACTAAAATCATTATTAATTTTAAAATTTTTGTCTTTATTTATATTTTCCTTGGGATAAATTTCTAGAATTTTCAGCATTAATCATTAATTGATAATTGTTAATCATTATCGATTAATATTGATAATTAGTTACCTTGTAGTTATTGTTTAATTTTAATTTAAAAATAGATCAATTAAGAAAAAAATAATTACTTTTATATAGTAAATTAAAAGTTTATCAATATATTAAATAATAATTGTTTTAAACTCTTTTGAAATTATTTAGAATTGATTTAAATTTTTTGATTAAATCCATACTTGATATCTATTATATAGTAAATTTATTGGATGTTTTAAAGAAAAAATAAAAGGGAAGAGAAAATTGTTTCATCAATTTTACATAATTAAATCAATTTGTTACATATTCATTCTATAAATAATTATTGTTATCGTAAGAAAAAAAAATTAACTATATTTTAAATTCATTTGCAATTTCAAATCAATTTCAAATCTGTTATAATAATCAAACACATATTGTTTTATTTGATAAACAGATTTATTGATAAATTTCTTTAAATAAAATATTTAAAAGAGAAAATAATAAAACAACCAGAACAAATATATCATTATTTTAGAATACTCATTATTTTATTGAAGTTTGTTTTAGGTGGTAGTTTGTACATTACTTAAATTTTATATATATTTTCTTTTGTGCAAATAATAGTTATTAATTGAGTTGTTATTATTATTATTATTGACTGAAATATTGAACATAGATTTTATTACTCATAAAAACTTGAGTTACCCTAAGTAGTTCATAGAATGGAATCATACAAGGAAGCCAATAGTGTAAAACCCGAAACATTTGATGGACTCTTTTTTAGGAGATGGCAAAATCAAATGATATATTGGTTAATGGTGCTAGGTTTTATACCCTCTCTAGAAAACTCAACTCAACCTATAGATACATCAACTAGTGCATTCAAAACACTTAAGTACACCCCTCAAGAAATAGAACACCATTGCCATAATAGAGTTCTTAGTGCCATTTCTCTGTGTCTTTACGACATTTACCATTCTACCAAAAGTGCTAAAGATGAAAAGCCTTAAAAAATGAGTATGGTATAGATGATATGGGTATAAAAAGGTGTAATGTTTCAACCTTTTATAAATACTGCATGGTAGATGGTAAATCAATTAATGATCAAATTCAGGAATTTCAAAACCATCTTAGAGGTGTAGAGGAGAATGGTACTAAGTTTAGTGAATATTTTAAGGTGTCATGCCTTATAGATAAACTTCCACCTTCTTGGAGTGAATTTTTCAAAGGCCTTAGAAATAAACAAGGTACTTTGACCTTAACTAATTTTTCAATTAGCTTAGAATAGAAGAACAACATAGGTTAAGTTTCAAGCCAAAAAATGATATGGAGGCTAAGATGAATATGATAGAACAAAATAAAAGCTCTAACTAATTTAAGCCTAGCAGAAAAAATTTTAAGAATAAAAATTGTAAGAATAATAATAACAACCGAGCTAATAACTTTAGGCCCAACTACTCACCCAATAATTATCAACCCAAAATCAACTCAATCGTTCTCGTAACCCAAATTCTAGGAACTTTAAAGTCAAAGAAAAGACTCAATGACCTGTTACGTATGTGAAATGACTAATCATATTGCCCGATATTGTTATTACAAGAAGACTAGTGAGTACGAGCCTAATTTTTGGAATAAAGGCTCTCAAGTTGACATGCTCAGGATGGAGAACCCTCTATTAAGTCTAAATCTAAACATTCTTTAGTAAACTTTAATTATGAAGATATTGAGTAGTGGTTAGATTATGAGGATAATATACATGTTTGATTGAATTTTTTCACTATTTAAAATGTATCAGAACTCAAGTGGAGGAAGTGTGACTCTAGTAAATGGTTCCACCACACGAGTGATAGGAATTAGGAGAATTGATCTGAATATGATGTCTGAGAAGACATTGATTCTTGAGGAACTACAACATGTTACTGATGTTAGGAGAAATCTAGTAAGTGAATTTTATCTAGTTCAATATGGTTATAAGCTTGTTAAGGAATCAAATAAAATTGTAATAAGTAGAAATACTGTTTTATTTGGAAAATTTTTATTTAAACTAAATGTCTCAAGTACTTTGAACAATGTCTCTCATTTAGTTTACAATTTGAATCTAGTGATGTATGGCGTGGATGATTGGACCATATAAGTCTTAGGAAGATAAAAAATTTGATGGATTTGAGTTTAATTCCTAAAACTCCTTTAGATATAAATCATAAGTGTGAGATTCGTATACAAGCTAAACAACCTAGAAAGCCTTATAGACATATCAACCCAAATACTAGTCTCCTAGAACTTATACATAGTGATATTTGGGACTCAAACCGACCTCCTACTAAGGGTAGAAATAAATATTTCGTAACATTTATAAATGATCGCTCAAAATATTGTGTAACAACACATCCTTTGGTGGACCCTACTGATGAGAGTCATAAAATGCACTTTAACAGTAATTAATTGTTAGCATTTTAGGGTTGATCTAGGTTTTAATTGCACTTTTATACCTTAACAATTCTAAAGTGTCATTCTTGGATAATTGATTTGTTTTGATGCATTTTCAGGTGTTTGGAGTCTAAAAGAGAGGGAAAAGCTACCGTTGAATAAAGCACAAAGATCCCATGCATATCGGAGCGAATGAGTGCTTTTGGAAGAACAAAATGAAGGGAAGAAAGTGTGTGTGCCGCGACTTGGAAAGGAGTTTCACTAAATTGCCAGAATTGCCCGTACAGATCAATCATTTTTGTAAATTAAAAATGTATTGATGCAAGAAGAACCAGGAGATGAGCCATATATGCTTAGAAATATCCAAAAGTCTATTTTCTGGAGGATTTTACGGCTCATAAAAATGATTTTTTTAGAGAACGTTATGGCAGTTTTAGTAGACGAATGTCAAGCTGGAAGATGCCTAGTGCGATCGATCGCACCAGGACTGCGATCGATCGCACGTGCACACTCGTGACATCCCACATCGGTCAAAAATACCTTGCAAAGCACCATAGTGCACTCAATCACACTAGGCTGCGATCGATCACACTCGGGCAGTATCCCACATCGGTTAGACAACACATAGCACTCCGGGAGTTGCCCTATAAAAACCCCACTCCACTTCAGCTTTTGGCATCGATCGGGGATGAATCCAGAGGGCCTGTAAGAGCAATCTAGAGGACCTTTAGGAGGAACCCGAAGTATAAATTTGGAGGGAAAGCTAAGGATGATCGTTGAGAGACCAGAGGCAACTCAAGGAAGCATGAGCCTCATGGCTGGCTAGTCTCCAAGTAAGGCGAAGGGATGAATCCCTAGGTGTAGTTGTTCTTATTTTTCTTTATTTGATTCAGTTGTAGTGGAATTATTTTCGTTAAACATTGTTATGTTTTATTCTTAATTTAATTAGTAGATTTATTATTACTCTGGTGATTGCATGCTTCTTTTCCATATAAGTCTAGTCGTGCTTTTCTTATGTGTATCTGTTTGGGCGTTATTGAGTCTGGTAGATCTCTTTTATAGATTTTTCCATTGCTGCGGTATTGTCATTTAGATATATCGTCGTCTCTTGATAATTTATAAGTTAGGTCATGTCTGCTTAAAAGTAAAAGAAGATTTCATAACAATTACATTAGGATTTATAAATGCGCTTTAATTGAATATTTTTCGATTGCCTGTTTGGGATGTGAAACTTGCAATCGAGATAAAAACAACTGAATCAAGTTAGGATTAGAGCAACGAACCTAGGGAGGATTTCTGGAACCTTGTCGTTTCTTTATTATATTATTCAATCATTAACACAATTTTCATAAAATCAACAATTCAGATTCTTTCAATCAATCTTTTATCGTTTGTGTTCAAGTTTACACCTTCTTTTGTAATTAACTTGTTTCCCTGTGGAATCGACACCCCAAAGTTGTACTACAAATAACCGCGTTATACTTTGGGCGTAATCTAATTTTGACGTCACAAAATTTATCATGTTTTAGAGGCCAAGACTTGTATTCACGAATCTTATGCATAAAATCATCCGAGTGTTTGGATTAATGGTTTGTGGTAAGATGGATGCTAAGAGTCAATAACGATTTTAAGATTGATGTTTGGATTACTTTTGGACTTAGATGAAATTTAATGATTCTATGCGCCGTATGTTATGTGCAATTTTTGAGACAAGAAGTGAATTACTCTTGGTTCAACGCTAGCATTGCTTTACTTTGTTTTTAACTCCTACCATAGAATTCATCTCTTATTTTCGCTTCAATTGCTAGGGACTAGCAATAAGCTAGTTGGGGGTTGTGATGAGAGTCATAAAATGCATCTAAACAATACTTAATTGTTAGCATTTTAGGGTTGATCAAGGTTGGAATTACACTTTTATACCTTAATAACTCTAAAGTGTTATTCTTGAATCGTTGACTTATTTCAGTGCATTTTCAGGTACTTTGACTTAAAAAAGAGATAGAAAAGCTATCATCATTTTAAACACGAAGCTTCAATGAATTCTCAAGTGAGATAATGGTCGCGGAAGAGCCAAGATGAAAAGAAACCAAGAAAGGAGATTTACTAAATTGCCAGAATTGCTCGTACAGATTAATCATCTTTGAAAATTAAACTGTATTGATGTCAGAAGAACCAGGAGATGAGCCATATATTCTTAGAAAGATCTGGAAGTCTATTTTCTGAAAAATTTTATGGCTTGTAAAAATGATTTTCTAGAGAAAGTTATGGCAGTTTTAGTAGACAAAGGTCAGGCTGTGCGGGCTGTGTGGGATTTCAGTGTGATTTTGGGCTTAAATCCCACGTCCTACATCAGTTGGAAAACACATTTCTATATCCCACATCCCACATCGGATTGGAAACACATTTCACTTGTGGTATTTCCCTATAAAATGCCTACTCCACTTCAGCTTTGAGGCATCAATCGAAGCTCATCTGAAATCATCAGAGAGTGAATCCAGAGGGCCTTTAGGAGCAATCCAGAGGGCCTTTAGGACAAATCCGAAGTAAAATTTTGGAGGACAAGCTGAGGAATCACCAAAGCTTTTGCTACAAAGGAGGAGATGATCGTTGAGAGGCTGGAGACAACTCAAGGAAGCATGAGCTCCATGGCCGGCTAGTCTCCAAGCAAGGCGAACAGATGAATCTCTAGGTATAGTTGTTCTTATTTTCCTTTATATAATTCAGTTGTAGTTTGGTATTATTGTCATTAAATATTGTTATGTTTTATTTTTTAATTTAATTAGTAGATTTTTATTAGTCCGGTGATTGCATGCTTCTTTTCCATATAGGTCTAGTCATGCTCTTCTTATGTGTATTTGTTTGGGTGTGATTGAGTCTGGTAGATCTCTTTTATAGATTTGTCCATTGCTGCGGTATTGTCATTTAGATATATCATCGTCTCTTGATAATTTATAAGTTAGGTCATGTGTGCTTGAAAGTAAAGAATAATTCATATCAATTACATTAGGGTTTATACATGCGCTTTAATTGAATTTTTGTCGATTGCCTGTTTGGGATATGAAACTTGCAATCGAGATAAAAACAACTGAATCAAGTTAGGATTAGGGCAACGAACCTAGGGAGGATTTCCAGAACCTTGTTGTTTCTTTATTATATCCATCATATTTGTTGTGAGTTTTAAATTACTCGCAAACGCACGAGTCGTTTGCAGTACAGCGTTGTGCAAGTGCGAGGTCGAATCCACAGGGAATTGCGTTGTGAAAGTATATTTTCAATCTAAACTAACTCTATCTTAACCTAGTTCCGAATTTCAGATGATAATTTGCAAAAGAAATTAAAATTAAACTAAATTGATTTTTAAAAACTAATAATTAAAACACTAAGGTTTCCAAATCCACCCCACCGAAGTTAAGCATATATGTTCTAAAAATATAGCCTATCAAAACATTCCATGAATCCAACTATAAGACAAAAAACAAAGAATATCCCAATTAAACCAAAAGCATCCAATGTATCCGCTCTCAACAAATCACAAAGGAAATCTAATTTAATCAAAAAGCATTCAATGTATCCATCAGATGAAACACAAGGAATATCCAACAGACAATTTAAACTCAATCAATTATAAGATTAACTCAAATAATTGACAGAACATTTATACTAAAAATTGTCAGATTTGTACAAGCAAATCTGAACTACTATGCCAAACAACGGCGGAGCTTCATCTTCAACCTTAGTTGAAGAGTCTAGCCACTCATAACTATGAAACTACAATTCATAATAAAAGTGCTAAACATTTAAACTAAAACAACTAAATGTAAAGAAATAAATAAATAACTTTACATGGGAGAAATTCCACTCGCTGACGGGCAGCGCTTCCCCTCGTGGTGACAAAGCCTTCGAGATCCACCAGAATGCTAGTGGACGTCCACCGGTAAACACCAAAGTGGCTCAGAAATTGTATATTAAAGATGAAGTGAAGAAGGGCTCATATAGGGAAATATCGCAAGTGCAATATGCTTTCAATCCGATGTGGGATACTGTAGATTCCAGTTTTTGCTCTTTGACCTTTGTCTACTAAAACTGCCATAACTTTCTCTAGAAAAATAATTTTATTGATCCATAAAATTCTCCAGAAAATAGACATCGGGATCTTTCCAAGAATATATGGCTCATATTGTGGTTCTTCCTGAATCAATACAGTTAAATCCTCAAAAATGGCTGATCTGTCACGCTGAAATCATGCACAACCTGACCTTTGTGTACTAAAACTGCCATAACTTTCTCTAGAAAATTCATTTTATTGATCCGTAAAATTTCCCAAAAAATAGACATCCGGATCTTTGCAAGCATATATAGTTCATCTTCTGGTTCTTCCTAAATCAATACATTTTAATCCTCAAAAATGGCTGATCTGCACGAGCAATTCTGGCAATTTAGTGAAACTTCTTTCCAAGCTTGTAAACCTGTAAAACAACGAAAACAACTCAAAGTAACAAATTCCTAAGCTAACAAATGTAAATTAAAGGGCCAAAATATGCAATATTTGGCACTCATCAAATGCCCCCAAACTTACAATTTGCTAGTCCCTTAGCAAAACAAAATAATAAAAAAAAACCTAAATGAAAAACAAAGAACATAAAGATAAGTTCATCACTCATGGTATCCAAAAATTTAAGGAGCACACATCACCATGATATTCATTCATGAGCAAGCTTAAAAAGATAAACCCGTCTTCGCAATGAATAGAAAAGTTAAAATCTAATTACTTACAAAAGGCAGGTTAAGGCATCATAAGTCTGACACTGTGTAAAGTGAATTAGCATATAGAAATGAAGCTTCCAAGTGACTCCAATGTGTAAGGTCTCTATGTCTCAAGATTCACCAAATTTCCCATCAAAATGAACAAAAAAAGCATAATTTTTTTTTTTAATTTATAAGGCACGGCTATGTCTAGTTCCCTTAAGCTTTCTAATTGACCCATGTAGCGAGTGTTGAGTCAATGACTCCCAAACCAGATGGTTTTAGGGCATTAGGTATAAAGACACCCCTAAGGACTTACTAACTCGAGTAAAAAAGGCTACGAAATTAAACCAGCCTTAATACTACCAAGCAAAATTCCACCTTTTGACGTGAACACTCACTGCTTACTAAGGCAAGAGGTCCAGTTACTCAGCGGAAAGTTTATTTATGATAATAATTTTTTTTATGCTTTTCTATGCCCAAGAGTTCATCCAACAAGTCATCCAGTTTCAGTTAAGATAAAGAAAAATACACATTAAAATCACATGTCATACCTCACATAATTTGTGCTAATGTGCTCGTGTTAGATTATGTCAAACATGTGAATTATCAAATGCCTAAGGTAAGTAACTAAATTTTAAAATTTATCACCAGATCATGTGTTCAAAATGTTAAGCTCACCAATGACATCACATCACAGAAATTGTTTAGATCAACCAAAATTTCACGATAACATGAGCATGCATTTATATCTACGACGAAAAGACAACAAATTAGGACAAAGTGTGTGATGTGTCTCCCATACCCCCAAACTTAAATTACACATTGACCCCAATGTGTGACTAATATGGAACGAGCTGACCTGAGATATGGAGAACTAGCTGGACTGGTATGGCTCATAGCATACCCCCAAACTTGAACTGAAGTACGCATTGTCCCTGAAAAATAAAAACTGGAAAACAAAAAATACTGGAAACAAACATTAATCATAAAAATGCGAAATAATAAATAAACAGAAAAGATAAGTTGTGGGGTGCCTCCCATGAGCACTAAGTTTAAAGTCTTCAGCCAGACTCTCCCTAGAATACTACACTCAATCTGAGTAATTAAGATCCTTCAACAGTATCGTCTTAATGTCCGGACTCCTCAACTCTAAGAATGGTTTTAGCCTCTGTCCATTTACCTTAAAAGTATTACCATTCTTAGGATCCTCAATCTCGATGGCCCCATGAGGAAAAACTGATAGAATAATGAATGGGCCTGACCCTCAGGATTTGAGCTTGCCTGGAAAAAGATGCAGGCGCGAATTGTAAAGAAGAACTTTCTGACCCGGCTCAAAAGCTCGTCTCAAAATATTTTGGTCATGAGTCTTCTTCATTTGTGCTTTGTATGATCGGGCACACTCATATGCATCATTCCGCAGCTCCTCCAATTCATTGAGTTGGAGCTTCCGTTGTGAGCCAGCCTTGGAAAGATTGAAATTCAGTTGCTTGATAGCCCAATATGCATGATGCTCTAATTCAACCGGAAGGTGACATGCCTTTCCGTACACAATGCGATAGGGAGACATGCCAATTGGCATCTTGAAGGCTGTCCGATATGCCCACAGTGCATCAGTCAATTGCAGAGACCAATCCTTTCTATTAGGGTTCACAGTCTTTTCCAAAATTTGTTTGATCTCGCGATTTGAAATTTCCACTTGACCACTCGTTTGTGGGTGATACGGGGTACAACTTTGTGCGTGATGAAATACTTCTTCATCAACTGCTCAAAGATCTTGTTGCAAAAGTGCTTACCTCCATCACTTATGATTGCTCGAGGTGTACCAAAACGAGCAAAAATAGTGTCTTTCAAGAACTGGACCGCAACTCTGTGGTCATTGGTCTTGCACACGGCCTCTACCCACTTGGACAGATAGTCCACAGCAACTAGAATGTATAAGTAGCCAAAGGAGTTTGGGAATGGTCCCATGAAATCAATGCCCCACACATCAAAAATCTCAACAATCAGAATAGGGTTGAGGGGCATCATATTTCTCCTAGAAAGACTCCCTAGCTTTTGACAACGCTCACAAGATACACAGTAGGTGTGAGAGTCCTGGAACAGGGTAGGCCAATAAAATCCACACTGCAAAATCTTCGCAGCGGTCTTTTTAGCACTAAAATGGCCTCCACATGCATGATCATGACAAAAGGCGATGACATTAGATTGGTCATGCTCATTAATACACCGTCTAATGATCTGATCAGGACAATACTTGAATAGGTAAGGATCGTCCCAGAAAAAGTGTTTTACCATAGCCAAAAATTTTGATTTATCTTGCCTCCCCCAATGCAAGGGCATGTGTCCGGTGACAAGATAGTTCACTATGTCAACAAACCATGGTGCGGGACTGTGAGCAATGTGCATCAATTGCTCATCAGGAAAGGTCTCAGAAATAGAAGTGGTGGCCTCAGTGAATTCCACAATCAATCTAGACAAATGGTCCGCCACCACATTTTTCGAACCTTTTTTATCCCGAATCTCAATGTCAAACTCTTGAAGTAGCAAGATCCATCGGATAAGACGAGATTTAGCATCTTTTTTAGATAAAAGATACTTAAATGCAGCATGGTCCGAGTAGATAATGACTTTAGATCCTAACAAGTAGGATCTGAACTTGTCTAATGCAAAAATGACTGCAAGCAACTCCTTCTCAGTGGTAGAGTAATTAAGTTGTGCGTCATTTAGAGTTCGACTTGCATAATAGATAGCATGGGGAAGTTTATCAACACGCTGCCCCAAAACAACTCCAACAGCATAGTCTGATGTGTCACACATAATCTCAAAAGGCACACCCCAGTTGGGTGGCTGAATAATGGGTATGGACGTCAGAATCTTCTTCAGATCCCCAAATGCTTTCTTACAATCCTCATCAAATAGAAATGGGGCATCTTTCAGCAACAACTTGCATAAGGGCCTGGCGATCTTACTGAAATTCTGGATAAATCACCTATAGAAACCTGCATGGCCCAGAAAAGATCGAACCTCTTTCACCGTACGTGGGGGTGGAAGGTTGGAAATCAAATCCACCTTTGCTTTGTCGACCTCAATCCCTCGATGAGATACGACATGCCTCAGTACAATTCCTTGCTTGACCATAAAATGGCACTTCTCCCAATTAAGCACCAGGTTCTTCTCCTTGCACCGTACTAAAACCAAAGAAAGACAGTGCAGGCACTCCTCAAACGTTAAACCGAAGACGGAGAAGTCGTCCATTAAAATCTCCAAGAACCGCTCTACCATGTCAGAGAATATACTGACCATGCACCACTGAAAAGTGGCGGGTGCATTGCATAACCCAAAGGGCATGCGACGGTAGGCGAAAGTCCCAAAAGGACAGGTAAATGTCGTCTTCTCCTGATCTTCGGGGTGGTTATATCCAGAATAACCATCCAAAAAGCAATAATACTCGTGCCCAGCCAAACGCTCCACCATCTTATCAATAAATGGAAGTGGAAAGTGATCCTTCCTTGTGGCAAAGTTCAGCTTACGGTAGTCTATACACACTCTCCACCCAGACTGCACACGAGTTGGCACCAACTCGTCGTCCTTATTCTTTACTACCGTTAATCCAGCTCGCTTGGGCACGACATGAATGGGACTCACCCACTTGCTATCAGAGATGGGATAAATGATCCCTGCATCTAACAGCTTAATAACCTCTGCCCTCACAACCTCTTGCATAGAAAGGTTGAGCCTTCTTTGTGGCTCCCTCGATGGCTTAGCATCTTCCTACAAATGTATCCTGTGCATCACCACCGAGGGGCTGATTCCCTTAATATCCTTAATGGTCCAGCCGATAGCTTCCTTGTGCTCTCTTAAAACATCTAATAATTTCTCCTCTTGAGCCTCACCCAAATCTGAAGCTATTATCACAGGAAAATATTCTGCTGGACCCAGGAACTTATACTTAAGATTATCCGGTAAAGGCTTAAGTTCCTTCTTTTGAGGTTCTGGTGCTACCGTCTCCTCCTCCTCATTGCTTTCTTGAGGATCAGACTCCAAAATGGCATTTACTTCCTCGAGTAACTTATCTAAGCCTAAGTCCTCTCCAAAGTGAGCAAAGCATGCCTCCATGGGATCCTCAATGCTTGATTCATTCACAGTATCCTCAAGAATCTCCTCTATCAAGCATACATCTCTCACTTCATCATATTCCAGTGGTTGCCCAGTGATATCAAAAATGTTCAACTCCACTGTCATATTTCCGAAGGAGATCTTCATCACCCCTGTCCTACAGTTGATTAGGGCGTTAGTTGTGGCTAAGAATGGTCACCCTAGAATCACCGGTATTTGAATCCCTACATTCTGAACCGGCTCTGTGTCAAGCACAATAAAATCTACGGGGAAATAGAACTTATCCACTTTTACCAAAACGTCCTCAACTATCCCCCGTGGTCTTTTCACTGACCTGTCAGCCAATTGAAGTGTCGTGGATGTGGGCTTCAAATCTCCTAACCCCAACTGCACATAGATTGAGTAGGGTAAAAGATTCACACTCGCCTCTAGATCCAAAAGGGCCCTCTCAATATGGCTGACTTCTATCGTGCAAGAAATGGTAGGACACCCCGGGTCCTTATACTTGATGGGTAGCTTGCACTACAGGATTGAGCTGACCTGCTCGGTCAAAAATGCCTTCTTTGGGACATTCGTCCTCCTCTTGATAGTGACCAAGTCCTTTAAAAACTTGGCATATGATGGCACTTGATGGATGGCATCCAAAAATAGGATATTGATTTGGACTTGCTTGAATACCTCCAGGATTTTCTCATACTTCCCTCCTTTCTTAAATTTTTAGTTTTTTTTAAAAAAATTTATAAAGAATTTATATTTTTATTTCAAAGCATAGTTCTAATAAGACTTAAGATTTTTCATCCAGTTATTTTCCTCATCTTCTTATCACAAAGAAATAAATATCCCAACAACAATTTATTTAAATTTTTTAATCCATAGCTTATTCTTACATATCATAACTTTAGCTAGAATACTTCTCGATTCACAATATCATTAATTTCATGCCCTTCACTGGGCCAAAAACATCTTACGCCCCTCATGGGCCAATCACAACATGTGTCCTTTAAAAGACTAATTACAACACATGCCCCTCCTGGGCCAAGCATCATTTTTGCCTTTCATGGGCCAATCAAAGTCATCAATTATACACCAATCATCCATTATGCAAATGTGATGAAATGCAATATGATGGATGTTCAATTCTTTATTTAATTAATTTCATTTCACTTCATCTTCAAATTATATTCAATCTGTCATCATCTGCCCCTCTTTGAGGTAATCATAAAAAAAGGGACGTCTCCCATCATAAATAATTTGGACCTCCTCCTTACCCCCACTAGGTGGAGTCCTATCTTTCAGACAATTAGGATCCCCTCCTAACCTCTTACTAGGTGGAGTCCAAACCTCACATAATTAATTCATTCGTTTACATTATCATTAAGAAATCAAGTTACATGAAAGACATTCACAACACAACCAATTCTTAACACAAGTAATTATGCACTCAAATTCATAATGAACCACCATATCCACAAAATAATATATCATTTAAAAAAATCAACAATTTCTCAAACATAATATTTATCAATCAATCATATCGCACCAACTTATCAAAAGAAACACATCAATACTTTTTTACTCTCATTTCCTTTACAATCATTTATGTATTTTATGTCTTTTGTATCTCATTAGTCCTTCATTAAGTCAATCATATAATAATCCTTCTTCAAGGTACAACCGTATATTATTTTATATAATTCTTTAAATCATCTTTTATTCATATTTGCATAGTCCTTTATATTTATACGTTTTTAACTTCTCATTTTTCACCATATAGTTTACTACAGTTACTAAAAGTAAGGTGAAACTCATCTTTTAGCACCAAGCTACTCACGAATTACACTTTAGCTTTTCAATCAAATCTCCAATTATACTAGCATAATAACGATAAAAAAAATATGAAAGTCACAACATAAACAACCAAACACATTCTTCTCAAATCAAAGGCCTAAGACCTCAATAGAAATTTTTAAGCCACCCTCAAGGGCTTAGATTTTAAAAAGGATAGGATTTAAAAATCAAAAACCCAAAAACATGGCTATACAGTTGTAATACCCATATTCGTAAAGAAATGGTAAAGAAGTAATTTAATAATATAACATGGAGTATGTGTGTGTCTAGAAATATATATATATATATATATATATATATATATATATATATATAAGATCAAATTTTTATAAAATAATTCTTTCGAAAACAAAAGGGACAGTGTGGAAGATAAAGAAGAAAAAAAAACGTGGCAATATATGTTGCCAAAAAGGAAACACAATGCTGCATGTAATACAACATTGCATTTCTTAGCAAACAATTAAGAGGGGTTTGTTGACTGTTAAGTTTATATATATAATTTTAGTTATTCTATTTATTACTTACCAAATCCTGTTTTGTTTTCTTCAACTTCAGTTAAAACTACCCTATTTCTTTAAACACTTGGGGACCAAAAGAAAGATTGAAAGAGTAAAATTTTGAAGGGGTTTATGGGAGAATTTTATAAAGAGTCACGAGAAGCTCTAAGAAAAGCAAAAGGTAATAACGTGAAGTTTATTTTTGAAATTTAGCATACATGAAATTCCTGTTAGAGTTGGTGCAAACTTCACGGGACCAAATATGTAGAACCCCGGACGGACACGGGGGTCTCGCTCCCGAAACTTTTGGGCCATGTACTTGAGTTGGGCCTGGTTTTTTGCTTGGTAGTTTGGGCTTGGGCCCATGAAGAGACGTAGTTCTGCAGCAGAATGGAAACCTAATTAGACCCTAATTAAGATGTCTTAAATTACATATAAATACTCTTTATGTACTGAGCATACATTGTAACAGAGAGATTTGTGAGGTTGATAATAAAAAACTTCTGGCAGGACGTAGCCCTATTCTTAGGTGAACTTGGGTAAATCTTATCTTCTTTTCTTTCAATTATAATTCATGTGATTGACAGGTCTCGAATTGTTCAATTGGTATCAGAACCTTGTGTTCGAGGATTAACGATCAGAGATGTCAATTGGATCACGAATTGAAATCGAGAAGTTTGGAGGGAAGAGCTTCGAGTTATGGAAACTGAAGATGGAGGATCTACTCGTGGATAGGGATCTATGGATGGTGATAGTTGATGAGATACCAAAGAGTACGACGTCCACGGCAAAGGTGTCGCCAGTGTTGGTTTTGACATCATCTTCAGTGACCATCACAGAGTGGGAAAAGCTGATGAGAGTCATAAAATGCATCTTAATAGTATTTATTTGTTAGCATTTTAGGGTTGATTTAAGGCTGAATTACACATTTATGCCTTAATAATGCTAAAGTCATTCTTGGACCATTGATTGATTTTGATTCATTTTTAGGTATCTCGGGTTTAAAAGAGATGGAAAAGCTATCGTTGCTTGAAGCACAAAGATTCTATTCACATCGGAGTGAAGGAGTGGTTTCGAAACTATTCCATGCTGCGACACAAAAAGGCTGAGCCGCGGCCACCAGAAACATTCAGAAGCTCGAACCAACCAGTGTGTGCCGCGGCCTGGACCAGGCTGAGCCGTGGCCTACAAAACCTCAACAAGACCAGGATCCAAGGCTGAGCCACGGCGCAAGCACGGTCCGCTGTTTCCGCTTCAGACCTAATTAGGGCTTTTAATGACATTTTTTAGCTGAAAATGCCCCTAAACCTTATGAGCTATTAATATAACACTGAGGGAGGCTGAAAGAGAGGCTGGAATTAGGAGAGCTACCATTATTCTTCTTCATCAAGCCAAATGTCCAGCTAATCTCTAAGCAACACAAAAGGATGAATTCCTAAGTTTAGTTGTTCTTATTTCCATTCATGATTCAGTTGTAAGGATTTATTATTAAACATTGTTATGATTTACTCTTTGATTAAGTAAAGAATTAGAAGATTTTCTCTTAATCTGGTGATTGCATCTTTTCTCCGCCATATAAGTCTAGTCAAGCTCTTCTTATGTCAAGTTGTTGGATGTGATTGATTTCGATAGATTCATTTTATAGGTTTGTCCATTATTGCGGTATTGTTAGTGAAATATATTGTCGTTTCTTGATAAATCTATAAGATAGGTCATGTGTGCTTGAATAAGAATCAAGCAGTGATTTGTAGTAATTACATTAGAGTGTTAATGTGTTGTGATTAAATATTTACCGATTGCTTGTTTGGGATGTGAAACTAGCAATCGAGATAAAAACAATTTGAATCGAGATGGGAATGAGGCAACGAACTTAGGGAGGATTCTCGAAACCTTTTTATTTCTCTATTGAATCCTTCGTCATATTTTCACAACTCTCTCACATAATTTCATTATCGAAACTCAGATTCTCTCGTTTGAATTTCATTGTTTTTTGTCAAGGTTTACATTTTCTTTTGTAGTTCGCTTTTCCTCGTGGGATCGACACCTCAACTGTACATAATAATCGCGTGTTAGTTTGAGTGTAATCAAATTTTGGTGCCGTTGCCGGGGAAACGCGCTTAAGTACAAGGAAGATTGTCAACTTTGAGACAAGACGATAATATTGTTCTTTGCTCTCTGTTTTTATTTTCTAATTTTTCTGTTTTATTCATTTGCCCTCTAATTCTTTTGGTGTATGCTTAGACTAAGAGATTCACGAGGTAGATTCAATAAAAGACCCGAAATAGAGTTACCCTCTCCTTCCACATCCATTAGAGAAACATCAGCTAGATCAAACCATAGTGCACTCCCAAACGAGAATTTAGAGGATTTTGTTAACATGGCTGACAATCACAATGAGAATGTTGCTAGGACACTTAAGGACTACTTGCATCCTAGCCGAATGGCCACACCATCTTGTATCATGTTTCCCCCTAATGACCAACAACCTGAGTTTAAGTCGGGCATGATTCAATTGCTACCAACCTTCCATGGGTTTGAAAATGAGAGCCCCTATGTCCATATTAAGGAATTTGAGGAAGTAGTAGCAACCTTTCAAAATAGGGCTGATATGGTAGACAATGTCAAACTTCAGTTTTTCCCCTTTTTACTTAAGGAAAAGGCCAAGGTTTGGCTATACTTGTTAAGGCCTAGGTCTATAGGTAGTTGGGATGAGATGACTCAAGCCTTCTTCCAAAAGCATTTCCCAACCCATAAGACCAATAACCTCAAGAGACAAATCTCAAACTTTGCACAAAAGGAGAGTGAAACCTTATATCAAGTTTAGGAACATTTCAAAGACCTTTTGAATTCTTGTCCACCCCATGGGTATGAGAAATGGCGGGTAGTTAGCTATTTCTATGATGGACTTCTAAGTAGAGAAAGACAATTCATAGAAATGATGTGTAATGGAGATTTTATTCAGAAAGATCCCGACCAAGCCAAAGATTTTCTAGATGACCTATCGGAAAAAGCCCACACTTGGACAGGACCAAATGCCATGGAAAGTACTAGGATAAATCAAACCGCTGGAATTTATCAACTTAAGGAAGAGGATAGCCTTAAAGCCCATTTAGAGGTCCTAACTAAGGAAATTGAAGTCTTAAAAACCAAGGATGCTAGAGCCCCCGAACCAGTTGCTAGAGTAGAATCCCATGAACCTTATTTTATGTGTAATGGGGTAGATCATGTACCTAAGGATTGTCCATCCTATTTTGAGATGAAAGGAGAGTGTAATGCTTTAGGTATACCCTTTAGGAAACCATACTTACCCTACTCTAACACCTACAATCCCGGTTGGAAGAATCACCCTAATTTCAGTTGGAGATCCGACCTACAACCTCCTGCCCACTCTAGTACCCAGTGGAAACCGAAAGCAACTTCATCTAATGCACCACAACAATCTTTACCTTTGGAAGATGTTTTTAAGTCATTTTTACAAGTACATGCTAAGAGTGTGGAAGAGTAAGGCAAAATAAATCAACGGTTGTTAGAGGACCAACAAGGGATCAAAGAGGAACAAAAAGTGATAAAGAGCCAACTCACCAAGTTGACTAGTTTCTTGACAATTCAAGAGCAAGGTCGTTTTCCTTCGCAGCCACAACCTAATCCAAGGGGACAACATATGGCACAAACCTTCGATCCCGACAATCAACATGTTAAAGAGGTTAATGTCATGATTACTCACAGCGGTAAGAAAATTGCTGGGCCTACTCTACCATCAAACTTGATTCCTAACACCGTGAGCAACAAGGATGAAGCCCCCAAGGAACAAGATGCCTATAGTGATTCTTTACTGGTGGCTTTCCCTCAAGCACTCCTTAAACCTAAAGAGAGAAATTCAACATTGAAATGTGAGATTCTTGAACAACTTCAGCGTGTTAAAATTAACCTCCCTCTTTTTCATGTCATAAAATAGGTTCCCAACTATGCTAAAGTTATTAAGGATCTATGCACACTCAAGAGGAGGCACAATGTGAAGAAGATGACATTATTAAAGAAGCAAGCAAGTGCGGTAATTGATAGCACGACACCGCCCAAATATAAAGATCTGGGCTGTCCAACGGTGGCTTACCAAATTGGAAACAAATCTTGTGGCCAAGCAGTGCTAGATTTGGGGGCTAGTGTGAACCTCATTCCATACTCTATTTACTTGCAACTTGGTCAAGGTGAGATCAAACTGACCTCTGTGGTACTTCAACTAGCAGATCAATTGGTAAGAAAACCAAGAGGTATTGTGGAAGATGTTTTATTGCAAATTGACAAATTCTATTATCCCGTTGACTTTTTGGTTTAGATACCATTTCTATTGTGAATATGGAGTCAAAAATTCATTTGACACTTGGAAGACCATTCCTTGCCACTGCCAATGTCCTCATTAATTGTAGGAATGGCCTAATGACATTATCATTTGGAAATATGACTCTAAAGGTGAATGTTTTTCGAGTCTCAAGGTAGCCACATGAAGAGGATGAGTGTTTCGACACTTACATGATTGATGAGCTTATTTTGGAGGATGATTACATTAAAGATAATTCTAACTCTTTGTAATTCCTTCTTAATAATTTTGATTTTGATGATTCTTCCATTTATCCCCATGTCATTAATGTTGTTGATGTTTTTAATAAGTCATAGGGATTTATGAAGAAATCATGGCAACCATACTTTGAGGAGTTGCCGAAAGAAAGGAAGGCACCCAAACCATCTTTCGAGGAGACACCAATGCTTAACTTAGCTCCACTACCCAAGGGACTCAAACATGTCTTTTTAGGCCCAGGTGATACCTTTCCAGTTATTATTTCTTTTGAACTTAGTGATGTGCAATGTGATCAATTGTTGAAGTTGTTAAAAGAACATAAATCTACACTAGGTTGGACCATGGCCGACATAAAAGGTGTTAGCCCCTTAATTTGTTCCCATAGGATTTTTCTAGAAGAAGGAGCTAACCCTCGTAGAGACCCACAAAGAAGGCTAAATCCAACTATGAAAGAGGTAATTAAGAAAGAAGTCTTAAAACTATTGGATGCGGGAATTATATATCCAATATCAAATAGTAAGTGGGTTAGTCTAACCCAAGTAGTTCCTAAGAAAGCCGGGGTGACCATGGTAGAAAATGAAAAGGGAGTGTTAGTACCAACTAAGGTAGTGACCGGGTGGCGAATGTGTATAGATTATAGGAAACTTAATTCGGCTACTCAGAAATACCATTTTCCCCTCCATCCATAGATTAAATTCTATAATGAATGGCTGGCTATCCTTTCTATTATTATTTCGATAGGTATTCGAGATACTACCAAATAGGAATTGCCTTAGAGGATCAAGAGAAGACCACCTTTACTTGTCCTTTTAGTACTTTTGCTTTTCGAAGAATGCTTTACGGTTTATGTAATGCACCGGCTACTTTTCAAAGATGCATGATGAGTATTTTTAGTGACATGGTTGGAAATGTGTGGAAGTGTATATGGATGATTTAACCATGTTTGGAACTTCTTTTGATTCATGTTTATCTAATTTGAAAAATGTTTTGTGCAGGTGTGAGGAGAAAGGGCTTGTGCTTAATTGGGAGAAGTTCCATTTTATGGTGTCTTTCGGAATAGTCTTGGGTCATATAGTTTCTGAAAAGGGGATAGAAGTGGATAAATCAAAAATCAAATTAATCTCTAAACTAGCCACTCCTAAGAATATTAAAGATGTTAGGTCTCTCTTAGGGCATGCGAAGTTTTATAGAAGGTTTATTCAAAATTTTAGTGCTATCTCTAGACCCTTATGTAACCTTTTGATGAAGGATACTGAGTTTAAGTGGAGCCCCGAATGTGAGTATGCCTTTCGAACACTTATCTCTAAGCTTACAACCGCCCCTATTATACAATCAATGGACTTTACTTTGCCTTTTGAGATTATGTGTGATGCTAGTGACTATGCTGTAGGGGATGTTCTAGGATAAAGAAGGGAGGGAAAACCATTTGTTGTTTATTATGCTAGTAGAACTTTGAATCATTCTCAAATGATGTAAACCACAACCGAGAAAGAATTACTAGCAGTAGTATTCACATTGGATAAATTTCGCTCTTACTTGATTGGTTCACCTATCATTATATTCACAGATCATTCCGCCCTTAAATTTTTTTTCTCAAAAACGGATGCTAAGGCCCTTTTGATACGCTGGATTTTGCTTTTGCAGGAATTTGACTTGACCATCAAAGACAAGAAGGGGGTGGAAAATGTTGTAGTGGACCATCTATCTCACCTGGAATTTAAGAATGATGATGACATTTTGCCCATTCAAGAAGCCTTTCTAAATGAGAACTTATTTTCTGTCCTTGGTCACACACCATGGTATGCCGACATTGCAAACTACTTGGTTTCCCATCAAGTCCCATCTACATGGAGTGCACAAGATAAGTGTAAGTTTTTGGCTGAGGTAAAGAATTTTTATTGGAATGATCCTTATCTTTTTAAATACTGCCTCGACCAAATAATAAGAAGATGCATTCCCAATATGGAAGTTGATAGTGTGCTAACTTTTTTTCATACTGATGAGAGTCATAAAATGCATCTAAACAGTACTTAATTGTTAGCATTTTAGGGTTGATCGAGGTTGGAATTACACTTTTATACCTTAAGAACTCTAAAGTGTTATTCTTGAATCGTTGACTTATTTCAGTGCATTTTCAGGTACTTTGAGCTTAAAAAAGAGATAGAAAAGCTATCATCATTTTAAACACGAAGCTTCAATGAATACTCGAGTGAGATAATGGTCGCGGAAGAGCGAAGATTAAGAGAAACCAAGAAAGGAGATTTACTAAATTGCCAGAATTGCTCGTACAGATCAATCATCTTTGAAAATTAAACTGTATTGATTCAAGAAGAACTAGGAGATGAGCCATATATGCTTAGAAAGATCCAGAAGTCTATTTTCTAGAGAATTTTACGGCTTGTAAAAATGATTTTTCTAGAGAAAGTTATGGCCATTTTAGTAGATAAAGGTCAGGCTGTGCGGGCTGTGCGGGATTTCAGCGTGATTTGGGGCTTAAATCCCACATCCCACATCAGTTGGAAAACAAATTTCTATATTCCACGTCCCACATCGGATTGGAAACACATTGCACTCGTGGTATTTCCCTATAAAAGGCCTACTCCACTTCAGCTTTGAGGCGTCAATCAGAGAATCTGTGATCATCAGAAAGTGAATCTAGAGGGCCTTTAGGAGCAATCCAGAGGGCCCTTAGGAGGAATCAGAAGTACTTTTGGAGGGCAAGCTGAGGAATCGCTGAAGTTTTCGCTACTAAGGGGGAGATGATCGTTGACATGCCGGAGGCAACTCGAGGACGCATGAGCCCTATTAATCCGAACACCTGGATGATTTTATGTATAACATTCATGAATACAAGTCTTGGCCTCTAAAAACATAATAAATTGCATGACATCAATCACAAAAACAAGCTTTATAGGTTCACTTTTCAAATCACTCTCCATATTGTAGAAAAATCACACTACATTGGATCAAAAGGTCTTTAATAAGCTTGTAACGTTAGGCTAAGGTAAAGGTTAAGAAAGAACGGGAAGGATTCAACAAGTAGAAGAACTTAATCTCTTAGTTTTGAACACAACTTTTTAAGCACTTGATAACCTTACTTCAACATCCAACTCTTTCAACCATTTTTCGAGCATTTCTTTCAACAAATCATCATTTTTTTTCTTTTCTTTTCTTTCTTCTTTCTTTGCCATAATTTTTTTATTATTTTTTATTTTGGCATAGATTATTCAACTTCTTTTTCATTTTTCTTTTCTTTTACATAACCCCCAACTAATCTCCTTTCATGTACTTGGGTTATGGTAGTGATATTTTCTCATATTTCCATCCTTACTCCTTTTAAGTGCTTCTCAACAAATGTGTATAGCTAAATTCTTTTAAGAGAAAGGTAAGGATAAAATATTCTCTTTAGGCTCATAAAGGTGAGTAAATGGGTTATTGAAAGAAACAAGACTCACTTTTTTTTCAAGAAAATGCTCAAATAGGTGACTAGTGGTAAATATAGCAATGGTAGGTTTAACAGGCTCAAACGGTCCAAAAATGGCCTATATCATGTCCTAAGTAAAGTGCATTATAGGAATTCGCCTCAAGTAATTATCAAATAAGTTCTAGAGATTGTCGAGACCACAAAAATATTCACAAAGTAATCACACATAAAACGTCTCTAAATGTTTTAGTCTAATCATACAATCTTACCGCAAACTAGAGTCTCAAACCAAATGAAGATTGATACTTCAATTATTTTCAAACTGAAGTAAGATTTAATTTCTTCTAAATGCTATATGCTATCTCAATTAAGCTCATATCATTGACATGTGAATAAACTCTAAGGCTAATATAAAGCATGCTAAACACAAACAGAAAGGGAAAATGACACTAAGCAGTTCACTGAAAAACATGAAAAACAGGAATATGTTTCCTCCTCCATGCCCAACTTAAAATAAGCATTGTCCTCAATGTGAAAGCAAAAGTTAAGGAAACTCCCTTTATAGCCAAAAGTGCACAGAAGCTGAAAATGTGCACCACCATTTGAACTGCTTCGTATTTTTGTCCCTGAAAAAGAAATACGAAAGTAAAACTGGAAAATAGCAAAATAATAATAATAAACAAGAGAAAAAAGAAATATGAAAAACAATAAAAATAAAAGGATACGTTGTGGGCTGCCTCCCATGAGCACTAAGTTTTACATCTTTAGCCAGACACTCTTATTCCCTCCTTGAAAAAAATAGGTTGAATGCATCTGCCACTGCTTCATTGCCAAATTTGGTGCTCTATGCTTTTGGGGGGCCTCAAGGATGTCATCAGTAACATCCGCAAATTCTGGCTTGATGTATGCTTTAGTGAAGCCAATGATGAGGGTGGACTCAAATGGATTAAGGTGCTGGACCTTTTCCATGAATGAGTCAATCATGTATGCGTGTGCTTGATGGCTTTCATCCACATCCTCTGATTTTTCCGTTGTTGGGATGTGTAATGACTTACCCCTCAGTGTCTTAATGGCATTTACCTCCTTCGAATTCTTTTGTGCTAGGTGCTGACCATAGAGTGTGGACTGAGCTTGAGAAGGGAACTTACCTCGCTCAGTCACACTCAAGTAGCTCATCAACTTAGACACTTGGCTCTTTATCTCTTTATGCTCTTCAACAACCTGCACAATTAATGATTCAAGTCTTTTATTAGTCTTACCATGTGCCTCAATAAAAGCATGTAAAATGTCTTCTAAAGAACTCCTAGAAGACACAGGTGCATGATATGGTGTAAGGGTTTGTGCAAGCTGCTGGTTTTTAGACTTCCAGTTGAAATTGGGGTGATTTCGCCATCCCGGATTATAAGTATCAGAGAAGGGTGTCAAAAACTTCTTGTACATACCTAAGGCATCACATTGTTCCTTATACATCCCTCTTATCTCAACAAATGTGGGACACTCTTGGGCGAGATGATCTATCCCACCACACACAAAACATGGTTCAAACGATTTTGCATTATTAACTACGTGTGTTAGCTTTAAGCTTTTAGTCTTTAACTCATTGAGCTCCCTAGTGAGCATCTCGACCTTGGCTCTAAGGTTATCCTCTTCCCTAAGATGGTAAATTCCACCACCATTTGGGTGCCCTATAGGTCGTGACCTATTTGTGCTTTCAGTAGCACTAGGTCCAGTTCAAGTGTGAGCTTTTTTAGCAAGCTCATTGAGGTACTCTATGGCCTCATTAGGATCTTTCTCTAAAAACTCACCATTACACATCATCTCTACAAATTGGTGCTCTCTATATGTAAGTCCCTCATAAAAATAGCTCACTAAGCACCAACTCTCATACCCATGGTGAGGGCACATACTCAATAACTCTTTAAATCTCTCCGAAGACTGATACAAAGTCTCGCTGTCCTTTTGTGCAAAGGTGGAGATTTGCCTTTTCAAAGCATTCGTCTTATGTTGGGGAAAGTATTTATTAAAAATAATCCGAGTCATCTCAGTCCACGACCCAATAGATCGTGGTCTAAGTGAGTATAGCCAACTCTTAGCTCTATCCTTCAAAGCGAAATGAAATAACTTAAGCCTCACAATGTCATCGATTTCGTCTTGACTATGAAAAGTCGCGACTACTTCCTCAAACTCTCTAATGTGCACATATGGGTTTTCATTATCCAAGCCATGAAATGTAGGGAGTAAATGTATCATCCTTGTTTTAAACTCTAATGGGCGAGTATTGGCTGGAAATATGATGCATTATGGTGTGGCTGTGCGTGTAGGGTTGAGTTAATCCTGATCCTGAAGGGTCCTAGGGGGTTGATACTCATGTTCACTCATTTCTTTGGGACTAGATGGACTGTCAAATAAAAGATTTAGAAATGAATTGAATTCTGACTCTAGCACAGGCTTACAAGCATCTCTATGTATTTGCATTCAAGGTAACAAAATAATGAAAAAAACATTACTATAAAAAGAAAGAATAAGATAAAATTAAATTAAATTAATGCAGCAAGCTAAAAGAGGTAACAAAATTACCGCCTTTATAAACTGCTGAAAAGAAAAACTATTTACAGTTCTTCTACCGTCATGTCAAAAGTTGACAATCTTTCTTGTACTTAAGCGCGTTTCCCCGGCAACGGCGCCAAAATTTGGTTATGCCCAAAACATAACGCGGTAATTGTAGTACAGCTTTGGGGTGTCGATTCCACAGGGAAACAAGATAACTACAAGAGAAGGTGTGAACCTCAACACAAACGATAAAGATCAAATGCCAAAATCTGAATTGTAAGAAAATTGTAATTGTGTAAATAGATTTGATGGATATAATAAAGAAACAAAAAGGTTCCAGAAATCCTCCCTAGGTTCGTTTCCCTAATCCTAACTTGATTCAGTTGTTTTTATCTCGATTGTAAGTTTCACATCCCAAACAGACAATCGAAAAGTATTCAATTAAAGCGCATGTATAAACCCTAATGTAATGGATATGAATTATTCTTTACTTTCAAGCACACATGACCTAACTTATAAATTATCAAGAGATGACGATATATCTAAATGAAAATACGGCAGTATTGGACAAATCTATAAAAGAAATCTACCGAACTCAATCACACCCAAACAAATACACATTAGAAGAGCATGACTAGACTTATATAGAAAAGAAGCATGTAATCACCGGACTAATAAGAAATCTACTAATTAAATTAAAGAATAAAACATAACAATGTTTAATGAAAATAATACCAAACTACAACTAAATCAAATAAAGGAAAATAAGAACAACTACACCTAGGGATTCATCCCTTCGCCTTGTTTGGAGACTAGCCGGCCATGGTGCTCATGCGTCCTCGAGTTGCCTCCGGATGTTAAGAGTCAATAACGATTTTAAGATTGATGTTTGGATTACTTTTGGACTTAGGTGAAATTTAATGATTCTATGTGCCATATATTATTTCAATTTTTGAGACAAAAAGTGAATTACTCTTAGTTTAATGCTAGCATTGCTTTAATTTGTTTTTAACTCCTACCATAGAATTCATCTCTTATTTTTGCTTCAATTGCTAGGGACTAGAAATAAGCTAGTTGGGGGTTGTGATGAGAGTCATAAAATGCATCTAAACAGTACTTAATTGTTAGCATTTTAGGGTTGATCGAGGTTGGAATTACACTTTTATACCTTAATAACTCTAAAGTGTTATTCTTGAATCGTTGACTTATTTCAGTGCTTTTTCAGTTACTTTGAGCTTAAAAAAGAGATAGAAAAGCTATCATCATTTTAAACATGAAGCTTCAATGAATACTCGAGTGAGATAATGGTCGCAGAAGAGTCAAGATGAAGAGAAACCAAGAAAGGAGATTTACTAAATTGCCAGAATTTCCCGTACAGATCAATCATCTTTGAAAATTAAACTGTATTTATGCAAGAAGAACCAGGAGATGAGCCATATATGCTTAGAAAGATCTGGAAGTCTATTTTCTGGAGAATTTTACAACTTGTAAAAATGATTTTTCTAGAGAAAGTTATGGCAGTTTTAGTAGACAAAGGTCAGGCTGTGCGGGCTGTCCGGGATTTCAGCGTGATTTTGGGCTTAAATCTCACATCCCACATCGGTTGGAAAACACATTTCTATATCCCACATCCCACATTGGATTGGAAACACATTGCACTCATGGTATTTCCCTATAAAAGGCCTACTCCACTTCAGCTTTGAGGCATCAATCGGAGAATCTGAGATCATCAGAAAGTGAATCCAGAGGGTCCTTAGGAGCAATCTAGAGGGCCCTTAGGAGGAATCTGAAGTACTTTTGGAGGGCAAGCTGAGGAATTACAGAAGCTTTTGCTACCAAGGGGGAGATGATCGTTGAGAGGCCGGAGGCAACTCGAGGACGCATGAGTCCCATGGCAGGCTAGTCTCCAAGCAAGGCGAAGGGATGAATCCCTAGGTGTAATTGTTCTTATTTTCCTTTATTTGATTTAGTTGTAGTTTGATATAATTTTCATTAAACATTGTTATGTTTTATTCTTTAATTTAATTAGTAGATTTTTTATTAGTCCGGTGATTGCATGCTTCTTTTCCATATAAGTCTAGTCATGCTCTTCTTATGTGTATTTGTTTGGGTGTGATTGAGTCCGGTAGATCTCTTTTATAGATTTGTCCATTGCTGCGATATTTCTATTTAGATATATCGTCGTCTCTTGATAATTTATAAGTTAGGTCATGTGTTCTTGCAAGTAAAGAATAATTCATACCAATTACATTAGGGTTTATACATGCGCTTTAATTGAATATTTTCCGATTGTCTGTTTGGGATGTGAAACTTGCAATCGAGATAAAAACAACTGAATCAAGTTAGGATTAGGGCAATGAACCTAGGGAGGATTTCCGGAACCTTGTTTTTTCTTTATTATATCCATCAAATCTATTTACACAATTACAATTTTCTCACAATTCAGATTCTGGCATTTGATCTTTATCATTTGTGCTGAGGTTCACACCTTCTCTTGTAGTTATCTTGTTTCCCTGTGGAATCGATACCCCAAAGCTTTACTACAATTGCCGCGTTATGTTTTGGGCATAATCACATGCCTATGCTTGTGGTGGCCACTTCTCTATTAAAAAGACAGCTGCAAAAATTTTGCAATGCGGTTTTTATTGGCCTACTCTATTCAAGGATGCTAATGACTTTTGTCGATCAAGTGAAAGATTTCAAAGGTTAGGTTTATTATCCCATCGTCATATGATGCCTCTCAACCCGATCTTAGTGGTAGAAATCTTTGATTGTTGGAGGATCAATTTTATGGGACCATTCCCACCTTCCTTTGGGTATCTTTACATTTTGCTTGCTGTTGATTATGTTTCTAAATGGGTTGAAGCAATACCTATCCACACTAATAATAATACAATTGTTGTTAAATTTCTTAAAGACCATATCTTATCTAGGTATGGTACTCCATGTGTTATCATTAGTGATCAAGGGTCACATTTTTGTAACCGTTCTTTTGAGGCTTTAATGCACAGGTATAGAGTCACCCATAAGGTTTCTACAACTTATCATCCACAAACCAATGGCCAAGCGGAACTAGAAAACAGGGAGATTAAGCAAATACTTGAAAAAACGGTGAATCTGAACCGAAAAGATTGGTCCTTGCGCCTATCGAATGCACTTTGGGTGTACCGGACAACATACAAGACAGTTCTTGGAGCATCTCATTATCACTTAGTATTTGGCAAAGCATGCCACTTGCCCGTAGAACTTGAGCACAAAGCATATTGGGTTATTCAGAATTTTATCTATGACTTGAAGTTGTCTGGTGAAGAGAGGAAAATGCAAGTTTGTGAACTTGCGGAGTTGAGGGATGTTGCATATGACAATACCAAGGACTTGAAGTCAAGAATGAAGGCGGTGAATGATCAAAAAATAATCCAGAAACATTTTGAACAAGGTAATAAAGTTTTTCTGTATGACTCGCGGTTACATCTCCATCCGGGAAAATTGCAATCACGATGGAAGGGACCTTATGTGGTGAAGAATGTCTTTCCCAATGGAGTAGTTGAGGTTGAAGATCCTTCCGATGGTCGTGCATTTCGAGTTAATGGCCAAAGGTTGAAGCTCTACTTAGAACATGAACATGTTAAAGATAGCCCTGAAGAGATCTCTTTGGTGGCCTCGGTTTATGCTTCTTAATCGGTACTTTCGTTCCATTGTACATTAGTTTTAATTTTGTTAAGTCTTTGTTGATTTTATAATTTTTGTTTTTAGTTAAGTCTATTTTAAGTTTAATTTTCATTTTGATTTAATTTGATTTTTAGTCTTAGGTTTATTTTTAGTCATTTTGGTTTGCATTTTTATACCCATTTTATTGTTTATTCCTTCCTAGAAAAAATCAAATTTTCAGCCTAGGTCGCGCTGAGGCCCAGCCCAGTACGCCTCACCTCACAGCAAGTCAGATTTGAAGTAGCCCAGGATGTGCCTAGGACCAACCCAGCGCGCCTCGCCTCACAGCAAGTCAGATTTGAAGCAGCCCAGGTCACGCCTAAGCCCAGCCTAGCGCGCCTTGGCCCACAACACATAAGAAGCCTCAGCCCAGTGCGCCTCAGCGCACAGCAAGTCAGGAATTGGTGTTTAGGTCAGTGCATCGCTGCGCGAGTAAGTCCAAGCCGTGGTGCACACCCGTGAACTAAAGCCTTAAAAACCTATTTCTGCACTTTCTTCTTCATTTTCGTTTGAGAACAAACAGCACTCCCTCTACTCTCTCTCATCCTCTCTCCAAATCAAACCTTATCTATCTCATTTTTCTCACTATTTCTTGATTCTAACACAATTTCTTGAAGAACTGCTCATTTATATTGTAGGTGTTGCTGCAAATTTCTCCAAAAAGCTTGATTCTAAGAGGATTTTGGGTTTTTCAATAGGATTTCAAGTTTGTGGGTCTTTCTCTCCAACTTTGGGCATCAAGCAAGATCAATTTCTTCTCTTTTTTGTGGACTTGTGATTTTTGAGTGGTTGCATTTGATTTAGTTCTCTTGTCTTAGAAATTAGTTCAAATGGCACCTAAAACTAAGAGACAAAGGGGAAAGCAGCCCCAAGAGTTTGATGAGAGTAAATTTGTTAGTTATGAAGCTAGTGAAAGATATGTTAGCTTAATGCATTCTAGGAGACCCATTCTTGAGAGAAGGTTCACTATCACAGAGAGGGGAAACCAAACTCTGTTTAGGATGATTATTGATAGGAATTGGGGTGCATTTGCAAGACAACCACCTAATTCCATTACTAATGTGGTTAGAGAATTCTATGCTAATGCGGAAGAGCATAGGAATGGAAAAGTAATGGTTAGAGGAAAAATAGTTTCCTTTAGCAGTGCATCTATAAACAGGTTGTATGACATAGAAAATAGTGAGTATATTGCGTAGTTGTATAATATTAACTATGAAGAGGTTTGTAAAACACTCTGTATTCCGGGCACGACTTGGAAAATGTCGGGTGATAATCCTAAGACCTTGCCCGGTACTTCTCTAACTGTAAATGCTCGGGCTTGGCAATATTTTGTGTGTCAGAGGATGATGCTTGCTACACATTATAGTGATATTACTGTTGAGAGAGTTATTCTTATATATGCCATTTTGATGGGTATGACGATTGATATGGGTCAAATAATGTTTAATTCTATCATCCATGTTGTGAGATAAAAGCTCGGTCTATACTTCCCCTCTTTGATTACCCAATTATGTATCCAAGCCGGTGTCAAGTAAAGTACCGATGAGGAAGCACAGCACCCAAAGAAACCTATCGATGATGGAATGCTCAATGTGATCAAGGCATCAAGGTCGCAAGCTCCGGGAGAGGGAGCAGCGGTTGCTTCCCCCCTCCACCTCCTAGGAATCTGACTGTTACAGAGCACCTTGAGTGTTTAGAGATTCGATTTGATAAGCATCAGAAATTCTTGCATGATAGGTTTGATTGTCAGGAACGATTCTTGGCCAGGCAAGAAGATTATCAAGCGGGGGTTTACTCTTCTTTTGTTCAGATGTACCAACACCTTGCCTCTGCCACCAGTTGTGATATGGATCATTTTCCCACCTTACCACCCTATCCGGGTTCATCTTTTGATCCAGCTCCAGAGGAGGAAGAGGAGGAAGATGACATGGAGGATTAACTTTTGGGTTGTCTTTTGTTTGTTTCGTTTTATGTTATTTTATTTTATTATCGGATGACTGTATTAACTCTTATATTGGATTAACTTTTCGTTATTTTTATTTTTCATACTTCATCTTTCATTTTTAGTTATTTATGTAGTTTTGATGTGCTAACCTAACAGTCGGTGGGAATCTTCATGTTACACCGTAGTTTCTTTCTTTTTGATTGTTTTGATTCTATTTTAGCGATTGAAATTTCACAAAGAGGAACGATATGGAGTTCAAATGGTTGTGCATGATAGGAACACTTTGTGTGATGTTTTTAATACCTTTCCTACCCTATTTGGCTTTGTAATTCTCTTAATTTTGTTATTTTGAGCTTAGTTTCTATTCTTAGTGTTTAGAGAGCTTGTGAACGTGGGAATGGAAAAAGAAGGTGCAAAAGATGAGTTTTCCTAGTTACTTTAGGAAATCTAAGTGGATCAAGAAAATAGTCTTATCATTCTAAGAAACTTTCCTAATTTGGAAACTTGTCTTTTTGATATCTTTCCTTTTCTAATTATGGAAACTTTCCTTATTTATTATTTTTGATTTCTTTGTAGGGAATTTCCACCTTGGAATTTCGGGAGGACCCAACGACTAGACTTAAAATGGTCATATCTTCTTACACACATCTCCAATGGGCTGAAACTTGTTGGGTCGGAAAGATGACGTCTTGAACTTCAATTTGGACCTAAGAAAGTCTCAAAAAGGATATCATTTGAGCCTGTTATGATGGGCCTAAACCTAGTAGGCTGTTGCATCCGAATTTTCTTCCACTTTGGGCTTGAACCTTGCACCTTGCTTAGTTGACAAAAGTATTATGTGATTTTTGTTAGGCATGCCCATGTTAGGTTGGACATACCCATGTCATTAATTTACCTTCTAAATAAGCCCAACTGAAATCCTATTTTTTCAGCCCAAAACCCTAATTTCTCTCCTAATTTTGCACAAGCTGGCCACCTATTATTTTCCTTCTAATTAAAGCCCAGCCTGCCACCCAAAATTCTCTCCAAATTAAGCCCAGCCGCAACCCTAATTTACATTCTAAACAAGCCTGGCCTGCCACCTCAATTGTCCTCCCACATGTACACAGCCGCAACCCTAGTTTCTCTTCTATATATGCAAAGCCGAAAACCTTTTTGAGGGGATCTTTTCTCATCATCTTTTTCAGAGAGCTCTCTACTCCAACTCAAGAAGCAAGAGGCTAAAACACTCCACCTTTCCATCTCCAATTGTGAGCACATAAGGACTTCCCGAGATTATGTTATCCTTCATCGATCAGCCATAGCCGTGAGGATCATCACCATTAACATCTCAAGCTTCCTTGAGTGTGTCAAAGAAGTGTAACCCTTATGGCTATTCTTTTTAATTGTTCCAGACTTGGTTGTTATTGGATTAAAGAATATTGAGTTTGATTCTTATGTTGGAGTTTATTGTTAATTCAATGAGTTGGTTAATTTTCAGATTTATTGTTTTATGATTTCGAATTGTTCATGATATGTAGATATATGAATTCATGATCTCTATTACATATGTTGAATTTTCAGTTCTGTTATATTGAAAATTTTGATATTGCAAATCATTGAAGCCAATAACCGCACTTTCGATCACCTAATTGATCCAAAGTACAATTTAAAGTGGCAAAAGCTATGAACAATAGCCAATGTTCTGGAAATTGCATATACTTTATCTATGTTGAATTTTCAGTTCTTTATCCATAATCGCACTTTCGATCACTTAATTGATCTGGAGTACGATTTAAAGTGGAAAAAGCTACAACTTTGATTTTGCAAATCATTGAAGCCATAATCGCACTTTCGATCACCTAATTGATCCGGAGTACGATTTAAAGTGATAAAAGCTATGAACAATAGCCAATGTTCTAGGAATTGTGTGTTCTTTATCCATGGACTTTTTCATAGAAATAAGGAACAAGTTATTGAGTCATAATTCCTTTTGATCTTAATTATTTGTTTAAGTAATTGTAAGGATGCGTTGAGTATTAACTTGATTGTTTAAACAAAATAACTAGCTAGTGGACTTTTCCTAAGCTTAGGGATTATCTAAGAAGGAATTTATAAAATGCATGATCTCTTTAGGCTTGCACTTTGATTCAATTCTGATATGTGATTGAGGCATGAATTCGTTGTCTACATTGAAACAATTTGATTAGTTATTTAATAAATTTGGTTGCCTGAATTGTGAGACAAAATGATCAATTGTAAATAATTGTTCTTTAATTTCCTTAGTAAAATTCATTAAAAAAAATATCAGATCATGAAAACCACCCTAATTTTGTGCAATATGTTAATAGATGAAGATTTATATTTGTTTATAAACTGCTAATTAAACCAACCAATCAAATTCATTTTTTTTTATGACTCTTTAGTATAGGAGTACCCGCAATCCCCGGCCAATAATGATACCCTTCTAATCACTTTACTACAATCTTCTGTAGGGTTTGTTGATGACCCAAACAAATGGTCTATCAATGCACATTTTTCGGCTTCCTCGCATTTTTGGTTAAAAAGAGAGTTTCCTTTACTTTTGCTTTTACATTTAGGACAATTTTTATCTTAAGTTGGGGGTGGAGGAAACACATTTCTTTTTCCATACCATTGAATTGCTTGGTGTCATTTTCCCTTTGTAGTTTTAATTCGTTTGTTAGGATATATATTAATATATATATATGTGTGTGTGTGTGTGTGTGTGTGTGTGCGTGTGTGTTAGCTTTGGAGTTAATTTACATATCAATGATCTGAGTTTAATTGAGATAGCATGTTGTGTTTAGAAGAAGTTAAATCTTGCTTCGTTTTGAGAATAATCTTGAGTGTCGATCTTCATTTGGTTTAAGAGTCTGGTTTGCGATAAGATTGCATGATGAGTCTAAAACATTTAGAGAAGTTTTATGTGTGACTATTTTGTGAATACATTTGCGGTCTCGACAAGCTCTAGAACTTATTTGATAATCACTTGAGGCAAAATCCTAGAATGCATACTACTTAGGATATGATGTAGGCCATCTTTGGACTGTTTGAGCCCTTCAACCTTACCCTTGTTATATTTATCACCAGTCACCTGTTTAATCCTTTTTCTTAAAAAAAATTGAGCCTTATTTCTTTTGATAGCCCATTTACTTACCTTTGTGAACCAAAAAAGAAATATTTTATCCTTACATTTCTCTTAAGAGAACTTAGTCATACACATTTGTTGAGAAACACTTAAGAGGAGTAAAGATAGAAATATGAAAAAATATCACTACCATAACCCAAGTACATTAAAGGATATAGGTTGGGGGTTGGAAAAGAGTAGAAAAATGAAAACGGAGGTGAATGGTTATGTGCTTTAAAATACATATATATAAAGAAGAGAAATTTTGGCAAATAAAAAAAAATGGTGAATTATTGAGAGAAATGCTCGAAAAATGGTTGAATGGGTTGGGTGTTGAAGTAAGGTTTTCTAGTGCTTAAAGTGGTTGTGTTTACATTAAGAGACTGAGTTTTTTTACTTGTTTAATCCTTCCCATTCTTTCTTGACCTTTACCTTAGCCTAATGTTACAAGCCTATTAAAGACCTAGTGATCCGATGTAGAGTGATTTTTTCTACAATTAGTGGAGAGTGATTTGAAAAGTGAGCCTATGGAGTTTGATTTGTGATTGATGTTATGCAATTTAATATGTTTTTAGAGGCCAAGACTTGTATTCATGAATGTTGTGCATAAAATTATCCGGGTGTTTGGATTAATGGTTTGTGGTAAGACGGATGTTAAGAGTCGATAACGATTTTGAGGTTGATGTTTAGATTGCTTTTGGACTTGGGTGGTATTTAATGATTCTATATGTTGTGTGTTATGTGTTATTTTTTAGACAAAAAGTTGAATTACTCTTGGATTAACGCTAACATTGTTTTATTTTGTTTTGATTTCTAATTTAGAATTCATCATATATCTTTTTTCGCTTGAATTGCTAGGGACTAGGAATAAGCTAGTTGGGGGTTATGATGATTTTGATGCATTTTTAAGTATCTCGGGTTTAAAAGAGATGGAAAAGCTATCATTGCTTGAAGCACGAAGATTCCATGCACATCGGAGTGAAGGAGTAGTTTCAGAACTGTTCCATGCTACGAAACAGAAAGGCAGAGCCGCGACCACCAGAAACATTCAGAAGCTGGGACCAACCAGTGTGCGTCGCAGCCTATAGAACCTCCACAAGACCAGGATCCAAGGCTGAGCCATGGCCTACAGAACCTCCATAAGACCAGGATCCAAGGCTGAGCGGCAGTATAGAAAGGCTGAGCCGCGATGCCAGTGCGGTCCCCTGTTTCCGCTTCAGACCCAATTAAGGCTTTTAATGACATTTTTTAGTTGGAAATGCCCTTAAACCTTATGAGCTATTAATAGAACACTAAGGGAGGCTGAAAGGGAGGCTAGAATTAGGAGAGCTACCATTATTCTTCTTCATCGAGCATGAGCTAAATGTCCAGCTAATCTCCAAGCAAGGCAAAATAATGAATTCCTAGGTGTAGTTGTTCTTATTTTCATTCTTGATTCAGTTGTAAGGATTTATTGTTAAACATTATTATTATTTACTCTTTGATTAAGTAAAGAATTAGAAGATTTTCTCTTAATCCGGTGATTGCATCTTTTCTCCACCATATAAGTCTAGTCAAGCTCTTCTTATGTCAAGTTGTTGGATATGATTGATTTCGGTAGATTCATCTTATAGGTTTGTTCATTACTGCAGTATTGTTATTGAAATATATTGTCATTTCTTGATAAATCTATAAGATAGGTCATGTGTGCTTGAATTGGAATCAAGGAGTGATTAGTTGCAATTACATTAGAGTGTTAAGGTGTTGTGATTGAATATTTACCGATTGCTTGTTTGGGATGTGAAACTAGCAATCGAGATCAAAACAATTTGAATCGAGATAGGAATGAGGCAACGAACTTAGGAATGATTCCTGGAACCTTGTTATTTCTCTATTGAATCCTTCGTCATATTTTCACAACTCTCTCACATAATTTTAGTATCGAAACTCAGATTCTCTCGTTTGAATTTCATCGTTTTTTGTCAAGGTTTACATTTTCTCTTGTAGTTCACTTTTCCTCGTGGGATCAATACCTCAGTTGTACACAATAATCGCGTGTTAGTTTGAGCATAATAAAAAGCTCGATCGGAAGGCACGAAGTCTGATTCAGCTGTGCTTGGTTGACTCTGTCCTGATAAACGTTTCTAGAGAAAGGACTACGAAAGATCTCTGGAAGAAGCTGGAAAGCCTTTATCGAAGTAAATCTTTGGTAAACAAACTGTTTCTACGGAAGAAGTTGTACAACTTTTAGATGACTGAGGGCGATTCTTTCTCTATTCATCTACATGAGTTCAACACTTTAATAGGTCATTTATTATCTATTAGTGTTGATGTGATAGATGATAATAAGGCTATTACACTGCTATGTTCATTGCCTAATTCGTGGGATAACTTAATATTTGTGATTGGTAGTGGTACGACTAATCTGTCTTTTGAGAATGTCGTGGCAACCCTATTATCTAAGGAGATAAGGTGGCAGGGTATAGAAAACTCGTCAAATGAGGCCTTATCTATGAGAGGGAAAATCTATGATAAACCCTACAAGTGGTCTGGTGATAAACCCAAGTTTAAGGGAAGATCGAAAAGTAGGCATAAACCTGGGTTGAAGTGTTGGAAGTGTAGGAAGCCTGGGCATCTAAAGAATGAGTGCAGAAGTAAGAGTATGAACCCTGAAAAGCAAACAGGTGAGATATCAGCTTTAGGTAATAAAAACCAGTATGATGATGATGCTGGTGACTTAAATATGGCATCCTGTTTGGCTCAATCAGGTCAGAGTGTTTAGATAATTGACACAGGAGCATCCTTTCGCATGACACCTCACAGGGACTGGTTTCGTGAGCATGAAACCTTTGATGGGGGAAACATTTTATTGGGAGATAACTCTCCAGTGAAAATTATTGGTCATGAGAAGATAAAGTTGAGGATGAATGATGGGACAATCATAACACTTTCAAGCGTGATGCATATTCCGAGTCTCAGCAGGAACCTAATATCAGTCAGCAAGATGGCAGATGGGGGAGTAAATTTCAGTTGAGACAAAAATTCGTGCAAGATGACTCATGGATCATTAGTAATTACACGAGGTGCTCGGTATGGTACGTTGTACAAACTACTAGGAAATACAGTACAAAGTCAGTGCAGTGGAGGTTTTATCTCTGAGAAGGCGATTGATGATGAGGTGATGTCCTCTATGTTGTGGCATCAGAGGCTTGGGCATATCGATGAAAAAGGACTATATAATATCTAGTTGGAGAAGAAGTTACTGAATAATATGTGGAGGTTATTAGTTGGTAAGTAATCTTATTAAAAGGTATTTTAAGAAAGGAACAACGATTCAAAAGTTGTACTGAGTTTGAGACTTTAAGGTATGAAGTCAAGAGAAAGAGATTCAAGTGGTAAGGAGTTTAGTTTTGGAGCTCAATGGTAGAAGAAGGATGTAAGAAAGAAATCCCGGGTTGGCCACCCCCAAGACGGTGTCATCACATTTTGAAAATCTCAGCACGACACATATATGCAACAAATAAAAAAAATACCAACTGCAATTATTTACATACATCAATCCTCAACCCTCAACAAGGAAGATACATTATTCAGATCTCAATTGAACATTATATACTACATATTATGCATGAATATTTACAATATTTTTTTTCTTTCAATGTGTCTAAGGATGTGAACCATGTAGAAAATGATTTAATCTGAACTCCGCTCACAATTCTATCTGTCTTGCTCGCTATCTGAAATCATTGAACAATGAGGAGTGAGCTTCACAAACTCAATGAATTAAACTTACTAGAAGTATTCCATTTGTATAATTAGTCTTCCAATATTCATTCATCTATCTCTCATATATTTTGATAATAACATTCTATTATCACTACTCATATCAAATCCTCATCTTTTATAAATCTCTTATTCTCATACAATTAATCATCATCTTGAGACTATCAATTTTATCTCATAATTACCTCATTATGAGGTTCACAGCATATAATTAGTCACCCAGATAATTCTCATCATTTTCATATTTTCATATTTCTTCTCAGTATTGTCACTCTGTGAGACTCATTCATCTATCAATAAGTTTACAATCATGAATAGCACTTTAACATCTCAAGTAATAGCAATCAATATTTAAAGCAAATATAATGCGTGAATTTAAATGTTATTATTATTAGGAACGTCTTCCCACATGTCGATATGTTTTAGCTTAGACTGGCTGCATTCCCAGTTCTTTTATTTTATTTAGACCTACTGTTGTCTCGGTTCTTTTATTTCCAACATATACTGGTTGTCATGATTTTCATTTATTTCCAATATATACCGGCTGTCACAGTTTTTCATTTATTTTCAGCATATACCGACTGTCACGGTTTTCATATATTTCCAGCATATATGGCTGTCACGGTTTTCATTTAGACCGGCTGCCCTCACGGTTCTTTTATTTCATGTATATGAATAATGACGTGAAATATGCATATGAATAATAACATGAAATATGCATATGAACAATAATATATAACAAACATATATTCAAACATTCAAATTAGCTATCCTGATTATTCTCAAATTATTATTGAAAAAAATTTCACTAAATTATTCTCCTCCTAAATCATATTAAATCATCAATTATAGCTCGTCAAGAATTTCATTTATCACCTTCATTATTAAATCGACTCATTATTCTAATAATATTAGTTCTCATATAATAACTTTCTACATATCGATTATTTCTATCATACCCATAAACCAACTTTCATCTATCATCAAATCATAAATTAAGATTTATTTAAACACTGTCACTATATATTTCATATTTATCTTGATTATTTAAATATCCTTAGCAATTTTCCCAGGTTGCTGATCGTCAACACCTAATATAATATTTATATTAAAATTTTAATTTATTCTTCAATTCCTCCATAATTCACACCCTTTGAAAATTTCACATTGAATTCTGGGAATTTCATGTATGCTAAATTTCAAAAATAAACTTCACGTTATTACCTTCTGTTTTTCTTAGAGTTTTTCGTGACTCTCTATAAAATTCCCACGTAAACCCTTCAAAATTTTACTCTTTCAATCTTTCTTTTGGTCCTCAAGTGTTTAAAGAAATAGAGTAGTTTGAATTGAAGTTGAAGAAAACCAAACAGGATTTGGTAAGTAATAAATAGAATAACTAAAATTATATAAATATAAAAACTTAACAGTCAACAAACCCCCCTCAATTGTTTGCCACGAAATGCAATGCTATCTTACATACAGCATTGTGTTTCCTTTTTAGCAACACTTGTTGCCACGTTTTTTTTTCTTCTTTATCCTCGATGTTGTCCCTTTTTTTTTCAAAAGAATTATTTTATAAAAATTTGATCTTTCGCATATATATATATATATATATATATATATATATATATATATATATCTTCTTGAAGTTCTATCGCCTGATTCGAGACACTATGGGACTTATCGTGTAAGTACTATCTCAGAAGTGACACATGAAACACATTATGTAATTACTTTAACTCTGAAGGCAAGTCCAATCTATATGCTACTAGTCTAACTCTCTCAATCACCTCATATGGCCCCACAAATCTCGAGCTCAACTTTCAATTCTTTTTAAACCTCAATACTCCCTTCCATGGAGATATCTTCAAAAATGCACAGTCACCAACCTGAAACTCAAGAGGTCGTCTTCTATTATTAGCATATCCCTTGTGTTTGTTCTGTGCTACTCTAAGGTTCTCTCTAACCAGTTTGATCCTCTCAGTAATCAGATTTATCATTTCTAGATCAAATATCTTTCTCTCTCCAACTTCTTCCCAATATATTGGAGTTCTACACCTCCTACCATATAGAGCCTCAAATTGTGTCATCCCAATACTAGTTTGATATTGATTATTGTATGCAAACTTGATCAAAGGTAAATATGCATCCCAGCTCACTGAGAAACTCAATACACTTGCTCTCAGCATATCTTCTAGTATTCTGATTATTCTCTCCGTCTGCCCATCATTTTGTGGATGAAAAGTTGTACTAAACTGAAACTGGGTACCCATAGCTTCTTGAAAACTTCTCCAAAATCTAGAATCTCTATCTGATACAATGCCCAAAAGTACTCCATGTAATCTTACAATCTCCGCTACATACAATTCAGTCAAGTTTTTAGGACTCCAGGTAGTTTTAATAGGAAGAAAATGTGAAGACTTATCACTATACCCCATATAGTGTCATGACCCCTCTGGGTACAGGGAAAACCATAGACAAAATCCATGCTCACGTTCTCCTATGTCCACTCAGGTACAGGAAGATGTTGTAATAAACCGACTGGATGTCTATTCTCAAACTTCACCTGTTTGCAAGTCAAACATCTAGAAATATGTTCCACTACATCCTTCTTTATCCCTGACCACCAATAATTCTGTCTCAATCTCCTGTATATCTTATTATTACCCGGGTGCATAGAATATACAGAATCATGAGCCTCCCTTAGTATCTTGATTACGCCCAAAGTATAACACGGTTATTGTAGTACGGCTCTAGGGTGTCGATTCCACAGGGAAACAAGTTAAGTACAAAGGAAAATGTGTGAACCTTAAAACAAACGATAAAAGTTAAACTCAAGATTTTAAAGCTTTGATGGTGAAATAATGTAAAGGAAAATTGCGTAAATGTAAATGAAATATAAATGAGAAATAACGAGGTTCCGGGAATCCTCCTTAGGTTTGTTCCCTATTTCCACTCTTGATTCAATTGATTTTATCTCGATTGCAAGTTTCAACTCCCAAACAAGCAATCGGAATATATTCAATCAAGCACATTTACAACTCTTATATAATTGCTACGAATTAATCATTGATTTCGGTTCATGCACACATGACCGATCTTAAATATTATCAAGAAACGATAATATATCTTAAAAGACAATATCGCAATAATGGACAATCAATAAGATAAATCTACCGGAATCAATCACATCCAAGCAACCTCATTGGAGGAGAATGATGCAATCACCGGATTAAGAGAGTCTAAAAGAAGAAGAATAAGAAGTACATCTATCACATGAACTCAAATCTTCTTACTTAATCAATGAATAATTCATAAACAATATTTAACAATAAATCCATACAACTTAATCAAGAACAAGAAATCCCTAAAGATTCATCCCTTTCCCTTGTAAAATGATTAGTTGGCCATGGAAATCAAGGTGGAAGAACAATAAGGATGCTCTACCCTTGATTTGGCCATGGAGTTCAAGGTGGATGAACAATATGGATGTTCTCCCCTTGATTTGCAACCAAAGAAAACTTAGAAATAAAATGGAAGAATGCTGGATTTGAATCCCTTGAATCCTCTCTTTTTTTCTCTCTTCCTTGCTTTCTCTCTTCAATGCCCAGCTGCACACTCCATAAAGATATATTTATAGAGCATGAGGGGGGTGTTTTGGTCTTGGAGAATGTCATTTGCTTGCCCTAATCCGGTCAAGAGGCGAGTGGGCCGTGCTGTACGCCTGGGCCTGCTGTGCTGGCCTGAACTGTTTCCACTAAAACTGCCATAACTTTCTCTAGAAAAATCCTTTTTATGAACCGTAAAATTCTCCAGAAAATAGACTTCTGGATCTTTCTAAGCATATATGGCTCATCATCTGGTTCTTCCTACATCAATACAGTTTAATCTGCAAAGATGATTGATCTGTACGGGAAATTCTGGCAATTCAGTGAAACTTCTTCAGCTTGTATGCAGAAGTGCACACACTAGTGTGCCTACCCTTAACTTGCTCCAAAGTGATGCACACACTTGTGTGCAGTCTTTTAACTTACTGTACTTTATTACTCCAGCCTTAGTATAGAGTTTAACCATCTTTGAATCATGTTTGGACACGTCTAAACCTTGGACAAAAACGAGCACCGACACCCAAGATCTTTTGGTGCTTTAAACATGGATCGCTTTATTATCTCTTTTGTACTCAAAGCACCTGAAAATGCATCGAATTAAGTCAATGATTTATGAATATCACTTTAGAGTTATCAACATGTAAAAGTGCGATTACGACCGAGATCAACCCTAAAATGTTAACAATTAAGTATTGTTTAGATGCATTTTATGACTCTCATCACAACCCCCAACTAGCTTATTGCTAGTCCCTAGCAATTCAAGCGAAAGGCATGAAATGAATTCTTTATTTAGAAATCAAAACAAAATACAGCAATGCTGGCGTTAACCAAGGGTGATTCAAAAATCTATCTCAAAAATCATGCATAACATACAGCACATAGAATCATTAAATATCACTCAGGTCCAAGAATAATCCAAATGTCAACCTTAAAATCGTTATCGACTCTTACCATCCATCTTACCACAATACATTAGTCCGAACACCCGGATGATTTTATGCACAACATAGCATGAATACAAGTCTTGGCCTCTAAAAACATATTAATTTGCGTGACATCAATCACAAATCAAGCTCCATATGCTCACTTTTCAAATCACTCTCCACTATGTAGAAAAATCACACTTCATCGGATCAATATGTCTTTAATAAGCTTGCAACATTAGGCTAGGGTAAAGGTCAAGAAAGAATGGGAAAGTTTAAACAAATAAAAGAACTAAGTCTCTTAATTTAAACACAACCACTTTAAGCACAAGATAACCTTACTTCAACACCCAACTCTTTCAACCATTTTTCGAGCATTTCTGGCAATAAATCACCATTTTTTTTTCTTCTTTCTTTGCCATAATTCATTTTTTTTATATTTTTTTTGTTTTGGCATAAGACCATTCACCTCCTCTTTCATTCTTTTCTTTTCTTTTCCACAACCCCCAACTTATCTCTTTTAATGTACTTGGGTTATGGTAGTAATATTTTTTCATATTTCCACCCTTACTCCTTTTAAGTGCTTCTCACAACATGTGTATAACTAAGTTCTTTTAAAAGAGAGGTAAGGATAAAATATTTTTAGGCTCATAAAGGTAAGTAAATGGTTTATCGAAAGAAACAAGGCTCAATTTTTCTTTTCAAGAAAAAAAACTCAAATAGGTGACTAGCGATAAATATAACAAGGGTAAGTTTAAAAAGGCTCAAACGGTCCAAAAATGGCCTATATCATATCCTAAGTAGTGTGCATTCTATGATTTTCGCCTCAAGTGATTATCAAATAAGTTCTAGAGCTTGTAGAGACCGCAAAAGTATTCACAAAACAACCGGGCATTAAACTTTTCCAAATGCTTTAGACTAATCATGCAATCTTACCACAAACCAGAGTCTCAAACCAAAGAAAAATTGACACTTAATTTATTCTCAAAGCGAAGCAAGATTTAACTTCTTCTAAATGCTATATGCTATCTCGATTAAGCTCATATCATTGACATGTGAATTAACTCCAAGGCTAACACAAAACATGCTAAAAACAAACAAACAAATTTTTTTTTTTTATCCTAACAACGAAAAGAAAGAAAGTGACACCAAGTAGTTCAATGAAAAAAAAAATATATGTTTCCTCCACCCCCAACCTAAACATCGCATTGACCTCAATGTAAAAGAAAAAGGAAAGGAAACTCCCTGTGTGGCCAAAAATGCTCAAAAGCTGAAAATTGCGCACCATCAATTGAACTGCATACCGTTCTTTTCACTGAAATCAACTAGAAACTAAAAATTAAAATAGACTTAACACAACCAAAATTCAAAGTTAATAAAGACTTGACAACAAAATATTAATATTTTTTTTTTAAAATTTGAAGTAAACTAAAAACTAATAATTAAGATTGAATGAAAACTAACTAAAAACAGAACAAAAATTAAAAGGAATAACGTACCTTTGTTGTGTGGTCAATGTGAATAGACCGGATCCATAAGTGGAATGTCTTCCATCTCCGGATCATGTCTATCAATTAAGATCTTAAGTCGTTGACCGTTTACTTTAAAAACCCGACCATCTCTAGTATCCTCAATTTCTACTGCTCCATTTTCAAAAACATTTTTTACTATAAAAGGGCCGGTCCATCTTGACCGAAGTTTTCCAGGATGCTTATGAAGTCTAGAGTCGTATAAGAATACCCGATCATTGGGTTTAAATGTTTTCCTCAAAATGTTTTTGTCATGGAATACTTTCATCTTAGCCTTATAGATTCTAGAATTTTCATAAGCATCGTTTCTTAATTCTTCTAACTCGGTCAGCTGATATTTTCGAAGTTTACCCGCTTCGCCCATGTCAAAATTGAAAGACTTGATGGCCCAATAAGCTCGATGCTCGAGCTCCACGGGTAAGTGGCAAGGCTTTTCAAAAACAAGCCGATAGGGTGACATACCTAAGGGAGTTTTAAAGGCTGTACGGTAAGCCCAAAGCGCATCAGTTAGTCTCAAAGACCAATCTTTGCGATCGGGGTTAACCGTTTTTTCTAAAATTTGTTTAATCTCCCTATTAGCAAGCTCTACTTGTCCACTAGTCTGAGGATGATAGGCAGTAGAGAATTTATGTAATACCCCAAATTTTTTCATTAAAGCTTCAAAGGAACGGTTGCAAAAATGTGTACCTCGATCACTAATTATAGCACATGGTGTACCAAATCGAGATAACACCTTTTCTTTAAGGAATTTAATCACCGTTCCATTATCATTGTTTCGACAAGCTGCTGCCTCTACCCACTTGGATACATAATCTATTGCTACAATGATATACTGGTACCCGAAGGAAGGAGGGAAGGGTCCCATGAAATCGATGCCCCAACAATCAAAGATTTCAATCACTAAAATAGGGTTCAGGGGCATCATATTTCGGCGAGACACAGCTCCTAACTTTTGACATCTTTCACAAGAGCGACAATAGGTGTTTGTATCTTTAAACAAAGTAGGCCAATAAAATCCACACTGCAAAATTTTTGCAGCAGTTTTTTTCATCGAAAAGTGGCCTCCACAAGCTTGGGAGTGACAAAATTCTAAGACACTCGAAATCTCTTCATTAAGGATGCAACGCCTTAGAATTTGGTCAGGGCAGTACTTGAAAAGATAGGGGTCATCCCAATAAAAATTACGTGCCTCATATAAGAATTTCCTCTTGTCTTGAGTGCTCCAATCCATAGGTATCTCACCTGTAGCCAAATAATTTACGATGTGAGCAAACCATGGTAGAGAAGTAATAGAGAGTAATTGCTCATCGGGAAAATCATCTTTGATTGGCATGTCATCACAAGTGTCCTCAAAAGTGAGTCTGGATAAATGGTCAGCTACTACATTCTCCACTCCTTTTTTATCCTTGATGGTGATATCAAATTCTTGCAAGAGGAGGATCCATCGGATTAGTCGTGCCTTAGCATCCTTCTTCGTAAGAAGATACTTGAGGGCTGCATGATCTATAAAAATAAGGATAGGAGAACCAATTAGATGAGCACGAAATTTATCTAAAGCAAATACTACAGCTAGCAACTCTTTTTCAGTTGTAGAGTAATTCATTTGAGCACTATTTAAAGTCTTACTAGCATAGTAAATGACAAAAGGTTTACCTTCCCTTCGCTATCCAAGAACAGCACCTACAGCGTAGTCACTAGCATCGCACATGATTTTAAAAGGTAAAGTCTAATCTGGCGACTGCATTATAGGTGCGGAAGTAAGCTTGCCAATCAACGTTTTAAAGGCCTCTTGAGAAGCTTGACTCCACTCAAAGGGGGTATCTTTAACTAGGAGGGCGCATAGCGGTCTAGATATTTTTGAAAAATTTTGTATGAACCTCCTATAAAAACCAGCATGACCAAGGAAAGATCTCACATCCTTTATTGTCTTAGGGGCAGACAACTTAGAGATTAACTCAATCTTAGATTGATCAACCTCTATTCCTTTAGAAGAGACAATATACCCTAAGACAATACCGGATGGTACCATGAAATGGCACTTTTCTCAATTTAAAACCAATTCTTTTTCCTCACAGCGAATTAATACTCTTTCTAAATTCATTAAGCATGTTTCAAATGAAGATCCAAAAATAGTTAGGTCATCCATAAAAACCTCCATGCAATTTTCAACCATGTCACTAAAAATGCTCATCATGCAGCGTTGAAAAGTAGCAGGGGCGTTACATAATCCGAATGGCATTCTACGAAAAGCATAGGTGCCAAAGAGACAAGTAAAGGTGGTCTTTTCTTGGTCTTCTAATGCAATTTCTATTTGATAGTAACCAGAATAACCATCTAGAAAACAGTAGAAGGGATGACCAGCTACACGCTCAAGAATTTGATCAATAAAAGGGAGTGGGAAGTGGTCTTTCTTGGTGGCAGCATTTGATTTTCTATAATCAATGCACACACACCACCCATTCACAAGTTTGGTAGGGACTAACTCTCCTAGGTCATTTTTTATCACAGTGACTCCGGACTTTTTTGGGACGACTTGCGTAGGGCTTACCCACTTACTATCAGCTATGGGATATATAATACCCGCATCTAATAGTTTCAGTACTTCATTTTTCACTACTTCTTTCATAGTGGGGTTAAGCCTACGTTGAGGGTCTCTAAGAGGACTAGTTCTTTCATCCAGATTTATTTTATGGGAGCAGATTAGGGGACTAATTCCCTTTAAATCAGCCATGCTCCATCCCAGGGCTGATTTGTGTTCATTTAAAGTTTGAATTAATCTCTTACCTTGGGTCTCAGTTAATTCAGAAGAAATTATAACAGGAAAGGTATCACCTGGACCGAGAAAGACATGTTTTAGACCCTTAGGTAGTGGCTTCAATTCGACTTTAGGTGCTTCCACACTTGAGGGGACTTGAGTCTTGCTTCTTTCGGGCAGCTCCTCAAACCTTGGTTGCCATACCCGATTTCCATAATGCTGAGATTTGTCAAAAATAACACATATATCAATTATATCAGTTTTATCATCAAATAAATCTATCTCAGAATTAACAAGAAAATTTTCAAGAGGGTCATAATCATGAGTTAAGAAAACTCCCTCATTGACGAGTGACTCGATCATGTAAAGCTGGTGGTTTTCGTCCTCATCTTCGGGCTATTTTGCAACATTGAAAATATTTACTTCAAGGGTCATGTTGCCAAAGGACAGTTTCATGAGACCATTCCTACAATTTATTAGAGCATTTGCAGTAGCAAGAAAAGGTCTACCCAAAATCAAAGGGATTTTAGAGTTAGTGTCTACAGCAGAAGTAGTATCAAGAATTAAGAAATCAACAGGATAATAAAATTTATCAATTTGAATCAAAACATCCTCAACCACACCTCGGGGTACCTTGACTGAGCGATCAGCCAATTGTAATACCACGCCGGTTGGTTTGATTTCTCCTAACCCCAGCTGTAAGTAAATGGAAAATGGCATCAGGTTTACACTAGCTCCCAGATCTAGTAAGGCTTGTCCAACCTCATGATTTCCAATGCTGCAAGCAATGGTAGGACAGCCCGGATCTTTGTATTTTGGGGGAATTCTTCGCTCAATTAGTGCACTAACTTGCTCAGTTAGGAAAGCTGTTTTCTTGACATGATGTTTCCTCTTAATTGTGCATAAATCTTTGAGAACTTTTGCATAGGTGGGGACTTGTTTAATCACATGCAAAAGGGGAAGATTAAGTTTCACTTGCCTTAAGTTCTCAAGGATTTCATCATTCATTTCCAGATTTTTCTTGTTGGATTTTAAGGCTTGGGGGAATGGGGCCTTAACAGGACTTTGGTCACTTCAGGGTCTTTAGGCAACTTGGTCTCACTACTGGTTTGACCCTTCACATTCTCGGGTTTATTCTCTGGTGGAATGTGTAGTGACTTACCTCTTCGGGTCACAATGGCATTTACATTTTTCACATTTTCTTGTGCCATATGTTGACCGTGAGGAATGGACTGAGCTTGAGCAGGGAACTTACCTCGCTCAGTCACACTCAAGGAGCTCATCAATTTAGACACTTGGCTCCTTATTTCTTTGTTTTCCTCAACCAACTGTGTAATTAATGCCTCACACTTTTGGTTTGTCTTGCCTTGTGCTTCTATAAAAGTATGTAAAGAGTCTTCTAAAGAGTTCCTAGAAGATGAGGGTGCATGATAAGGTGCTGGGTACGATCTAGGGGGCTGCACATGCTGCTGATTTTCAGGTTTCCAACTGAAGTTGGGGTGATTTCGCCACCCCGGATTATAAGTGTTAGAGAAGGGTGCTGAGGGCTTCTTGTACATGCCTAAGGTATTGCATTGTTCCTCGTACAGCCCTCTCATGTCAACAAAAGTGGGACAATCTTGGGCGGGATGATCAACCCCGCCACACACAAAACATGATTCTAAAGGTTCGGCCTGATTAACCATGTGTGTTGGTTTTTTCGTTTTTAATGCCTCCAACTCTCTAGTAAGCATTTCGACCTTGGCCTTGAGGTTATCCTCTTCCCTAAGATGGTAGATTCCTCCACCACTAGGTCATGACCTATTTGTGCTCTCAGTAGCACTAGGTCCAGTCCATGTGTGAGCTTTCTCAGCAAGCTCATTGAGGTACTCAATAGCCTCATCAGGGTCTTTTTTCAGAAATTCTCCATTACACATCATCTCAACAAATTGGCGTTCTCTATAGGTAAGACCCTCATAGAAATAGCTCACTAAACGCCAATTTTCGTACCCATGATGTGGACGTATACTTAACAGCTCTTTAAATTTCTCCCAAGACTGATACAAAGTCTCGTTTTTCTTTTATGCAAAGGTGGAGATTTGTCTTTTCAAAGCGTTAGTCTTATATTGAGGGAAGTACTTGTTAAAAAAGACTTGGGTCATCTCATTCTGTGACCCAATTGATCGTGGTCTCAGCGAGTATAACCAACTCTTAGCTTTATCCTTTAATGAGAAAGGAAAAAACTTGAGTCTCACGATATCATCAGTTGCATCGTGACTATGGAAAGTCACAACTACTTCCTCAAATTCTCTAATGTGCACATAGGGGTTCTCGTTTTCCATGCCATGAAAAGTAAGGAGAAGTTGTATCATCCCTGTTTTAAAATCTTGATGACGGGTATTGGCTGGAAACATAATGCACGATGGTGTGGCTGTCCGGCTAGGATGTAGGTAATCTTTAAGTGTCCTAGCACCATTCTCATTAGGATTTTCAGCCATGTTAACAAAATCCTCTAAATTCTCTGATGGGGGTGCACTATGGTTTGATCTAGGCGAGGTTTCACCAATGGAGGTGGAAGGAGAGGGTAACTCTAATTCGGGTCCTCTAATGAATCTACCTCGCGAATCTCTCGGTCTAAGCATGCACCAATTAATTTAGAGGGGGAATAAATAAATAAAACAAATAAATAAAAACAAAAATAATAAACAGATAAATAAAACAGAATAATAAACAAATAAATAAAAACAGAATAATAAACATATAAATAAAACAGAATAATAAACAAATAAATAAAAACAAAATAATAAACAGATAAATAAAACAGAATAATAAACAAATAAATAAAAACAGAATAATAGACAGAATAATAAAACAGAATAATAAACAGGTAAATAAAAACAGAATAAAATAATAAACACATAAATAAAAATAGAATAATAAAGAAAAATTAGAAAATCAAAACAAAAGTAAAGGAATAATATTGCCGTATTTACAAACTGCTGAAAAGAAAAATATTTACGATTTTTTTTTTGGTTTTTTTTTTTTTTTCTTTTTACCGTCACACTCAAAGTTGACAAGTTTCCTTATACTTAAGAGCGTTTCCCCGGCAACGGCGCCAAAATTTGATTATGCCCAAAGTATAACACGGTTATTGTAGTACGGCTTTGGGGTGTCGATTCCACAGGGAAACAAGTTAAGTACAAAGGAAAATGTGTGAACCTTAAAACAAACGATAAAAGTTAAACTCAAGATTTTTAAGCTTTGATAGTGAAATAATGTAAAGGAAAATTGCGTAAATGTAAATGAAATATAAATGAGAAATAACAAGGTTCCGGGAATCCTCCTTAGGTTTGTTCCCTATTTCCACTCTTGATTCAATTGATTTTATCTCGATTGCAAGTTTCAACTCCCAAACAAGCAATCGGAATATATTCAATCAAGCACATTTACAACTCTTATATAATTGCTACGAATTAATCATTGATTTCGGTTCATGCACACATGACCGATCTTAAAGATTATCAAGAAACGACAATATATCTTAAAAGACAATATCGCAATAATGGACAATCAATAAGATAAATCTATCGGAATCAATCACATCCAAGCAACCTCATTGGAGGAGAAGGATGCAATCACCGGATTAAGAGAGTCTAAAAGAAGAAGAATAAGAAGTACATCTATCACATGAACTCAAATCTTCTTACTTAATCAATGAATAATTCATAAACAATATTTAACAATAAATCCATACAACTGAATCAAGAACAAGAAATAAAGAACAAGAAATCCCTAAAGATTCATCCCTTTCCCTTGTAAAATGATTAGTTGGCCATGAAAATCAAGGTGGAAGAACAATAAGGATGCTCTCCCCTTGATTTGGCCATGGAGTTCAAGGTGGATGAACAATATGGATGTTCTCCCCTTGATTTGCAACCAAAGAAAACTTAGAAATAAAATGGAAGAATGCTGGATTTGAATCCCTTGAATCCTCTCTTTTTTCTCTCTTCCTTGCTTTCTCTCTTCAATGCCCAGCTGCACACTCCATAAAGATATATTTATAGAGCATGAGGGGGGTGTTTTGGTCTTGGAGAATGTCATTTGCTTGCCCTAATCCGGTCAAGAGGCGAGTGGGCCATGCTGTACGCCTGGGCCTGCTGTGCATCTGGGCCTGCTGTGCTGGCCTGAACTGTTTCCACTAAAACTGCCATAACTTTCTCTAGAAAAATCCTTTTTACGAACCATAAAATTCTCCAGAAAATAGACTTCTGGATCTTTCTAAGAATATATGGCTCATCATCTGGTTCTTCCTACATCAATACAGTTTAATCTGCAAAGATGATTGATCTGTACGGGAAATTCTGGCAATTCAGTGAAACTTCTTCAGCTTGTATGCAGAAGTGCACACACTAGTGTGCCTACCCTTAACTTGCTCCAAAGTGATGCACACACTTGTGTGCAGTCTTTTAACTTACTGTACTTTATTACTCCAGCATTAGTTTAGAGTTTAACCATATTTGAATCATGTTTGGACACGTCTAAACCTTGGACAAAAATGAGCACCGACACCCAAGATCTTTTGGTGCTTTAAACATGGATCGCTTTATTATCTCTTTTGTACTCAAAGCACCTGAAAATGCATCGAATTAAGTCAATGATTTATGAATATCACTTTAGAGTTATCAACATGTAAAAGTGCGATTACGACCGAGATCAACCCTAAAATGTTAACAATTAAGTATTGTTTAGATGCATTTTATGACTCTCATCATATCTCCTTTCTCATCTCCATATCATTGGGAATACAAATTCTATTCCCCAATACCACCATATCATCTTTTCTAATTCTAAACTCATTTGGCTTCCCACTCAATACTTCCTGTCTGATCTTCTCTATCCCTTCATCTCTACCCTGCATCTGTAATAAACGATCAATAATAGAAGATTGTACCACTATATTTTCCATCAATACTCCTCTATCATTGATGCTCAATTGCATCCTCATTTTTCTTAATTCTATCATCAAGCTAGTATTATGACTCCCAATAGCAGTTAAACTTCCTATAGCCTTTTTACTCAATGCATCAGCTACTACATTAGCATTTCCTGGATGATAATAAATTGTACAGTCATAATCACTAATCAACTCCATCCACCTCCTCTGTCTCAAATTCAACTCTTTCTGGATAGGTAAATGCGTCAAACTTTTATGATCAGTAAAAATTTCACAATTGGCTCCATACAGATGACGTCTCCAAATCTTCAAAGCAAAAACTATGGCAGCCAATTCAAATCATGGGTCAGGTAATTCCTCTCATAGTTCTTCAATTGCCTAGATGCATAAGCTATAACTCTTCTATGTTGCATCAACACACATCCCAGCCCCTGATGTGACGCATCACTATATACCACAAATCTTTCATCATCAAAAGGAAGCACTAATACCGGAGCAGTAGTCAATTTTTCTTTTAATAGCTGAAAACTCCTTTCACATTCTTCTGACCACCTAAACTTCACTTCCTTCCTGGTCAATCTAGTCAATGGTCCAGCAATCATAGAAAATTTTTGAATAAACCTCCTATAATAATCAGCTAACCCCAAAAGCTTCTAACTTCAGTTACATTAATGGGTCTTTCCCAATTCAATACTGCTTCTACTTTCTGTGGGTCAACTACTATTCCCTCTCCTGACACAACATTCCCCAAGAAAGATATTTTACTCAACCAAAACTCACACTTAGAGAATTTTGCTTATAATTTCTCTCACCTTAGAATTTCCAACACTATCTCTAAATGTTGCATATGCTCCTCTTCATTCTTGGAATATACTAGAATATCATCAATAAACACAATCACAAATCTATCCAAGAATAGTTTAAATACCCAATTCATTAGATCCATAAATGCTGTAGGAGCATTAGTCAATCCAAATGGCATCACAAGGAACTCATGATGGCCATAATGTGTCCTAAAAGCAGTCTTAGGCACGTCCCCCTCCTTTATCCTTAATTGATGATAACCCATCTTAGAGAACACCATAGCTCCTTATAACTATTTGAATAAATCATCTATCCTAGACAAAAGATATCTATTCTTGATGGTGATCTTATTCAACTGTCTATAATCAATAAACAACCTCATTGCTCCATCATTTTTCTTGACAAACAACACAGGGGCTCCCCAATGTGACATACTAGGTTGAATAAACTATTTATCTAGCAACTCTTGAAGCTGAACTTTCAACTCTCTCAATTCAGCTGGTGCCATTCTATAAGGTGCTATAAATATGGGTGCTGATCCCGAAATCACCTTAATATAAAACTCAATCTCCCTATTGGGAGGCAAACTAGACAACCCTTCAGGGAATACATAAAAAAATCTTTCACTACCAAGATTTCTCCTAACTTCCTACTCTCTTTGCTAGAATCCACCACATATGCCAAATACCCCTCACAACCCTTCTTCAACCATTTACTAGCAGTTAAGGCAAAAATAAGACAGTTAACAAGTATCTTACGTTCTCCCTGAAAATTAAACTCCTCCTATCCAGGTATCTTGAACACCACATTCTTTCTAAAACAATCTACCCAAGCATGATATGCAGATAACTAATTCATCCCCATAATTAAATCAAAATATGTCATAACTAAAGGCAATAAATCAACTTTAAATTCCATCAGCCATATTAATCACACAATTTTGATAAACTGTCCTGATAATAACTCTATCATGATGAGAGTCATAAAATGCACCTTAACAGCACTTAATTATTGGCATTTGAGGGTTGATATAGGTTTTAATTGCACTTTTATACGTTAACAACTCTAAAGCGTCATTCTTGGATCAATGATCTATTTTGGTGCATTTTCAGGTACTTTAAGTTTAAAAGAGATAGAAAAACTATCATTGCTTGAAGCACTAAGATTAAATGCATATCAAGGTGAAGGAGTGGTTACGGAAGGATAAAATGAAGAGAACCTCCACCAACCAATGAGAGCCGCGGCCTGGACTAGTGAAGGTCGCGGCCTCCAGAAGTTAATCTAAAAGAGCCAAGAAGACCATCAGCCAGAGCCGCGGCCTGGACTAGGCAGGGTCGCAGTGCCCAGAAGGTCCTCCAGCCAAAGATCATGTGGGGCTGTGGCACAAGGAAGAGAGAGCCGCGGCACGCACACAGTCCCCCTTCTCCGAGTTATGACCTAATTAGGACTTTAATGAGTATTTAAGCCCTAAAACACCCTTGTACCCATTGTATTATATATAGATCACTTAGGGTTTGAGAAAAAAACATCTTTGAAGTCTGGAAAACTCAAGAAGGCTACCACACTCTTCTCCATCAAAGTGTTCAACCATGAACTTCATGGCGAACTAATCTCCAAGCAAGGCGAAGGGATGAATCCCTAGGTGTAGTTGTTCTTATTTTCCTTTATTGATTCAGTTGTAGTTGGGATTTATTATCAAAACATTGTTATGTGTTACTCTTTTATCTAATTAAAGGATTTTCTCTTAATCTGGTGATTGCATCTTTATCTTTAATATAAGTCTAGTCATGCTCTTCTTATGTCAAGATTATTGGATGTGATTAAGTCTGGTAGATTTATCTTTTAGGTTTGTCCATTACTGCGATATTGTCGTTAAGATATATTGTCTTTTCTTGATAAACCTATAGGATATGTCATGTATGCTTAAATTGAAAGTAAGAGTAATTCATATCAATTACATTAGAATTTATATGTGCTTTAGTTGAATATTTATCAATTGTTTGTTTGGGACGTGAAACTTTTAATCGAGATAAAACAATTAAATCAAGATTGGAATAAGGCAACAAACCTTGTTGTTTCTTTATCATATACTTCAATCTATTTACACAATTACTTCATCATTCATATCTTCTCACTTGATTATTATCGTTCATGTTAAGGTTTGCACTTTTCCTTTGTAGATCGTTTTTCCCTGTGGAATCGACACCCCAAAGCTGTGCTACATGTTGTGAGTTTTAAATTACTCGCAAGTGCACGAGTCGTTTGCAATATAGTGTTGTGCAAGTGCGAGATCGAATCCACAGGGAATTGTGTTGTAAAAATATTTTTATCTAAACTAAGCCTATTTTAACCTAGTTCCAAGTTTTGAATTGTCTTTTGCAAAACAAATATAAACTAAACTAAATTGATTTAAAGACTAATAATAAAAACATCAAGGTTTCTGAATCCACCCCACCAAAGTAAAACATATATCTTCATGTTCTATATAAAAATAATCTATCAAAACATTCCATGAATCCAACTTTAAACAAATCACAACAAATATCCCAATTAAACCAAAATAATCCAATGTATCCGCTTTTAACAAATCACAAAGGATATCCAATTTAATCAAAAATGATTCAATGTATCCATCAAATGAAACACACGGAATATCCAACAGAACAATTTAAACGCAACCAATCATAAGATTTTACTCAAATAATTGAACAGAACATTTATACTAAAAAACATCATAATTGTATAAACAAATCTGAAAATATTATGCCAAACAACGACGAGGCTTCATCTTCAACCTTAGCTGAAGATTTTAGCCACTCATAATCATGAAACTAAAGTTCAAAATAACAGCGCTAAACATTAAACTTTAAAACTAAAAAAAGCAGTAAATTAAAAACTGACTATACATGGGGAGAAATTCCACTCGCTGTTGGGCGGCGCTTCCCCTCGTAGTAGCAAAGCCTTTGGAGATCCACCAGAATGCTAGTAGAAGTCCTCCAAATTGCACCAAAATGGCACTTGGATTGCCTACTAAAGATGAAGTGAAGAGGGGCTTATATAGGGAAACATCACAAGTGCAATGTGTTTCCAATCCGATGTAGGATACTGCAGATTCCAGCTTTTGCTCTTTGACCTTTGTCTACTAAAACTGCCATAACTTTCTCTAAAAAAATAATTTTATTGATCCGTAAAATTCCCCAGAAAATAGACATCCGGATCTTTCCAAGCATATATGGCTCATTGATTATGCCCAAAACTTAACACGGTATTGTAGTATAGCTTTGGGGTGTCGATTCCACAAGGAAACAAACTAATTACACAACAAGGTGTAAACCTCGACATAAACGATAAAAGTTAAAGTGATAAAATCTGAATTGTTGATTGTGTAAATAATTGATGGATAATAAATAAAGAAACAAAAAGGTTCCACAAATCCTCCCTAGGTTTGTTGCCCTAATCCTAACTTGATTCAATTGTTTTTATCTCGATTGCAAGTTTCACATCCCAAACAAGCAATCGGCAAATATTCAGTTAAAGCACATGTATAAACCCTAATGTAATTGATATGAATTATTCTTTACTTTTAAGCACACATGACCTAACTTATAAATTGTCAAAAGACGACGATATATCAAAATGACAATATCGCAGCAATGGACAAATCTACAAAAGATCTACCATACTCAATCACACCCATACAAATACACATAAGAAGAGCATGACTAAACTTATATGGAAAAGAAGCATGCAACCACCAGACTAATAAGAAATTTACTAATTAAATTAAACAATAAATCATAATAATGTTTAATGAAAATAATTCCAAACTACAACTGAATCAAATAAAGGAAAATAAGAGCAACTACACCTAAAGATTCATCCCTTCGCCTTGCTTGGAGATTAGTTGGCCATGGAGCTTATGCTTTCTTGAGTTGCCTTCGGCCTCTCAACGATCATCACCTCCTTGGTAGCGAAAGCTTCGGCGATTCCTCAGCTTGCCCTCCAAAAGCATACTTTAGATTCCTCCTAAAGGCCCTCTGGATTGCTCGTAAAGGCTCTCTGGATTCACTCTCTGATGATTTCAGATCAGCTCCGATTCTCCGATTGATGCCTAAAGCTGAAGTGGAGTGGGTCTTATATAGGCAAACTCCCGGAGTGCTATGTGTTTTCTAACCGATGTGGGATACTGCCCGATTGTGCTCGATTGCAGCCTTAGTGCGCTCGATCGCAGTATAGGCAGCAGTCCATCTTGTCCTTCCAGAAGCATGGGATCTTGCCCTTTTAAGCAACAATCACTTCTTTTTCTCTTTTAAACTCAAAGTACCTGAAAATTGCACTGAAATAAGTCAGTGGTCCAATAATATTACTTTAGAGTTATTAACACATAAAAGTGCAATAAAGACCGAGATCAATCCTAAAATGCTAACAATTAACCACTGTTGAGAAGCATTTTACGACTCTCATCACAACCCCCAACTAGCTTATTGCTAGTCCCTAGCAATTCAAGCGAAAACAAGAGATGAATTCTACGGTGGGAATCAAAGTAAATGAAAAGCAATATTAGTGTTAACCAAAAGTAATTCACATTTTGTCTCAAAAATTGCACATAACACACGGCACAAAGAATCATTAAATTTCACCCAAATCCAAAAGTAATCCAAACATTAATCTTAAAATCGTTATTGACTCTTAACATCCATCTTACCACAAACCATTAATCCCAACACCCGAATGATTTTATGCATAACATTCATGAATACAAGTCTTGGCCTCTACAACATGATAAATTTTGTGACGTCAATCACAAAAACAAGCTCCATATGCTTACATTTCAAACCACTCTCTACTATTGTAGAAAAATCACACTACATTGGATCAATAGGTCTTTAATAAATATGTAATGTTAGGCTAAGGTAAAGGTTAAGAAAGAACGGGAAGGATTCAACAAGTAAAAGAACTTAATCTCTTAGTTTTGAACATAATTCTTTAAGCACTGGACAACCTTACTTTAACACCCAACTTTTTCGACCATTTTTCATTTTTTTTCCTTCAAAATCGCCACTTTTCTTTTCTTTTCTTCTTTCTTTGCCGTAATTCACTTTTCTTTTGTATTTTGGCATAAGACCATTCAACTCCTTTTTCATTTTTCTTTTCTTTTACATAACCCCCAACTAATCTCCTTTAATGTACTTGGGTTATGGTAGTGATATTTTCTCATATTTCCATCCTTACTCCTTTTAAGTGCTTCTCAACAAATGTGTATAGCTAAGTTATTTTAAGAGAAAGGTAAGGATAAAATATTCTCTTTAGGCTCATAAAGGTGAGTAAATGGGCTATTGAAAGAAACAAAGCTCACTTTTTTTTCAAGAAAAGGCTCAAATAGGTGAGTAGTAATAAATATAGCAATGGTAGGTTTAACATGCTTAAACGGTCCAAAAATAGCCTATATCATATCCTAAGTAATGTGCATTCTAGGAATTCGCCTCAAGTGGTTATCAAGTAAGTTCTAGAGCTTGTCGAGACCACAAAAATATTCACAAAATAATCACACATAAAACTTTTCTAGATGTTTAAGACTAATCATACTATCTTACCACAAACTAAAGTCTCAAACCAAATCAAGATTGACACTTAAATTATTCTCAAACTGAAGCAAGATTTAATTTCTTCTAAATGCTATATGCTATCTCAATTAAGTTTATATCATTGACATGTAAATTGACTCTAAGGCTAACACAAAGTATGCTAAACGCAAACAAAGACGACACCAAGCAATAAAGGAAGATGACACCACGCAGTTCAATGAAAGAAAAAATAATATGTTTCCTCCACCCCCAACTAAAAAATTACATTATCCTCAATGTTAAAGAAAAGGTAAAGGAAACTCCCTTTGTATGCAACAGTGCACGGAAGCTGAAATTTGTGCACCTCCATATGAACTGCATGCTAAACTACTTGTTGAAAGTCCGATCTAAAACATAGCACAAACAAAAAGAAAGCAACTATGGTGTACCATTAAGACTCCCACCGTGTGTTAGCACACTAAAAATTAAAATTAAAATGCAGTCAATAAAAAAACAAAACAAACAAAGAAAACAAAAGAAGGAAAAATAAAAGTAAAACGTATATTTGTTGTGTGGTCAAGCTGAATAGACAAGATCCATGAGTGGAATGTCTTCCACTTCCGGATCTTGCCTATCAATTAAGATCTTAAGTCATTGACCATTGACTTTAAAAATTTGACCATCCCTAGTATCCTCAATTTCTACCACCCCATTTTCAAAAACAGTTTTCACTACAAAAAGGCCGGTCCACCTCGACCGAAGTTTTTCATGATGCTTATGGAGTCTAAATTCGTATAAAAGCACCCGATCATTAGGTTTAAACATTTTCCTCAAAATATTTTTATCATGGAATACTTTCATCTTAGCCTTATAGATTCTAGAGTTCTCATAAGCGTCATTCCTTAACTCCTCTAACTCGGTCAACTGATATTTCCAAAGCTTACCGGCATCTCCTATGTAAAAATTAAAAGATTTGATTGCCCAATACGCTCGATGCTCGAGCTCTACAGGTAAGTGGAAAGGCTTTCCAAAAACAAGCCGATAAGGTGACATACCTAAGGGAGTTTTAAAAGCTATACGGTAAGCCCAAAGCACATCAACTAGTCTCAAAGACCAATCCTTGCGATTCAGGTTAACTGTTTTTTCTAAAATTTGTTTAATCTCCCTATTAGCAAGCTCTACTTGCCCACTAGTTTGAGGATGATAAGCAGTAGAAATTTTATGTAACACCCCATATTTTCTCATCAAAGCTTCAAAAGAATGGTTGCAAAAATGTGTACCTCGATCACTAATTATAGCACGTGGTGTACCAAATCGAGATAACACATTTTCTTTAAGAAATTTAATTACCGTTCTATTATCATTGCTTCGGTAAGCTGCTGCCTCTACCCACTTAGATACATAATCTATTGCCACGATGATATATTGGTATCCAAAGGAAGGAGGAAAGGTTCCCATAAAATCAATGCCCCAACAATCAAATATTTCAATTACCAAAATGGGGTTTAAGGGCATCGTATTTCGACGAGACACCGCTCCTAACTTTTGACACTTTTCACATGAGTGACAATAGGTGTTTGCATCTCTAAACAAGGTAGGCTAATAAAATCCACACTGCAAAATTTTTACAGCGGTTTTTTTCATTGAAAACTGGCCTCCACAAGCTTGGAAGTGACAAAATTCTAAAACACTTACAATCTCTTCATTAGGGATGCAACGCCTTAGAATTTGGTCAGGGCAGTACTTGAAAAGATAGGGGTCATCCCAAAAGAAATTATGTACCTCATATAAGAATTTCCTCTTGTCTGGAGCGCTCCAATCCATTGGTATCTCACTTGTGGCCAAATAATTCACGATGTGAGCAAACCATGGTAAAGAAGTAACAGAGAGTAAATGCTCATTAGGAAAGTCATCCTTAATTGGTGTGTCATCGTAAATGTTCTCAAATGTGAGCCTCGAGAGATGGTCAGCTACTACGTTCTCCATTCCTTTCTTGTGTTTGATGGTAATGTTGAATTCTTATAGGAGTAGGATCCATCATATTAAGCGTGCCTTAGCATCCTTCTTTGTAAGAAGGTATTTGAGAGCCGCATGATCTGTAAACTTAAGGATAGAAGAACCAATTAAGTATGCACGAAATTTATCTAAAGCAAATACTACAACTAGCAATTCTGTTTCAGTTGTGGAGTAATTCATCTGAGTACTATTCAAAGTCTTACTAGCATAGTAAATCACAAAAGCTTTTCCCTCTCTTCACTATCCAAGAACAGCACCTACAGCGTAGTCACTAGCATCACACGTGATTTCAAAGGGTAAATTCCAATCAGGTGACTGCATTATAGGTGTTGAAGTAAGCTTGTCAATCAGTGTTTTAAAGGCCTCTTGACAAGCTTGAGTCCACTCAAATGGGACATCTTTAATTAGGAGGGCACATAGTGGTCTAGATATGTTGGAAAAATTTTGTATGAACCTCCTATAAAAGCCAGCATGACCAAGGAAAGATCTCACATCCTTTATTTTCTTAGGTGTAGGCAATTTAGAGATTAATTTAATCTTAGATTGATCAACCTCTATTCCTCTAGAAGAGACAATATACCCTAAGACAATACCGGATGGTACCATGAAATGACATTTTTCCCAGTTTAAAACCAATTCTTTTTCCTCACATCGAATTAATAATCTTTCCAAATTCATTAAGCATGTATCAAATGAAGATCCAAAAACAGTTAGGTCATCCATAAAAACCTCCATGCAATTTTCAACCATGTCACTAAAAACATTCATCATGCAACGTTGAAAAGTTGCAAGTGCATTACACAATCCAAATGGCATTCTACGAAAAGTGTAAGTACCAAAGGGACAAGTAAAAGTGGTTTTATCCTGATCTTCTAATGCAATTTCAATTTGATAATAGCCAGAATAACCATCTAAGAAACAGTAAAAGGAAGACCAGCTACACTCTCAAAAATTTGATCAATAAAAGGGAGTGGGAAGTGGTCTTTTCGGGTGGCAGCATTTAATTTTCTTTAATCAATGTACATACGCCACCCAGTCGCAAGTTTGGTAAGGACTAAGTCTCCTAGGTCATTCATTACCACAGTGACTCCAGACTTTTTGGGACCGACTTGTGTAGGACTTACCCATTTACTATCAGCTATGGAATATATAATACCCACATCTAACAGTTTCAGCACTTCATTTTTCACTACTTCTTTCACAGTGGGGTTAAGTCTACGTTGAAGGTCTCTACGAGGACTAGTTCCTTTATCCAAATTTATTTTATGGGAGCAGATCAGGGGACTAATTCCCTTCAAATCAGCCATGCTCCATCCTAAGGCTGATTTACGTGCAATTAAGGTCTGAATTAATTTCTCACATTGGGTCTCAGATAATTCAGATGAAATAATAACAAGAAAGGTATCACCTGGACCGAGAAAGGCATACTTTAAACCCTTAAGTAGTGGGTTCAATTCGAGATTCGGTGCTTCCACACTTGAGGGGATTTGTTTTTTGCTACTTTCAGGCAACTCCTCGAACCTTGGGTGCCATGCTCGAGTGCCATAATCATAAGATTTATCAAAAACAGCACAAATATTAACTATATCAGTCTTATCGTCAAATAAATCAATCTCAGAATTAACAAGAAAACTCTTAAAAGGATCAAAATCATGAGCTATAGAAACTCACTCATCGATGAGTGACTCGATCATGTATAGCTGGTGGTTTTCGTCCTCATCTTTGGGCTGTTTTGCAACATTGAAAATGTTCACTTCTAAGGTCATGTTTCCAAAGGACAGCTTTATAAGGCCATTCCTGCAATTAATAAGAGTATTTGCAGTAGAAAGGAAAGGTTTACCCAAAATCAAAGGAATTCTAGAGTTAGTGTCAATAGCAAAAGTAGTATCAAGGATTAGGAAATCAACATGATAGTAAAATTTATCAATCTGAATTAACACATCCTCTACCACACCCCGGGGTACGTTGACTGAATGGTTAGCCAGTTGTAGCGCCACACCAGGTGGTTTGATTTCCCCTAAACCTAGCTGTAAATAAATGGAAAATGGCATCAGGTTTACACTAGCTCCTAAATCTAGCATGGCTTGTCTAACCTCATGATTTCCAATGCTACAAGCAATGGTAGGACAGCGCAGATCCTTGTATTTTGGGGGAATTCTTTCCTCAATTAAAGCACTAACTTGCTCAGTCAGGAATGCAGTTTTCTTGACATAGTGTGTCCTTTTAATTATGCATAAATCTTTAAGAACTTTTGCATAAGTAGGAACTTGTTTAATCACATGTAAAAGAGGAATATTAAGTTTCGTTTGCCTCAAGTTCTCTAGGATTTCATTATTTAAGTCTATATTTTTCTTGCTTGATTTTAAGGCTTGAGGGAATGGTGCCTTAACAGGACTTTTGGTCACTTCAGGGTCTTTGGACAACTCTGTATTACTACTAGTTTGACCCTTTTCTACATCCTCGGATTCATTCATTAGTGAGATGTGTAGTGACTTAACACTTTGGGTCACAATGGCATTTACATCTTTCAAATTTTCTTATGCCACATGTTGACCGCGAGGTATGGGTTGAGCTTGGGAAGGAAACTTACCTCGCTCAGTCACACTTAAGGAGCCCATTAATTTGGACACTTGGCTCCTAATTTCTTTATTCTCTTCAACCACCTGCGTAATTAATACCTCAACCCTTTGGTTTGTCTTACCTTATGCCTCTATAAAATCTTGTAAGGTGTCTTCTAAGGAGTTCCTAGAGGATGAGGGTGCATGATAAGGTGTAGGGGATGATCTAGGGGGCTGTGCATGCTGCTGATTTTCATATTTCCAGTTGAAGTTGGGGTGATTCCACCACCCCGGATTATAAGTGTTAGAGAAAGGTGCAAGAGGCTTCTTGTACATGCCTAAGGCATTACATTGTTCCTCATGCAGCCCTCTCATATCAACAAATGTGGGGCATTCTTGGGAGAGATGATCTACCCCGCCACATACAAAGCACGGCTCTAAAGACTCGGCATGATTAGCCACATGTGTTTGCTTTGAGCCCTTAGTTTTCAATGCCTCTAACACCCTAGTGAGCAGTTTGACCTTAGCTTTCAGGTTGTCTTCTTCCCTAAGATGGCATATTCCTCCACCATTGGGGTTTCCTATAGGTCGTGACCTATTCGTGCTTTCAGTAGCACTAGGTCCAATCCATGTATGAGCTTTCTTAGCAAGCTCATTAAGGTATTCAATAGCCTCATCGGGTTTTTTTTTGCAAAAATTCCCCATTGCACATCATCTCTACAAATTGGCGTTCTCTATAGGTAAGACCCTCATAGAAATAGCTCACTAAACGCCAATTTTCATACCCATGGTGTGGACACATACTTAACAGCTCTTTAAATTTCTCCCAAGATTGATACAAAGTCTCGTTTTCCTTTTGTGCAAAGGTGGAGATTTATCTTTTCAACGCATTAGTCTTATGTTGAGGGAAGTATTTGTTAAAGAAGGCCCGAGTCATCTCAGTCCATGATCCAATAGATCATGGTCTCAGTGAGTATAGCCAACTCTTAGCTCTATCCTTCAAAGCAAAAGGAAAGAACTTAAGTCACACAATGTCAACAGCTGCACCTTGACTATGGAAAGTCGCAACTACTTCCTCAAACTCTCTAATGTGCACATATGGGTTCTCATTTTCCATGCCATAAAATATAGGGAGTAGCTGTATCATCCTTCTCTTAAGATCTAATTGGGGAATGTTAGCTAGAAACATGATGCAAGATGGTGTGGTTGTGCGTGTAGGGTGGAGGTAATCCTGAAGGGTCCTAGCAGGTTGATCTTCATGTTCACTCATTTCCTCAGGACTAGATGGATTATCAAATAAAGGGTTTAAAAAGTTTAATCCTGACTCTAGCATAGGCCTACAAGCAAATCTACCCAAAGTGTCTCTATATCTAGGCATGCAAGATCACACAATAAAAATTACTATAAAATAGAAAGAATCAAATAAAATAAAATTTTAATGCAGCAAGCTAAAAGAAGGAATTAAGTTACCGCCTTTATAGCTGCTGAAAAGAAAAACTATTTACAGTTCTTCTACCGTCATGTCAAAAGTTGACAATCTTCCTTGTACTTAAGCGCGTTTCCCCGGCAACAGCGCCAAAATTTGATTACACCCAAAACTTAACGCGGTATCGTAGTACAGCTTTGGGGTATCGATTCCACAGGGAAACAAACTAATTACACAAGAAGTTGTAAACCTCAACACAAACGATAATAGTTAAAGTGATAAAATCTGAATTGTTGATTGTGTAAATAATTGATGGATAATAAATAAAGAAACAATAAGGTTTCGAAAATCCTCCCTAGGTTCGTTTCCCTAATCCTAACTTGATTCAGTTGTTTTTATCTCGATTGCAAGTTTCACATCCCAAACAGGCAATCGGCAAATATTCAGTTAAAGCACATGTATAAACCCTAATGTAATTGATATGAATTATTCTTTACTTTTAAGCACACATAATCTAACTTATAAATTGTCAAAAGACGACGATATATCAAAATGACAATATTACAGCAATGGAAAAATCTACAAAAGAGATCTACCGAACCCTATCACACCCAAACAAATGCACATAAGAAGAGCATGACTAAACTTATATGGAAAAGAAGCATGCAACCACCGGACTAATAAGAAATCTACTAATTAAATTAAACAATAAATCATAACAATGTTTAATGAAAATAATTCCAAACTACAACTGAATCAAATAAAGGAAAATAAGAGCAACTACACCTAGGGATTCTGCCCTTCGCCTTGCTTGGAGATTAGCTGGCCATGAAGCTCATGCTTCCTTGAGTTGCCTCCGGCCTCTCAACGATCATCACCTCCTTGGTAGCGAAAGCTTCAGTGATTCCTCAGCTTGCCCTCCAAAAGTATACTTCGAATTCCTCCTAAAGGCCCTATGGATTGCTCCTAAAGGCCCTCTGGATTCACTCTCTGATGATTTCAGATGAGCTCTGATTCTTCGATTGATGCCTAAAGCTGAAGTGGAGTGGGTCTTATATAGGCAAACTCCCGGAGTGCTATGTGTTTTCTAACCGATGTGGGATACTGCCTGAGTGCGCTCGATCGCAGCCTTAGTGCGCTCGATCGCATGTGCGCTCGATCGCAGTTGCGCTACAGAGTACTTCTTGGTCGATGTGGGATGTGCGCTCGATCGCACTGCTTGTGCGCTTGATCGCACAGACAGCAGTCCATCTTGTCCTTCCAGAAGCATGGGATCTTACCCTTTTAAGCAACAATCGCTTCTTTTTCTCTTTTAAACTCAAAGTACCTGAAAACTGCACTGAAATAAGTCAGTGGTCCAGTAATATTACTTTAGAGTTATTAACACATAAAAGTGCAATAAAGACCAAGATCAATCCTAAAATGCTAACAATTAACCACTGTTGAGAAGAATTTTATGACTCTCATCACTCATCTCCTGGTTCTTCCTGAATCAATACAGTTTAATCCTCAAATATGGCTGATCTGTCATGCTGAAATCATGCACAACCTGACCTTTGTGTACTAAAACTGCCATAACTTTCTCTAGAAAAATCATTTTATTGATCCGTAAAATTCCCCAGAAAATAAACATCCGGATCTTTCCAAGCATATATGGCTCATCTCCTGGTTCTTTCTGAATCAATACAGTTTAATCCTAAAAAATGGTTGATCTGTACGAGTAATTCTGACAATTTAGTGAAACTCCTTTCTAAGCTTGTAAACCTGTAAAACAACTCAAAGTAACAAATTACTAAGCTAACAAATGTAAATTAAGGGGCCAAAATATGCATTATTTGGAACTCATCAAATACCCCCAAACTTACATTTTGCTAGTCCCTTAGCAAAACAAAATAAAAAAACTAAATGAAAAACAAAGAACATAAAGATAAGTTCATCACTCATGGTATCCAAAAATTTAAGGGGCACTCAAAACCATGATATTCATTCATGAGCAAGCTTAAAAAGGTAAACCCATCTTTGCAATGAATAGAAATGTTAAAATCTAATTACTTATAGAAGGCAGGTTAAGGCATCACAAGTCTGACACTGTGTAAAGTGAATTAACATATAAAAATGAAGCTTCCAAATAACTCCATTGTGTAAGGTCTCCATGTCTCAAGATTCACCGAATTTCCCATCAGAATGAACGAAAATGGCATAGTTTATATTTTCTTCTCCTTTTTTTATTATAAGGCTCTGCTATGTTTAGTTCCCTTAAGCTTTCTAATTGACCCATGTAGCGAGTGTTGAGTCAATGACTCCCAAACCAGATGGTTTTAGGGCATTAGGTGTAAAGACACCCCTAAGGACTTACTAACTCGAGCCAAAAAGGCTACAAAACTAAACTGCTCTTAATGCTACCAAGCAGAATTCCCACCTTTTGACATGAACACTCACTGCTTACCGAGGCAAGAGGTCCAGTTACTCAGTGGAAAGTTTCGCAATGATCATTATGAATAAAATTCCCACCTTTTGACGTGAACACTCACTGCTTACTAAGGCAAGAGGTCCAGTTACTCAGTGGAAAGTTTATTGATGATGATCATTATAAATATTAGTAGTGTTATTTGTTTTTTTTTTCTCTTTTTTTATACTTTTCTATGCCCAAGTGTTCATCCAACAAGTCATCCAGTTTCAGTTAAGATAAGGAAACATACACATTAAAATCACATATCATACCTCACACAATTTTGTGCTAATGTGCTCGTGTTAGATTAGATCAAACATGTGAATTCTCGAATGCCTAAAGTAAGTAACTAAAGTTTAAAACTCTATCATCCGATCATGTGTTCAAAATTTTAAGCTCACTAATGAAATCACATCACAGTATTTGTTTAGATCAACTAAAATTTCAAAATAACATGAGCATGCATTTACCTTCTTTCTTTTTTCTTTTTTTTTTGTTTAATGAAAAAAAACAACAAACTAGGACAAAGTGTGTGTAAAGTGTCTCCCATACCCCCAAACTTAATTTACACGTTGTCCCTAATGTGTGAATAATATGGAAAGAGCTAACCTGGGAGATGGAGAACTAGTTGGACTGGTATGGCTCATAGTATACCCCCAAACTTGAACTGAAGTACACGTTATCCCTGAAAAATAAAGACTAGAAAACAAAAAATACTAGAAACAAACATTAATCATAAATATGTAAAATAATAAATAAACAAAAAGGATATGTTGTGGGGTGCCTCCCACAAGTGCTAAGTTTAACGTCTTCAGCTAGACCCAACATTAGTAATCGTTCCCAGCTAAGTGCTTCACCATCTGATCAATAAATGGGAGTGGAAAATGATCATTCCTTATGGTAGCAGTCAACTTACGGTAGTCTATACTCACTCTCCATCCTGACTGCACACTAGTTGGAACCAACTCGTCGTCTTTATTCATCATTACCGCCAATCCAACCCACTTTGGTACGACATGAAATGGGCTCACCCACTCGCCATCAAAGATTGGATAAATGATCCCTACATCCAATAGCTTAATCACTTCAGTCCTCACAACCTCTTGCATAGCTGGGTTGAGCCTTCTTTGTGGTTCCCTCGATGGCTTGGCTTTCTCCTCCAAATGTATCTTGTGCATCACCACCGAGGGGCTGATTCCCTTGATATCCTCAATAGTCCAGCCGATAGCTTCATTGTGCTCTCTTAAAACGTCCAATAATTTATCAACTTGAGCATCAACCAAATCTGAAGCTATAGTCAGAGGCAAAGAATCTGCTGCACCTAGGAACTTATACTGAAGATTGTCCGGTAAAGGCTTCAATTCCTTCTTGAGGGGTTCAGGTGCTGTGGTCTCCTCCGTCTCATTGCTCTTCTGAGGAGCAGACTCTAAAGTAGCATTTGCTTGCTCAAACAACTTATCCAAATCCAAATCTTCTTCAAACTGAGCAAAGCATGCCTCCAGGGGGTCCTCAATGCGGGATTCATCTATAGTCTCCTCCGTCTCACTGCTCTTCTGAGGAGAAGGCTCCAAAATGGCATTTGCTTGCTCAAGTAACTTATCTAAATCCAAATCCTCTCCAAACTTAGCAAAGTATGCCTCTAGAATGTCCTCAAACTCCCCACCTTTCTCGGGCGCTTGTAATCTCTCGGAGTAAGGCACTTTAGGTACAAACGAGCTAGGGAGATCCTTAATAATAGGAGTGGCTGTAGATGGCTCAGCATCTTTCTTTTCCTTGTTGCCACTTTCTTGCCCTTGTTGCATAGCTGGGTTCTCTTCCACTTGATTGTCCACTTGTCTCCCAGACCTCAATGGGACAATTAATTGCACTTGTTCCTGCCCGTGGATAGGAGTTGATGAATTCCCCGGCAACGGTGCCAAAAACTTGTTGTGAGTTTTAAATTACTTGCAAGCGCACGAGTCGTTTGCAATATAATGTTGTGCAAGTGCGAGGTCGAATCCACAGGGAATTGCGTTGTGAAAATATTTTTATCTAAACTAAGCCTATTTTAACCTAGTTTCAAGTTTTGAATTGTCTTTTGCGAAAAATATAAACTAAACTAAATTGATTTAAAGACTAATGATAAAAACACTAAGATTTCTGAATCCACCCTACCAAAGTAAAGCATATATCTTCATGTTCTATATAAAAATAATCTATCAAAACATTCCATGAATCCAACTTTAAACAAATCACAACAAATATCTCAATTAGACCAAAACAATCCAATGTATCTGCTTTTACCAAATCACAAAGGATATCCAATTTAATCAAAAATGATTCAATTTATCCATCAGATGAAATACATGGAATATCCAACAGAACAATTTGAACAGAACCAATCATAAGATTTTACTCAAATAATTGAACAGAACATTTATACTAAAAAAACATCATAATTATATAAACAAATCTGAAAATATTATGTCAAACAACGGCGAGGCTTCATCTTCAACCTTAGCTGAAGATTTTAGCCACTCATAATCATGAAACTGAAGTTCACAATAATAGTGTTAAACATTAAACTTTAAAACTAACAAAAGCAGGAAATTAAAAACTAACTATACATGGGGAGAAATTTCACTCGCTGTTGGGTGGCGCTTCCCCTCGTGGTAGCAAAGCCTTTGGAAATCCACCAGAATGCTAGTTGAAGTCCTCCAAATTGCACCAAAATGGAACTTGGATTGCTTAATAAAGATGAAGTGAAGAGGGGCTTATGTAGGGAAACATTACAAGTGCAATGTGTTTCCAATCCGATGTGGGATACTGCAGATTCTAGCTTTTGCTCTTTGACTTTTGTCTACTAAAACTGCCATAACTTTCTCTAGAAAAATCATTTTACTGATCCGTAAAATTCCTCAGAAAATAGACATCTGGATATTTCCAAGCATATATGGCTCATCTCTTAGTTCTTCCTGAATCAATACAGTTTAATCCTCAAATATGGCTGATCTGTCATGCTGAAATCATGCACAGCCTGACCTTTGTCTACTAAAACTGCCATAACTTTCTCTAGAAAAATCATTTTATTGATCCGTAAAATTCTTCAAAAAATAGACATCCGAATCTTTCCAAAAATATATGACTCATCTCCTGGTTCTTCCTAAATCAATACAGTTTAATCCTAAAAAATGGCTGATATGTACGAGCAATTTTGGCAATTTAGTGAAACTCCTTTCCAAGCTTGTAAACTTGTAAAACAACGAAAAACAACTCAAAGTAAAAAATTCCTAAGCTAACAAATGTAAATTAAGGGGCCAAAATATGCAATAGTTGGCACTCATCACTACAACTACCTCGTTATACTTTGGGTGTATTCAAATTTTGGCGTCGTTGCCGGGGAAAACGCGCTTACATACAAGGAAGATTGTCAACTCTAAGACAAGACGGTACTATTGTTCCTTTCTTTAAGTTTTTGATTTTTTGATTTCTTTTATTTGTTCTATTTTATCTTTTTCTCTTTAACTTATTTGGTGTATGCTTAGACCGAGAGATTCACGAGGTAGATTCACTAAAGGACCCGAAATAGAGCTACCTTTTCCTTCCACGTCCGTTGCCTAGATCAAACCCTAGTGTACACCTAAACGAGAATTTAGAAAACTTTGTTAACGTGGCTAAAAACCCTAATGAGAATGTTGCTAGGACACTTAAAGATTATTTACACCCTAGCCGAACAGCCACACCATCATGCATCATGTTTCCAACCAACACTCGCCATCAAGACTTTAAAACAGGGATGATACAATTACTCCCTACATTTCATGGCTTGGAAAACAAAAAACCCATATGTACACATTAGGGAGTTTGAGGAAGTAGTTGCAACTTTTTATAGTCAAGATGCAACTGATGATATCGTGAGACTCAAGTTTTTTCCTTTCTCTTTGAAGGATAAAGCTAAGAGTTGGCTATACTCGCTGAGACCATGATCTATTGGGACATGGAATGAGATGACTCAGGCCTTCTTCAATAAATACTTCCCTTAACATAAAACCAATACTTTAAAAAGACAAATCTCTACCTTTGCACAAAAGGAGAACGAGACTTTGTATCAGTCTTGGGAGAAATTTAAGGAGCTATTAAGTATGTGTCCACACCATGGGTATGAGAGTTGACGCTTAGTGAGCTACTTTTATGAGGGACTTACCTATAGAGAGCGCCAATTTGTAGAGATGATGTGTAATGGTGAATTTCTGCAAAAAGATCCTGATGAGGCCATAGAGTACATCAATGAGCTTGCTGAAAAAGCTCACACTTGGATTGGACCTAGTGCTACTGAAAGTACCAATAGGTCACGACCTATAAGAAACCTAAGTAGTGGTGGAATATACCATCTTAAGGAAGAAGACAGCCTAAAAGCTAAGGTCGAAATACTCACTAGGTAGTTAGATGCATTAAAGACTAAAGGCTCAAAGCCAACACATGTGGTTAATCATACCGAATCCTCAAAAACATGTTTTGTGTGTGGCAAGGTAGATCATCCTGCTCAAGAGTGCCCCATATTCATAGATATGAGAGGGATGTATGAGGAACTATGTAGTGCCTTAGGCATGTACAAGAAGCCTCTTGCACCCTTCTTTAACACCTATAATCTAAGATGGCGCAATCACCCCAATTTCAGTTGGAAGTCTGAAAACCAGTAGCTGACACAACCTCCTAGATCATACCCTACACCATATCATGCACCCTCATCCTCTAAAAGTTCTTTAGAAGACACTTTACATGCTTTTATTGAGGCACAGGGTAAAACAAACTAAATGTGTGAGGCATTAATTACCCAGGTTGTTGAAGAGAACAAAAAGATAAGGAGCCAAGTGACCAAACTGATGGGCTCCTTGAGTGTGACTGAGCGAGGTAAGTTCCCTTCCCAAGCTCAGTCCACACCCCATGGTCAACATATGGCACAAACAAATTTGGAAAATGTAAATGCCATTGTAACAAGAAGTGGTAAGTCTTTACACATCCCAACATCAAACACACCCGAGGATGTAGAAAAGGGTCAAGGTAGTAGTGATACCGAACTGCCTAAGGACTCTAAGGTTACCAAGAGCCCTGTTAAGGCACCATTCCCTCAAGCCTTAAATCAAAAAAGAAAAATCTGGAGCTAAATAATGAAATCCTAGAGAACCTAAGGCAAGTAAAACTGAATCTTCCACTTTTTCATGTGATTAAACAAGTTCCTACTTATGCAAAGGTTCTCAAGGATTTGTGTACAATTAAGAGGAAGCACCATGTGAAGAAAACAGCATTCCTACCGGAACAAGTTAGTGCTTTAATTGAGAAAAGAATTCCCCCAAAATACAAGGATCCTAGCTGTCCAACCATTGCAGGTAGCATTGGAAATCAAGAGGTTTGACAAGCATTGCTAGATTTAGGAGCTAGTGTAAACCTGATGCCATTTTTTATTTATTTGCAGCTGGGTTTAGGAGAAATCAAACCAACCACTGTGGTATTGTAATTGGCTGATCATTTAGTCAAATTACCTTGGGGTGTGGTAGAGGATGTTTTAATTCAAATTGATAAATTTTACTATCCTATTGATTTCCTAATCCTTGATACTACTTCTGCTGTTGACACTAACTCTAAAATTTCTTTGATTTTGGGTAGACCTTTCCTTGCTACTGCAAATGCTCTAATTAATTGCAAGAATGGACTCATGAAGCTGTCCTTTGGAAACATGACCCTTGAAGTAAACATCTTCAATGTTGTAAAACAGTCTGAAGATGAGGATGAGAACCACCATTTATACATGATCGAGTCACTCATCGATAAGGGAGTTTCCATAGCTCATGACTTTGATCCTCTTAAATATTTTCTTGTTGATTCTGAGATTGATTCTATTAATAATAAAACTAATATAATTGATATTTGTGTTGTTTTTGATAAATCTCAGGATTATGGCACTCGAGCATGGCAACCAAAGTTTGAGGAGTTGCCCCAAAAAAAGTGAGAAACAAATCCCCTCAAGTGTGGAAGCAACTTAAGTCGAATTGAAGCCACTACCTAAGGGTTTAAAGTATGATTTCCCCGGTCCAGGTGATACTTTTCCTGTTATTATCTCATCTAAATTATCTGAGTCTCAAGGTGAGAAATTAATTTGGACCTTAAATGCACATAAATCAGCCTTAGGTTGGAGCATGGCTGATTTAAAAGGTATTAGTCCCCTGATCTGTTCTCATAAGATAAATTTGGATGAAAAGACTAGTCCTCGTAGAGACCCTCAACGTAGGCTTAACCCCACTATGAAAGAAATAGCGAAGAATGAAGTATTAAAACTATTAGATGCGGGAATTATATATCCCATGGCTGATTATAAATGAGTAAGTCCTACACAAGTCGTTCCTAAAAAGTCCGGAGTCACTATAATAAAGAATGACCTAGGATAGTTAGTCCCTACAAAACTTGTGACTGGGTGGCGTATGTGCATTGATTATAGAAAATTAAATGCTGCCACCTGGAAAGACCATTTCCCACTTCCCTTTATCGATCAAATTCTTGAGTGTGTAGCTGGTCACCCTTTTTACTGTTTCTTAGATGGTTATTCTGGCTATTATCAAATTGAAATTGCATTAAAAGACCAAGATAAAACCACCTTCACTTATCCTTTTGGAACCTATGATTTTCGTAGAATGCCATTTGGATTGTGTAATGCCCCTGCCACTTTTCAATGTTGCATGATGAACATTTTTAGTGACATGGTTGAAAATTTCATGGAGGTTTTTATGGATGACCTAACTATTTTTTTTATCTTCATTTTAGGCATGCTTAATGAATTTAGAAAGAGTTTTGATTCGTTTTGAGGAAAAAGAATTAGTCTTAAATTGGGAAAAATGTCATTTCATGGTACTATCCGATATTGTCTTAGGGCATATTGTTTCTTCTAAGGGGATAGAGGTTGATCAATCTAAGATCGAATTAATTTCTAAACTGCCAACACCTAATATAGTAAAGGATGTAAGATTTTTCCTTAGTCATGCTGGTTTTTATAGGAGGTTCATACAAAACTTTTCCAACATATCTAGACCACTATGTGCCTTCATAGTTAAAGATGTCTCATTTGAGTGGACTCAAGCTTGTCAAAAGGCCTTTAAAATGCTAATTGGCAAGCTTACTTGAGCACCTATAATGTAGTCACCTTATTGGAATTTACCTTTTGAAATCATGTGTGATGCTAGTGACTATGTTGTAGGTGCTATTCTTGGACAGCGAAGAGAGGGAAAACCTTTTGTCATTTACTATGCTAGTAAAACCCTAAATAGTGCTCAAATGAATTACTCCACCACTGAAAAAGAATTGCTAGCTATAGTATTTGCTTTGGACAAATTTCATGCTTATATAATTGGTTCTCCTATTCTTATCTTCACAGATCATGCAGCCTTCAAGTACCTTCATACAAAGAAGGATGCCAAGGCACGACTAATACGGTGGATCCTACTCCTACAAGAACTTGACATCACCATCAAAGACAAGAAAGGAGTAGAGAATATAGTGGCTGACCATCTATCCAAGCTCACATTTGAAGACACCTCTGACGACATGCCAATCCAGGATGATTTTCCTAATGAGCAATTACTCTCTGTTAATTCTCTACCATGGTTTGCTCATATTGTGAATTATTTGGCTACCGGTGAGATACCAATGGATTGGAGTGCTCAAGACAAGAGGAAATTCATGAATGAGGTACGTAATTTCTATTGGGATGATCCCTATCTTTTCAAGTACTGCCCTGACCAAAATTTTAAGGCGTTGCATCCCTAATGAAGAGATTGCCAACATCTTAGAATTTTGTCACTCCCAAGCTTGTGGAGGCCACTTTTCAATGAAAAAACCGCTGCAAAAATTTTATAGTGTGGATTTTATTGGCCCACCTTGTTTAAAGATGCAAATATCTATTGTCGCTCATGTGAAAAGTGTCAAAAGTTAGGAGTCGTATCTCGTCGTAATATGAGGCACTTAAACCCAATTTTAGTGATTGAAATCTTTGATTGTTGGGGCATTAATTTTATGGGACTATTTCCTCCTTCCTTCGGATATCAATACATCATTGTGGTAATAGATTATGTGTCAAAATGGGTAGAGGCAGCAACTTTCCAAAGCAATGATAATAGAACGGTAATTAAATTTCTCAAAGAAAATGTGTTATCTCGATTTGGTACACCATGTGCTATAATTAGTGATCGAGGTACACATTTTTGTAACCGTTCATTTGAAGCTTTAATGAGACAATATGGGGTGTTACATAAGATTTCCACTGCTTACCACCCTCAGAAAAGTGGACAAGTAGAACTTGCTAATAAGAAAATTAAACAAATTCTAGAAAAACGGTTAACTCGGATCGCAAGGATTGGTCTTTGAGACTAGTTGATGCGTTTTGAGCTTACCGAACAGCTTTCAAAACTCCCTTAGGTATGTCACCTTATAGGCTTGTTTTCGGAAAACTTTGCCACTTACCTATGGAGCTCAAGTATCGAGCTTATTGGGCCATCAAATCTTTCAATTTTGACATAGGCGAAGCGGGTAAGCTTAGAAAATTTCAGTTGACCGAGTTAGAGTTAAGAAATGATGCTTATGAGAACTCTTGAATCTATAAGGCAAATATGAAAGTATTTCATGATAAAAATATTTTGAGAAAAACATTTAAGCCTGATGATCGAGTGTTCTTATACGATTCTAGACTCCATAAGCATCCGAAAAAACTTCAGTTGAGGTGGACCGGTCCTTTCGTAGTGAAAAATGCTTTTGAAAATGGGGCGGTAGAAATTGAGGATACTAGAGATGGTCGGATCTCTAAAGTAAATGGTCAACGCCTTAAAATCTTCATTGATAGGCAAAATCCAGAAGTGGAAGACATTCCACTTATGGATCCGGTTTATTCACTTTGACTTCACCACAAAGGTATGTTTTTGTTTTTCTTTTGTTTATTTTGTTCTTAATTAAATTTTAATTTTTAGATCTTTTTCTAGTTTGACTTTATCTAAATTTTTTAGTTTAATGTTTATTTTTATTTTTATTTTACTAATTTTATAGTTTTATTTGGCCCACAAACAAGCTTTTACCCAAAACAGGCCCAGGACGTGCCTAGGCCTAGCCCACAATGCCTCAGCGCCCAGCACGCACACCAGCCTAGAAGCAATGCGCGTCTAGGCCCAGTCCCTTATGTGCCCCAGCACCTAGCACCCAGTGCCTTACCTTCTCGCTCCCTGCCTCGCGCCTAGGCCTAGCACTGTGCGCGCTGCAGCGCACAGAATGAACACACACACACACCTCAGCCAAAGCCGTGGTACCCCCAGGCCTGGCCCTTTTAAATCCCTAAATTCTGCCTTTCCTCTTCATTTCTCTTACAAAAAAAACCCAGCACACTCACTTCTCTCTCATCCTTGCTCCTAACCCTCACTTACCCAATCACTTTTACTCAAAATTTCTTGATTCTAACATCATCTCTTGAAGGATTTAGCACTAATATTGCAGATTTTGCTAGGAATTTCTCCACAAAGCTTGGTTCTAAGAATACTTTGGGTTCTTTAAGAAGATTTCAAATTGGTGGGTAGTCTTTCTTCTCTTCACTTTTAGGCATCAAGTAAGACCAATTTCTCCTCTTTGTTGTTCATTTGTGCTATTTGGGTGGTTGATTTTGAATTAGTACTATTGTTCTATATATTTGATTCAAATGGCCCCTAAGACTAAGAGACCAAGGGAGAAACAAGCTCAAGAGTATGATAAGAGCAAATTTGTTAGTTTTGAGGCTAGTGAGAGATATGTTAGGATGATGCACACTAGAAAACCCATTCCTGAGAGAGGATTCAATATAACAGAGAGAGCAAACCCCACCTTGTTTAGAATGATCATTGATAGGAATTGGGGTACATTTGCTAGACAACCATCTTATTCCCTCACAAATGTGGTTAGAGAATTCTACACTAATGCAGACGAACGTAGGAATGGTAAGGTGAGGGTGAAAGGCAAAACAGTTTCTTTTAGCAGCACATCTATAGATTCTATGGGCTACCTGACGTAGAAAACAGTGAGTATATTACATACGCATCTAATATTAATTATGACGAGATTTGCAATACTCTTTGTATTCTGGGCACTACATGAAAAATGACGGGTGATACCCCTATAACCTTGCCCGGTACTTTTCTGACTGTCAATGCTCGAGCTTGGTAATATTTTGTATGTCAGAGATTGATGCCTGTCACGCACTATAGTGACCTTACTGTTGAGAGAGTTGTGCTGATTTATGCCATTTTGATGGGCATGACTATTGATGTGGGCCAGATCATATTTAATTCTATCATACACACTGTACAACAAAAGCTTGGATTATACTTCCCTTCCTTAATTACCCAATTATGCATCCAAGTCATAGTTCAGTACAGTCCTGATGAGGACGCCCAGCAACTAAAGAAGCCCATCGATGATGGCATGCTCAATCAAATTAAAGCCTTAAGGCCGCAAGTTTCGGGAGAGAGAGCAACGATTGCAACCCCTCCTCCCCCTAGGTATTTCACTGTTGCAGAGCAACTTGAGCGTTTAGAGATTCGTTTTGACGAGCATCAGAAACTTTTGCATGATAGATTTGATCGTCAAGAACGTTTCTTGGCTAAGCAAGTTGATTATCAAACGGGGGTGTACTCTTCTTTTGGTCAAATGTACCAACACCTTGCCTCCGCCACTGGTTGTTACATGGATCACTTTCCCATTTTGCCACCCTATCTGGGTTCATCTTTTGATCCACCTCCAGAGGAAGATGAAGAGAATGAAGAAGAGGATGAAGACTTAGAGGATTAGTTTTGGGTTCTATCTTGTTTGTTTCCTTTTATTTTATTTTATTTATTATCGGATGATTGTACTAACATTTTTTTTGCTTTTTCGTTATTTTATTTTTCGTAATTTATTTTCATTTTTAGTTATTTCTTTCCATTTTATGTGTTAACCTAACATACGATGGGAATCTTAATAGTACACTGCAGTTGCTTTCTTTTTGTTGTGTTATTCTATGTTGTAGATCGGAATTTCAACAAGAAGAATGGCCTGTAGTTCACATGATGGTGCACAATTTTCAGCTTGTGTGCACTTTTTCTTACAAAGAGAGTTTCCTTTACTTTATCTTTAACATTGAGGACAATGCAATTCTTAAGTTGAAGGTGGAGGAAACGTATTTTTTCCATTGAACTGCTTGGTGTTACTTTCCATTTTTTATTTTTTCTAGCATGCTTTGTGTTAGCCTTAGAATTAATTCACATGTCAATGATATGAACTTAATTGAGATAGCATACAGCATTTATAAAAAGTTAAATCTTGCTTCGGTTTGAGAATAATTTAAGTGTCAATCTTCATTTGGTTTGAGACTCTAGTTTGCGGTAAGATTGTATGATTAGTCTAAAACTTTAGAGAAGTTTTATGTGTTATTGTTTGTGAATACTTTTACGGTCTCGACAAGCTTTAGAACTTATTTGATAATCACTTGAGGCGAATTCCTAGAATGCACATTACTCAGGAAATATTATAGGCCATTTTTGAACCCTTTGAGCCTTTCAAACTTACCATTGCTATATCTATCGCTAGTCACCTATTTGAGCCTTTTCTTGAAAAAGAATTTGAGCCTTGTTTCTTTCAATAGCCCATTTACTTACCTTTTATGAGCCTAAAAATATTTTATCCTTACCCTTGTTTTAAAAGAACTTAGTTATACACATTTGTTGAGAAGCACTTAAAAGGAGTAAGGATGGAAATATGAAAAAATATTACTACCATAAGCCAAGTGCATTAAAAGAGATAAGTAGGGGGTTGTGGAAAAGAAAAGAAAAGAATAAAAAAATGAGGTGAATGGTCTTATGCCAAAATAGAAAAGAAAAAAAAAAGAAGAAAAAGAGAAGTGAAGTATGGCAAAGAAAGAAGAAAATAGAAGAAAAATGGTGACTTATCGAGAGATATACTCTTATAAAAAAATGGTTGAAAGAGTTGAGTGTTGAAGTAAGGTTACCCAATGCTTAAAAGAAGGTTGTGTTTAAAACTAAGAGATTAAGTTCTTTTATTGGTTGAATCCTTCCCGTTCTTTCTTAACCTTTACCTTAGCCTAACATTACAAGCTTATTAAAGACCTATTGATCCAATGTAGTGTGGCTTTTCTACAATAGTGGAGAGTGATTTGAAAAAATAAGCCTATGGAGCTTGATTGTGTTTGATGTCACGCAATTTATTATGTTTTAAGAGGCCAAGACTTGTATTCATGAATGTTATGCATAAAATCATCCAGATGTTCAGACTAATGGATTATGGTAAGATGGATGTTCAGAGTCGATGAGAAGTTTAAGATTGATGTTTGGATTACTTTTGGACTTGGGTGATATTTAATGATTCTATTTGCTGTGTATTATGTGCAATTTCTAAGACAAAAAAAAAAGTGAATTGCTCTTGGTTTAACGCTAGCATTGCTTTACTTTGTTTTGATTCCTACCGTAGAATTCATCTCTTGTTTTTGCTTGAATTGCTAAGGGACTAGCAATAAGCTATTTGGGGGTTGTGATGAGAATTATAAAATGCACCTTAACAGCACTTAATTATTGGCATTTGAGGGTTGATCTAGGTTTTAATTGCACTTTTATATGTTAACAACTCTAAAGTGTAATTCTTAGATCATTGATCTATTTCGGTGCATTTTTAGGTACTTTAAGTTTAAAAGAGAGGGAAAAACTATCATTGCTTGAAGCACTAAGATTCCATGCATATCAAGGTGAAGGAGTGGTTGCGGAAGGATAAAATGAAGAGAACCTCCACCAACCAATGAGAGCCGCGGCCTGGACTAGTGAGGGCCGCAGCCTCCAGAAGCTAATCTAAAAGAGCCAAGAAGATTATCAACCAGAGCCGCGGCCTGGACTAGGCAGAGTTGCGGTGCCCAGAAGGTCCTCCAACCAAAGATCAGGCAGGGCCGCGGCGCGCACACGGTCCCCCTTCTCCGAGTTATGACCTAATTAGGACTTTATTGAGTATTTAAACCCTAAAACACCCTTGTACCAATTGTATTATATATAGATCACTTAGGGTTTGAGAAAAAACATCTTTGAAGTCTGGAAAACTCAAGAAGGCTACCACACTCTCCTCCATCAAAGTGTTCAACCATGAACTTCATGGCGAGCTAATCTCCAAGTAAGGCGAAGGGATGAATCTCTAGGTGTAGTTGTTCTTATTTTCCTTTATTGATTCAGTTGTAGTTGGGATTTATTGTCAAAACATTGTTATGTGTTACTCTTTTATCTAATTAAAGGATTTTCTCTTAATCTGGTGATTGCATCTTTATCTTTGATATAAATCTAGTCATGCTCTTCTTATATCAAGGTTATTGAATATGATTGAGTCCGGTAGATTTATTTTTTAGGTTTGTCCATTACTGCGGTATTGTCATTAAAATATATTGTCATTTCTTGATAAACCTATAGGATAGGTCATGTGTGCCTAAATCGAAAGTAAGAGTAATTCATATCAATTATATTAGAATTTATATGTGCTTTAGTTGAATATTTGCCGATTGCTTGTTTGGGACGTGAAACTTGCAATCGAGATAAAACAATTAAATCAAGATTGGAATAAGGCAGCAAACCTAGGGAGGATTCTCGGAACCTTGTTGTTTCTTTATCATATACTTCAATTTATTTACACAATTACTTCATCATTCATATCTTCTCACTTTATTATTATCGTTCGTGTTAAGGTTTGCACTTTTCCTTTGTAGATCGCTTTTCCCTGTGGAATCGACACCCCAAAGTTGTGCTATAACTACCGCGTTATACTTTTGGCGTAATCATATCCCCGGTATGAACCTCAACAACAATAGCATGCATCAAAGGACTAAAACTAGCATCAATAAATTTCATGTAAACACTGGGTACAAAAGAATGGGTTGCACTAGGATCAATCAATAATCTAGCAGGCCTATCAAGGATAGAAACCATACCTATAACATCAGGAGTGGCTTGTACATCTTGTTGGGTGAATGCATAGATTATGCTGTCTCTTCACTGTAACTGGCTACTATGTCCTCTCTCAGCTACTGATCCTCTACATCTGCCCAGCACACTCCCTGATCCACCATCTTTCTCCATCTATCATCTCCCAACACTTCTAGCACCTATGTTAACAAATTTCCCCACTGGACAATTTATAGCAATATGTCCTCCCTCACCATATACAAAGCATATCTGTGTAGGGCAATTTTGAGACATATACCCCGACTAATTACATCTAGAGGAAACCCTTAGCTCTCGATCATGCATCAAATTACCACCTCCCCTTGGTGGCATACTTACTCCTCTAATATAACTCACACTTTCTATAGCCTGTCTCCCGAATCTAGGGGTCCTACCGGTATTACTCTGACCTACAGAAGTAACAGATCCTGCTTGCCTTTGACTCTGTACTACAGTTCCTTATGACAAGGAACGGCCCATCTGGGGTGGTCTCCCACCCTACACACTCATACTGCCACCACCTCTAGGTCCCTCAAATCTAGACCTCTTCAGCCACTTCCTTCTATGTCTAAACTCCATCAAATCCGTCTCAATTTATAATGCTTTATCCACTAGTATAGCATAATTTCCAATGCCCATATAAGAGAGTTTAGTCCGAATGTCATAGTGTAATCCTTATAAAAGCTCTTACTCTTACTCATGCTCTTGAGAAAATGAATATAACAAATGATAGAATTGATAGTCTATAGCATAGACTTGATGAACAGGCTAGAGCAGTGCCTAAGGTTGTTGTAAATCAAATAATGGTAGACATTCAAAAGGGGAAAGGTGAGTTTATGCATGAGATGCAGGGAGTTGTTTTGTTAAATATATTAAGTTAAATACTTTGTTGTTTAAAGGATTTATGAATCCTTTTGAGGCTGAGCTATGGGTGAAACATGTAGTGATATTATTTAGTACTTTACTAATAACTGACAGGCAGAGGGTTGCCTTTGCTTTGTTTGAGTTAGAAGGAGAATCTTTGGAATGGTGGGAGGATATACTTCCCAGAGTAACTGCATCTGTTGATAGAACCTTAACCTGGAATAGGTTTAAGGAGGTTTTCCTAGATAAATACTTTCCTTATACCTTTAGAGCCCAACAAGATAAAGATTTTATTTATTTGAGGCAAATATGTTGACTATGACTCAGTATGATAGCAGATTTGTGGCTTTGACAAGGTTTGTATCGAAAATAGTAGACATAAAGGAGAAGAGGTCTAAGAGGTTCATAGATGGACTACATTTTGAGATTAAATCGAAACTAATTTACATGAGGCATATAAATTATGTTACGTTGGCAAATATCACACTTCAGATTGAGAAGGATGTGATGGAATTTAGAGGTATGAAGAATTGGTGGAAGAGGTCTAGATTTAAGGAACCCAGAGGTGGTACTAGTATGAGTGTGCAGGGTGGGAGACCACCCAAAGAAGCATTCCTTGTCACAGGGAACTGTAGTATAGAGTCAGAGACAAGCAGGATCTGTAGCTTTTGTAGCTTAGAGTAATATCGACGGGTCCCTTAGATTTGGGAGACAGGTTATGGGAACTAGGAGTCATGGCAGTGGAAGTAAGTATGCCACCAAGGGGAAGTGGTAATCTAATGTATGATCGAGAGATAGAAGTTTGTTATAGATGTACTCAGATAAGATACTTATCCCTGAATTGTTCTAATTTGAAGTGCTTTGTATGTAAAAAAGGTGGATATATCAATGTTAGTTGATCTCGGTGTAACCCATTCTTTTGCATCCAGTATTCATATGAAGTCTATTGATGCATGTATTAGTCCTTTCATGCATAATATTATTGTTGAAGTTCCCACTAGAGATAGAGTGATAATCATAAATATTTACAAGGATTATGTGATTCGTACCAGTGATAAAGAATTTGAAGTTAATTTATTACCTTTGAATATGATAGATTTTCATTTGATTTGGGGAATGAATTGGTTATCGACGTATTACGCCTAGGTTGATTGTTCCAGAAAGAATGTAGTGTTCAAGATATGGACATGAGGAGTTTAACTTTCAGGAAGAACATAAGATAATCTTAAACTATCTTATTTTGCTCTGACTACTAGTATATGAGGAGTATTTGGCATACATAATGGATTCTAAAAAGGAGAATAGGAAGTTAGAATAACTCTTATTGGTGAAAGATTATTCTAATTTATTTCTTGATGAGTTTTCTAGTTTGTCTCCTAGTAAGGAGATTAAATTCTCTATTGATGTGATACCAAGTTCATCACATATATCTATAGCACCTTACAGAGTGACACCCACTGAGTTAAAAGACTTAAAAGTTCAAGAGTTGTTAGATAAATAATTTATTCGATTTAGTGTGTCACCTTAGGGAGCCCTATGTTGTTTGTGAAGAAGAATATGGAATGATGAGATTGTTTATAGACTACAGATAGTTGAATAAGGTAAACATTAAGAACAAATATTCTTTTTCCAGGATAGATGATTTGTTTGAACTATTGTAGAGAGCGAGGGTGTTTTCAAAGATAAACTTAAGATCAAGTTATCACCAGTTAAGAATAGAGGAGGGAGATATGCCTAAGACTGCTCTTAGGACACGTTATGGTAATAAGTTTCTTGTGATACCATTTTGGTTGACTTATGTTACAGCTGTATTCATGGACTTAATGAATATAGTGTTTAAACTATATCTTAACAAGTTCTGGTTGTATTTGACATTCTGACATATTCTAAGAAGGAAGAACAACATGTGAAGAATTTAGAAATAGTGTTGGAGATTATAATGAAAGAGAGATTGTATGCAAATTTTTTTTAATGTCAATTTTGGCTTAATAAAGTTACTTTCTTGAGACATGTAGTGTCTGGAAATGGTATAACAATTGATCCACATAAGATAGAGACAATGTTAAGTTGGGAGAGACCAACTAATGTAACTAAGATTATAATCTTCTTGGGGTTAGTTGCTTATTATAGAATTGTGCTTCTTTATGGTGATGAAGGAATTATGGTGAATAGTGATGCATCCCATCAAGAGTTTGGATGTGTGTTGATGTAATATTGGAAGGTCATGGCATATGCTTCTAGGCAATTGAGGAATCACGAGAGAAATTACCCTACCCATGACTTAGAGTTAGCTGCCATAGTGCTTGCTTGAAAATTTGGAAACATCATCTGTGTGGAACCACTTGTGAGATATTTACTTATCACAAGAGTTTGACATACTTACTTACCTAGAGAAAGTTAGATTTGAGATAGAGGTTTGGATGGAGTTGATTAGTGATTATAACTGTACAATTCATTATCATTTAGGAAATGCTAATGTAGTAGCTAATGCATTAAGTAGAAAGTCTATAAAAAAAGGTTAACTGCTATTGAGAGTCCTGATGTGAAATTGATGATAGATTTAAGAGAGATAAGAATGAAGTTGAATATCAGTAATAGAAGATCATTGTTAAAAAACATAGCTGTACAGTCATCCATAGTAAAATGCTTGTTAGAGATGCAAGGTAGAGATAAAGAAATAGAGAAGATTAAGTAGGAAGTGCTTAGTAGAAAGCAATATGAGTTAAAAATTTGAAATGATGGTATTTTGGTATTGGAACATAGGATTTGTCTTCCAAAAAAAAATGATGAGTTGAGAAAAGAGATATTAAGAGAGACACATGGTGATGTATATTCGATGCAACCGAGTAACAATAAAATTTATAAAGGATTGAAACAGAATTACTGGTGGTCAGGATTGAAAAGGGATGTAGCTGAATACATTTCTAGATGTTTGGTTTATTTGTAAGTGAAGTCTGAGAATAGACATTTAGCAGGCTTATTACAACCTCTTCCAGTACCTGAGTGGCCATGGGAGAATGTGAGCATGGATTTTGTTTCTGGTTTTCCCCATACCTAGAGAGGTTTTGATGTTGTGTGGGCAATTGTAGATAGAATATCTAAACCATTTCATTTTTATCTTATTAAACTACTTGGAGTAGCATTGAGCATAGTATCAAATAGAGATGCTAGATTTACATCTTGATTTTGGAGAGGCTTTCAGAAAGCCACGAGTACACAGTTACAATTTAATATAACTTTTCATCCTCAAACAGAAAAGATTATTAGATTACTAGAAAATATGTTGAGGGTAAATGTGATGAGTTTCTCAGTAAGTTGGAAAGCATACTTGCCATTGATGGAATCCACTTATACTAATCAACATCAATTTAGCATTGGAATGGCACCGATTGAGACATTGTATGGTAGGAGGTGTAGAACTCCTATTTGTTGGGAAGAAATGGGAGAGAGAAATACGTTGGGTCCATAAATTATTGAGTTAAACTTTGCCCTTTGCCTTCATGCCAGCGGACTTAAAACTCACACGATTCTGCTTGCTATATAGACAATGCTCACAGAAACCGAATCCTATGGAGTAATCTGGGACTCCCTTCACCATCTGCTTTGACGATAAATTAGATAGTCCCTTTTCACCGATATGCCCAAGCCTCTAATGCCACAACATAGAGGATATCACCTTAACATCATCGCCTTCTCAGAGATAAAACCTCCACTGCACTAACTTTGTACTGTACTTCCCAATAGCTTGTCCAATGTACCATACTGAACACCTTGTGCAATTACTAACGATCCATGAATCATCTTGCATGAATTTTTGTCACAACTGAAATTCACTCCCCTATCTGCTATCTTGCTGACTGACATCAGGTTCCTGCTGAGACCCGGAATATGCATCACGCCTAGAAGTGTTCTAACAATCCCATCTTTCATCCTCAACTTTACCTTCCCACGATAAATAATTTTCATCGGAGAGTTATCTCCCAATAAAACGTTGCCCCTATCAAAGGTTTCATACTCACGAAACCAGTCCTTGTGAGGTGTCATGTGAAAGGATGCTCCTGTGTCAATTATCCAAACAATCTGATCTGATTGAGCCAAACATGATGCATGGTTCGATTGAGACATTGTATGGTATGAGGTATAGAACTCCTATATGTTGGGAAGAAATGGGAGAGAGAAATATATTGGGTCCATAAATTATTGAGTTAACAATTGAGGGGATCAAATTGATTAGAGAAAACCTTAAAGCAACACAGAGTAAACCGAATAACTATATTGATAATAGAAGAAGACCTCTAGAGTTTCAAGGCTTCCTTCCAGGTCCTCTACAACTCAGTCCCCACCTCCAAAGGTTTTGAAGCTTGATTAGTATGTGAAGATCAACGACTCATGCTTCGGGAGCACTGACATTGCTTGAGAGCATTTGATTTGGGGTATTCCCTCGAGGGACATGGTTTGGTTTACTCAAGAGCCCATAGGGGGTTTCGCGGCCATGGTTGAAGGCTAGACTCAGGTAACTACTAACCTTCTTCTCCTATAGTAATAGTGGATGAAGAGTTCTAACTTAATTTATTTTTTAGTCGAGTATTGCTTCAGGCTAACTCTCTCATTGTTGCATCAACCTCGACAAGAAGATGGGAGGAGCTACAACTTTATTTGAACTTTGCAAGAATCCCTCGCAAAGACTCTTGTGAAGAATGGATGCTTGGAAAGAGGTAATGCTCTAATATTGGAGGATTTAGAGGAGGCCTAGGCAGAGGGAGACACAACTCACGCTGAAGCGAGGAGGCTCTAAGTTGAGAATGAGGCTGCTGTGCAGAAGACCATGAAGAAGGCCTTAGAGGAATTCAAGAATTCCAAGGAATTCAAGACTGCCATAGAGAATATCGTTGCGGATTTCTACCTTAAAGGCTTTGAGTAAGCCAAGTAGAAGGCCTTGGAGGCTTATCCAGAGCAGGACTTCTCTATGGTGGAGATCTCATTTAATAAGGAGGGCGATGGAGAGACTCAGGTTTAAAATGCCAAGGAGACTGAGGAGGCCGCAGAGGAAGGGGAGAATGTAGCAGTAGACTAGGGTTTTTATTCTCTCTCTTTGTACTCCCAACCGTTAATGCCTTTTGTATGAAATTATCTAAGTTAATGAAGGTCATTCTTTTTGTTTTACTCTTTAATTGCTCAATGTTTAGCATATTTTCATAATTCAGTAAGAAGGTCCAAAGGGGAAAGACTTTGGGTCTTCCCCTTGGTCTTTGGCATAGGAGAAACTTGGTGAAAATAGACTGTTTTTTATTAAAAATATCCGAAGATTACATAAGTAACTTGGAGAAAATAGGATAAACAAAATTGACCAAAAAATTGATAAACTTAAGAAGGAATTGGAGAGACTTTTCTGGTAAAACTTACAGAGATTTTCGGTGTTCCAAGTCTATGGTATTAGCTTGCCATCTAAGTCTTCAAGTTCCAACATGTCGGCTCAGAAAACACTTTTGATATGATAGGTTCCCTCCTAGTTTAGGAGGAGATTTCTTATCTCCAGAGGGTGTAATACTTCATTCTTTCGGAGCACCAAGTCATGAGACTTGAAGGTCTACTCTCGAACTTAAGAGTTATAATACCTTGATACCTTTTGGTGATAGGTGGCGATTTTAATTTGGGCCTTATCTTTGGCCTCGTCGATCAGATTGACATTTATCTTAAGGGATTCCTCTTTGCTAGCTTCATCGAAGCTCTGTACTCGTAGTGACAGTGCTCCGATCTCAAGAGGAATAACGGCTTTAGAGTCGTAGGCTAAGAAAAAGTGAGTCTCTCTAGTAGGAGTTCGTGTGATGGTTTGATAAGTCTAGAGAAAATTTGGCATATGGTTGACCCATTGTCTATTTGATGTGAACCCATGGGATGGAAATCCCTTGAACCCAAAATCAAATTGAAACTTATCTAAGAAAGCCAAGAATCAAGTCAAGATAATCTAGACCCATTGAAATCTTGTTTCAAGAACTTATATTTGGTGAGAACGCCACAAAAGATTTGCCTTTGATAAGTTCTTAGTTTAAATCAAAAACAAGTAGAGAAAACTGAAAATTCTCTATGAAGAAAGCTTCATTCACATTCAACTTACCCTCAAAATGCGGCTATAAGTGTTTTTGAACCCCTCCATAAAACTCTAAAGCCGAATAAGGCCTACATTAATTAAAAGACGTGGGCTGAACATCTTCAAGCCTAAAACATCCTAAACTACACACCTATAGCTAATAAAATAAGTCCACTTAATGAATTAAATAGGCCCAACCGCTTACAACCATAGAAACATAAAATAGGCCCACACACCGATACTTAATGAAATAAAAAGTTTACACAAAACTACTAGGCTATGCCACCCTCCTCTGTAGATTGTATCACATGGATTAAAGTTGGTTCTTCTTCTTTCAAGCCCATCTTGAATGTTAGGATCTTACTCAATAAATTTTTAAATTCAACCCAAGTGGTTTGCACTAATCCTTGCATTGCTTCCTTGATCTTCTTAGCTTGTGACCTTGTGATTGGCCCATCTGGAACTTCGAAGGTATCTTTAAGACTCGATCCACCATGGTGCCCATCATTCCCCCACTCCACTTACATTTTATTTCCTCTGTATTCACTAATTCAGGTAAAAATCTTGACAGGGCTATGAATCTACTATCATATTTAACCACCAATAAATTACCCTGTTTTAAATGAATAAAATCTCTCTCTTGTTGTGCCCGAAAGGTATTTGGAAAATACTTCGCAAAGAACTCATCCTTAAACTTACTTCAAGTTAAAGGTTGTTCTACCTGTATGCTTGCCCTGGGCAAAATATCCTCCCACCATTGAGAAGCCTCACTTTCTAGCATAAATAAAGTAAAATAAACCTTTTTGTCTATCTGTCACTGGTACGACTTCAAAATATTTCTCAATATGTCTAATCCACTGTTCAGCTTCCACAGGATTTACATATCCTCTAAAAGACTGCTCAGCTTGCATCTCATGTGCAAATACACCTTCTCCCTCATTAACCCCTTGTATCACCACATCAGGTTCTATTCTAACCCTCTCCTCTAATCTCCTCTGCAAATTATCAACCCTTTCTTCAACCGCATTCATCCTCTCTATAGTACGATCAAGAGCTTCTCTCAATTCATCCCTTCTAACCTCAGATTCTCTCCCAGCTCTACTAATACCAACTGCACTATCAATTTGTTCCCTCGCAAGAACCACAGACTCAACTTCCCCCTCTGCTTCAGTTCTTCTAAATATTGGGAGCCTACCATGTCCCCTCTGATTTAGAATTCTACCTCTAGCTCTAGCACGTCCACGTGTCATCCTCAGACTCTCCATTAAAATTTAGTTTACTTAGATCTTCCAATTCTTTAAATTCTTATGCAGTCTGCAGAATCATAAAACCTAATGCTCTGATACCAAAATTGTAACGACCCATCCCGGATTGGCCACCTTCGAGACGGTGTCATTACATTTTAAAAATCTCAGCATGACACATATATGCAACAAATAAAAAAAATACCAACGACAATTATTTACATATATCAATCCTCAACCCTCAACATGAGAGATACATTATTCAGATATCAATTGAACATTATATACTACATATTATGCATGAATATTTATAATATATTTTTTTTCTTTCCATGTGTTTGAGGATGTGGACCACGTGGCTTACAAAAAATGATTTAATTTGAACTCCGCTCACAATTCTATTTGTCCTGCCCACTACCTGAAATCATTGAATAATGAGAAGTGAGCTTCACAATCTCATTGAATTAAACTTACTAGAAGTATTCAATTTGTATAATTAATCTTCCAATATTCATTCATTTATATCTCATATATTTTGATAATAACATTCTATTATCACTACTCATATCAAATCTCCATCCTTTATAAATCTCTTCTTCTCATATAATTAATCATCATCTTGAGACTATCAATTCTATGTCATAATTACCTCATTATGAGGTTCACGGCATATAATCAGTCACCCGGATAATTCTCATCATTTCATATTTCCATATTTCTTCTCAGCATAATTGTCTCTCTGTGAGACTCATTCATTTATCAATAAGTTTACAATCATAAATAGCACTTTAACATCTCAAGCAATAGCAATCAATATTTAAAGCAAATACAATGCGTGAATTTAAATGTTATTATTATTGGGAATGTCTTCCCACATGTCGACATGTTTTAGCTTAGACTGGCTGCTTTCCCGATTCTTTTATTTTATTTAGTTCGGCTGCCCTCCTCGTTCTTTTATTTCCAATATATACCTGCTGTCACGATTTTAATTTATTTCCAGCATATACTGGCTGTCACGATTTTTCATTTATTTCCAATATATACTGGCTATCACAGTTTTTATATATTTCCAGCATCTACCAGCTGTCACGGTTTTCATTTAGACCGGCTACCCTCTTGGTTCTTTTATTTCATGTATATGCATATGAACAATAATATAGAACAAACATGTATTAACGGTGTTATCATAATTTTATACTCACTCCAACTTAGATCTTATTCAACTCCTCAATCTGTTTACCTCACAATTCCAAGTTTACCAACGGAAAGAAATAATCAAAACAATCTAACTTCTCGATCTTTCATAAAATTTCTAGCATCTATCAAGTAAAAGCTCAAATTAGTAATTTACTCTCCTTCTTCGACACTTCTTTTATCTTTAATCCAACTTTCTAACTTATCATGTCTATTTAAACCTTAACTTATCCACCACCAACCGGGGTATTAAAAACAATAAACTTTTATATAACTCACTGAAGGAGTAACAGTTAAGCATCTTACTCTTCATTACAACTCCAAATTGATTGATCTCTCTTTAACAACAATATTACATTGCAATCCAAATCGTAGTATTATGTGAACATTTAACGAACCAATTATTTCCATTTACAGCTAACAAACTCTATTTACAAATCTCCACTCCCACTCTGTCACTTAGTTATCTTTAATAATAACTTACTTAGTTTGCCCTTTATTTTTATTTAAACTTCCCAATGATTTTTTGTCCATCTAAACTTTTCCTTTTATATCGATTGTACTTCAAATTTATTATTCTCTTAGTATCTTTCTAATCTTTTACCTGGGTGCATCATGTGCCTCTCTCAATATGTCCTTTCCCAACTCAGTATCATTGGGAACACAAATACTATGTCCCAATACTAACATACCATCTTTTCTAATTCTGAATTCATATTATTTTCCACTCAACACTTCCTGTTTAATCTTCTCAATCTCTTCATCTCTACCTTGCATTTCTCATAAGCGTTCTACAATGGATGATTGTATATCCTTGTTTGCTAATAATACTCCTCTCTCACTGATATTCAATTTCATTCTCATCCCTCTAAACTCTACCATCAAATTCACATTATGACTCTCTATAGTAGATAATCTTCTTGTAAATCTTCTACTTAATGCATCAGCTACCACATTCACTTTCCCTATATTGTAATAAATTGTACAATCATACTCACTAATCAACTCCATCTATCACCTATGCCTCAAATTCAACTCTCTCTAAGTAGGTAAGTATGTCAAACTCTTACGGTCAGTAAATATCTCACTAGTGACTCCATGTAGATGATGTTTCAAAATCTTTAAAGCAAAAACTATGGCAGCCAATTCTAAATTATAGGTCAGATAATTTCTCTTATGATTCTTCGATTGGCTAAAAGCATAGGCCACTACCTTCCCATGTTGCATCAACACACATCCCAACCCTTGATGTTAAGCATCACTATATAAAATAAATCTTTCATCACTAGAAGTAAGTATCAACACTAGAGCAATAGTTAATTTCTCCTTGAACAACTAAAAACTGTTTTCACATTCTTCAGACCCTACAAACTTCACTTATTTCCTGGTTAATTTAGTCAAAGGTGTTACAATTATAGAAAATTTCTAAATAAATCTTCTATAATAATCAACCAATCCCAAGAAACTTCTACTTTTAGTTAAATTAGTTGGTCTCTCCCAACTCAGCATTGTCTCTACTTTTTGTGGATAAATTATTATACCATCTCCAGATACTAAATGCCCCAAGAAAGTTATCGCATTCAACTAGAACTCACATTTAGAAAATTTAGCTTACAATTTCTCACTCCTAATAATCTTTAACACAATTTCTTAATGCTTCACATGCTCTTCCTCATTCTTAGAATACACCAGAATATCATAAATGAATACAACGAAAAATTTATCAAGAAAGGTTTTAAAAACTCTATTCATCAAATCCATGAATGTAGCTCGAGAATTAGTCAACCCAAATGGCATCACAAGAAACTCATGATGACCATAACGTATCCTAAATGCAATCTTAGGCATGTCTCATTCCTTTATTCTCAATTGATGGTATACAGATCTCATGTCTATTTTATAAAATACTCTTGCACCCTATAACTACTCAAACAAATCATCTATTTTTGGTAAAGGATATTTGTTCTTAAAAGTTATCTTATTTAGCTGCCTATAGTCTATACACAATATCATAGTACCATTTTTTTTCTTCACAAATAATACTAAGGCTTCCCATGGCGATACACTATGGTGAATGAATTGTTTATCTAATAATTTTTGAAGTTGAACTTTTAGCACTCTCAACTCAACGAGTGTCATTCTGTAAGGTACTATTGAAATAGGTATAGAACCTAGAATCGTGTCAATTGAGAACTCAATCTCTCTACTAGGAGGTAAACTAGACAATTCATTAGGAAATACTTCCGGATAATCTCTCACAATATAGATTTCTCCCAGTTTTCTACCTTCTTACTTGAACCCACCATATAAGCTAAATACCCCTCATAACCTTTCTTCAACCACTTACTAGCGTCAGGGCAGAAATAAGACAATTTGAGAGTATCTTACATTCTCTTTGAAAGCTAAACTCCTCTTACCCAGGTATTCTAAATACTACATTCTTCTTGAAACAATTAACCCAGGCATGATACACTAACAAACAATTCATCCCCAATACCATGTCAAAGTCTATTATATTCAGAGGTAATAAGTCTGCTTCAAATTCTCCATCACTCATATGAATCACACAACCCGATAAACATTTCTGATCACAACTCTATCTCTAGCAAAAACCTCAACAATGATATTATAAATCAAAAGACTAACATCTACATCAATAGATTTCATAAAAACATTGGATGCAAAAGTATGGGTAACACCAGGATCAATAAAAAATCTAGCAAGTCTGTCAAGGATAAATATTGTACCTATTATGACATCATGAGTTTATTAGGCATCCTATTAGGTTAGTGCATATACTCTGCTTACTCTAGGCTGCGTTTGACTACCACGTCCTCTCTCAGCAACTGCTCCTCTTCCTAAAGCTTTACCCCGAACACTCCTAGACCCACCACCACTATCTGATTGTCTTCTCCCAATACCTTTAACATTCATACCTCAGCTGATCTAATCCTCATACGACAATCCACACTAATATGTCAACTCTCTCCATAAACAAAACACATCAAGGTAGGACAATTTTGAGACAAATATTATTTTGTTACACCTATAACATCATCTACTCTCTCTATCAAATACAACACTACCACCTCCCCTTGGTGGAAATATGCCACCTCTAATGAATCCTTTAACTTACATAGGTTATTTCCCAAACCTAAGGTTTCTTCCAACAGAACTCTGAACCATTGAAGCTACAGATTCAGCTCGCCTCTACTAACTCTAAATAATCGATCCCTAAGAAAAGCTACGTCCTCTAGACTTAACTATGTCCTTCTCAATCTGAAGTGACATATCCACCAAAGTAGCATAATTTATATGTCTTAAATGTGAAATTTTAGAACGTATCTAAAAGTGCAAGCAATCAAGAAATGTCCTACACTTCATCTCCTCAGTATTTACAAGCCTAAGTACAAATCTTAAATGGATAAAATCCTTCTCTTGTTGAGATCTAAAAGTACCTAAGAAATATTTTGCAAAGAGTACTTTCTTAAACCTACTCTAGGTTAAGGATCGATCTACATCATAACTCGGCCTAGGAAGAACATCATCCCACCAATTATAAGTTTCACCCTTTAGCTGAAAAGAAGCAAAGAAAACTCTATGTCTATTTGTCACTAGCAATATACCAAATAAATGCTTAAAATGTTTAATCCACAATTTAACATCTGAAGGTTTGTCAGATCCCTTATAAGACGGGGGTTTCAACTTAATAAGCCTAGCAAAGAAATCTCCCTACATCGCATTAACAAAGCTACCATCATTACCTCTACGAATTTCATGTCTCTTAGGACTTATCACAGGGTCTACCATAATATCAGGTTCTGGCCTAACCTTCTCATCCAATTTATGCTATAAACTATTATCTATACCCTCTACCTCATTCATCCTCTCAAGAGCATGAGCAAAAGCTTCTTTTAACTTATCTTTTCCAGCATCAAAATCCCCCACTACACCACTAGTACCAAGTGCACCATCAACATGTTCTCTTTCAAGAATATTATCTCATTAATTTCTCATATATCCATTTCAATCATTATATTTTTCATATTTCAACTAAGTTATCAAATTTTCACACACACACACACACATATATATATATATATATATATATATATATATATATATATATATATATATTATCCAATCAACATGTTTGTATATACATATTGAATAATTTCATCATTTTATTGATCATTTCTAGTTTTATATACTTTTCAAATTTATATCGTTTACTAAAAGTAAATTCAGCTCATCACATAGCACTTAAATCTACTCATGGATCATCTCTTTTCATTTCCTGTTCCTTTCAACAATTACACTGGATTATTGAACACCACCACCTATCCATAAATTATTCATCAATTTCTTTATCTCATATTTTCAGTTTTTATACTTTATATCGGATTAAATTTCATGTATGCATATTCATATTTCTTAATTTCAAATATTTCAACAAACCTTTTTTTTTTGCCTCAAATCCAAGTTCAAATCTTATTTTTAAGAAATGCAGAAAACAACTCTTCAAGATTGAAAATTTCATAATCAAATTCATAACTTTACCTTTTCAAAGCTTTTCCTTCGAAATTCTTGAAATCCATCTGTAAATCAATCAATTTATAAGACATGATTATGAAATCCTTTAATGTTAGAGTGTTTGAGAGTGTTTTCTAGAGAGAGAAAATGAGTTTCAAAGGTTCATAAAATGTTTTCAAACTTCCAAAAATATATTTATACAAAATTTTCGGTTTGACCGGTTAGACACTAGCAAGTCTAGCAAGTCTATCAAGGATAGATATTGTGCCCATTATACAAAATTTTCAAACTTCATAAGCAATGGCATGAAAATTTTGATAATGTTATCTTGAGTTGTAGTTTCAGGATCAATGAACATAACAAATGTTTGTATTATAAAGATTTTGAGCAAAGAACATGTGATTTTATGCTTATATGTTGATGATATATTAATTTTTAGGACAAATTTAGTGGTGGTGAATAATGTGAAGTCTTACTTATCCAAGAACTTTGATATGAAAGATTTTGGAGAGGCTCAAGTAATCTTAGGAATAGACTTAGAAAGAACTTCAAAAGGGATAATTTTATCTCAGTCTAAAGCTTTAGAAAAAATGTTTAATTTTTTGGATATTATGATATTAAGTTTGTAGCTACTCCGTATGATTCGAGTGTAAGTCTAAAGAAGAATTTAGGGGAACCTGTATCCAAATTGAAATACTTTCAAATAATATGATCACTATTATAATCTACGAATAGAACAAGACCTGATATTGTCTATGCAGTTGGGAGACTTAGCAAATATACTCACAATCCTAGTAGAGAGCTTTGAATTGCCTTGGAAAGAATTTTGAAATATATTAGAGGAACTTTGGGATACTTTTTATATTATATCTGTTTTCCTAATGTGGTAGAAGGGTATAGTGATGCAAATTGGATTACTAATAGTTTAGATTTAAAGTCTACTACTAGATACATATTTGTACTGGGAGGTGCAACAATATCTTGAGGACCTAAAAAACAAACAATAATATCTAGATGTGCTATGGAGACTGAGTTAATAACTTTAGATACAACTTGTATAGAAGCTGAGAGGTTAAAAAAATCTATTGATGGATATTCCTATTGTGAACAAACGTGTACCTTCCACCACCTAGGCATTTTGAGGTGGTTTCCCAACAGTGGTATCAGAGCTGGAAGAAATACCACCAATAGTTATATCAAAGCTACAACAGCGGGTATCGGAGCAAGAACAGAAGGTATCAGAGGAAGACTCCAAGAATCAAATGTCAACTTCTTGGGTGATTCAAGAACGGAGTAGAGATCAAGATCTGATCATGTTCTTAAGGTTCAAGAACGGAGTAGAGATGTATCTTTTATCATGTTCTTGAGGGTGATTCAAGAACGGAGTATAGATCAAGATCTGATCGTGTTCTTGAGGGTGATTCAAGAACGGTATTGAGATCAATCTTCGATCGTGTTCTGGAGATTTAGAAGAAATTGGAAAGCAATTGTGGGTGCTGCATAAATCTGGGATTTTCTCCCTAAGATGGGTTCAAACTTCATTGTTGAGAAGTTTGATGGAAAGGGAGACTTTGCCCTTTGGAAGCGAAAGATCAAAGCTATTCTTATGCAATAAAAGGTGGACTTGGCGATTGAAGAAGATGACACTTTTCCAGCAAGTATCACGGAAGTCCAGTGGAATGAGATGAAGAAGATGGCATACAGAACCATCTTCTTGCACATGTCTGATAATGTCACAAGGGAGTGCGGAGACTCAAAAGATCTAGTTGTCATATGGAAGAAACTAGATGAGTTGTTTCTGTCTAAGACTCTCCCTGATAAAAGGTATCTTCGTAAATAAATCTTTGTTTTAGATCCTAATAAAGAGTTACAAGATAATTTTGATGCCAAGATAAGGAGTGCATCAAGTGGAGAAGGGTTGTTCGTTAAAAGAAGGCTAGCAACTCGGTATTGCAGTAACATACATGGCTATTACCGGGACAGAGGTAGAGGAGAAAGCCATGGGAGAGCACACAATAACAAACATGGCTACTACCGGGACAGAGGTAGAGGGGAAAGCCATGGGAAAATGCACAATAACATACATGGCTACTAGTAGAGGAGCAAGCCATGGGAGAGCGCACTTTAAACTGAGATTTGGAGGAAATAAATGCTTCTACTGCCATAAAGAGGGACATTTCAAGAAATATTGCAAGAAGATGATAAGGGATGAGGGAGAAAGCCATACCAAGAATGGAGAGGCTTCGGTTGTCAAAGTAGAACAGCAAGATGATGATGTTATTATTATGTGATAAAATGTGAGTAAGGGGCACGAAGGCAGCAGGAAATGGATCTTGGATACTGGGCGCATTCATCACATGTGCCCTCACAAGGATTGGTTCAAGAAAACTGATGATGGAAAAGTTTTCCGAGGGAATGATACTTCTTACCAAGTGAGGGGCACGGGAGATATCCAGTTGAGGATGTTTGATGGAATGACTAGGCTGCTGAGGAACATGAGATATCTTTTGAATTTGAAAAGGAATTTGATCTCATTGGGGCAGCTAAATTCCATGAGGTACACATACAAGGCAGAGGGAGGAAAGATCAAGGTAACCAAGGGATCTTTGATAGTGATCAAAGCAGCAATGAAGGATGGTCTCTATGAGATGATCGGAGACACGGAGATCAAAGGTCAAGCATCAAGCTTGATGGCTGAGATAGATAAGGCAGCCCTTTGGCACAATCGTTTAGGACACATGAGCGAAAAGTTCCTGCAAGTTCTCAGCAAGAACGGTCTACTTGGTGGTGACAAAGTAGAGGAACTTGATTTCTGCGAACGTTATGTTTTTGGGAAGCAACATCGGGTTAGTTTCAACACTGGAGTGCACAAGTCTAAGGGTATTCTTGACTACATTCATGCAAATCTTTGGGGACCAGCAAGAACACCAACATAGGGAGGTAATCTTTACTTTCTGTCTTTAATTGATGATTATTCAAGAAAGGTTTGGGTTTATTTGCTTAAAAATAAAATAGATGCTTTGAATAAATAGTGGTGTGGAAAAGGCTGAAGGAAACTCAAACGGGCAGGATAGTTAAGGGGTTAAGAACTGATAATGGCTTAGATGTTTTTAACAAGGAACTTGATCAATTCTGTATGTTAAATGGGATTCTAAAACATAGAACGGTTGTGAAAACGCCTCAGCAAAGTGGAGTTGTTGAGATGATAAATAAGACCCTTATGGAAAAGGTTAGGTACATGTTAATAAGATCCGGATTACCCAAATGTTTTTGGGGGGAAGTGGTGTCTATTGCTGCATATTTGGTTAATAGATCACCCTCTAGGGTTGTGGACCTTAAGACTCCCGAAAAGATATAAAGTGGTAAACCCTTGTGTTTCTAGGATATAGGGAAGAGGCTAAGGGGTATAGGTTGTGGTCTTTAGAGCAAAAAGGATTTAAACTCATAATAAGTAGGGATATCATTTTTAATGAGCATTTATTTTTCTATTTGGAGAAAACTAACCCTGCAGAGGTAGTGAGCAAACCAGTTCGGTATTTGTGGAGTATAGCATCAAGGAAAATTCAGTTCAGATAGAGTAAGAAAGGCAAGAGGGTTCGGACCAGGTAGAGCCCATTAATGAATGTCAAGCTCAGGACACTCGTGAGAAGGCTAAACTAGAAGGGAATAATGCAGCAAGTCAGAATGACTATCAGCTCACAAGGGACCGAGAAAGGAGGGTGGTCAGACCACCTTTAAGATATGGTTTTGCAGCTCCGAATGCAGCAGCTCCTTGGACAGAAAGAGGGATAAGAGAACCAGAGACTTATATTGATGCCATGGGATGTAAGGATTCATCCAGATGGAAGCTAACTATGGAGGAAGAAATGGATTCTTTGAGGAGGAACATCTCTTGGGAATTGGTGCACATTCTTGGAAAATAGAGAGTTGTGGATTGTAAGTGGACTTACAAGATCAAATAAGGGAACCTTCTAGGGGACAAAGTCCGGGACAAGGCTAGTTTTGTGACGAAGGGGTTCACGCAAAGAAACGACATAGATTTCATGGAATTTTTCTCGCAGGTTCAGAAGGTGGAAGAAATGGTGAGTATCCTTATCTATGCTGATGATATGTTGTAGGTTGATAACAGCAGGGAGAGGATGGAAAGGTTGATATCTCAATTCAATGAGGAGTTCGAGAGGAAGGATCTTGGCCTTACACAAAAGATCATTGGGATGAGAAGAATTCAGGAAAATGAGAGAAATGGGTTGAAGGTTTCTCAGTCTTCCTACATAGAAAATGTGTTGTATGAGTTTTCTATGGAAGATGATAAACCAGTGAAGGTTCCCTTTATTAGTCATTTCAAATTCTCTAGCGAACAATTTCCTAGAATGGATAAGGAGAATAAGGAAATGGAAATGGTCCCTTACTCTAGTGCGGTTGGATCAGTCATGGTAATGATGGTGAGCACTAGACCCAACATTTCTCATGAAATGAGAGTTCTCAGCAGGTTGATGAGTAATCTTGGAAAGAAGCTTTGGCTTAGGATGAAGTGGTTGCTGAGGTACTTAAAGGCTTAGTGGCAGCCGGTGGTAGCACTCTTAACAACCGGGGCAGAATACATAACTGCTATAAAAGCCATAAAAGAGGCAATATGGTGCAAAGGGTTGTTGGACGAGTGAAAGGTCTTAAAAGAGCAGGTAATGGTGTCTTCGGATAGCCAAAGTGCGTAGCACTTGTCTAGGAACCCGGTGTTCCATTAGATGACTAAGCATGTGGATGTTCAGTATCATTTCATTCAGGAAAATGTTACGACATGATGCATTCATATGGACAAAGTCGCAACGGAAGAAGGTCCTGCAGATTTAGGTCTACCTCTAAGTAAGTTCAATCATTGCCTTGGACTTCTTAGGATTGGAGTCAGTTGAATAGTGACTCAAGTTGAGTTTGGATCATGAGTTCTCTGCACAAAGGTTCGGGTTTAATAGCTTAGACAAAGGTAGAGATTGTTGGTATTTATCTAAGTATTAAACGGGAGAAGAAATTCAGCACGTTCAGCATCAGGTGGGAGGTGTGCGCCGCAGCCTGGATTTGTGCGCCACGGCCAGCAGCAAGTCCAACAGCCTCCCTTTCCAGGCCGCACCGCGGCTCAGCCTTGGACGCCGTGGTGCCCAGCACCTGGAGGATGTTAGCCCTGGTCTGGGCCGTGGCCAGCCCTGTTTTGGGCCGCGGCGCCAGGCACACTGATGCTTGGTTTTCCAGTACTCTCAAATAGTGCATGAGGCATGATCAAAATGCACAGGATCACTTAGGATTGATGAAAGGCTATGATCGATTGGTCCTCAAGATCTAAGGGTGGAGATTGACTTCAAGATAGGTTCAAGAAGTGGTGCACTATATAAAGGGTCATCTAGCTTCAATCTCAACAAGTGAAATACACAATAAGAGATCATATGTGAATGTGTGTGAAATAGAACACATGAGTGTGTGAGAGTGCAAAGACACTAAACACATGAGAGACTCATTGTAAAGAGGCTGGTTGTTTAGAGAGAGAGTAGTATAGATTGGATTCAAGGGCTTTGTAATAGTTCCTTATCACTTTCTGTTTTCTCTTCTTTCATTCTTCAAGAACTTGAGATTCTTGAAGAGGAGTTGTTTTATCTGTAAAGAACCATTGATTTAGTGCAGAGAGTTCGGAGGAACTCACAGTGACGTAGACTATTGCCGAACCTCGATAACAATTGATGGTGTTCTTTCTTTGATTGGTTTTGATTCCTGTTTTGCTTCGGTTGTATTACAAGTCGTTCTAGAATTGGGTGTTTGGAAGATCACCACCTGGGCATCTTGAGGTGGTTTCCCAACAAAAGAAATATAGGTAATAGGTTGACTAAAGGTCTACCCATGAGGGTTATACTTGATACATCGAGGGGGATCGACTTAGCCCACAAAGAGTCACTAACAGGGGTAACCCAACCTTTGTGATTAGAGATCCTATAAAGAAGGTTCAATATGTATGAACAACCTGTAGCATGTGACTAAAACTAATTTTGAGAAGTATGTCTCCATGAGAGAATTTATTTCCCATCCCTAAGGTGATAATGTTTATTAGTGTGATGTTCAGGATTGGTATTTACTATTAATGAGACCAAGGCAGGTATTGCCATAAGGTGCTTGTCACATGTACCCTTGGAGGCTCACCTAAGTGAGAGTTGTTCTGAGGCCTCAACTATAGGATTTGACTATTCCCTAGAAACTCTCATGATAATCAAGATAAGATTGCATTTCTACTAATAGCGCTAACCCGCTACTTGACCTTATATTAAGTACTGCGTGTGTGACTGGTTAAAGTCTGATCAAGGGACATAATTCAAGGAGTAGTCCATTATAGCTCCCTCAGATGAATACTGTCAACACTGAATGTAGGCTCAAGTCCTGAAGACTCCTGCACCTATTGCATCGTACTAGAGTTGCCTTTATATATTTTCTATATTTTATTTTATTTATTTTGAGTTTCGAAATTTTAAAACTTGTGGGGGATTGCTAGAAAGTTTTAAATTTCGCATATGCAATTATATTGGCTTTTAAATAGCTATTATTTTGTTATTTTAATATAACCAATAAATTGAAAGTTACAAATTTGTGATTAATCTCAATAAATTTAGAGTTACAAATTTGTGATTCTTCTCACTAAATTGAGTTACAAATTTGTGATTATTTTCAATAAATTGAGAGTCACAAATTTGTGATTAATTTCAATAAAATGAGAGTTACAAATTTTATAATTATTTCCATTTTGTGACCAGGTTGTAAAAAAAAAAAAATTGGAAAAGTAGTTGAAGGAAGGAGGAGGAGGAGGAGGAAGAAGAATGTTTACTAACTGTTACAACATATTGAATAATCAACTAATCTAATATTGAATAAAGTAGTATTTATACAACTCTAAGATCAGAATGTTTACTAACTGTTACAACAGATTGATTAATCAACTAACTAACAACTAACCTCATATTGAATATAGTAGTTGTATTGATACAACTCTAAGATCAGACTGTTTACTAACGGTTACAACAAACTGATTAATCAACTAACTAATCTTGCTAATTGAACTAACTGATCTTGCTAGCTGTCTAGCTAACTGTCTAACTAACTCATCAATCTTTGATTTGTTTACTTCCATATCTTCCTTAAGCATATTGTAGCCTGTGTGAAGCCTTTCTTAGTCTTTGGCTTCTCCTTAACTTCGGTGGTTGTTCTTGTTATTCTAGCTCAACTTCCTTTTCCTCTTGTATCTTGAGCTTCTCAGTAAGGTCTATTGCTCGTCCCTTTACTTCTATAGCTATCATAAACGCATTCTATACGAATATTTACTTTGATATTTTATTGTTGCAAAAAATGAAGAAAGTTGCAAAAAAGAACAAAAAATTGGAGCCTTGCAAATGTGAAAAATTGCATTTAATTAAGAACAATGCAGGGGAATCAAAGGAAAGAAATGGAAAGGTGCTTGTATTTTTGCATCCCTTGTTTGATAATTTTTTTGTGAAGATGTACTTGTATATTTTTTTTGGTTTTTTCTTAGATTTTAAAAAATAATATGGAATTGCTAAGGGTGTTTTAGTCTTTCCATATGCATTCCATCATTAATGTCATGCATACATTTAAATTTTTTCAATTATTCTTCTATTCTAATTTTAGTGTTTAAATTATGGACTGCATTACCTTTGGAATAGTTAGAAAATAAGGAGAGTTGAACCTGCGCCACTTACCTAGAGCAGTGGTACCTTCACCGCTAAATTGACACACTTTTTACAATTTGATTCCAATTATATATATATATATATTATATATATATATATATATATATATATTTTAATTACCAAACCTTATAAAATAAAATAAAATAATAAAAGGAAAAGAAAGGCCCAGTTCTGCACTTTCTCCCCTTTCCTCGATCATGATGGCAACAACCTCAAATCGCACCGACTCTCATATATCTCTCACGCACATCATCCTCCTCGCCCAATTTCACCCGCGAATATTCCTTCTCTCTTCCACTTCTCTTTTCTCTATCCTTGCGCGATCTGTGTTTGCAGTGCTAGCGCCCGTCGACTTTTACAGGGTCAGCGTCTAACAACTCTAATGATGTTGTCGAAGAACCTTGAAACTCCCCCTCACGTGATCCTTCTCTTCACCGATAAGATTTTCCCTCTCATCTATGCCATGTCACGTGACCCAAGACCAACTCTCCCATTCTGATGTTGCAGCACCTCAGATCGTTTGGAATTTGGAATTCGCAGCTGCTGCCAAGTCTGCTTCGGCCACCACCACTAGACCCTTCCCAAATTTTTGGTAAATCCTTTTTATTTCTCTGGGTAGATTGAATCTTTCCTTCCTACTCATAATTTTTTTATTTATTCCAAAACCTAGTGCATATTAGTTAATAAATATAAAACATGGGATTGATAAATTAAAGCATATTAGAGTTCTGATTTCTTATGATGAATCAGATCTGTTTGGTGCTTTCAAAGTGTTTTGAGATGTGTCTTAGTCATTTAGCATTGTTAATGATGAGGATGTGAGTTTTGGGGGTTAATTCTTAATGCCAAAATGAATTCGATGCTTTAAAATAGAAGTAATGAATGATATTTGTGATAATTAAATTCCCTCATAGTGATGCATATATAGATGTAGGGAACCCAGAAAAGTTTAATCTAAAGGAGATAAAAATTTAAATCCCCTTTGGTTCATGTTGCAGCGTGTACTGTATAATTCCAAATGTTGATTAGGTGTACTGAGTACGCTAGTAACTAACAAAGAGGTGGACAAAGTAAATAAAAGAACAAACAAATAGCAAAGTAAGAACATATTTGATGAGAATAATATTGTTACTGAAATATAAAAAGGACTAGGTGGATTCGTATGGGAAGTGTTGTTACTTACTGCCTTTCAACATTTTATTCTATTATTGTCACCATTATGAGAGAGAAACACAGAGGCATTCCTTGTAAACCAAACAGTGTAAACTAGAAAAACAACAATAGACTCTAAACTGGTGTAAATTTGCAGAACAACAATAGATTTATGGATTCTTTTGTCAGGATACAATGGCAGACCGAGAGACAAAGAACAATTTAACATTCATAACTATCCTATGTCTAGCATCAATCATATTGATAAAATTGAAAGAACAATTTAACATTTATAACTATCCTATGTCTATCATCAATCATATTGATAAAATTGATATTTCACTGGTAATGAAAACCTAAGAAGGAAAAGACAAAAAAGGAAATATAAGAATCTGAAGCTAGGCATTGTTATATGTATTAATTAAATATTTTTTTATCAGTATGTATTAATTAAATATAACAATTATATTAGAATCTCAAGCGGAAAACATTCTGCAAGGAAGCCCAATAGACTAAACTAAGCACTATGATACTTATCGACCATGATTTATACTGGTATAAAACTGTCAGGCCCCTATGGAAGTTACTTGTTTAAATGATGTGTGTTGTGGTTGAGATATAATTGGGTTTAAATGAAATTTAAGGTGAATTGTCATTGTTTTGGGTTTATTGTATTGTGGATGATGCATGATGGGTTTGAAATATTTTGGATTGGGTCAGGTTGAGTTGTTTTCTTGCTTACAGGTATATTTAAAAGTTGAGAAATGAACGAAAACAGAGAAGATCCAGCCGAAAATTCTAGGAAATTTATATTCAAATTTAGTTTAAAAAGGGAAAATAGAAGTGTTATTAAGTTAACCAGACAAAGTCCATGTTTATCTATATTTTTTTTAAGTATATAAAGAAGCTTATCAATGAACCTGAAATTATTTAGAGAACTAAGTGTAAGCGTACAACCCACCTACTAGTGATTTAGTGAGTTGATATTTTTGGAGACTGTAACATATGCATTTATGCATACATGCATAATGACATTAAAAAGATGTAGGCTTGGTTCTTGTTTTAAGAATTACTATATTGTATAGGTTATGAGGAAAGCGAGGGGACTAGTACCTCATCTTACCAAGTCTAGTTTCTTTTGTGTTTTGACGTGAGTGGTTCGCTACACGTATCCTATAGTTAGTGTCTCTCCTATCTGTTTTGAGATCTTAACATATATTAAGTATATGCGTATGTTGAGTATGAATGATTTAACAAAATGGTTTGTTACGTTGTGATGAAAATTTGAGATTTACTTGTTATGCGTTGCTTGAGAAATGAATTTTTGGAAAATGAAAAAGATAGAATTTTCATAATTTTTTATATTCTTTTCATAAAATAAGGAATTGATTTAGAATATGATGTAAAATGTGATAAGCCCAGTGAGAGGCTATATGAAATATGAATGGCCTAATGAGGGACAATGTGAAATATGATTGGTCCAGTAAGGGCATTGTTAAATGAAAATCTCGAGTAGTGCGCTATATAAATAAATATGAAATATGATATATAACCGAGTGAGGGGTGATGCGAAATGTGATATGTGGCCTAATGAGGGGCGGTGGGTAACATGTAGTATAAAAAATATGAAATATGATGTATAGCCTAGTTAGGGGGCAATGTAAAATGTGATATATGGCCTAGTGAGAGGCGATGTGAAATGTGATTGGCTCAGTGAGGGGCATTGTGAAATGAAAATCCCATGTAGCGTGTTATATAAATAAATATGAAGTATGATATGTGATATGTGGCCCATTTAAAGGCAATGAGATACGTGTCAATATGATGTAATTGGGCCTATTGAGGGGCGCTGAATTGTGGCTTGCCCAATGGGGCATGGTTTATGTTTGATCCTTGATTTCATTATTTTATCATCATTGAACTTTAATTGTGTATTTAAAAAGAGGATTGTTTTCTCGTATGAATTTTATGAAATGTTTTGTAATTTGTGAAATGTTGTTTACCTTAAAGTTTGGTTGGTAAATTTGATGATTGTTCTAGTAAAATAATTCTTCTATTAGTATATATGTAAATATCATAACCCCTACTTCTTATGTGATTGTATGATACGTGTAGAGGATCTGTAGACTTGGTTTTAATTACAAGGGGAAGTACATTTATCTCACTACACCCCAACTTCATTTTCAGTGTGTTGTAGGTTCAAGAATATTCAATCTACTCATGTGATCATTGCATTTATTTAGTAGGAGTATGATATTTGGCATCCTTAAGGCATCAACCTTTATTTATAAATTGTAATCAGATATATATTTTTTAAAGATTTGTATCTTGGATTGAAAATTCTTATTTCCTCAAACCTAATACTAAGTTGAGGCTTGTTGTGCTTGTGATTGTTTTAAGAAATTTTGGGATTCTTATTTATGAGCCATTATGAGTAAATTTTGAGTAAATTTTGATTTATGGTTATGGTTTAATGGAGATGGTTAAGGATTCCTTTCAAAAGGGTTTTCATTTTTTTTAGTTCAAATTCTTTTGAATCGTACTAAACCTAACTAGTGGATTGTATTTGGGTAAGGGTCGTGATAGGAATGGACAAGTACATAATACTCCTCCATTCATTGAACATGACTCAACTTAAGAACACTTAATAGAGTTTTACTTGCTTGTCAATAGGTGGTTCTTATGTTATAGTTGTGCATGTGATTCTTAGACTTGAGGCACCATGGTTATATTGTGTGCGACTTAGTATACTTTGATGCTATTTAATATGGTTCTATTCATGGATCATTAATTGGTAGTAATTGGTATAATGAGTTTCATATGAAGGCATGTAAGTGTACAATAAAGAATCTATCACTCCTAAGTAAAAGAGATAATGTATTATGTGATCTACTAAGATATAATTCAGGAAGTTTCTTAGCCAAAGAAGAGTGAGAATTAGAAAGGAGTTTCTAATTTCACCATAAGAATTATTTTCTTGAGATCTAGACACATAGTATTAATGCTAAGGGTTTGACAATAATTTTATACCCAAATTAGTTTAATCGGGACATTGAATGATGAAAGGATTGAATAGCACAGTAACTGATAACAGAAATGTTCAAAGTTTCACAACAAAATTCATACCATCTGGGTAGTCATGATATGTTGCTAGGTGTCACTCATGATTATAAAATCTTTAAGAATTAATTTAATAAACAATTAATTAATTCCTACAACAGAGAGAATCAAAAGCAAAATAAATTATAAGGGGTTCTTATTAATTGGAAATGATTCCAATTACAATTATAGAAAAGTTATGGCCTATAACCAGATTAGTTTAAACCTAAAGGGTCAAACACAAAAGACAAGAAAAAAGACAAGAAATAATGTGTAATTAGAAAATAACTGCAGGGTTTAGTTTGTAATTATTTTATAGTTTCTCCTAACCTTACTACTATAAATAGTTTATTAGTGTGTAGATTTTTTCTTGCACATTATTCTGCACACAAGTTTCCCAAGAGATTTTAGACTTTTCTATTCCCAAAGAGAGAAAAATCATAGAGAAAAATCTTAATTCAAGATTTGCCCTGAATGGACTTTCTTTAGAGATCAAACACTTTTGTGATTGTTGTGTATTCAAGGACGCAAGAATTTGGGTTCAGAAATTCTAGAGAATTCGATCATATTGTAGAATTCAAGCACAACAGATTCAGTGAGTCAAGAAAATATCAAATCAAAGGTAATATTTCTACCCTTGAATGTTCTTAATATTGTACATAAATCGTCTGGTGATAAGAGTTTATTGGAATCAATGAAAATTTTTAAATTTTTATTGTGTTTTGTACATTGATTTCCTTAAAGTGGTATCAAAGTCATCATTATGATTTATATAGAACATAATAATTTATTGTTATGGCTATATTAGATTTGATTTTAGAATTATTGTGATTGCAAATTGAAGAATCAAGAAAATCAAATTAGGGTTTATAAAACCCTAGGTCATGAAAATTCAAAAAATTGTTTTTGATTTGATTGTTGTCATGAGATGATAATAAGATTGTTGGAGGAACAATTTCAAACTAATAGAGATTTGTTAAATTCAATTTAGTTGACCAAAATTTTGTTTTTGGATCGAATTGAATTGAATTTGGCGTGAAAATCTACAAAGTACGCCCTGGAAGTCGATTCTTGGGTTGATGGAGTCGACTCCATGGGGTAGAAACTCCTAAAATCATCAAATGACCTAGAGAGTTGACTCCTATAGCCCGAGAGCCGACTCCAACAAACTGATTTTTTTGGTAGAACTTCTAAAGGGTATAACTTACACATTTTAAATCTATTTTTTACGTTTTCGGAAGCATTTGAAAGATATGAAAGTCAAGTTTTATATGCCACTGACCATGCTTCAAACTTTCAAGTTTTTTTTTCATGTGTAATTTAAAAACTGAAAAGTGTTCAAATAAAAAAGTTGTTTTTGGAAATTGCATCTTTTTGCGTTTTTTAAGAATTTGGAGTTTGATTTGGAATTGAAACTCTTAAATCTTTATTGCTTTAGAAGTATGAATTCTAGTGAATAAGAAATTCAAATCCTATTTGGAAGAGGATTAGAAAAGTCTTTGAAAACTTAATTTAATTAAGATAAGCAATCTTGGACTTAAAGTCATAACTAGAATAAAAGAATTTTAAATTCTTTATATGCAAATTGATTGTATACATGTTCAAGGATGGGTGATTATGGAATTAAGACCAAATAATTGAGCTATGTGGTTGGTCATTATTCAATGTGATTGAATATATGATTTTTATTTTATGGTTTGTAATATTCAATTCTCAATTTTTGGATATGTATTTTTAAATGGGTTTTGCATACATCGTCTCTCTTTTATCTCTGGTGGTAAAATTCTCTCTTATTGTAGCTCCCCTTGATCTTGAATCAAGGTTTCTAATTAATTATGTAATGTAGTTAGTTAGAATAGTTTGATAGGAGTAAATAAAAAAAATTTCATGGGAAGCCGAATGATGATTGAGTGCGCAAGGAAGCAATGCAGGCCCATTTGAATATTACAAGGTCTATTATGTGGGAATTGGTGAAAGATATTATATAACCCTAAATTAAGGCTAATAATTCACTTAGTGGCTCAAATGAATCATGTACAAAAGTTCATAATCACTTAGAGTCATATTTTATTTGATATTATATGATGTCTGATATATATGTGATGCATGTTTAAACTAAATGATGAGATTAAAGCTAATTAAACTATTTCATTAAAATAATTGCTACTAAGTTGTAACAAAGAGACATGACTGTCTTATTATGGCCTTTCACCATTGTAGGGATACATAAGATCTATTGTTCTAAGTAAGTTTTGTCATAGACATGTGAGACTTACTTTATGGGAGATTCATGATGCCCTATTAAATATATGATATAAGGAGGTAGGAAACTAGTGGTCCAATAAACTATCATGTGAGGGCTCATTGGTTCAATCATCTACACTTGTGAAAATGGTGGGTTTGACAAAACTATAATGTGATGATGATATATTTTAGAGGTCGAATGAATGATTGAGAATTACATGAGATGTAATTGATAAGTGTTATCTATATGTTAAAGGTTTATTATAGTCAAGAAACTATTATGTGAGGCTAGTAATGGGATCTCAATTCCCATTAGAAGACCTTCCAACGAGGTTTCTTGAATTTCATATCGAGGGATTATTGAATTTGAAAAAAAGATAGTGGGAGGTACCAATTTGATTAAAGATCAAATCTATTTGTGGATAATAAAATTTAATAGATGCTAATTTTATGTTGTTGTTGACTTGTAAATCACATTGACCAATCTCAACCCACTATCAAGAATTCTTGATACGAGCAGACTCATTGGATCCAATTTCTTGGAATGGTTGAGGAACTTGAGAATCCTTTTCAATTCCAAGAAAACTTGTTATGTTCTTGATCAAATGCTTTTGAGTGTTTCAAATCTCAAATGACATTTTTAGGGTTAGGATGCTCGAAAGATCGTCAGTCCATGAGCATAGATTGAAAATGATCAACTACATCGAGCAGTTAGATGGATTTAGTGTTAGTATGGATGCAAAATGAAGTAATTATTTGATCCTGCATCCTTTTCCATAATCATTATAACATGAACAAGATAGAAGCTACGCTTCCAGAGCTTGTTAACATATTAAAGACTTCGGAGACAACAATTAAGAAGGGTAAGGCACCCAGTATACTTGTTGATAGGGATTCTTCTTCTAAGCCTAAAGGCAAGGAAGTCCTAAAGAAAAAGAACATTGAAAGAAAAAGTTGTCAAAAAAGCTAGTTTTACAAAAGACAAGGAAATTGAGAATTGCTTCTATTTTGGGTAAAAAAAAAAAATGGATACAAAAAGAGAATCTCAAGGATCACCTTACAAGATTAAAAGGAAAAACCTTTGGAAGTAATGTCCTAGTTATTACTTATTGAATTAACTTATTAGTTAAAGAAGCTTCTATTAGGGTATTAGATACCAAGTGCGGAGGTTGTAAGTGCTGAGAAGAAGCAGAAGGCAAAGAAAAAGAGAAGTCAAGCTTCGACTTGGAAATGTAGCAAGTGTTGTTGTATTAGTTGAAAAAACTTTTTACTTAGCTTTACCATCTTGAATTGGATTGTTAAATATTTGATATTAATCAACATGGTAATAAAAGGAAACGGGATGGAATTAATCCTTCATATGTATGACATCTCATACTTGGTTGTATCTAAGTAAAGTAAGATGGCTAAAGATGGATATTTTGATTCATTGACTCGAGTCATAGTCAACATGCAAATCTTGACTCATGGGAAAAATGACCAAGACTCCATTTAGAGGGCATTGAGAAAGTTGTAGACATATTAGGATTGATCCACATGTTTATAGGTTGTTAAGCTCAATTGCGAGGATAGGTTATTCTTATTTCATTACCTTCACCCATAAATATTCGAGGTTAATGTATATATAACTTATGAAGCACAAATTTGAATCCTTTGTGTTAGAAATCACCGTGACAAGATGCCCAGGTGGTGATCTTCCAAACACCTAAGTCTAGAATGACTTGTAATGAAATGAAACAGCAAACGAAAGCAAGAAAGAAAAGAAGACAAGCGATTTGTTATTGAGGTTCGGCAATAGCCTACGTCCCCGTGAGTTCCTCTGAAATCTCTGCACTAAATCAATGGTTCTTTACAATCACAACAACCCTCTCCAAGAAACCTAAGTTCTTGAAGAAACAAAGAAAAGAAGAAAGGAAGAAGATAAGAACTATTACAATGCTCTCTATCTTAATCTATGCTACTCTCTCTTTTACAACCAGCCTCACAAATGAGTCCCTCTTGTGTCTTTGGACTCTCACACAATTCTCTCTTGTATTGATCACTTGTATGTCACAACTCGTCTTGTATTGATTGTTGCTATTTTGAGAATAAAGCTAGGTGACCCTTTATATAGTGCACCAACTTCTTGTCCAATCTTGAGGGTCAATATCCACCCTTAGATCTTGATTACCAATCAACCTTGGCCCTTGATCAATCTTTAGTCAAGCTGTGCGTTTTGATCTTGCATCCACGCACTCAACATAAGGCTGAAAAACTAGCCTTGGTGTGCCTTCAGGCCGCGGCCTAGAACAGGGCGTGCCGCAGCCTGAAGCAGGGCTGAAAGCATTCTTCTTTGTGGCCTTTCTGGGCGCTGCGGCCTGGAGGAGTCTGAACCACAGCGCACACTTGTTCTGGGCAGCCTCCATGCTGGGCGCTGCAGCCTGGGAAGAGCTGGGCCGCGGCACACACTCTTTTGCCTTTGTGCAAGGTGAGGCGCACACACTCCCAAGGTGCAGCGCACACTTGTGTGCACTCTTTTAATATGCTGAACTTCACTCTTCCAATCTTGTTTAAACCTTAACCATATTTAAACCTTAGACAAATACCAACAATCTCTACATTTGTCTAAGTGTTTAAACCCGAACCATTGTGCAAAGAACTTTGGGATCCAAACTTATCTTGAGTCATCAATCAACCGACTCCAATCCTAAGTAGTCCAAGGCAATGATTGAACTTACTTAGGGGTAGAACCTTGGTGCCTAAATCTGCAGGATTTTTCTTCGTGGCTACCTTGTCCACATGAATGCATCATACATTTTCTCGAATGAAATGATACCGAACATCCATGTGCTTTGTCCTCTCATGGAACACTGGATTTTTGCACAAATACAATGCACTTTGGCTATCCAAATACATCACAACCTACTCCTCTAGTACCTTCAACTCTTCTAACAACCCTTTGCACCACATAGCCTTCTTGATGGCTTCTGTAGCTGCTATGTACTCAGCCTCGGTTGTTGAGAGTGCTACTACCGGCTGCAACTGAGCTTTCCAACTTACACAACATATGTTTAAGTTGAAGAAGTAGGAGGTAATCGAACTTCTTTTATCCTGGTCTGCTCCATAGTCCGAATCCGTATAACCCTCAAGACAGATGGACTTACCCCTCTTCTCATAAATCAGCTCCACTTCTCAGCTTTCCTTCAAGTACCTCAGTAACCACTTCATCCCAAGCCAATGCTCCTTTCCAGGATTACTCATAAACCTGTTGAGAACACTTATTGCATGAGAAATATCAGGTCTAGTGCTTACGATGGTGAACATAACAGAACCAACAGCACTAGAGTAAGGGACTTTTTTCATTTCCTTCTTCTTCGCTTCCGATCTCGGACATTGATCGCTGGAGAACTTGAAATGACCAGCAAGGGAAACCTTCACTGGTTTGCTATCTTCCATAAAGAACTTAGATATCATCTTCTCTATATAAGAAGCTTGAGAGATCTTCAATCTGTTTATCTCCCTTTCCCGGATGATACACATCCCAAGGATCTTCTGTGCATGGCCAAGATCCTTCATCTCAAACTCCTCACTGAGTTGAGCCTTCAATTTTCTTATCATTTCCATGTTGCTCCCAACCAGCAACATATCATCAACATAGATGAGGATGATCACCACTTCCTCAACCTTCTGCCCCTTATAGTACAAGCACGAATCATAGTAGCTCCTCATGAAACCCAAGCTGATTACAAAGGAATCAAATCTCTTATTCCATTGCCGAGGTGATTGCTTCAGGCCATAGAGAAATTTCTTCAATTTGCACACCAACTCTCCCTGCCTTCCTTCCTCAAAGCCTTCGAGTTGCCTCATGTAGATGGTCTCATCAAGCCCTCCATGTAGGAACGCTGTCTTCACATCCATTTGCTCGATTTTCCAATTGAATTGGACCACCAATGCTAATACTTTCTGTATCGTCTTGTACTTCACAACTGGTGAGAAGATTTTGGTGAAATCTATGTCTTCTTTTTGTGTGAACCCCTTCGCCACCAGCCTATCTTTATATCAGACTTCATCTCCTGGAGTATTCCCTTCTTTAATCTTGTAGATCCATCTACAATCCACAACTCTCTGTTTTTCTGGTTTGGGCACCAACTCCCAATAGTTGTTCTTCATCAAAGAATCAATTTCTTCCTCCATAGCTAACTGTCACTTTGACGAATCCTTACACTCCATGGCATCCATGTAAGTTTCTGGTTCAACCTCTCCTTCTGTCCAAGGAGTTGCTACATTAGCATTTGCAAACCCATATCTCAACGGTGGTCTTACTACCTTCCTTCCCCGGTCCCTTGTGAGCTGGTAGTCATTCTTGCTGCATCAACCTCTTCCAGTTCAGCCTCTTCTTGAGTGCCCTGAGCGTGACCTTCATTAATGGGCTCTACCTGGTCTGAACCCTCTTGCTTTTCTTGCTCTACCTGAACCGAACTCTCCTTGATGCGATACTCCACAAATTTCGGACTTGTTTGCTCACTAGCCCCTACAGGGTTAGTTTTCTCCAAGTAGAGAAATAACAATTCATTAAAAATAACATCCCTACTTATTATAAGTTTCATTCCTTTTGATTCTAAGGACCACAACCTATACCCCTTAACCCCATCACCATACCCTAGAAACACACATTTTCTAGACCTTGGGTTAAGTTTATCATCCTTTTGATGTGCATATGCAGCACACTCAAAAGTCCTAAGGTTGCTCAACTCAGAGGGTTTTCCACTCCATATCTCTATGGGAGTCTTAAGGTTTAAAGCCCTATAGGGTGATCTATTTACCAAGTATGCAGCAGTAGACATAGCTTCCCCCTAAAAATATTTTGGTAAACCGGATCCAATTAACATACACCTAACTTTTTCCATAAGGGCTCTATTCATCCTCTTAGCAACTCCATTTTGTTGAGGTGTTTTTAAAACTGTTCTATGTCTTAGAATGCCATTTAATTCACTGAATTTATCAAAATTCTTATTACAAAATTCTAAGTCATTATCGGTTCGTAAAGCCTTAACTACCCTACTTGTTTGAGTCTCCAGCATCTTTTTTCACTCAACAAATTTATTCAAGGCATCTGATATATTCTTAAGCAAATAAACCCAAACTTTTCTTGAATAATCATAAATTAAAGACAGAAAGTAAACATTACCTTCTTGTGTTGGTGTTCTTGTTGGTCCCCAAAGATCATAATGAATGTAGTCAAGAATACCCTTAGACTTGTGCACTCCGGTGTTGAAGCTGACCCGGTGTTGCTTCCCAAGAACGCAACACTCGCAGAAATCAAGTTTCTCTACTTTGTTTCCACCAAGTAGGTCATCCTTGCTAAGAACTTGCATGCCCTTTTGGCTCATATGTCCCAAGCAAGTGTGCCAAAGGGCTGCCCTATCCATCTCACCCATCAAGCTTGCTGTTTGATCATTGATTTCTGTCTCTCCGATCATCTCATAGAGTCCATACTTTATTGCTGCTTTGATCACTACCAAAGATCCCTTAGCTACCTTGATCTTTCCTCCCTCTACTTTGCATGTGTAGCCCATGGAATCCAGCTGCCCTAATGAGATCAAATTCCTCTTCAAATCCGGAAGATACCTCACATTTCGCCGCAGCCTTGTGACTCCATCAAACATCCTCAACTGGATGTCTCTTATCCCCCGCACTTGGCAAGAATTGTCATTTCCCAATAAGACCCTTACATCATTGATCTCCTTGAAATTCTTGAACCATCCCTTGTGAGGGCACATGTGATAAGTGCTCCCGGAATCCAGAATTCATTTCTCGCTGCCTTGCCTCCTTTTCACATTTGAGCACACAATAAGAACATTATCTTGCTGTTCTCCATTGTTGGTATGACTTCTTCTCTCATCCCACATCTTTTTCTTGCAATTTTTCTTAAAATGGCCCTCCTTGTTGCAGTAGAAGCATCTCTTTCCTCCAAATCTTGATTTGGAATGAGATCTCCATGGCTCTGCCATCTACCTCTTAATTTCTCCCGGTAGTTGCCATGAATGCTATTGCCATTCCGAGTTGTTGGCCTTCCTCTAATGAACAACCCTTCTCCACTTGATGCTTCCCTCATTTTGGCTTTGAAATTATGAGCCCTTATGGCATTGATCACAATCTCCTTGGTTAAAGTATCTCTTCCATACTCAATAGTATTAATCAAATTATCAAAACAATCAGGAAGAGAATTTAACAAAATAGTAGCCAATTGTTCATCCGGGAATTTAATACTACAACTAGCCAAATCTTGAACTAGTTTATTAAAGACATCAAGATTATCTTGCAACTCTTTACTAGGATCCATTTTAAAAGCAAAGATTATTTTAAGAAGATAAATCTTGTTAGGGAGAGTTTTGGTAAGAAACAACTAATCTAGTTTCTTCCATATGACAGCAGGATCTTCCGAGTCTCTGCACTCCCTTGTGACACTATCCGACATGTGCAAGAAAATGGTGCTGTAAGCCATCTTCTTCATCTCATTCCGCTGGTCCTCCGTGATACTTGCTGGAAAAGCATAATCTTCTCTGATAGCCAAGTCCACTTTATGTTGCATAAGAATAGCCTTGATCTTCCGCTTCCACAGGGAAAAATCTCCTTTTCCATCAAACTTCCCAACAACAAAATTTGAACCCATCTTGCGGAAATGATCCCAGATATGTGCAGCACCCACAAATGCTTTCTTCAACCTCAAGAGCACGATCGAAGATGGATCTTAACATCGTTCTTGAATCAACCTCAAGAACACGATCTGATCTTGATCTTTACTCCGTTCTTGAATCACTCAAGAAGTTTATTATTTGATTCTTGAAGTTTTGCTCCGATACCTTCTGTTTTTGCTCTGATACCCAGCTGTCCAAAGCTCTTCCGGCTCTGATACCACTGTTGGAAATTACCTTGACAAGATGCCCAGATGGTGATCTTCCAAACACCCAAGTCTAGAATGACTTGTAATGAAATGAAACAGCAAACGAAAGCAAGAAAGAAAAGAAGACAAGCGATTTGTTATCGAGGTTCGGCAATAGCCTACATCCCCGTGAGTTCCTCTGAACTCTCTGCACTAAATCAATGGTTCTTTACAATCACAGCAACCCTCTCCAAGAAACCTAAGTTCTTGAAGAAACAAAGAAGAGAAGAAAGGAAGAAGATAAGAACTATTACAATGCTCTCTATCTTAATCTATACTACTCTCTCTTTTACAACCAGTCTCATAAATGAGTCCCTCTTGTGTTTTATGTCTTTGCACTCTCACACAATTCTCTCTTGTATTGATCACTTGTATGTCACAACTCTTGTGTTGTATTGATTGTTGTTATTTTGAGAATAAAGCTAGGTGACCATTTATATAGTGCACCAACTTCTTGTCCAATCTTGAAGGTCAATATCCACCCTTAGATCTTGATTACCAATCAACCTTGGCCCTTGATCAATCTTTAGTCAAGCTGTGCGTTTTGATCTTGCATCCACGCACTCAACATAAGGCTGAAAAACTAGCCTTGGTGTGCCTTCAAGCCGCGACCTGAAGCAGGGCTGAAAGCATTCTTTTTTGTGGCCTCTCTAGGTGCTACAGCCTGGAGGAGTTTGAGCCGCGGCGCCGCCGCGACCTGAAGCAGGGCTGAAAGCATTCTTTTTTGTGGCCTCTCTGGGTGTTGTGGCCTGGAGGAGTCTGAGCCGCGGTGCACACTGGTTCTGGGCAGCCTCCATGCTGGGTGCCGCGGCCTGGGAAAAGCTGGGCCGCGCCGCACACTGGTGTGCACTCCTTTGCCTTGGTGCAAGGTGAGGCGCACACGCTCCCAAGGTGCGGCGCACACTTGTGTGCACTCCTTTAACATGCTGAACTTCACTCTTCGAACCTTGTTTAAACCTTAACCATGCTTAAACCTTAGACAAATATCAACACTTTGAAAAGTTCAAGGAATTTAGATATGAAGTGGAAAAAAAATTGAAACAAGTATCAAAGTTCTTCGATCTGATCAATGAGGTGGATACTTGACCAATGAATTTTTGGACCATCTAAAAAAGAATGGGATTCTCTACAACAAACTCCTCCTAGAACACCTTAGCTGAATAGTGTGTTTGAAAGAAGAAATTGTACTTTATTGGATATGGTGTCATCGATGTTGAGTTAAATTGATCTTCCAATTTGATTATAGGGCTATGCCTTGGAAACTATTGCATATTTGTTAAATATAGTTCATTATAAGTCTGTTCCTAAGACACCATATGTGATGTAGAATGATAGAAAACCTAGTCTTTAGCATGTTAGGATTTGGGGTTGTCCTGCATATGTCAAAAGATTAATTGCAAACAAGTTAGAATAAATGTCTGATAAGTATAGATTTATGGGATATCCCAAAGAAAGTTTAAGATATTACTTTTATCTCCTTAATAAACAAAATGTGTTTGTATCCAAAAAAATTACCTTTTTGGAGAAAGGGTTTGTTTTAGAAAGGAGCAGTGAAAGTAAAATAGAACTTTAAGAGGTGTCAAGATCCACAAATCAACAATGATCAACCAGAGAAGCCTATTGTAATATAGTCTCCTATCGCACAACCTCTTCGTATATGAGGTAGGATACCTAGGGCACTAGAGAAAAATGGGTATCTCATCGAGATGATGTAGATGTGCACCTTATTGGGAATAAGAATCCTACGAACTACAAAGAAGCGATGTCAGACATCGATTCGGGAAAATGGCTTGAAGTCATAAAATCTGAAATGAAATCCATGCATTTTAACCAAGTTTAGACCTTGGTTGACCCTCTTGAAGGTATTGTACCAATTGGTTGCAAATAGGTCTATAAAAGAAAGATGGGTGTCGATGGAAAGGTAGAGACCTTTAAGGAAAGGCTAGTAGCAAAAGGTTACAAACAAAGACAAGAAGTTGGCTTTGATGATACTTTTTTTCTTGTGACCATGCTGAAGTCTATCAGGATCTTACTCACAATAGCTACACACTACGATTATATGAGATATGAAATATGAATGTTAAAACCACCTTCTTCAATGGTAACATAGAGGAATATATATACATTGAGCAACCATAGGGTTTTTCATCTAGTGGTAATGTCAACAGTGTGTAAACTTCAAAGTTCAATTTAAGCATTAAAGCAAGCTTTTGGAGATAAAACATCTGATTTAATAAGGCAATCAAAACATTTGGTTATCTAGAAAAAATGGATGAATCGTGTGTACAAGAAAACTAGTGAGAGTGCACTTGCATTTTTGATATTATATGTTGATGACATATTACTCATTGTGAATGATGTATGTATGTTACAATCAGTTAAAGTTTGGCTTTCAAGAAACTTCTCTAAGAAAGATTTGGGAAAAGTATCTTATATATTGAGAATAAAGGTTTATAGAGACTATTTAGAATGATGTTTGGTTGTCCCAATCTATATACATAGATAAAATATTGAAGAGGTTCAATAAGGAAAACTCCAAGAAAGCACTGTGACCTATCTAACATGGAGTACATTTCTCTAAGCAAAGTCAGATTCTCTATGCTTCGGTGATAGAAAGTCTCATGTATGTTATGTTATGTATTGTTGTGTGTTTATCTACCTAAATAAATAAGTAAATAATCGATAGTTTTACTTGCAAGTGCACAAGGTCAATAGTAGCATAGTGTGCAAATGCGAGATCATCTCCACATGGATTAGTGAATTTCGACTTAGAATTAGTTTCAGCAATATAAAATAAGAGAAATAAATCTTGAGTTTGAATTAATAATGATAAAGGCGTAGGGATTTGATATCCACCACTAATCATGCTACCCCAACAAAACAATATGTTGATGCTCTACTCATGCTATGAATACCTAATGTTTGTCAACCTAAGGGCTTGGTCCACTCCTTAAGCTATTGATTTCCCTAAGCAACGAGTTAGGCATGGTGTATACTCTTAACTATTTTCTCTCTTAAGGGACTCAGCATGGTGTATACTGAGTTGTTCCTTAAGAGGGCATAGGATCTGTGGAAATCGACAACCACACGAGACCTAGGGGCTTGGTCCGCTTCCGGTTTCCCATATTGATTAACCCAAGAATCCGGCGTGGATTTCTTTTGTTACTATTATTGAACCCAGGACTTGGTCATCCAAGTTGATTCAACTAACTAATCCATACAACATACATACGTTGATCAGACACATACATATGAGGAATTTAAATAAAAACAGACATTAATCAAATCAATAATCACAGCATAAATAATGCAAAGGCGCCAATATTGAATTTATTGGTTAAATATAATTAGGGCTTCAACTAAGCCCTTATTAGGGTTTAGTTACACATGATTGTGATGCTAAATATATTCATAAAATAAAAATAAAGGGGAAAGAATAAATCGAAGAGAAGAGTCATCAATTCGTCTATCAAAGTTTACAACTTTCAGCAAAATCAAAAGCTAAAATCAAAACGTATGTTTTATGTGTTTTACAAGTCTATATATAGGGCTCTAAGAGTGCCTCGAAGCCCTAATTTTCAATTTAAGGTCTGGAGACTTCTTTCCAAATCTGGCTCTGCCGCCTTTGGTGTGTGTGCACTCCATAACATAGGTCTGCACTCGAGCGCATGAGTGCGCTCGAGCCTTCTAAGTGTGCGCACGAGTGCCTGTGCGCTCGATTACAAGAGAGGTGCGCTCGAGCTCACTTTGCTGGTTTGCAGATCTTCACTTTTTATCCCTTAGAGCTCCAAAATGTCTTCTTTTCTTCAAAGACCTATGAATAACATAGAAAACACAAAAATGAAGTAGAATCTACAAAAATATATAAACAAATAGCCTACAAAGTGTGAATTAATGGGCTTAAATATGATTATTTAAGCACTTATCATGTATCAGACTTCATATTAGTCATGCTATAAGTGTTACTAGTAGATATTAGGGGTGAGTATGGAAACTGGTGGATCCGCGAACTTGACCCAAACTAGCATAATGGGTTGAGAAATTTTTTAACTCGGTGGGTTAGGTTGGGTCATGGGTTAAAAAATTTTAACCCAGCCCAAACCAATAACCCGATCGTTACATTATTATATTTTATACATATTTAAAATATATTTATTTTAAGGATTGATGGACTACATTAATATTTTAGTAAGTTAGTTTGGATTGCAATATATATTTTGTGTGTGTATATTTGATGGATTAAATTCATATTTTGATAAGTTAATTTGGATTGCGATATATATTTATTTTGTGTGTGTATGTGTATATATATATACACATACAAATTTCATTTTTTTTTCCTTCTTAGAAACCCTCCAACAAAATGCTAGCTTCCATAAAAAATAAAAAATAAAAGATGTTTTTAATATGATGAAACTTCGTTATAGAGATTTTAAGATTAAGTGTATACTAGTGTTAAAGTCTTGAAGAATTGGATTGATCAAATACTTTTAAAATCTAATTTTTATTTTACTTTTCTATTGTTTGTATCAAATTAAAGTTAGTTGAACTAAGTGTGAAGTGATTTAATATATTTAATTTGTAATGTAAGATTTAATAAATTTTTGTTTGGATTTGATTTTATATCTAATGAATCATGAATAATTGTAGTAAAATATTTTTTTACATAATATGTTTGTATTAATTTTTAAGTAAAAAAAATACTAAACCGGTGACCCATACCGATTTAAATGGGTTGGGTTGGGCTGAGGTTAGATGGGTTCATGGATTGTGTTAGGTTGAGATTTTTTCAATCCGATATAATTGGGTTGGATTGATTTTTTAGGATAACCCGACCCAAACTGACCCATTCTCACTCCTAGCAGATATCAGTTTAATTCAGGTTTGGAATATTGGGTTTCTATGAAGAACTAAAGATTTGTTCATCACATATGGAGGATGTGACTTGAAATTGGAAGGGTATACTGATTCACACTTCCAGTCTGACATGAATGATAGAAAAATCACTTCTAGATTTGTGTTCACCTTGAATGGTGGAGTAGTGAGCTGAAATAGTTGTAAGCAAGATAAACCATAGAGATCATACATTTTTGTGATTGTTGTGGATTCAATGATGCAAGAATTTAGATTCAGGAATCTTAGAGAATTCAACCATATTGTGGAATTCAAGCACAACAAATTCAAGGAGTCAAGAACACAGTAAATCAAAGGTAATATTTCTATCCTTGAATGTGTTTTATGTTATACATAAATCGTAATGTGATTAAGGGTTTATAGAAATTAATGAAAATTTTTAAATTTTCGTTGCATTTTTTACATTGATTTCTTTCAAGTGGTATGAGAGTCATAATTATGATTTATGTAGAACATGATAATTTATTATTGTGGTTGTATTAGATTTGATCTTAGAATTCTTGTGATTGCAAATTGAAGAATCAAGAAAATAAAATTATGGTTTATGAAACCCTAGGTCATGAAAATTCAAAAATTGTTTTTATTTGATCATTTTCATGAGATGATAATAAGATTGTTGGAGGAACAATTTTAAACCAATAGGGATTTGTTAAATTCAATTTAGTTTATAAAAAAAATGGATTATATTGAATTGAATTTGGGATGAAAAACGTGAGGAATCACACTAAAATGGGTAAGGTATGCTGGACAGGAACTCATAAAATCATCTGATGACACACATAGTCGACTCCTTGAGGTTGAGTGTTGACTCGACGAACATATTTTCTTATATAACTACAAATTAGCATAATTCACTCATTTTAGATTTGATTTTGGTATTTTCGTAAGTATTGGAAATATATGGAGGTCAAGTTTCATATGTCACTGATCATGCTTAAAAATTCTTAGTGTTTTTCAGATATGATTTAAAAACTGAACAAGTTTTTCGAAATTACAAGTTTTTACTTGTTCTTTAGTTTCCCAAATTGTTTTGACTTGGAATTCGAAATCTAAATTTTATTCAACTGAATAAATGATTTTTGATTGTCAAAAATTATATTTTTTGTTAGTTAAGAATTGTTCTAAATTTTGTACTAAAGTTTTAAGAATTTACAGTTTGATTTGATATTGACACTCCTAAATCCTTATTGCATTAGAATCGTGAATTCTAGTGAATAAGAAATTTAAATTCTAATTAGAATAGGATTATAAAAGTCTTTGGAAACTTAATTGGACTAGGATAAGAAATTTTGAAATTAAAGTCAAAACAGAATAAATTGCTTTTAAATTCTATATATGCAATGTGATTGTATGTATGTTCAAGAATGGTTGATTATGGAAATAAGACCAAATAATTGAGTTATGTGATTGGTCGCTATTCAATGTACTATGGTTGTTATTTTACGGGTTGTAGTATTTAATTCTCTATTTTTGAACAAGTAATTTTAAATGGGGTTTGCATACGTTGTTTCTCTTTTATCTCTTGTTCTAAAATTCTATCTCTCTCTTATTGTAACTCCATTTGATTTTGAATCAAGGTTTCTTATTGATTATGTGATGTAATTTTTTAGAATAGTTTGATAGGAGTATATAGGATTTTTTCATGGAAAGTTCAAGGATGATTGAGTGCGCAAGCAATGAACACCCATTTGAAGATTGCAAGACCAATTATGTGGGAATTGATGAATGACATTGTAGAACCTAAATTAAGACAAATGATTCACTTAGTGGCTCAAGTGAATCATGCACAAAAATTCATAATCACTTATGGTCATATTTTATTTGATATTGTATGATGTATAATATGTATGTGATGGATGTTTAAATTAAATGATGAGACTAAAGATGAATTAAACTCCTTCATCAAATTAATTGTTATTAAGTTGTAATGAAGATACATTATGATTGTCTTATCGCGTCCTTCCATGTAGAGTTCGGTATTTAGTTAAATTATTTTAAATCATAGGAGTGTATTTTTATATGAATAGATACATTTATTTGAAAATAAATTATATTTGATTTATATTAGAATGTGCGAGACTTGAAAATAAATAAATAAACTAATAACTAAAATGATAAAAAAAAATCGTATATCAATGGAGAATTACAGAGTTACTAAAAGATTGTAAGAAAAATTAAGAAAAACTAGAATTACTAAAGAATGATGTGGTGAAATGTAGAAAAATAAAAAGAAAATGGGTAAACTTGTAATAAGGCTAAAAAGAGACTATAAAAAGGGTGAAGTGTTAGTTTTTTTAGTAGAAGTCTCTAGAGACCAAGAGAAAGAGAGAAGAAGAAAAGAGAAGAAAAAGAGAGAAAATAATGGGAAAAAGCTCAAAATCAAGGTATGCTCTACCTTATTTTCTATTAAATCTTCAAGCGTATTTATAACCTTAGGATTTGACCTTGGATTGACGGATTTGAAGTTATTTGAGAAAATAATTGCGAAGATTTAGGTTATTTTGAAAGAAAATGGGGGTTTAGGCCAAATTCCATGATTTAGAAATTAAAAGTTCAAATTTTGATGTGGGTAATGTTGGATTTTGTTGATATAACTATAAGAAACTTCTATCTTTGAAATTTTGAGAAGTCTCATGGAAATTAAGGATAATTTTGAAGGAAAAAGTGAGTTTTCATAAGAGTTTTTACTGGAAATGGAGGGTGTAGTCGACTACAGGATATTTCTGAACCAATAATGTTGAAGATCAGGTGTTGTAGTCGACTACAAGAGGATGTAGTTGTGTAGTCGACCACACAAGGGATCAAGGGCTACTTTAGTCGACTACAGCTTCTTGTAGTCAACTACAACATGCTATTTTCGAAAATTTTGGCATTTTCCTTAAATATTTGGGTAAATTACATTAACCTATCCATGGTTACAGTTACCTCATATAGTTTCTACAATATACACTTAACTACATGTCATTATCCTTCCGTAAACCTTTTGTTAGTCACTTCTTCAAAATGCAGTCAAACCTTGTACCAACTCATCAAAACTTATTAAAAACTTAATTTTACCTTTAATAATTTCAAATCCTATCAAACTTTTTACCCAAGTAGCACTCAAACCTTAACTGTTTTTTTTTTTTGGTTGAAATTATTAAATATAAAGTTGGGTTTCCAATAAGTTTTGATGAGTTGGCACCAAGTTTGACTAGATTTTGAATAGTTGCCTAACAAAAAGCTAACAAAAGGCTAATTACGGTTAGGTAAGTGTATATTTTAGAAACTAGGTGAGGTAAATGTAACCATGGACTAATCTCATGTGGGTTAATGTAATTTACCCTAATTTTTTAATATAAAACCTTTCTAAAATGATTTTAATCTTCATATACATTGGAAACATGAGTAAACCATCTTTGAAATGTTTAGTATTCTTGATATTAAAGTGTTTTTGAAATCCAAAGTCAACAATTTGAAAAGGGAAAGAAAAAAGGGCATTACTTTGATTTTTCAATTAATAGTTGCGTGCGCGCATGATATTTAAAGTATACAAAACCATTGGGGTTGCATAGCATGCATTCATGATTTATAATGATGAAATTAAATGTTATTTACTTCCAGGCACAAGCGATGAAAAACTTTAAATGACAAATGAAGTAATTGGAGACTAGTTTGTGGATTACGTAGCGAGGTGGGTTCACCTTACTTCTAGTAAACAAGAAGGAATTAAGAACCTTAAGATTTAAATAAATATTGAATATGAAAATTTGATGATATAAATGTTTTAAATTTGATGTGTTATGTGATTTTATATGTATTTGAAATAATACACATGTAAGTTAAAATATAAAGGTATATCATTTTCTTGCACTATATGATGTTATTATTGAAAGGAATTGTGATTGTGATATGGGATTGTTGTGAGTGTGAGATGCGCATTTGTGAATTTATGTGTGAGAATTATAATTGGTTGTTGTATGGCCATGATTGCCTTTTTGTGTGATGGGAATGGATTATTTGAGATTGTTATGAATTTGATGTGTGAAAATTGTGCTCTCATTTGAACATGTTTAATGATTCGAATGTATGTGTGAATGGTAGGACTCGCCCAAAAGAGTGAAAAGTGACCAAAGATAATATTGGAATGGTAGGACCCCGCCGAGAAAGGGTGAAGGGGATCTGAGGATAATATTAGAATGGTAGGATGGGAGGGGATCCGGATTTATGATGAGATGATTGACGTACCAGTACGTGAGGAGATGTCCTCGTTCTGATATGAAATAAGAGTTGAGATAATTTCAAATGAGATGAATTGAAAAAAATGAAACAAGATGAATACATTGTAAGACCTTGGGTCTGGGAGTTGAATTTAAATGAGTTGAGACGTGATCACGTATTTCATTGCATTTCCTATGAAGTTTATTGTTGGGATTTGATGATGCATTATATTGCATTTCATGTGATGATGATATGGTGTGATGTAATGGTGTTGTGCATATTAAAAGTGATTGTGATGTGGAAATTATTAGAGTGGATTATGAATGATTGTGATATGTATTATTCCTTGAATTGAAGATAATGAGAAAATATAAAGTTTATATTCCTAAGAAATAGTGATCACTTAAAGTCACATTAATTGATTGTATAATAAGGATTGATAAACAAAAATAAAAATCGATTACTATGAGTAATGTGATTGAGCTTTTTGAAGCTCACCCCCTCTTTTATGTTTTATTTCCCCCCAGGTGGTAGTTGATTTTGGAAGCAAGCTCTAGTTGAGTTGATAGTTAGAGATTGTACGGGTGGTTTGGAAGCAGCATCCTAAGAGTCATCTTGTGTCCAAAATTTTATTTTAAAATGTTGTTTATATAAAAAGAGAGAGAAATTTGAATGTTTTGTAAACTGTATGGATTTAAAAAGTGATGTATCAATTGTGTTGTATGAGTATGATTGTACATGAAATAAATTGTTTGATTATGATGAATTGTGAGTGGTATAGTATGACATGATGTGTGCATGACATTCATGTTAGCGCTCAGAGGTAAAGCCCACCTGGGATGGGTCGTGACATTCCATCATTGTAGAGTGTTAATATCGCTACTCTAATTTATTTTATTCATTATTTTTATGGATATAAATCAATCCATTATTATAGTGTTTTAATTGCATGAAGGACTATTGCTGATTTTGGAAGAGTAATTTATTTTATGTTAATATTTTTTCTCTCTAAAGAATCCATTAGATTTAATTAATCTTATTGAATTATATAAAACTATCTATATATTAAAGTGTCAATACATAATTTCCCATTGATTAGGAAGAAACTATGAGTTTGAGGTTTTTGCTATAAAATAAAAGAATAAAAATCGACAAAAACATGATTCTTTAGCTAGTGAAATGAATATGATAAGTAATCATCTTTCATGATAATAATTATGAAATTAGTCTATTCTAAAGTTTTTTTTTTGGCAACTTGGGCACTTTCATGCATTATATATATATACAAGCATCTCAGCATATCTACGAAAAGGAAATAAAAACAATTGAAAATGTGAAGAAGATAAAGTTGAATAAAGAAAATCAACATGGGTTGAAGATAAGAGAGATTAGGAGAGTAAATGAGCTATGTCCGAGTGGGATGGTAGGAGAGAGAGAGAGAAAGAGAGTGGAAAAGTTAAATTTATGTGGGATAGTGGGAGAAAAAAACATAGGAGAAAGATGTGAGAAGTTTGAGTCAATTGAGTTACATATATAACATTATTTAAATAGGAGTTTATGAGATATTTTGAAAGGTAGGCACTAAATGAGAGTTCTGACTTTATTAATATATATATATATATATATATATATATATATATATATATATATATATATATCAACACACACTAATGCACGTGTTGATCTGATTTTTGATCGGATTAAACGAAATATAAGATTAACAGAATAAAAAATAATAATAATACTTTTAATCTTATGAGCATACATGTGATAGCATTAAATTGAATTGCTAGCATATTGCTCTGCATTTTACGAACCAAAAAATATGCATTGAAGCTCAGAGGAAGATGATAGCAATACAATTTAACGCGCGTACACATATGCTTATAAGATAAAAGTATTATTATTATTTTTTATTTTGTTAATCTCATATTTCGTTTAATCCGATAAAAAAACATATCAACACGCGCGTTAGCGTATGTTGAGACACTAGTATCATCTAATTGAAAGCATGCTTTCAATCTATAATAGAGACTAATTATCCGAGCAAGTACATAAACAGATATATGAAAGTTCTAGATTGATTAATACACATTGATCTCCTTCATAGTGCCTTCTCTGCCAGCCACAGTTCCTATTCTGTCTAATGGTGTTTGAGGCACTTGAAGGAAGAAAATCATATTTCCATCGAGTAATCTAACCATGTGGTGCTTTAGGTCAGTCTTATGCAGTTGGATACCTCCTCTGTTGTTTTGGTACGCCCAAATTGTGCACCCACAACAAAGAATCTATAAGCTCATTTTTTTTTTTACTTACAAATTGCTGACAATATCACACTAACTAAAATTCATGATAAATTTGTAAGAGAAAATTTGACTAATTTGTATATATTTTTTATTTTAATTTTTTAATTTCATTATTTTGTTTAATCCTACAAAACCCATGTAGCTGTAGCTTTGTTAGCTCTCAAACAATCACACCGGGGAAGGGCCTTTGTCTGCAAACAGTTAAGACATCAAAAAGTCCCTTATGCAAGATAGACAGATCCATCAAAAGGTAAAATTCCACATACCTAACTAAATTATCAAATTAAGCAAGCGTGTATTGTGTTGTAATTAGCATCAACAAAGGTATGAAGAATGAAAGCACTATAAAGACTGATCCATACACAATCATGGAGAAAGTGATAAACACCCATAAATAAAGACACAATTAGACCCCATATTCAACCATGAGTAAGCTGCTTGAACAGACTAATTTAAAAGTAAACGTCCATGTCTCTTTGAAATGAAAATATATCCAAGTATAGAGCGTAAAATATGATCAAGAGATGGAAAATGAGCATAGATTCTTAATTAATACTACTATATTTAGGTTTGAATGCTGCCAAAGTGTCATTGTGCATGTATTTCTTTGTCTACACAAATTTTTATTTGCCTTGGTATATATGCTGAGATTTTAATTAGTAGTAAAAAAAGAGTAAGAGTGAGATATATTGTTGCGTAGGGAAAACAAAGCATCAAGTTAAATAATTATTTTGGGATCTAATTGGTCTGCCATAACAACTTAATTAGTCTTCATACGGGGACCTCAACTTTAATATGCCATTCAAATTAAAAATGACTAGCAATAAGCCTATGATAATTTGAAATTTTTTTAATTTTAAATTCAAACTACACACAAAAGTAGAAGATGAAAATCGCATGGAAAACCGAGAAAAGCTGTTATATGATCTGAGAACAGCAACACAAAAACAGAATCACTAATTGAAACAATTTCAGATCTGATAAAATGCATCTCATAAATTATATCACTTCCTCCACAATTAACAGATAAAGAAAATCCTAGTTAAGCTACTCTCAAGATCTCAATCACCATATTTTAATAACGTTGGATTCAGTGAAAAATATATGGCACATTATATCATTGGAAACAAGGTAAAAAGAGCTACTACTCTCAAAATGGTAATGAGAATGGAAAAAATAACATCAATTTCACAAGACAAATATAAAGAGTTTTTTTTTCAAAAAAATTGTATGCTTTGACAGGAATCTTCCTCCACTCCTTGTCTTCCTTGGCTCCAAATCCATATTTTAGACAAAGACCAGGAGACTCAAAATCAAAATCATCTATACTTGAGAAAGGGAATGAATTTCATGGTAGTTTTCCTGCCAGCTTGTTGTTCTCTAGAATTAGCCTTTGAATCTTCCGAAGCAAGCCGATTGATGCTGGCAAATTCCCTGTCAGCTTGTTTTCTGATAACCGGCAAAATATTGGAGAACTAAGCCCTGAAATCTTCCTGTAATTTTGTTATGGTATAGATACAGTAGTACTAATTGAGAAAGTCCACCAAAAAATTTGGAGTATAAAAAATTCAGTCATTTTGAAGAACAGCGAAAATGAGAGATAGGGAAAGAGAAGTAGTAACTTAGGTACCGTATAGCAAAGTTTTTAAATGGATCAGTTTTTGTTTGTAATAAATAAATGGTATGGTACCGATCTAACAATAGCGAAAAACAACAGCACCGAAAGTACCATTTCGTGCTGCAAAAAGTAAGCTCAAGGCAGTGTTTATCCTAAACTTGAGAAAAGGGAATGAATTTCATGGTCTTGTGTGTCCGTGTTTCCCAATTCTCCTTCCATTTGTCTCTTGCATTGCACCAAAAGCACCTTCAACTTACAGAGGTTTGCGGGTTTTGATGGTCTAACTTTCCCCTTTTTGACAGAAAGCTGCAACTCAATTGATACGACACCACCATTTAAAGTAATTACCTTTCAATGAATACTTATTTTTCACGTTCTATCACACAGTTCACATCATCTAACAATTATTCTATTTGTTCCTACATTTTCAAAGTGTGTTTCTGTATTTGTTATTTTTTACAATTAAGCACGTTTGTTTTGGTACATCTCCAGTAAGCTTTAAATTTTTTCACCTCCAGGACAATTAAGCACGTTTGTTTTGCTACATCTCCCGTAAGCTTTAAAAAATTTTACCTCCAGGAATGAACTATTGCGTGCACCCAATTGTTCACTCTCAACGATGGCTTTGCCGGTAATCCGATCTTCTCCAACATAATCGCCCTTTGTTTCTATTCTATTTTCCTTGCGGTTGATGAAAGTGAACAGGGAGGAACATCCAAATCAGTCCAAATCACCCCAAAATCTTTGTAATCACCATAATCAACCCAAATCACCAAAAATTCTCATCAAATTCATTTACAGAACCCGAATGGAAAAAAATTGCGACATGGGTTTTGAATAAAACCGCAATTTATCAAATAAGAAAAATGAAATTGAAAAACAGAAAGCCAACAAAAAAGCATTAAAAAAGAACCTAGCGATTGATGAAAGTGAACTGAGAGGAACATCCTTGGCAATATGTAGCATCAACCACCCAGTTGTTCACTCTCAACGATGGTTCGCCGGCAATCCGATCTTCTCCAACATAATCTCCCTTCGTTTCTACCCTATTTTCCTGGTGAAAATCAAAATCGAAGGAAATAAGAGAATGGAAAAGAAAATCATACAATTTGGGTTAGTCCTGCACCAATGAAATAAAAGAACAACAATCAATTAAAAAATTATGCTATAATCAGAAGTCAAACAGAGCACTGCCTTTTGTCAGTAGTTGGAAGAGATGTAATTTTTTATTCTTGCGTTGCAGTTTTGGGAGGTTATCGAACGTGGAAGGAGATGAAGGAGAGGTTAGTGTGAAATGGCTCTCTGCGGTTATCGAACGTGTAGGAGATGGAGGAGTGAACGAGGCTCTCTGCAGACGTGTGTAGGCATTGGTTTTAAGTGTTTTAATTTTACTGAAATACCCATATGTACCATTCAAAATATATAATCGAGTAGAGATTAATTTGATAATTTATATGTGGACATCACGAGGGTGTTTTGTCTTTATTAATATATTATTATTATTATTATTATTATTATTATTATTATTATTATTATTACATTGGTCGTCCTGGCTGTTGATTCGTACTTGTGTTGTTGTAAATGTACTGTTGATTTTACTAAAAACAATCAGCGAATAAAATTAGGGTTTTTTGTTTGAATAATGGCGAATCAATCATACGGCTACTCCCATTCGAATACCTATGGAGCGGCCCCAACTCCATCGCCAAAGCTAGGCCTCTCCTCTCTCTACAACTCCACTCGCTCTCTCTCGGACTCTTACCTCTCTGACCCGACCCTCCGTTACTTGGGCGGTTCCGGGTCGGCCCCTTTCTTATCGGACCTGTCAAGCAAGTACTCCTCCACCATGTACCACCATCTAACTCAGGCGGCGTCTCATTTGCCTTCTTCTCAGGCCACGTGGCCGCCCGGTGTTGATGTCCCTCCCATTCCCGGCGTCGAGCCTCTCCTTCCACCCGGCGTCAAACGCTCTTCCGAAGGTTAGCCTTTCTTTTTAATTTTTTTTTCTACTAATCGCTGTTTGGGAAAGTGCGTGAACTTAATTATTTTTTGTTGTGATTACAGTTGTTTTCTTCAATACGGGAATGCGGGTTTTCGTATTTTTTATGCTTGATATAAATTTATGTCAAGTGTATTTATTGCATTGTAGAGTGTTTTTTCCTTGATTGATGGAATTTTAACGTTTCTTTTTTGATTGATTTCTTGTTTGCTTGATTTATTATATTATTGCATTTTGGTATTTAATGGTTGGATTGCAGTTTTTTTATAAAAAAAAAAATAATTCAAGGTTGTTAGTTTATGGTTAGGCAATTGTTAAGCTGACCCGGAATGTTGAATTCCTATTCAATTCACAATAATGAGACCTTATTTGATGCATAGCTGTAAATTTTTGTGTGCAAAATCAAGTTTGTAAATTTCGGGCCTAACAACCTTTCGTTTTACAAATTATAATAAAACCATCGTAATTCAAACATAAGAGGGTAAAAATAAAATATTATCCAAAACCAAATCATAATTGTCGTCCAAAATTCAAATACTAACACAAAATAACACCAAGTTCATGCTATTTTAAGAATTACTAATCCAAAACAACATTAATTATTAATGTTTAAAAAATTATTTTTCGGCCGTTTCGGTCAAAACAGACCAGAAGAGAAAGCGGAACGAAATATAAGGATAGTCCGTTTCTATTTACTGCTGAAACCGAAAGGGCTGAAATGGAACGAAATTTACAACCATGGTGCAAATGGTTGGTGCAAATATTTATGGAACTTACGGCTCAGATATGGTTATGGACTATTAATTGAAGGAGGAGAAGGAAGTCTTTGAAATTCAAAATCAAGATTTAAATAGAAGATATATTAGTCCTGGAATTTACCATCTAAATATGTAATTGTGAGCTAAAGAATTAATGATAATATCTATAAGCTTATGTGATCCAGGACAGATAATTAAAGAGAAAAGCAGTTAGACCGAGATAAAATAGACTAGGTAGAAGAAACAAAGATATGCTAAATTTCAAATTCCATAATCATAATCTGAATAAATTCAACATAATCAGGTGCTTATATATGCAACAATCCCAAGCACACTAGGAAACCAACTAACCATAAACATAATAAAAAACTAACTAATAATAAAAATTAAAATCCTGATTTACACAATAATCCCTCAAATACCCTAAGATCCCATAAATCATAAAATAATACATATTTCTTATCTCATTCTGAATCACAATGTCAGCCAGTTGTTAGGGGAAATATCCAGCAACCTGTTGCCTATGTTTAGCAACAATCTCCAAATCCAGAAAGAGCAATGAAGAGTTTCTCCTTCGGTTGTATTTTGATTCTAGAGCTCCATTTTATAGTAACATTTTCATCATGGCCATCCACGGTTCTAGGCTTATTTAATTATAAAAATGCATATTTTGTGCCTCGTAAATTTAACAGGCGAGTACTCTATGGAAAATTACAATAGGAACACGCTTAACGAGATTATCGAGTTCTTAATCTGATGCTAGGCATCTATACTCCCTGCTTGCTTATCTTGGTGTGGTTTGACCTATTGCTGCGCCTTGAGTGGTGGTGGCATACTATTTCCTTTGGCTAATAAATAGTTGCTTTATCATTACTTATGCAAGAAATATCAATTATCTTTTACTGGTCCATATTTAATTGATATCACTAGGTGCTACTGTATTTGCATTGATTGTCTACAAATTTACCCTTAAAAACATGAATAACCCCTAATGATATACCTAATCGATTTACTTTGTTGTTATGATTATTATTAATATTATTATTTAAGTGCAACTACATATGCATTTTTAAATTCTTTGACATTGGTAATTTATAATTGTAATTCTTATTTGCCTTTACTTCTGTATATGTTTGCTACGATATTTACTCTATGTACGAGTTTCTAGTAAATTTATGTTCTTAGTCCAAAATTACTTTCAAGGCTAATACGTATATGGTAACATATATTTTCCTGTTTTCTTGTATAAAATTGTATACTACGTACTATAGCGCTCTACCATCAGGCTGTTTTGGGTGCCCATAACACAATTGGGCAAACTGAAGCTTGGTATACTCCCTACTCCTTAGGCAAGCGGTCTAGATTGGAGAGTGCAAGCAATTTTCCTGTATATCCTCAGAGGCCAGGAGAGAAGGATTGTGCCCACTATATGCGAACAAGAACCTGTAAATTTGGATATAGCTGCAAGTTTGACCATCCTATTTGGGTTCCTGAGGGTGGAATCCCAGATTGGAAAGAGGTGACCGTTTATTACTAATTTTTATGTATATGATAATTATACTTATCAAACAATGCATCTTATTATGTTATGCAATACCTTTCTTTAACTTATATATTATTATGAATATGTGCTTTATATCGATGAATAAATTTCTATAATATATGAGCTATTTGTTACAGCAGTTATATGATTGCTACTTGAGTGCATCGGTAAATATTTCTATGAGACTAATTCAGCTAGTGCATTAAGTTTTATCTATGGTCATGAAAATTTTTACCTTTTAATAGCATTATAGTATACCATCAGTAACTTCAATGGACTTTTTAGTTTGCGTGTCCATCAAATAATGCCTAGTAACGTAGGATAACTATGATTATTGAAGTCATTATACTAGTATGGTTTCAAAGCTAGGTTTTGGAAAACATTTTAAGTATTTTAAAAAATATTGCAAGTGCTTTGCTTTTCTTTTTGTTTATTTTTCTAGTTTTGTCCACCCCATTCTCTTAAGATCTGCTTTCAATAATCAGGTTCAATGATAATGATAATACCTTGTATTCATGTAGCAAAATGTATTTTTGATCTTTCAATTTTTTTCCCCGGAAAAGTATAGTATAAAAGGGCACTAAAGGGGTGTTGCCCATGTACAAATCAACCATCTACACCATAGTGCTTCCATGAAACCTATAAGATGAATTTCATTTACAAAAAAATTCTCCTCTAGCCCAAAAAACAAGGTATTAAGGCACCGTTCTTTAAGAGAATCGATCGACATTTCCACCCCATCAAAAGCTCTAACCAAGCAAACCACCAAATAGAGAGAGCCATCAAAGCGATGGTCTTCTTCTTTTTCTTTGAAGCTCGAGTTCCATATTACGCTCAAAGTCTCAAACCTCCTCTGCATCAAGACCGATCTTTAAGTTCTTTAACCGTTAGTTATCTATATTCTATAAATTGAGCATGTGCTACTTTTTCCAGTTGGCTTTGTATTGCTTGAAGATTATATAAGCTTCATTTGGTTTAAACGGTTCGGTTAATTGGTTTTAACCGAAGTGAACACCCCTAATCCATATATTATGCACATTTTTTGGGAACACAATTGATGCCGGACAGATAATTAGAGAGAGAAACAGATTGAGAAAGGGAGAATAGACCAAGAACATAGAGAAGGGGACAAAAAGATATACCAAAACTCAAGTTTATTCCATAATCAAAGTCTGCCTTACAATCTTAATATCAGTGCTCTTATATATGCACCAAACATTATTTAAATAAAAAAGTAAATCAAATTCTAATAACTATTTAATTGCCTAAATCTAATTTTCTTAAAATACATGTCTAAGAATAACATCCCAAAATAATAAATATTCTCTTTTATATTCTGCATCATAACCATTTATGGGCATGAGTAGAAGTAATTAATAAAAAAAGGGCATGAGTAGAAGTATCGTACTTATGGTGTGCTGCGATCCATAATTTAGGGGTGTTCAAATGGTCGGTATAGATTTTGGTTTACCGTTTTCAAATCATTATACTGACCAGAACTGTTCACAAAATCAGGACTGAACTGTTTGACCAATTAACTGTTTCATTTGGTTTAAACAGTTCGGTTAATCGGTTTTAACCGAAGTGAACACCCCTAATCCATATATTATGAACATTTTTTGGGAACACAATTAGATTGGGAATATTACAGTATCCCATGGAAACTTCGCAAATTTTATACAAAGATGAGTCCTGAATTGACTACATAATAGATCCATTGCACTGCTGCAGATGCTACTCTTTTCTATTATGAAGAATGTGCTGATTTTGTGAATTCTATTAAAAGTTGGAGGTGTTTCATAGATCTTTGAACATTTGGTTTATGTTTTATATCTCCATTGATTTTGTGGATGTATTATATTGCTAGAGAAGAAAGACTTGAACCCTTTCTTTGTTTTGTAACTTACTACTCTCTGTCCAGTTACTTAATATCACATTGGAATTGTTTGCTACACAAGGTTATATCATGACATTGATCATGTTTCCAATACGAATGCAGAAGTATCTAGTATGTGTTGGATACATTTCAAAAGTCTTTTCTGTAAAATCAAAATTGATATACATTTCAGGAGTATCAGATTCATGACATAGGGTATTTGATACATTACATAGAGTATTTTAGGATATTAGTATCCATTAGAGGTAAAATATGGACATGACTTACTTCTAGAGGTGTTTATTACACAGCTTCGAAGTTTATGTATATGTCATATGTGTATAATTCTCATGTAAACCACATTAGCACCTTGGTTGTATTATAGGTAACATAATCAATGTACTAGAAAGCAAGATATTCCTTGTTTGTAGTTTATTAATGAAGATGTCTAATAAGATATCTGATATTTTCTTGTGGCTGTAACTTTTGTGTTGATTCCATTGTAATTCATATCTGATTGCCCTGTCACTTCATTTGTGAAGTATGTTACATGGTCATCTTAAAATTGGAAAGGTCTCTCGTGTACATCATCGCATTGGTATCACTGTGAGGCATGCCTACTGTTGGAGAAATAATTGTCTAATGAAAGAGAGAGATGGACATATTCCTTATCTTGATCTTTTAACTTCCCTCAAATTCTTCTTAAGTTCTTTACGTTGTTGCATGGATACATCATTGAGCAAAGTATGCATGTTGAAGTCCATATGTCATATATGCACTTCATCTGCATGTCAATCTGGAGAAAAGATTTATTCATTTTCATTACACACTATAATTGGTTCCTTTTACATTTAGGTTCCCCTTTCTGCTACGGATGAATCATTGCCTGAGAGAGCAGGAGAACCAGATTGTCCTGTAAGCAATTCTCCACACTTTTGCATGTTTCTTTAGATGCATTTGAACTTTTGAAGATTTGACTGTTTCATTGCCCGTGGAATGTGGTATAGTATTTTATGAAAACACAAAGATGCAAGTTTGGTTCGAAGTGCAGGTTTAATCATCCAAAAGATAAATTGGCTACTACGGTAGGTGCCATATGCATGAGGTTTGCCAAATCTGTATTTTGTTAAGTATGTTGATTTATTTCCCTCAGTTATAATGTATGATGCTTTACTATGGTTCAGGGTGCTTTAGAGAGTCCTGGCGTGTTACCAGAGAGGCCCTTTGAGTCCCCATGTGCTGTAAGATATTTGTCTTCTAATTCCTCTGGGGGTGTTAATATCTAGTTGTGGTGTTATTTTGGCCATGCTTCACACTATAATTCTTAAACAGTTCTACATGAAGACTGGAAAATGTAAATTTGGCACAACCTGCAAGTTCCATCACCCAAAAGATATCCAGACTGGATCAGTATTTCAGAGTGAAGGAACTATCGCAGATGCCTATACAGCTACTAAACCTGATGTCACATTAACCCCAATGCTGTATCACAACTCCAAAGGACTTCCTATAAGACCGGTAATGCATTTTCATCATAAACTGACTAGTAATTGTTGGTCAGCCAGTTAGTTTTCTTGTATAATTTTGTATGCATATAACTAGATGCTCTTTTTTTTCTAAGTAAAAATTCATTAACAAGGCACCAAGGAGGTTCCAATCCATGTACACAGGTTATACAAGACAAAAACTCCATGAACTCTGTAAGTTCTTCATCAACGAAAAAGTGACACTGAACCGGAATTTTACGTTATGTAGCCACCTATCTTTAATCATAGCAAGTGGTTATTTCACCCATATACTCCTATTTGATTTCTTTAGTTCCACTTAGCCACAATAGAGTGGAACAAGATCTAACTCTTCTCAACTCTTTTGATCCACCCAAGCCCAAACCTCTTTTTCTATAGAGTCGGTGCCAACCCACTCAATGACTAAGACTGAAAAAACCATCTCCTGTAATTGTCTACTCCAGGGACACCACAATAAAAGAGGATTCACTAATTTGGCTCCTTCTTTACAAAGGTAGCACTGGTTAACAAGAATTTTACCCCTCTTTTGAAGGTCTTCAATTGTCAAAATCCTCTCCCATGTAACTTCTCATGCAGGAAAGTTATCATTCTCCTTCGAAAAAAGACTTTTAGCGAGGGCTTTATTGGAGGATTTAACCTCATAACCTCTCACCAACACCCCCCCCTCCTTAACTTCTTTCTAAGCTTGTCTTCCCCACTTACTTCCATCCTTCGTACTGTAAATCTATTAAAAAAAGGCCCAGAACTTTGAATTTCCCAATCTTTGCATTTTGGGAGAAAGGAATTTCCCACACAACCTCTCTATAGGCCAAGGAAACGCAAGAACTAAACAAAGTGTCTTTATCCCTCACAAAGGAGATAACATTCGGAAAGTGCTCATGGAAAGTATAATCTCCACACCAAAAGTTGTGTGAGAAGATTATTACCTTGATTACTCTATCCATTTGGTGGAAAGTAGTAGGAGAGTTTTCGATGGGATGGAGAGGTCGATTAATACCCTTTCTTTGGCTAGAGGGGATTTTTTTTTTGTACATGAGATTCATATTTTAGACTTCATAGAGACACTATCTATAAGATAGTTAACTTTTACATGGGCGGCACCCCTTTGGTGCCTTTTTGTTATTTTTATAATACCTTTACTTATCAAGAAAAAAAGATTTGAGAAAAGCTTATTGTTTGATCCCTCTTTCAATTTTGTAGGTTGTTCGGATTGAGAGAAATTGAAGTGCTTTTGATGGCGTGTAGAAAAGACTATACCTTTAGCAAAGATAGATGGCTTCACACCGTTAATTTTTCGTTTAGTAGGCACTTTTAACGAAGAACTTACTGAGTTATAGAATTTTTGTCTTGTAAATGATTTTGTAATTGGGTTTGATGACAAAAGATTTAATGGCAAAGTTCTTGGTTTGCGATTCTCTTGGTGTTTTGGCAGAAAAGGAATGAGTGGATTTTTAGAGATCATTCCACGATGATGCATCTGCTTTGGATGGAGATGTTTTCTTTTCTTCTCTTTAGGCTTCGGTTACAAGAGTTTTAGGGGTGTTTCTTTGATTGATATGCAGAGATTGGAGGGCTATTTGATGTAGTCTCCTTTTTTCTTTTAGGAAGACTTTTGCCCTCCTCTTTCGTACTCCTTTTCTCTCTTAATGAATATAATTTATGTCAAAAAAATTGTCTTATTGTTTGTTGAATTGCTAGTCAGCTCCTTGCTTTTATTTAGATTATGGGCTTCCATTGAACATGCGACTTTTGCTTCGAACAGGGTGAAGTGGATTGTCCTTTCTACCTGAAAACTGGAAGGTGCATATTTGCCTTTTTGTGCCTAATTATTTTATTAAAAGTACTGAAAAGAATGATCAATTTTTTAACTTGTATTTCTTTTTTTACATATTAGTTGCAAGTATGGTGCTAATTGCCGCTACAGTCATCCTGACAGGAATGGTAGGCATACAACACTGGCGTTTCTAAGAATTCAATTGATTAACTACCTTTCAAATTTCGCTTTCATTAGTTGTGTTTCAGAATTTCATTGTTTTGATTTTTTGCAGCATTCATTCCGCCGGCTGCTGCTATAGGGCATCCTTTGGTAGCCTCCCCTGCAACTAATCTGAACATTGGAGTTATTAATCCAGCTGCCTCCATATATCACACTGTTGACCCCAGATTGGCTCAGCCAATGGTAAATTGGAGATTATTTGTGCTTTTCCCTTCAGTTGGTTTTGTTAAATGAACATGTTATTAAATTCATCTCTCTCCCACCCAAAAAAGTGTTTTCATGCTCATTTGCATGTATAAACATGGATGGGTGTTGGGATTCTTTTTGTTTTTCTAGGGTGTGGCGTTGAGGGGTGGGGTTGGCATAGTTTCAGAATCATGGTAACAGGATGAGAATAATTTTGTTTTCTCAGCAAGTCATAGAGGCTGTTTTCCACTGCTCATCCTGCAAAGACAAGGGTGGCATGGGGCCGGCTTATGAAGAGCTATAGTTGGGATTTTACTTATGTTATTTTGGAAACAATTTATGTTATGTTGGAACTTTTATGTTATTTTGGGATTTTATTTATTTCCTATTATGTGGATATTTGTTTCCTAGTGTGCTTAGGGTTGGTGCCTATATGAGCACATGATTAAGTTGATTTTAGACAGATTGGATTATGAATTGAAAATTGATTATCCCTTGCTTTTTCTGTATTGGTTCTTTCCCCTTTGCCCTAATTTCTCTTCTACCTATTCAACCCTTGTCTTCTGGTATTTTCTCCTCTCCTCTCTTCTTTCTCAACAACTTTTTTTTTTGTCAATACCTGTGCTTACATCAAAGTGGTATCCGAGCCGAATCCCTCATTTCTTTCAGTACAAATTCTCTCTCTAATTTTATCAGATTCTGAAAAGAAAAAATCAAATAGTGAATAGTAACAAGAGAGTGAAAGGTTAGATCCATCCATATCCGCCGCCAACCGTCGCGTACCGCTTCCATCATCAAAACTGTCGTCCCCTTGCGATCAGAACCAGTAATCCTGCCGCCGCCAACCAGTCACATTTCGACCTCAAAACAAATCACCAAGATCGGAAATTTCAGATCTGCTCAACTCCGGGAACCACGCGCCGTTCAGCTGCCGTCTCCACTGCCAATAGAGCCGCTAACTGTTTGACTTTTGCACGACCGATCTACAGTTTCCGGTCATCCATTGCTGGATCCGACTCCACCACTGTGACCGGAATCAAGTTTCTGGCCGACCATTTCTACCTCGCTTTCTCTGTATTGGTTCTTTCCCTTCTGCCCTAATTTCTCTTCTACCTATTCAATCCTCGTCTTCTGGTATTTTCTCCTCTCCTCTCTTCTTTCTCAACAACTCTTTTTTTTTTTCTGTCAATACCTGTGCTACATCACTGTCCAAACCAACCTCCTGCATTAAGTGGTGATTCTTAAACCTACATGCTTGTTGCTGGTACTCTGGGACGTTTATCATTGGATTACAAATAGCTCCTACTTAAGCTATTGTGCACACATTTCTCTTATTCAAGTTCATAGTTTGCCGTTTAGGGCCACTAAGGCTGGCAATGAACTGAGCTGTTCGCGAGCTGCTCGAGTTCTGCTCGTGAAAAGCTCCACTCGGCTCGCTATAAAACGAGCTAGAGTTTGAATTTGAGTTTAGAACCATATCGAAAACCTTCTTAGAAACCCACTTTGGTGGGGCCTTAAATTCATAGATTTGTAGTTTATATCAAATTCCTTTCAGGCTCTTTCGTAATTATATTTGATTTATTGTGAGTTGGTTGATTGCCATATGCTATGTTGAATCATTTGTTCTTTTCAATTAATGCAATATGCATAATCTTTAATTAGTTCTGCCTCTCCAGGTCCTTCAGAAACCATGTGTCCCCGCCCCTTTTTATGTTTGGCCTCTGAAACATTGAATAACTTTGCTTGGTCTATGGGGATATATGTTTTCTGAATGCTAGTAACTGCATATATTTCAGTTTTCACTTGATGATCTGGTTATTGTGAAATGATTGTGGTCACTTTTGCTTAAATGGTTGTTTGGTTGCCTGTTGCAGCTGGGAGTGGGTCCAACTATCTACCCTCAACGACCTGGACAGATGGAGTGCGATGTGCGCATCTATTGTAACACATTATTATTTTTATTGTTATTTCTATTGTTATTGGTATCTTTTCTGTTATTATTGTTAGCACAACTCTTTTACGTTGTTGTTTCTCTTGTAGGCAGTTTTGGTTTACTTGTTATCCATAAATCATCAATTCACTATTTAATAATTTTCTCCTCATTTTGTAGTACTATATGAAGACTGGGGAGTGTAAGTTTGGAGAAAGATGCAAATTCGATCATCCTATCGACCGGTCAGCACCTGCACCTGCTCGGCCAACGCCGGCTAAGCTCAGTCTTGCCGGATTACCTAGGAGAGAGGTATATATTTTCTTGTCTTCTCATGATTTCAAGAATAGGATATCTGCATTGCTTAGACATAAAGGTGCGGATAGGTTATGGAAGGATTAACCTGGGTTTTATGTCAATAGACTTCCTGTATTAACTACTGTTTGGGATCTGTACTGTGATATGCTAGAACATTAGTGTTTAGTTTATTTTTGTTGTAACTAAGTTTTGGTTATATGTATAGGGCAAGACATATTAAGGTGGATTTTGATTGGTAGAGAGGAAAAGTGGGATGAAAGAAAAGTGAGTGGAAAATATTCTTCTATCGTTTGGTAGGAAAGTGAATGAAAAGTATTCTTCTATTGTTTGGTAGGAAAGAAAAGTGAGAATTCATGTTGTAGAAATCACAATTCTCCGAAATTGAGAGGATTGGGGAGTGGAAGCTAAAATAAACTAATTATATTTGTCTTTTTCTTTTTTCTTTTTATTTTTTCATCCTCTATCAAACAGTTGATGAAAAATCAATATTTTTGTTGTTCTCATTTTTCTTTCCCCTCTCTTGTTTATGTTTACTTTTCATTCAATATTTTTGTTATTCTCATTTTTTCTTTCCCCTCCCTCCTTTCTGCTTACTTTTTCTTTCTTCTCACATTTATCTCCTACTAAATCATAGCCGTAACCTCTTTGTTCTGAAAGAAATGTGTTGCCTCTTGTGATGGTTGGGTTGCCTCCTAGGAGGAGGGTAGGAATTGCATAAAAGGAGATCACAAAATGGAGTTTGTTTAGCAAAATGTTCTTTTTTATAAATGGTTAGAGATAGCTCAAGTGGTAACCACACAAGTTCAAATCCTTCCATCCTCAATAATATAAATTGTTTAATTTGTAATTTTCCAATTTGTCTATGTTTCCTCTCTCATTCTGTTTGCACGTGTGGGTGTGCGATCTAGCGTACCAAAGTCCTAATTCTAGTGTAACACTTGACAGGGTGCTGTTAATTGTCCATTTTATATGAAGACTGGCATGTGCAAGTATGGCGCACAATGTAGGTTTGACCACCCACCCCCGGGGGAGGTCATGGCCATGGCAAGATCACAAGGAACACTGATGTCTGGTGGTGGGGAAGCCACCTGTGATGAGCAGGAGGCAGAAGGTGCTCAGGACCAGTAGCTTTAAGGTCATCCATAAGATTAACAAGAGATAAATCTTTTTATGGGTGTTTTTTTTTTTTTTGTTAATTTATTATGTTTGTAAAACTTACTTAAGTAGATGCATGTGTGACATCTTCAATCAGCAATGTGAATGTAATGGAAATATTGCTCTATTATCGTGGTGTTCTTTTCTTGCATGCGTTTTAATACTAGAATGGATTTTGGTCAATTTTAGTATTTTTCAACGAAGTAGCTTCCCATAAATAGACTTGAAAAAATATTTTTGTGTGCATATTTTTCATTTAATTTTTGAAATTTGGTGTGAAAAACTAAATTATATGTTCCATCAAAGTAGAAAGTTCTTTAAAAATCATGCTCAATAGAAAAGAAGAAAAAGCGAATAAAGAAGAAACCAAATTCAGCAACTTAAATATCAAAATTCTTTAACTTTTTCGGGGATCTCCTTATTTTCTGTAATGCGTCTCGTCACCAGTAGCTCTTCTCTGTCCTTTTGCTATTAAATTCAACTGATTTACGGTCGTACTATCCATTCTAAAAATGAAAATCTTTGAGACTTTATTGTCTTATAAATTTTAATTGTATTTCACATTTTAGTATGGATCATTAGTTTTTTATTTATTAAATCTATTAATTAATATGTATAAGAATTTTATATTTTTTGTTAAGTAAAATAAAATGTTTTCCTGTAAAGAAAGTCTGAAAAAGTTTCAGAATCATTTTCAAATTATAAAAAGAGCTTATATTTGATGTATTGTTGGTATAGAATCTATACGGTCACCTTGTTCAAAAAATTATTTGATAATATTAAAATTTGATATTTTATTTATCATCATATAATAAAGTCATAATTTGTTGTTTACAGTTAATGTATAGAATGACAACATATTGTAAATATAAGCTCTAAAACAAAGTGGTCAACTATTATTACTATGTAGTTTATACTTTACAGTCATGACAAATGAATATATGTGCTTTTGTAAAATAATAGAAAAAAAATAATAATTTACATTACATGATAAAAATACATTTTTAATGATAAAAAATTTATATTATTGATATTTTTGTTTTTTTATTTAAATTTGTATAAATAAAATAAATTATTTTTTTTCTCAATTCACCGTAAACACATGTTAGAAGTAAAAATTGATGCATAAAGCAATAAAATGATGAATAATACTTGATTTTATACTGGTGTGAAAACTTCCTATGAGACAATTTCACATTAAATATGTATTAAAAATTATATGTAAATTATATAATAAAAAATTTGATTTAATTATTAAATATTTCAATAAGCAAATCATGAAATTTGTATATAATTTTTTAATAAATTAAATAATGTGAAGTTATCAAATCCTTGAATAAAAAGAGATTTATGAAAATGAGTGAAATTAAATATTATTTTAAAAGATATTCTTGTAACGTAATCTGAGAAAACACAGGCCAAAAGAGAAAAGAAAAATAATAGAAAATATGAAAGTTTAAGCGTGACACATCTGGGATCATAAAGTCCTTTTGGTTTTGGATAAAATTCATTCGAAATTATTTCTGCTAGCACTTATTTTGAAAGAGAAGCAGAACAGAGAGTACGAAGACAACTATCAAACAAATAAAATTGAAAAAAAAATGTACTCCTACAAAGACAAACTCACTCTGCGTCTACTGCAAATCTTACCATCATCATGGATTTTTCCATTTTGAAGCAGGCAAATCTCCATTACTCTCCATGCTCACTACGAGTTCTCGCAAAAGGAAAAATCCCAACAACTGCAATCCCTTGAATACTTTGAATTGGAGGAACAACAACAACAGCAACAGTATCAATACAATCATCAAGTGTGCATCAGCACCACCACCACTCACGCCAGATAAGGTTGCTTACTTCCTCCGCTTTCTTTTTCTTTTTCTTTTCTTTTATCTTTGGATTTCGATATTTTCCTGTTTTGGGGTTTTTTGTTTTTCTAAATTATAATAACATTTATGATTTTCTAATGGCTTCGATTGGCTTGAAAGCAAGGATTCCTCCGACCACCATGTTCTAAATTCCGCGGTCATTCCTGGCGTATTGGACAGGTTGTTAAAGTCGAAGCCGCTCTTTCGCTGGTCAAAGGCTTCATACAATTTCCTGGCGCCTTGTCGGTGATTAGAGGCCGAGAAAGGGGATTGTCAACTCTGCGAAAAATGAAAGGGGGAAAAAGGATAGATAGCTCGTCCCAACTGCCTTGCGAGCATATTGGCCGAATAAAGTTCTGTACTTGGGATTTGTCTTTTCGATCACCCCACCGTAGGGAAGATCTCTTGTAATGAGGGACAGTACCGCCTTAATCCTGGCCGTGGTGGCTTCTTTAAAAGAAAAGGGTTGGTAGAAGGCACTGAAAAAGCTCTGTACCAGTGAGGACCGTAAAGCTTATCCTTGAAGGGACAAGGCCAGTCCAGAGGTCTGTCCAAGGAGAGGGAATAGAAGAAAGAGAGCTAAGATTGGAAAGGTTTTTGGTCACAAGATCATGGATGCTTCTGTAAAGGTGAGAAAGGACAAAAGATCGAATAAGCTCTTATCTTAGGACGAAGGTGCGTAGCATTTGTGCCAAAAATCCCGAAGAAAGAATCAAAGAGGATTAGCAATCATTCGACAGTTTGTATTGGGATGCCGCTTTCACTAGTAGAAGATATCCACGCAAGGAAAGGAAATGGTGCAAACACGGGTTTTTGTTTTCTAAAAGGATTGGAGCTGGGCCAATGCCAATCTCATCAGTTGCAGCAAAGAAAGAGGAAAGGAAAGCAGGGAAGAAGAGAAAGGCTTACTTACTGAAGCAAGGACTAGCAGCGCATCTTGTCCAATGCCTCAGTCAGTCCAGAGCAAGAAAGGAGAATGCTTAATGAATTGAATGAATGCCAAATAGGCTAATTTCACTAGTTTCATTCCCTCGGATTACTTCACTACCTTAAAAGAGCGGATAACATTACACTCTTCTCCGCATGCTCAGTCTTCATATCTATATGTATTATCTCAACCACTTATTCTGTGATATTCATAGAGTGCATTCAAGTAAGGGCTTTTTCCTCTCTATTCTATTTCCCACAGCTTCATGCTTCCTTCATGCCAAAGCTTCGAGTTCAAGCCCGGAATAAAAGGAATGCGCCAAATCGTCTGCATGCGTTGAATCTTCTTCTTTACCAATGTGAGGAATAGCAGATTGCCGACTTGTTACCTGCTACCAAGTTCCGGAGATTGGGCCTAGTGGCATTAGTGAAAGACAGGATTGCACGTTTTACAGGATTGACCGAGCAAGGAAATGAGTCACTGTCAAGTCAGTAAACTGCTGAGAATGGTGGTGATCTTCCTTCTGCTGTCAAAGGCTTGGATACCAGCGGATCGGACCGGAAAACTAGACCCAATGTCGGAGTAGGATTCCCATCTACCAGTAGCTAACCTATCACTGCTAATTCAATCATGTATAAGAACATGGCAAGCCAGAAAGAAAGGAAAGGTTGTTGCTGTGAGAAAGAAGATCACTGTGAAACTGAGCCAATACCAACCACCTTGAATGTTAGGGATGGGATAGCTACCTGATTGAATAGACTAGCTACCTCCCAATCAGGTAGACCAGACAGGCAAAGAGTGAATCCTTTCCTATCCTAGTTCACAGCCGCCTTATCTCTCTGACTGGATTGCTTTCTCCTCTAAACTTTCCCTCGGATAGACTAAGAGCTCTTTGCTGTAGGTAAAAGGTAAGAAAGATAATAAAATTAGATGAATCTGGGAAAAGCCTTTAGGGCTAGAGGGTGGGCCGCGGTTTACTGAGACTCCGTTCTAATTACACTAAAATAGAAAGAAGTTGGGCTACCTTAGCTTCCCCGGTTCCGGAGTATTTACTTTCATTGTAAGTGTTTTTTTACATCTCGAAATGCTCTTTTCTTTCATGATAGTATGTACACAAGTTCTCGCGCATAAGCATAACCATATGATAAGTTGAAAGCTTCTGAGGTGGGGAAAACCCTCTATCGTCTAGGAGCATAGTCCCACTCTTTTCTGTGTTCTTTGCCCTTTCTCTTTTCTCTTTAGAAAGAATCTGCCTTTCTGGTTAGCGTTTACTTTATTGCTTCTTTCTTCTTCTTCCTTGGGATCATTTGTATTTCCTATAGTGACTCCGAGTCTTCCTTTTGTTTGGGTAGATACCCGTAGGAAGATCCAACTACTCGGACCAGCACTAGCGTTGGTGTGGGAGCTGTAAATGGTTTCGATCCTTCTCCGATAGATCAGCTGGATCAACGCCTGTCCAATCAGCGCTAATCTGCTGATTAAGCCGAGCCGAATAAGGCTCATAAGACCTCTTGAATAGGATTGAATTCATTATTCATACATTCAAGGCTACCCTTTATGACCGTAACTTAGATAGGTAAAGAGGCATCTTCGTTTACTTTAACCTCATTTGGTTTGGGGTTGGCACTATGCCACTAGAATTTAGCTTTTTTCCAGTATACCAATATGCTACTATTATACCAGGAGGAGGATGGAAATGGTGATGATACTGATGGGTAGAGAAAGGTCCCTGATTTGCAGACACTATACAAGAGATTCTGGAAAGTGGCACCTCCCTATTGGTTCTCTAATAATAAAGCCCAAGCCAGATTGCTGCTTCCTGCTGTCTTTGCTCTCACTTTGGGTACAACTGGCATCAGTGTCGGCTTCAGTTTCGTGGGTCGTGACTTTTACAATGCCCTTGCCGGTTAGTCTCCTTTTCTATCTTTTAGTTATACTAGGAATATTAAATTCAATTAATATTTCACGAAACCAGATATGTAGAATCTTAGATGATTATGGATCTCGAAACTTTCAGGCTATGTATATGAGTTAGGTCTGGTTTTTTGCTTGACGGTTTGAGCTTAAGCCCATAAATAGCTATAGTTCTGCAGCAGAGCGAAAATCCTAATTAGATCTTAATTAAGGCGTCTTAAGTTGTTTATAAATACTCTTTATGTACTGAGCATACATTGTAACAAGAGATTTTTGAGGTTGATAATAAAAAGCTTTTGGCAGGACGTAACCCTATTCTGGGATGGACCTGGGTAAATCTTGTTTTTTTTTTAATTTTATTTTTTCTTTCTATTTATAATTAATGTGATTAACAGGTCTAGATTCGTTCAATTAGTATCAAAGCTTTGTGTTCGAGGATTAACGATCAGAGATGTCGATTGGATCATAGATTGAAATCGAGAAGTTCGAAGGGAAAAGCTTCGAGTTATGGTGTAATACCCATAATCGTAAAGTAAGGATAAACAAGTAATTTAATAAATATAACATGAAATTAAAATAATATATTTACGCGAAAGATTTAGTATTGAAAAAAATATTTTTTTTGAAAAAAAAATGGATGCGTGAGGGCGTAATTAGAAAGAAAATGAAAAACAAAACAAATAAATAAATAAATGTGAACAGTAAAAAAAGGAAAGAAAATGGAAGGAAAATGTGGACGCAGGCTGCCAATTTAAAAAGGAAAGTATGCATGCTTCCCGCGTAACCTTTGCGTGGCAGCCAATATGGGGGTGACCTACTGAGTTTACAAAATGAGTTGTCAAAAACAAAAATGGGCTGCTGAAGGAAAAAGGCGTGGTGTATATATATAAGAGTTAGTATTTACTTATTTCGTTTAGTTTTCTTTCAATTACTCGTTTTTTTTTTAAATACTTGAGAACTCAAAGAAAGATTGAAAAGACAATTTTGAAAGGGTTTACTGCGAAATTTCATAGAGAATCATGGAAAGTTTTCAGAAAAACAAAAGGTAATAACGTAGTGTTATTTTTGGAATTTTTAGCATTTATGAAATTTCTCCGAATTCAAAGTGAAAATTTTCAAAGAGTGTGGTTTATAATGAATTGAAGAATAAATTATAAATTTAATATAAATATGATGTCAGGGGTTGATGATCAACAACCAGAGAGAATTTCTTAGAGGAACGGGAAAGGCAAGGAGATGGTCCACGGGTAGCTTTAAGTGCTACATAGTGAGTTGGATTTACTTTAAGTAATCTAAATAAAAATGAAAAATCTAGTGGTAATATTAAAATAAATTATTAGCTTATGTTTTGGTGATAGATAAATATTTGGTTGATAGGTATGGTGTAAATATTGGACATGTAGAAAATTATTATGTGAAAAGAAATATTACTAGAATGATAAGTCGATTTAATAATGATGGTGATAAATAAAATTTTGACGAGTTTTGGTTGATGTTTTGATACGAATTATGAGGAGACGAAATTTAGTGGATCTTGATAAGCTTTGATAGATGATTTGATGTGATTTGTGATGAAATTTAGTGGATATTGACCGCTTTGATGGATGATTTGATGTGATTCGAGATGAGAGGAATTTAGTGAAATTTTTTTTATATAATTTGAGAAAAATTAGGATAGCTAGTCTGAATACATGCTTGTTTTTATTTTATTATTTATATGCATATTCATATCAGTTTTCATATGTATTTGAATGAGAATAAAAGAACTGAGAAGACAGCCGGTCTAAATGAGAATAAAAATATTTGAATTATTGTTTTTTATATTATATTATTGTTCATATGCATATGCATTAAACAAAAGAAAAGAATGGGGAAGGGGCCGGTCTAATTGAAACACTGTGACAACCGGTATAGGCTGAAATTAAAAGGGATATCGTGACAGCCGGTATATGCTAGAAATGAATTCCATGGCAGCCGGGACAAGCTGTAAAGAAAATAACTGGGAGGGGGCTGGTCTAAGATAATAAAAACATGTTGACATGTGAGAAGACGTTCCCATAATAATAATTCATGCATTGCATCTGTTTTAATTATTGCTTGCATTATTGAAATGCAGATGTGTGGTGTGTTATTTCGAATTTATTTATAAATGGATAAGTTTTATAGAGAGATAGTTATGGTGATAAGAACTATCTAAATGGTAGATTTTATGATGTGAACCTCATTACGAGGTAATTATGAGATAATTGATGGTCTTAAGGTGAACCAATAAATACGAGAAAGAGATTGATAAAGAATGGATCTTATAACATGTGTAGTGATAGTAGAATGCTAGTATCAAGTTGTATGAGATATAAATGATTAAATACTGAAAGACCTTTATTACAATTGAATGCTTATAGTAAATTTAATTCACTGAGCTTGTGAAGCTCATCCCTCATTGTACAATGATTTCAGGTAGCAGATAGGACAAATAGTTTGGTGAGTTGAGATTTAGACGAAATCATTTTCTATAAGCCACGTACGTGTCAACATACTCAGACTAGTGAGAAAATAAAATAAAAATTTATTTGTAAATATTCATGCATTTTACATTGTATATTACGTTTAATTCGATATCAGATTGATGTATCTCCCTTGTTGAGGGTTGATGCAAAAGAATTTTTGTTAGTATTATTTTTAATGTTGCGTATATATGTCGTGCTAGGATTTTCAAAATGTGATGACACCGCATCAGGGATGGCCAACTCGGGATCGGTCTTTACAATTTTGGTATCAGAGCATTAGGTTTTATGATTATGTAGATTGCATAAAAAGTAAGAAAGTGGAATATTAAAATAAATTATATTGTAATAGCTCGAGGATGACACGTGGACGCGCTAGAGCTAGAGTTAGGGCTGTTGATTTGAGAAGTCATGGTAGGCCCCCAATATTTTTGACAAGTCGAGGTTGAGTCTGAATCTGTGGTTCCTAGAAAGGAGTGTGTGGATAGTATAATTGATATTAGTAAAGGTATGAGATAATCTGAAGTTGAAAGAGATGAGCTAAGATAAACTATTACACATGCTCTTGAAAAAATAAATGTAACAGATGATAGAGTTGGTGACCTATAGTATAGACTTGATGAACAGGGTAGTGCAATGCCTGAGGTTGTTAACCCAGTAATGATAGACATTTAAAAGGGAGAAAATAAGTTTATACATGAGATGCAGGAAGATTGTTAAGTTAAATGCTTTGTTGTTTAAATGATCTATGAATCCTTTTAAGCTTGAGTTTTGGGAGAAACATGTAGAAAGATTATTTGGTATTTTACTAGTAACTGACAGGCAGGTGATTGCCTTTGCTTCGTTTAAGTTAGAAAGGGAAGTTTTGAAATGGCAGAAGGATATTCTTCCTAGGGTAAGTGTAGATGTTGATAGACCCTTAGCCTGGAATAGGTTTAAGGAGGTTTTTCTTGATAGATACTTTCCTTATACCTTTAGAGCCCAACAAGATAAAGATTTCAATTATTTGAACTAAAATATGTCGACTATGACTCAGTATGATAGTAGATTTGTAGCTTTGACAAGGGTGGTATCGAAAATGGTAGACCTAGAGAAGAAGAAGTGTAAGAGGTTCATAGATGAACTATGTTTAAAGATTTGATCAACACTATCTTACATGAGGCATATGAATTATGTCAGATTTATAGATATAGCACTTCAGATTGAGAAGGATGTGATGGAATTTAGAGGAAATAGGAATTGACAAAAGAAATCTAGATTTGAAAAACCCAGAAGTGGTACCAGTATGAGTGTGCAGGGTGGGAGACCACCCAGAGGAGGCGTTCCTTGTCACAAAGAACTTTAGTACAGAGTTAGAGGCAAGTAGGATCTGTTACTTTTGTAGCTCAGAATACTATTGGTGGGACCCTTAGTTTTGGGAGATATGTTATGGGAACTGGGAGTCATGGTAGAGGAAGTAAGTATACCACCAAGGGAAAGTGGTAATCTAATGTATGATTGAGAGACAAAAGTTGGTCATAGATATATTCAGATAAGATGTTTATATCAGAATTGTTAAAATTTGAAGTGCTTTATGGGTAGAGAATGTGGACATATCAATGTTAGTTGATCTTGGTGCAACCCATTCTTTTGCATCCAGTATTCATATGAAGTCTATTGAAGTTTGTATTAGTCATTTGATGCAAAATATTTTTGTTGAAGTTCCCACTAAAGATGAAGTGATAATCATAAATATTTACAAGGGTTGTGTGATTCGTATTACTGATGGAAAATTTGAAGCTGATTTATTATCTTTGAATATAGCTGATTGTTTTAGAAAGAAGATTGTGTTCTAGATATGGACATGAGGAGTGTAATTTAAGAGAGAACATAAAATACTCTCGAACTACCTCATTTTGCTCTGACCATTAGGAGATGGTTGAAGAAGGGTTGTACGGAGTATTTGATATACATAATGGATTCTAAAAAGGAAAATAGGAAGTTAGAATAAATCTTAGTGATGAAAGATTTTTTTAATATAATTCTTGATGAGTTGTCTAGGTTGCCTCCAAGTAAGGAGATTAAATTCTCTATTGATGTGATACCAAGATCATCACATATATTTAATAGCACCCTACAGAGTGGCACCCATTGAGTTTAGAGAATTGAAAATTCAAGAATTTTTAGATAAAAAATTTATTGGACCTAATGTATTTGGAGAGCCCCTGTGTTGTTCGTGAAAGAGGACGATGGAACAATGAGATTATGTATAGACTGCAAATAGTTATTAAAAATAAATATCTTTTACCCAGGATAAATAGATGGTTTGAGCAGTTGCAAGGAATGAGAGTGTTTCTAAGGTAAACCTGAGATCAGGTTATCACCAACTGAGGATAGAGAAGGAAGACGTGCCTAAGATTGCTTTTAGGACACGTTATGATCATAAGCTTTTTGTGATGTCATTTGGATTAACTAATGTTCCAGAAACATTCATGGACTTAATGAATAGAGTGTTTAAACTATATCTTAACACGTTTATGGTTGTATTTGACAATCTTATATATTCTAAGATGGAAGAACAACATGTGAAACATTAGACAGTGTGTTGGAGATTCTGAGGAGAGAGAATTATATGCAAAGTTCTCTAAGTGTGAGTGTTGGCTAAATGAAATAACTTTTTTGGAACATGTAAAATCGGGAACTGGGGTCACAGTTGATCCACAAAAGGTAGAGGAAATGTTAAGTTGGGAGAGACCAACTAATGTGACTGAGATTAAAATCTTCTTGGGATTAGCTCGTTATTATAGAAGATTCTTTCAAAAATTTTCTATTATGGTAATACTGTTGAATAGACTGACCAGGAAAGATATGAGATTTGTATGGTGAGGGAAGTGTGAGAATTTTTTTTCAATTACTAAAGAAGAAATTGACTACAGCTTCAGTATTGGTGTTTCCTTCTGGTGATGAAGGATTTGTGGTGTATAGTGATGCGTTACATCAATGATTGAGATGTGTAACATAGGAAAGCTGTGGCCCATACTTCTAGGCAATTGAAGATTCATGATAGAAATTACCCTACTCATGACTTAGAGTTAGCTGCTATAGTGTTTACTTTAAAGATTGGAGACATCATCTGTATGGAGTCACTTGTGAGATATTCATGGGTTATAAGAGTTTGACGTACTTACTTACCCAGAGAGAGTTGAATTTGAGGTAAAGAGGGTGGATGGAGTTGATTAGTAACTACGATTGTACAATTTATTCTCATCTAGAAAAATGCGAAAGTGATAGCTGATGCATTGAGTAGAAAGTCTACAAGAAGGTTGACTGCTATTGGGAGTTCTGATGAAAAATTGATGATAGATTTAAAAAAGATAAGAATAAAGTTCAATATCAGTGATAGATGATCATGGTTAACGAATATGGTTGTACAATTGTCCATAGTAAAATATTTTAGAGATGCAATATTGAGATGAAGAGATAGAAAAGATTAAGCATTGAGTGCTTACTAGAAAGCATTTTGACCTCAAAAATTTGAAATAAGGGTATTTTGGTACTGGAACATGAAAATTGTGTTCCCAATAATGCGAAGTTGAGAGAGGAGTTAATAAGAGAGGCACATGATGATGTAGATTTAATGCAACCAAGTAACAATAAGATGTATAGAGGATGGAGACGAAATTTCTGGTGGTCAGGATTGAAGAAAGATGTAGCTGAGATTGTGAGGTTGTATAGAGCATCATTAAATATAATGTGAAAAAGAGATGCTACATTTACATCTTTGTTTTGGATAGGCTTTCAGAAAGTCACGGGTACACAGTTGCAATTTTATAAAATTTTTCATGCTTAGACAGAAAGGATTTTTAGAGTACTAGAAGATATGTTAAAGGCAAATGTGATGAGTTTCTCAGTAAATTGGGATACTTACATGCCATCGATTGAAATTGCTAATAATAATCAGTATCAACCTAGTATTGGGATGGCACCAATTGAGACGTTGTATGGTAGGAGGTGTAGAAATATATCTGGTCCATAAATCATTGAGTTAACAACTGAGAGGATCAAATTGGTTAGAGAGAACCGTAAAGCAGTACAAAGTAGACCGAATAGCTATGCTGAGAAGACCTCTGGAATTTCAAGTAGGTGATTGGGTGTAATTAAAAATATCTAAATAAAAAGGTGTATTGAGATCTAAACATGAAATGAAAGATGAATCTGAGGTACGTGAGACCCTATGAGGCTGTTGGGAAAGTTGGGCTAGTTGTGAATAGTTTGGATTTGCCTACAGAGTTGAAGCAATGACATAACGTATTTTATGTTTAACTTTTAAGAAAGTGTTTACATGATGAGTATTATAATATTTCGAGCTAAGCTATAGAAATTTATAAAGATTGGGCTTATATACAAGTACCAGTGAGAATTTTAGACAAAAAGAACAAATTTTGTATAATAAAATAATTGCATTAGTTTAAGTTCTAATGGCGGAATAAGGATATTGAAGAGATTACGGGAAAGCATGAGACAATTACAAAGAAATATTATTTACGATTGTTTCTGGAGTCAGGTAAGGAAATTTCGGGGAAGAAATTTTTGTAAGGTGGATATAATTGTAATACCCGTAATCGTAACGTAAGGGTAAAGAAGTAATTTAATAAATATGATATGAAATTAAAATAATATATTTATGCGAAGGATTTAGTATTGAATAAAATAATTCTTTTGAAAAAAAATATGGACGCATGAGGGCGTAATTACAAAGAAAATGAAAAACAAAACAAATAAATAAATAAAAAAATGTAAACAGTAAAAAGAAAAGGAAAAAAAAATTTGGAAGGAAAACATGGCAGCAGGCTGCCAATTTAAAAAGAGAGTTTGCATGCTTCCCACGTAACCTTTGCGTGGCAGCCAATTTGGGGTGACCTGCTGAGTTTACAAAATGAGGTTGCCAAAAACAAAAATGGGCTGCTGAAGGAAATAAGTATTTACTTATTTACTTATTTCGTTTAGTTTTATTTTAATTACTCGTTTTCTTTAAACACTTGAGAACTTAAAGAAGGGTTGAAAGGATAAAATTTTGAAAGAGTTTACTGCGGAATTTCTTAGAGAATCACGGGAAGTTGTCAGAAAAACAAAAAGGTAATAACATAGTGTTATTTTTGAAATTTTTAGCATTCATGAAATTTCCCCGAATTCAAAGTGGGAATTTTCAAAGGGTGTGGTTTATAACGAATTGAAAAATAAATTAAAATTTTAATATAAATATGATGTCAGGTGTTGACGATCAACAGCCAGGGAAAATTTCTTACAGGAACGGGAAAGGCAAGGAGGTGGTCCACGAGTAGCTTTAAGTGCTACATGGTGAGTTGAATTTACTTTAAGTAATCTAAATAAAAATGAAAAATCTAGTGGCAATATTAAAATAAATTATTAGCTTATTTTTAGTGGTAGATAAATATTTGGTTGATAGGTATGGTATAAATATTGGACATGTAGAAAATTATAATGTGAAAATAAATATTACTAGAATGATAAATTGATTTAATAATGATAGTGATAAATAAATTTTTGACGAGTTTTGGTTGATGTTTTGATACGAATTATAAGGAGACGAAATTTATTGGATCTTGACAAGCTTCGATGGATGATTTGATGTAATTTGTAATGAAATTTAGTGGACATTGACAGCTTTGATGGATGATTTGATGTGATTTGAGATGATAGGAATTTAGCGAAATTTTTTATATAATTTGAGAAAAATCAGGATAGTTAGTCTGAATACATACTTGTTTTTATTTTATTATTTATATGCATATTCATATCAGTTTTCATATACATCTGAATGAGAATAAAAGAACAGGGAAGACAGTCGGTTTAAATGAGAATAAAAATATTTGGATTATTGTTTTTTATATTATATTATTGTTCATATGCATATGCATTAAATAAAAAAAGAACCGAGAAGGGGCCGGTCTAATTGAAACACTGTGACAGCCGGTATAGGCTGGAATTAAAAGGGACACCGTGACAGCCGATATATGCTGTAAATGAATTCCTTGGTAGCCGAGACAAGTTGTAAAGAAAAGAATCGGGATGGGGCTGGTTTAAGATAATAAAAACATGTCGACATGCGGGAAGACGTTCCCATAATAATAATTCATGCATTGCATCTGTTTTAATTATTACTTGCATTATTGAAATGCTGATGTGTGGTGTGTTATTTCGAATTTATTTATAGATGGATGAGTTTCACAGAGAGACAATTATGGTGATAAGAACCATCTAAATGGTAGATTTTATGATGTGAACCTCATTACGAGATAATTATGAGATAATTGATGGTCTTAAGGTGAACCAATAAATACGAGAAAGAGATTGATAAAGAGTGGATCTTATGATATGTGTAGTGATAGTAAAATGCTAGTATCAAGTTGTATGAGATATAAATGATTAAATATTGAAAGATCTTTATTAAAATTGAATACTTATAGTAAATTTAATACACTGAGCTTGTGAAGCTTATGCCTTATTGTACAATGATTTGAGGTAGTAGACGGGACAAATAGTTTGGTGAGTTGAGATTCAGATGAAATCATTTTCTGTATGCCACGTATGTGTCTACATCCTCAGACTAATGAGAAAATAAAATAAAAATTTATTTGTAAATATTCATGCATTTTAAGTTGTATATTACGTTTAATTCGATATCAGATTGATGTATCTTCCTTGTTGAGTGTTGAAGGTTGATGTAAAAGAATTTTTGTTAGTATTATTTTTAATGTTGCATATATGTGTCGTGCTAGGATTTTCAAAATGTGATGAAACCGCCTCGGGGGTGGCCAACCCGAGATGCGTCGTTACATATGGAAACTGAAGATGGAGGATATACTCGTGGATAGGGATCTGTGGATGGTGATAGTCAATCAGATGTTGAAGAATACGATGAGCATGATGGCAGCGTCCACAGCAGAGGCGACATCGCCGGTGACGGTTTCGGCATCATCTACAACGACCATCATGGAGTGGGAGAAGCTCGATCGGAAGGCACAAAGTCTGATACTGTGCCTGACTGATTCTATCCTAATCAACGTTTCTGGAGAGAAGACTGCGAAAGATCTCTAGAAGGAGCTGGAAAGCCCTTATCAGAGTAAATCTATGGTAAACAAACTGTTTCTGAGGAAGAAGTTGTACAACCTTCGGATGGTTGAGGGAGATTCTTTCTCTGTTCATCTATATGAGTTCAACACTTTGATAGGTCTGTTATTATCTATCAGTGTTGATATGATGGATGATGATAAGGCTATTATACTGCTTTATTCACTGCCTAATTTGTGGGCTAACTTGATAGTTGCGATTGGTAGTTGTACGATTGATCTGCCCTTTGAGAATGCCATAACAGCCCTATTGTCTAAGGAGATGAAGTGGCAGGGTCCAGAAAACTCGTCAAATGAGGCCTTATCTATGAGAGGGCTAACCCATGATAAAGAGTACAAGTGGTCTAGTGATAAACCCAAGTTCAAGGGAAGATCGAAAAGTAGAGATAAATTTGGGTTGAAGTGTTGTAAGTGTAAAAAGCTCGAGCATCTAAAGAAGGATTGGAGAAGTAAGAGTGTGAACCCTGAAAAGCGAATAGGCTAGATATCAGCTTTAGGAAACAGGAACAAGTATGATGATGATGTTGGTGACTTAAATATGGCATCCTGTTTGACTCAATCAGGTCGAAGTGTTTAGATAATTGACACAGGAGCATCCTTTCACATTACACCTTACAGGGAGTGGTTTTGTGAGTATGAAACCTTTGATGAGGGAAACATTTTATTGGGAGATAACTTTCTGGTGAAAATTATTGGTCGTGGGAAGGTAAAGTTGAAGGTGAGTGATAGGACAGTAGGACACTTCTAGGTGTGATGCATATTCCGGACCTCAGTTGGAACCTGATGTTAGTCAGCAAGATGATTGAGGAGTGAATTTTAGTTGTGAGAAAAATTCGTCCAAGAAAACTTGTGGATTGCTAGTAATTACATGAGGTGTTCGGTATGGAATGTTGTACAAGTTGTTGGGAAGTACAGTACCAAGTCAGTGCCGTGGAGGTTTTATATCTGAGAATGCGACTAATAATGATGAGAAGTCCTCTATGTTGTGGCATCAGAGGCTCGGGCATATCGGTGAAAAGGGACTATCTACTTTATCATCAAAGCAAATGACGAAGAGAGTCCTAGATTGCTCATGGGATTTGGTTTCTGTGAGCATTGTCTACATGGCAAGCAGAATCGTATGAGTTTTAAGTCCGCTGGCACGATGACAAAATGTATTTTGGATTTGATGCATAGTGATATGTTTGGGCCAGTTCAGGTCTGTTGGAAATCACCTTGACAAGATGCCCAGGTGGTGATCTTTCAAACACCCAAGTTTAGAATGACTTGTAGAAATAATTTCAGCAATCGAACACAAGAACAGAAAATCGAAGAAAGAAATAAGACAAACAATTTGTTATTGAGGTTCGGCAATGTGTCTATGTCCCCGTGAGTTCCTCCGGACTCTCTGCACTATCCCAAATGGTTCTTACAAGTTACAACAATCCCCTTCAAGAAACCAAGTTCTTGAAGACACCAAGAAGAGAAGGAAGAAGATTACAATGCTCTCTTTCTATGCTACTTTCTCTTCTTTATAACCAGCCTCACTACAAAGAGTCCCTCTTGTGTTTATGTCTCTCACACAATTCTCTCTAGTATTTACAATTGATCTCACAATGTCACAACTTTCTCTTGTTCTATATGTTTTTGTAGTGTGTGAAAATGAGGCTTGAGAACCCATTTTATAGCCTTTCACTTCTTGGACATTCTTGTGAATCAATCTCCACCCTTTGATTATGATCTCTTTTTAATCTTAGTCGTTCATTATTCTCCAAGTGGTGCTGTGCATTTTGGTATTGTGCACACACTTTGGAGAGTCCTAAGTCATTCTGCCCATGTGTGCCTTGGTGTGCATGGCGTCTTGGTGCTCAACAGGGCACGCCTTGGCGTTGGGGCAGAGTGCGCTTGTGATGTCTCTGGGTGGTGTGGCGCTGGTGCGCACCTGGTGTGCAACACGCTAGAGGGCGTAGTGCTGGCTTCTGGGCGCCTAAGCACTGGTGTGCAACACGCTGGAGGGCGCGGCACTGGCTTCTGGGCGCCTAGGTGCTGGTGCTGTGCGCACACCTTTCTGCCTGTGTGCAGAAGTGCACACACTAGTGTGCATAGCCTTCCCTTGCTCCAAAATGATGCACACACGTGTGCAGCCTGCTAGCATGCTGAACTTTAATACTCCACCTTTGGTTTGGACTTTAACCATTTTTAAACCATGGTTGGACCTGCTTGAACCTTAGACAAATAACAACAATCTCTACCTTTGTCTAAGTGTTCAAAAAACCTGAACCATTATGCAGAAAGCTTTGGGATCCAAACTCATCTTGAGTCACCAATTAACCAACTCCAATCCTAAGTAATTCAAGGCAATGATTGAACTTACTTAGAAGTAGAACTTTAGTACCCAAGTCCGCAAGATTTTCTTTTGTGGCAACCTTGTCCACATGGATGCATCATTTCGTAACATTTTCTCGAATGAAACAATACCGAACATCCATATGCTTTGTCCTCTCACGGAACACTGGATTTTTACACAAGTGCAAGGCACTTTGACTATCCAAAAATACCACAACCTGCACCTCCAGTACCTTCAACTCTTTAAGCAACCCTTTGTACCACATAGCCTCCTTAATGGCCTCCGTAGCTGCTATGTACTCGGCCTTGGTTGTTGAGAGTGCTACCACTATCTGCAACTGAGCCTTCCAACTTACACAACATCCATTTAAGTTGAAAAAATAGGAGGTAATCGATCTCCTTTTATCCCGGTTTGCTCTATAGTCCGAATCAGCAAAACCCTGAAGGCAGATGGCATTACCCCTCTTCTCATACACTAACCCTACTTCTGGGCTTCCCTTCAAATACCTCAGCAACCACTTCATCCCAAACCAATGTTCCTTTCTGGGATTACTCATAAACCTGCTTAGAACACTCATTGCATGAGCAATGTCGGGTCTAGTGCTTACCATGGTGTACATAACAGAACCAACAACACTAGAGTAAGGGACTTTCTCCATTTCCTTCTTCTCCGCCTCCAATCTTGGACAATGATCGCTGGAGAGCTTGAAATGACCAGCAAGGGGAACCTTCATTGGTTTGCTATCTTCCATAGAGAATTTAGATATCATCTTCTCTATGTAGGAGGTTTGAGAGATCTTCAATCTGTTTCTCTCCCTTTCGCGGATGATACACATCCCAAGGATCTTTAGTGCATGGTCAAGATCCTTCATCTCAAACTCCTCACTGAGTTGAACCTTCAATTTATTTATCCTCTCCATGCTGCTCCCAACCAACAACATGTCATCAACATAAATGAGGATGATCACCATTTCCTCAACCTTCTGCCCCTTATAGTACAAGCATGAATCATAGTAGCTCCTTATGAAACCCAAGCTGATTGAAAAGGAATCAAACCTCTTATTCTATTGATTAGGTGATTGCTTGAGGCCATAGAGAGATTTCTTTAATTTGCACACTAACTCTCCCTGCCTTCCCTCTTCATAACCTTCGGGTTGCCTCATGAAAATGGTCTCATCGAGCTCTCCATGTAAGAATGCTGTCTTCACATCCATTTGCTCAATTTCCCAATCAAATTGGACCACCAATGCTAACACTATCCGAATCATCTTGTATTTCACAACCAGTGAGAATATTTCGGTGAAATCTATGCCTTCTTTTTGTGTGAACCCCTTCGCTACCAGCCTAGCTTTATACCGGACTTCATCCCCTAGAGTATTCCCTTCTTTGATCTTGTAGAGCCATCTACAATCCACAACTCTCTGTTTTTCAGGTTTGGGCACCAACTCCCAAGAGTTGTTCTTCATCAAAGACTCTATTTCTTCCTCTATAGCCAGCTGCCACTTTGACAAATCCTTACACTCCATGGCATTCGTGTAATTTTCTGGTTTAACCTCTCATTCTCTCCAAGGAGCTGCTACATCTGTAGCATTTGCAAACCTATATCTCAAAGGTGGTCTAACCACTCTCCTTCCCCGGTCTCTTGTGAGCTGGTAGTCATTTACTGCATCAACCTCTTCTTGTTCAGCCTCTTCTTGAGTTTCTTGGGCTTGGCCTTCATCCAAGGGCTCTACCTGGTCCAAACCCTCTTGCCTCCTCTGCTTTACCTGAACCGAGTTCTCCTTGATGCGATGCTCCACAACTTCCGGTTTGGTTTACTCACTAGCCCCTGCAGGGTTAGTTTTCTCCAAGTAGGGAAATAATAATTCATTAAAAATAACATCCCTACTTATAATCAGTTTCATGCCCTTCTTTTCTAAGGACCACAACCTATATCCCTTAACCCCATCACCATATCCTAGAAATACACATTTTTTAGATCTAGGGTCAAGTTTATCCTCCTTTTGATGTGCAGATGCTGCACACCCAAAAGTCCTTAGGTTGTTTAATTCAGGGGGTTTTTCACTCCACATCTCTATGGGAGTCTTGAGCTCTAAAGCTCTAGAGGGTGATCTATTTATCAAGTATGCAGCTGTAGCCACAGCTTCTCCCCAAAAATGTTTTGGTAACCCGGATCCTATTAAAATGCACCTAACTTTTTCCATAAGGGTTCTATTCATTCTTTCAGCAACTCCATTTTGCTGGGGTGTTTTTACAACCGTCCTATGCCTTAGAATGCCATTTAATTCACAGAATTTATCAAAATCATTATTACAAAATTCTAAGCCATTATCGGTTCGTAAAGCCTTAACTACCCTACTCGTTTGAGTTTCCAGCAACTTCTTCCACACAACAAATTTATTCAAGGCATCAGATTTATTCCTAAGCAAATAAACCCACACTCTTCTTGAATAATCATCAATTAAAGACAGAAAGTAAAAGTTACCTCCCTGTGTTGGTGTTCTTGCTGGTCCCCAAAGGTCCGAATGAATGTAATCAAGAATCCCTTTGGACTTGTGCACTCTGGTGTTGAAGCTGACCCGCTGTTGCTTCCCAAGAATGCAACTCTCACAGAAATCCAGTTTTTCTACTTTGTCACCACCAAGTAGACCTTCCTTGCTAAGCATTTGCAGGCCCTTTTCGCTCATGTGACCCGAGCGAAAGGCTAGAGGCACAAATGGGACAATTGGCTAAAGAACTGAGTGGCAGAAAGCAAGGTGAGCTTCCAGCTCAAACATTACCTAACCCAGGGAGGCACCAACAACTAAAGGCTGTTACGACCCTCAGAAATGGTAAGGTCATAGGAACCGATGTGTCTGTAAAAGCATCTCTAGAGAAACCATCGGTATCAAAGGTAAGTGAGATGGAGAAGGTAAATGCACCACCCTTCCCACAAAGGTTAGTAAAACAAAAGAAAGAAAATAAACTACTTGATATCTTTGAAACTTTACGAAAAATTGAAATAAACATTCATTTATTAGATGCAATTCAACAAATACCTTCTTATGCTAAATTTATGAAAGATTGTTGCACTCATAAGAGGAAGTTTTAGGAACATGAGACAGTAGCCTTAACTAAAGAGGTAAGTGTTTTGCTATTAAGAAAACTACCACCAAAACTGAAAGATCCTGGTAGTTTTACTATTCCCTACAGGATAGGTGATTAGCTATTTGAGTAAGCATTACTAGATTTAAGAGCGGGAGTCAATCTACTACTATACACAGTATTCGAAACCCTACGTTTGAGGGAGCTTCAACTAACTTCCATCACTTTGCAGTTAGTAGATAGAAGCATCAAAAGACTTAGAGGTATTCTCGAGGATGTCCTGGTAAAGGTAGGTGAGTTCATTTTACCTGTTGATTTCATTGTGTTAGATATAGAAGAATGCCCTATGCTATTACCTCTGCCCATCATCTTAGGAAGACCCTTCATGAGAACCACTGATACAAAAATTTGAGTGAAAAAAGGTATAGTAAGTATGAAGGTAAATGGTGAGAAAATAGAGTTCAAAATATTTGATGCATTAAAACTACCTCAAGATGATATGGAATGCTTTAATGTATGTATGATGCAAACGTTTGTTGAGCAAGCTTTTCAGGTTCATCACATTGATCTATTGAAGACTACCCTTACCTATGGCTTCACAAGTTTGGATATTGAGCAACAACCTGAAGATGTTACTGATGACATCATCAAAGTTGTGCACCTCCTTGAGGCCTCTCCCAAACACCCAAGTAAGTATGCCCCTCCATTTGAATCTCTAGTACCTACTAATACTTCTCTTCTTCCTTTTATTTTCCAGGCACCAAACTTGGAATTAAAGCAGCTACCAGAACATTTAACTTATGCTTATTTGGGAGAGAAGAGGACATTACCTGCGATTGTGGCTGCTAATTTAAGTATTGGAGAAGAAGAGAAACTATTAAGAGTTCTTGTGGAGCATAGATCTGCTATTGGATGGACCATCGCTGACATAAAAAGGATAAGTCTAGCTAAATGCATGCATCATAACTACCTTTGAGGATGAAGCAAAACCCACTCGGGATGCTCAAAGATGACTTAACCCACACATGAAAGAGGTAGTAAAGGCCGAGGTATTAAAACTATTAGATGTTGGCATTATCTACCCCATCTCAGACAATAAATGGGTAAGTCCGGTCCAAATTGTTTCTAAAAAGAGTGAGATCATAGTGGTGAAGAATAAGATGAGGAGGTCATACCTACAAGAAAAACAACTGGTTGGAGAGTATGTATTGATTACAGAAGAATGAACAAGGTGACTAGAAAAGATCACTTCCCCTTGCCCTTCATTGATCAAATGTTAGAAAGATTAGCTAGCCATAGCTACTATTGTTTCTTGGATGGGTATAGTGATTACAACCAGATTACCAAAGCACCTGAGGATCAAGAAAAGACTACCTTCACATGTCCTTTCGGTACATTTGCTTATAGAAGGATGTCATTCGGTTTATGCAATGCACCAGCCACTTTTCAAAGATGTATGATGAGCATATTTTTTGACATGGTAGAGAAATTCATTAAGGTATTCATAGATGATTTTAGTGTTTTTGTGTCTGATTTTAATGAATGCCTAAATCATCTAGAGAGTGTCCTAAAGAGATGTGAAGAGAGCAACTTAGTGCTAAATTGGGAGAAATGTCACTTTATGGTTCAATAAGGCATTGTGTTGGGACATTCCATCTCCAACAAAAGTATTGAGGTAGACAAGTGATGTGATGAAATTGACACTAGCAAGTGCACTAATCGTTCAAGTAATAAAATGATGAGTGAATATCGTTCCCAACGAGGACTGATCAAATACTACAAAAATTATGACTTAACTTTTACTGGTATTTGAGCAAACGAATAATTGTAGGGGAAAGATTTACTAACAATTAACTAAGGAAAAACAGAACGCAATAGTAAATAATGGAAGATTAGTAAATTTTGGAATGAAAACTCTTATGAACTAACGTGCTAAGGACTCGACTTCACCTAAACCATAATTGACAAGAGTTTCGAATGGACAAGTTTCGTTTAATATGTTTTCAAAGATGGTAGAATCCCTAATAAATTGGTTATCCATATTCCGGGTCTAACCACAATCTCAAGAATCATTAACTTCGAATATCCGTATTCTAGGTCTATTCTAGATTAACTCAAATTGAGAAGCATTAAGTGTTTTTGGATTCCTTTCAGTTAAATCTCCCTATTCGGTTACGATTTAAACGGACCACATGAACTTCCTAGAATCCCTATTCGGTTACTCCTATTCCATTCATGGCATGTTTTACCCTGGCCTTTGCATACATAAAAATCCAATATCATATTTATTAGTTCAACCATTCATAAGAGCATGACTTCTCTATTCGACACATCACCATGCCCAAAGAAGGAGTCAAAATAATAAAAAGCATTAAGAACAATAAAACACACTCTTTGAAAAACACATTAAATTCCACTTGTCCAAACAACAACTCAAGATAAAGGTTTAGGATCCATCTATCCTTAACACAAAAATATCTACTCCATAATCATGTTCAAACAACCCATGTTCATATTATAAAACATCAACATAGATAGAATAAAAGAATACAAAACCAGAGAAGAATGATTAAAAGCTTGATGCGTAGCCTCCCGGAGTGTCTCCAAGCCTCCTTTCGTGTCTCTTCTCCTCCAAATTTTGTTTTCTTTCTTCTCTTTTCCACCCCCTTTTCCAGATGCCCTTCTTGTTCAGCTAGGGTTTCAATTTATAACATTCAAAATTCGCGGGCTGGCACTGCAGCGCCAACATCCCAGCGCTGCAGCGCCAAGACATAAAGAAACCCTAATTCTGGCGCTGCAGCACCAAATTTCTGTCCAAATCATTCTTTGTGTAAGCTACCAGCGCTGCAGCGCCAACATCCTGGCGCTGCAGCCTTGAGTTTCTGTCCTCTCTGTGCATTTTGGTGCTGTGAGGTGCGGCTGATGCTGAACCAGGAGGTATGACCTCTTTCAGCTAAAATCGCCATAACTTTCTCTAGAAAAATGATTTTAATGAACCGTAAAATCCTCTAGAAAGTAGACTTCCAGATCTTTCTGAGCATATGTGGCACACTTCCTGGTTCTTCCTACATCAATACAGTTTAATTTGTAAAGATGGTTGATTCGTATGGCAACTCCAACAACTTAGTGAAAACTCTTTTCTTAGTTTCTCTTCATCTTGGCTCTTCCACGACCATTCTTTTGCTTGAGTGTTCAATGGAGCTTCGTGTTTAAAATGGTGATAGCTCTTCTATCTCTTTTAAATCAAGATACCTGAAAAATGCACCGAAATAAGTTAATGCTCCAAAAATACCACTTTAGAGTTGTTAATGAATAAAAATGCAATTAAGACCTAAATCAACCCTAAAGTGCTAACAAATAAGTACGATTATAATGCATTTTATGGCTCTTATCATAGAGTTATCACACCCCCAAACTTACGTTTTTGCTAGTCCTCGAGCAAACTAGAACAAAATTCTATGCACACACATCCTAAGAGTGCGAGATGGTTTGATTAGATTTGATATAGCATGCCTCAAAGATTGCATAAAAATTATAACGCACGAAAAACTTTCCAAATGTTGCCAATGTCTAGAATTCAAATTTATTGCTAGCCTTATCTTACATCAAATTCTTCAAACGTGTGTGTGTGCAACACCATTATAAACTTAATCGTCTCGCCACTCTGATCGGTTTATGCAAGCAAGTAGGATAATGCTAATCTTTCAAAGTCCATAAGCTTACTTTTCACACCACTCTCCACTAATGTAGGCCATGACAATACCCGAGATCACCAGGACTTTATTCAGCTTATAACTTTGGCTAAGGTTAAGGTATGGTGAAAGATTGATTTGAGGTTCACATCACCTTAAGCACATCAACCAATAAATATTTTATTTCAAACTTTCCCTCAGTTATCATGGAATACTTCCAATACTTTTGCTCTTGTCACATCTTCTTCTTCTTTTTTTTTTTTTATATGCTTGTACTATAGTAGCACTAGTATTTGTTTCTGTGTGCATTACTGAAACTATAGCATAGCATGTACATGACGATCAAACACAGCTTTGCCAGCTGCCTGTGATAGGCATAATACAACTTTATCAAATAGTTCATGTGGTAAACCTTTTTGACTTCGATATTTTCCTTGGTCTTTCTCGATGGAAAATATGTAACACATATCATAGCCAAGGGAAAACCGCTTCCTCTTGCTCAATCCTCTGTCACCACTTAAGAGAATAGTCCCTTTATTAATCAATGTGCTTATAGGTGAAAGGTGGAGATAATTTTTTTTTTTTATACATATTTGAAAGGGAAATAGGTTATATGATTGGGTGACAAAACAATATGTATCCAAGCTCAAAAGGGGAATACTAAGGATAGTCACATATCAAGGGTTGGCTAAAATGGCTCAAACTTTCCAAACATGGCTTGGATCCTTTCTTTGGTACTGTACTACCTAGGATTTCGCCTCGAGTGGTCTTCAAACAAGTTCTAGAGTCCAAGAGATCACAAGACTACACTGCTCACATAAAAGCTCTCCAAAACAGCAAGACAACAAAGTGCTTAGGTGTAAGTGCTCATTGAGTTCAAAGAGTTCGATGTAAAATAAATCCAAACAACAAATTCAAGCACACAGACAAATGCAACATTTTTCAAATTTTCAATGGCTATAATCAAGTCAATCTATTTCTCATCATTGGCAAAATCAAAATCAAACAACAAAAAGCACTCAGAAAACACAAATAGAAAAATAACTAGAAACATAAGCAGTGCACACATTCAGATAAAGTTCCCACCCCCAAACTTAAATAATACATTGTCCGCAATGTATAGAATTTGAATTATAAAGTAAGAGAAGAGAGCTCCCCTGATTAGTCGGAGGTCGAATCAATCGTCTTTGTCAATGTCCTCATCCTCATGATCACTGCTATGATCGGGAGATGGTGGTAATGGAGAGGGAGAGCAGCTGGGAATTAAATTTTAGAGTGCCCTAACTGTGGAAGGGCTGTGCATTTAAATGTCAGCTTGCGGCCTGTCTGGATTATTGGTTTTGAACGATCAGGTCCTGGCGCTGCAGCGCTGAGTTTGTGAGGCTGCAGCGCTGGATTTCTGGGTTGATGCGTGAAATTGAAGGCCTTGGCGCTGCAGCTCTAATATTCTGGCGCTGCAGCGTTGAATTTCTGTCATGGCTCCACGTAGTACTGAAAAATAAATCAAAAATACACATCGTAAGGCCATGAAAATTGAAATAACAAATAAATTAAGCAACAAAAAAAAATTGAAACACCCCAAATAATTTCAAAAAGCAAGAAAAAAAAATTAAAAAGTAAGACCCAAAATGGTAGTTCTAATTTATAGTCTTTAGCTTGAGTTCTATTTTATGGCTCTTGGAGAACGGTGGTGGACGATTTAGGGTCAAAAGTCCCCGTAATGTAGTGCTTCAATATGTGCCTGTTAATCTTGAATGTCTTCTTGTTTTTCTCGTGTCGAACCTCAACGACACCAAAAGGTGAGACACTTATCATGGTATACGGTCTAGTCCACCGAGATTTCAGCTTTCCCGGAAATATGTGCCTTCTTAGGATTTCCAGCAACCGTTCTTGCATTTTACCTGCCAACGAAGAAGATATTATCACAGGGGAAATATTTTTCTCTAAATAAGCATATTTTAAATGAGCAAGTAAAGTTTTCAATTCAGTTATTATTATTTGTTCTTCTGGCACTTCTTTTCCCATTTCAGACTCCAAGTTCCTTGCTTCTTCTTCGATGATGAGTTTTTCAGTGGTATTAGTTCCCGTTTCCATGATACATCTCTCCAAAGTATCTTCATTTAATGTTTTCTCCTGAAACTCCTCAAATTGGTTATCAACAATATCCACATGAAAACAAGAAGAAGTAGATAAGCCAGAAGGGTATTTCATAATTTTATACATATCAAAAACTACTTGCTCATCATTGACTCTCAAAATCAATTTCCCTTGTTGTACATCAATCAGGGCTCTCCCTGTAGCAAGGAATGGACGTCCAAGTATAAGAGGTACCTCACGATCCTCTTCCATGTCGAGAACAATGAAGTCTACAAGGAATATAAATTTATCGACCTTTACCAGTACATCTTCTATAATTCCCCGTGGTCTCTTAATAGATCGATCAGCTAATTGCAATGACACTGTTATTGTTTTGATTTCTTCTAATCCAAGTTTCCTGAAAACTGAAAGAGGCATAAGATTGATACTTGCACCAAGGTCACATAAAGCTTTATCAAAAAATGAATTTCCTAAAGTACAAGGTATAGTAAAACTCCCTGGATATTTCAATTTTGGAGGTAGCTTGTTTTGCAGTATGGCACTGCACTCTTCAGTTAACATCACCGTTCCATGTTCCTCAAGCTTTCGTTTATTAGACTAAATTTCCTTCAAAAATTTAGTGTAACTAGGCATCTGTGATAGAGCCTCTGCAAATGGAATGTTAATATGCAATTTCTTGAAAATCTCTAAAAATTTTGAAAATTGCTTATCTAATTTTTCTTTCATAAATTTCTGAGGATACGGAAGAGGTGGCATATATTTAGTTTCAGAGTTAGAATCGATCAAACCTTTACCAGTAGACTTCTTTTCTGAAACATGTTCTTCTTGCATGGTCTCTTCTTTCTCCCCTTCTTAATGAGTGATTTCTTTAGGTTGTGGCTCTTCCAATTGTGTGCCGCTTCTTAGTGTTATGGCCATGACATCCTTCTTAGGATTCTTTTCTGTGTTGCTCGGGAGGGAACCTTGTGCACGTCCAGAAATTATGTTTGCTAGTTGACTGATTTGAACTTCCAGATTTTTTATGGATGCTTCTTGATTTTGGAATCTTGTTTCTGCTGTACTTAAAAATTTGGCCATCATATCCTCTAAGTTGGACTTCTTTTCTTGAGGAGTGTATTCAGGATGAGGTTGCTTTGCATTGCTTTGATTCCACGAGAAGTTTGGATGATTCCTCCATCCCGGATTATATGTGTTGCTTATGGATTGTTCTGCCTGTGAAAATTTGAAACAAAATTAGCTTGTTCAGCAAATGAATTACATGCAAACTGATTACCTTGACAACTACTACTGTGATGGCCACTACCACCACACAATTCGCATATTGAATATGAGTGGGGATTAAATCCATCAATCTTCTTGTTGAGAGTCTCCAGTTGTGCTGCTAGAGCTGTAACAGCATCTACATTGTGCAATCCTGGGGCTCTGTTGATAGGTAACCTTTCAATTGGCCATTGATAAGAGTTGGTAGCCATTTCTTCTAGTAATTTGATGGCTTCTTTTGGAGTTTTTCTCATGATAGTGCCTCCTGCAGCTGCATCAATCATGTTTCGGGTTGTATTAGTTAAACCATTATAAAAAGTTTGTACCTGCATCCAGGTGGGCAACTCGTGATGAGGACATCTTCTCAACAGGTCTTTAAAGCGCTCCCATGCCTCATAGAGTGACTCTTGATCAACCTGCAAAAACATAGTAATTTCATTACGTAACTTTGCAGTTTTTGCAGGAGGGAAGTACTTCCCTAAAAACTTATGTGCCAATTCTGCCCATGTTGTTATGGATCCGACAGGCAAAGAAGTCAACCAGCTTTTTGCTTTATCCCTTAATGAAAATGGGAAAAGCCTTAAACAAATTGCATCCTCCGATACTCCGTTATGCTTGAATGTGTCGCAAATTTCTAGGAAATTCGCCAAGTGAACATTCGGATCTTTTTGCGATAAGCCCCCAAATTGTACTGAATGCTGAATCATCTGGATGATGGCGGGCTTAATTTCAAAATTGTTCGCTTGTATAGGTGGTCGCCGAATGCTGGATTCAACACCATCCATCTTTGGCATGGCATAATCCCACAGTGCACGTTGCACCTCTGCATTGTTTCCTTCTGCCATTGTATTAATTGTTACTGGTGCTGCTCTTCTCAAAGAGTGAAACGTGCGCTCAATCTCTGGATTTAATTCCACAAGTATTCTCCCACTAGTACGTGTCATGCACTAGAAATGAAAACCGTGCAAAATAGACTTAAAAACCAAATTAAAAAAAAAACTCTCAAATTAACAAGTTGAATCACAATAAAAGTAATAGTTTATTTCAGTCCCCGGCAACAGTGCCAAAAACTTGATGCGATGAAATTGACACTAGCAAGTGCACTAATCGTTCAAGTAATAAAATGATGAGTGAATATCGTTCCCAACGAGGACTGATCAAATACTACAAAAATTATGACTTAACTTTTACTGTTATTTGAGTAAACGAATAATTGTAGGGGAAAGATTTACTAACAATTAACTAAGGAAAAACATAACGCAATAGTAAATAATGGAAGATTAGTAAATTTTGGAATGAAAACTCTTATGAACTAACGTGCTAAGGACTCGACTTCACCTAAACCATAATTGACAAGAGTTTCGAATGGACAAGTTTCGTTTAATATGTTTTCCAAGATGGTATAATCCCCAATAAATTTGTTATCCATATTCTGGGTCTAACCACAATCTCAAGAATCATTAACTTCGAATATCCGTATTCTAGGTCTATTCTAGATTAACTCAAATTGAGAAGCATTAAGTGTTTTTGGATTCCTTTCAGTTAAATCTCCCTATTCGGTTACGATTTAAACGGACCACATGAACTTCCTAGAATCCCTATTCGGTTACTCCTATTCCATTCATGGCATGTTTTACCCTGGCCTTTGCATACATAAAAATCCAATATCATATTTATTAGTTCAACCATTCATAAGAGCATGGCTTCTCTATTCGACACATCACCATGCCCAAAGAAGGAGTCAAAATAATAAAAAGCATTAAGAACAATAAAACACACTCTTTGAAAAACACATTAAATTCCACTTGTCCAAACAACAACTCAAGATAAAGGTTTAGGATCCATCTATCCTTAACACAAAAATATCTACTCCATAATCATGTTCAAACAACCCATGTTCATATTATAAAACATCAACATAGATAGAATAAAAGAATACAAAACCGGAGAAGAATGATTAAAAGCTTGATGCGTAGCCTCCCGGAGTGTCTCCAAGCCTCATTTCGTGTCTCTTCTCCTCCAAATTTTGTTTTCTTTCTTCTCTTTTCCGCCCCCTTTTCCAGATGCCCTTCTTGTTCAGCTAGGGTTTCAATTTATAACATTCAAAATTCGCGGGCTGGCGCTGCAGCGCCAATATCTCAGCGCTGCAGCGCCAAAACATAAAGAAACCCTAATTCTGGCGCTGCAGCTCCAACTTTCTAGCGCTGTAGCGCCAAATTTCTGTCCAAATCCTTCTTTGTGTAAGCTACCAGCGCTGCAGCGCCAACATCCTGGCGCTGCAGCCTTGAGTTTCTGTCCTCTCTGTGCATTTTGGTGCTGTGAGGTGCGGCTGATGCTGAACCAGGAGGTATGACCTCTGTCCGCTAAAATCGCCATAACTTTCTCTAGAAAAATGATTTTAATGAACCGTAAAATCCTCCAGAAAGTAGACTTCCAGATCTTTCTGAGCATATATGGCACACTTCCTGGTTCTTCCTACATCAATACAGTTTAATTTGTAAAGATGGTTGATTCGTATGGGAACTCCAACAACTTAGTGAAAACTCCTTTCTTAGTTTCTCTTCATCTTGGCTCTTCCACGACCATTCTTTTGCTTGAGTGTTCAATGGAGCTTCGTGTTTAAAATGATGATAGCTCTTCCATCTCTTTTAAATCAAGATACCTGAAAAATGCACCGAAATATGTTAATGCTCCAAAAATACCACTTTAGAGTTGTTAATGAATAAAAATGCAATTAAAACCTAAATCAACCCTAAAGTGCTAACAAATAAGTACGATTATAATGCATTTTATGGCTCTTATCACAGAGTTATCAACAAGGCTAAAATAGACATCATTTCAAAGTTGCTGCCTCCTCTAACAATCAAGGTAGTCAGAAGTTTCCTTGGACATGCTGGATTCTATAGACGATTCATCAAGGAGTTCTCCAAGATCTTTAGACCCCTAGTGCATTGTTAGCTAAAGATACAAAGTTTGAATGGACTAATAACTGTATGAAAGCTTTTAACACATTGAAGGATGTGCTCACCTCCGCACCAATAATGATGGCACCAAATTGGAATCTTCCATTCGAGCTGATGTGCAAGGCTAGTGACTTCGCCTTGGGAGCTGTCTTAGGCCAGAGAGTCAATAAGGTACCTCATGCTTTTTACTATGCTTCTAAAACTTTAAATGATGCTCAGCTTAACTATTCTACTATTGAAAAGGAAATGTTAGCTGTTATTTTTGCTTTAGAGAAGTTTAGATCATACCTGATTGGCTCTAAGGTTATTGTATTTACTAATCATGTTGTCTTAAGATATTTGTTTTCCAAGAAAGATGCAAAGCCTAGGTTAATCAAATGGGTACTCCTATTGCAGGAATTTGACTTGGAGATCAAACACAAGAAGGGTAGTGAAAATGTGGTTACAGATCACTTATCAAGGCTACCTTATACCTTATAAGGATGACAAAAATAAGCTACCTTTGAATGAGAACTTCCCCGATGAACAATTATTCGCACTAGAGGTAACATTTCCATGGTATGCTGATATTGTCAATTATCTAACTACTAAGGTTTTTCCTCCAGGTATGACTAGTCAAGGAAAGAAGCAGTTGATATCAATGTCTAGACACTACCATTGGGATTACCCTTACCTATTCAAATTCTGTCCCGATCAAATCATCAGAAGGTGTGTCTCAGAAGAGGAGCACTTGAGCTTATGACAACATTGCAATCAGTTTGCTTGTGTAGGACATTTTGGGGCCAAGAGAACAGCTCTTAAGGTATTACAATCCGGTTTTTATTGGCTTAATCTGTTTAAAGACGCCTTCTCATTTTGCAGCTCATGTGATAGATGCCAGCGGACAGGTAACATCTCTTCCCGAAATCAGATGCCCTTACAAAATATTCATATGGTAGAACTTTTTTTATGTATGAGGCATTGATTTCATGGGTCCATTTCCTAACTCCTTTGGTTGTTTATATATTCTTGTGGATGTGGATTATGTGTCCAAATGGGTCAAGGTCGTCCCCTCAAAGACTAACGATTACAAAGTGGTTGTGACGTTTCTATAGGATAACATCTTTACTCGGTTTGGGACTCTAAGAGCAATCATCAGTGATGGTGGCAGCCACTTTCATCATCATTCTTTTGCCACACTTATTAGAAAATATGGGATCACCCATAAAGTTGGCACTCCATATCACCCTCAGACCAGTGGCCAAGTGGAGATAAGTAACCGAGAAATCAAAAGCATCCTAGAGAGAACCGTGAATCCTAATCGAAAGGATTCAGAATGATGCTCTATGGGCATATAGGACAGCTTACAAGACACCAATTGGCATGTCTTCATACTGCTTAGTCTTTGGGAAAGCATGCCATTTGCCAATGGAGTTAGAACATCGAGCATATTGGGCCATTAAACAATTCAAGTTTGACATGAAATAAGCGGGTGAAAAGAGGAAGCTGCATTTAAATGAGCTGGAAGAATTAAGATATGGTGTATACGAGAACACCAAGCTCTACAAAGAAAGGACGAAAGCCTATCATTATAGACAACTGATTAGGAAAGAGTTTCATATGGGACAGAGGGTGCTGCTCTACAACTCAAGATTAAGACTGTTCCTAGGTAAACTAAAGTCCCGTGGTCTGGTTCTTATATGGTCACCAAGGTCTTTCCTCATGGTGCTTTGGAGAATCATGGTTCAAATGGCAATCAGACATTCACAATAAATGGACACAGAGTCAAGCCATAACTTGATATCAACTTGCCTCCTAGAGATGAAGACTTAGCACTTCAATCTGTCCAGTATGCAGCTAAACCAAGAGCACTTGAGCCACATGATGTGGGCTCTAAGTGCCCCCTTCAAAGAGAGTAGCACTGCAGCTACTATAGAGAGTGCTTGAGCAGTTCCAACTTTGATAACCATGTAGCTCAAGCGCCTCTATTGAGGTCAATGGTACTAAAGCCACTGAAGTACGGTATGGTTGTATTGTTGTTAGTTTTTCTGATTATTTTTTTTTATCCTTTTAGTCCTTTAATATTTTTTTTATTATCAACACTTTCTGCCTTGCACTCGAGCGCACCATATAGTGTGCTCGAGCAAACTCTCGCCCTGCACTGCATAGCACGCGAGCGTACCACTCCACACACACACTTGCGCACAAGTGTGATCGAGCGCACTTCACAATGCGCTTAAGTGCACTCGGGGCAGAGAGTCACGTGTTTGTTTAAAAATCAACTGATTCTGTTCAACCATTTCACTTTTACCCTCACTCACTTACTCTTTTCCCTCTCTCCCGCACTCCAAACATCACCCAACACCCTCACTCTTATTCAATCTCATTTTCAAACACAACAAAACCTCCCCTATTCCACATTAAACCCTCTCATCACTATCCTCATCTCCCCATTCAACCTACACATTGCACATATCCATACTCCAGGTATGTCCTTATGTATTCTTGAATTCATAACCACACACATTTTCGATCCATCTTGTTAACTAATTGCATATACATATTTTGTCTTGCTTATTTGGTTGTCTTTTCAATTTTACAGGAGGTCGAAAGCTTTGTGGGGTGCTACCCATAGCTTTGTGCATTTTTCACCCACAAACTATTTGACAGATTGACTGACCCAGTGCACTCGAGTGCAGGTCACCAAGTACGATTCAGCTCACCTCAGCTATGATCAAGCACAAATTGGACAGAAGCTAGCCCAAGATGCCTAAACAAGTTGCCTCCACTTCCCGAGCCTTCAGTAGCCGTCCCCCGTCATCCCGACCCAGTTTTGAACAAAGAGAAATCTTGTTCGAGACTACTTTCAACATCGATGCTGATTTCAAGATCTTGGATGACACTTAATGGGTGGTACAAGAATTCAAGAATTGGGGATTGAAGTGGTTGTTCAAGCCTGTTTGTTTGACTGCATACACCCGATTTGTGGTCCAATTCTACGAGAACTTATCCTTCGACTACAATAGACCAGAGATCTTATCTTCCTCAATCCAGGGCAAGTTCATCGAGGTGACCACTGCTGACATCACTGCTGCTCTTCACTATTGTGATGAGTCCCCTCCCGAGGACACTCAGATGGAGGAGTATCCAGAGCCTTTTCCTCTGCCCCACATCGTTGAGGATATGTGTGCGGGCCAGTATGCTGATCGGCACAACAACGTTGGGAGCTGGTCTAAGGTGCCTCTATGACTCTGGCTCGTGGATTCCATCCTCTAGCGGAATGTGTGCCCATTGGGGCACAAGACTCAGACGAGGGACCAGTTCCTACAGACCCTGTATGCATTCCACTGTGGACATTTCTATTCCATTCTAGCAGTCATATGGAGCTAGATCCATAAGTTTTGGGACCATGTCCATGGCTGCCAGATCCCCACGGTGAATGCATGGGGACTCCCCTTCCTGTTCCTCCTCAGCTATATCTTCAAGAAGAAGGGGATCAAGGGCTCCTCCATTGATGGACCGATGAGTGACCACCCATTCTTTGGGAAGAGCCAGTGGAGCCTGAGCCAGTCCCATATGCCCAAAGGACCCCGAGGGCATATACCTGTTGATGAGCCTATGGAGGATGATCCCTTGGACACTGAGCACCCCACAGAGAGCCCTACCTGGGAGGAGGACTAACCAGACATGGGGTCCACTGAGTACCAGCAACTTCTAAAGGAGATGTCCTCTTTCCGATGTGATTCTGACATCCACCAGGAGGATATAGAGGCGACCTTATTGGTACATCAGAGCATAGATGGCTTGGAGGCATGCTTTATGAGATAAGAGGCGATGCTCCAGGCCATCCTCGATCGACTACCTCCCACACCTGGTACCTCCTCGACTGCACCACCTAGAGACCAGCAGTGAGAGCAGTGTCCCGTCTGGCTGAAAACGTAAAACTTAGCACTCATGGGAGGCACCCCACAGCATATCCTTTTTCTTTTTAGTATTTCTTGTTTTTCGGTATTACATTTGTTTTTCATTTTCAGAGACATAGAGAGTGCATCCAGTTCAAGTTTGGGGCCGTGCGATGAGCCATGCCAGCCATCTAGTTCTTCATCTCCCAGGTCAGAACTTTCCATGTCACTAACACATTGGGGACAATGTGTACATTAAGTTTGGGGGTATAGGAGACACATTCACACACTCTGTCCCTTTTTTTCGTATTCTTGAAAAAATAAATGCATGTTCATAGTATTTTGAGAATTTAGGTTAATTTAAACCAAATATTATGATAAAACTTCATCAGTAAGCTTAAAAATCTAGAACACATAGTCTAATGATAAAGTTTTAAAAGTTTAATTACCTACCTTAAGGTATTTAAGAATTCACAAGTTTGATCTAAATCTGACACGAGCACATTAGCGCGTAATTGTGTGAGGTATGACATATAATTTTTATGTATATGTTTTCATGACCTAACTATAATCGGATAACTTGTTAGAAGAACACTTTGGCATAGAAAAATAGAAAAAAATGTTTATTGAAAAGAGAAAATAAAATGCTTCTAATGATCATTAAATAAACTTTCCACTAAGTAACTGGACCTATTGCCTCAGTAAGCAGTGAGTGTTCACGTTAAAAGGTGGGAATTATGCATATAATGATCATTAAAATTTTCACTAAGTAACTGGACCTCTTGCCTCAGTAAGCAGTGACTGTTCACGTCAAAAGGTGAGAATTTCGCTTGGCAGCATCAAAACCAGTTAGTTTTGTAGCCTTTTTAACTCGAATTAGTAAGTCCTTAGGGGTGTCTTTACACCTAATGCCTTAAAACCATCTGGTTTGGGAGTCATTGGCTAAACACTCACTACATGGGTCAATTAGAAAGCTTAATGAAACTCAACGTGGCAAAAATCTCATGATAAAAGAAAAAGAAAAGAAATAAAACTATGTCATTATTGTTCATTCTGATAGGGAATTCGATGAATGTTAAGATACCGAAACACTATACATTGGAATTATTTGGAAGCTTCATCTCTTATGTGCTAATTCACCACATACTAAGTCAAATTTGAGATGCCTTAAACCAGCCTTGTGTAAGTAATTAGAATTTAAAACCCTTATTCATTGCAAATATGTGTTTACATTTTTAAACCTACTCATGAACAAACATCATGGTTTTATGTGCAACTCAAATTTTTAGATATCATGACTGATGAATTTATCTTTGATTTTGCTTTTCAATTAGTTTTTCGTTTTGTATTACTAAGGGACTAGCAATATGTAAGTTTGGGGGTGTCATAAGTGCTTAAATATTCATATTTAAGCCCCTTTAATTTACAGTTGTTAAGCTATTTGTTTATGTATTTTAGTATATTCTGCTTCATTTTTGTGTTTTTTGTGGTTTTTTATAGGTTCTTGAAAAAAAGGTAGCTTTTTGGGAGCTCTAAGGAAGAAATCTGAATATCTGGAACCAGATAAGTGCGATCGAGCACAAAGTTCTATGATCGAGCGCACAAGCACTCGTGTGCACACCTAGAAGGCTCGAGTGCAAAAGCATGAGATCGAGCGCACACGCACAGAGAGGCGGCAAAGCCAGTTTTGGAAAGATTTCTTCGGGTCTTATTTTGAAAATTAGAGTTTCGAGGCATCCTTAGAACCCTATATATAGGCTTTTAAAATACAAAAACTTCACTTTTAATTTGGCTTTGAGTTCTAAGCTTTGGAGAGGAATTAACGACTCTTCTCTCGGGTTTATTCTTTCCCCTTTATTTTTACTTTATGAAGATGTTTAGCATAATCAGCATGTGTAACTAACTTCTTAGTAAGGCTCGATTGAACCCCTAATTATGCTTTTTTTTATATAAGTATTGTTGCCTTTGCAAATAGCCACGTTGTGATGCTTTAATTGATTAATGCCTATTTTATTGAATTCCTCATATGTGTTTGTTTGATCAACGTATGCATGTGGTATGGATTAGTTAGTTAGATCAAATTGGATGACCGAGTCCTAGATCTGACAATAGTAACAAAAGAAATCCACACCGTATTCTTGGGTTAATTAACATGGGAAACCGGGAGTATACAGCACGCCCTAGGTCTCGTGTGGTTGTCGATTTCCACAGACCTTATGCTCTCTTAAGGAACAACTCAATATATACCATGTTGAATCCTTTAAGAGAGAAAAGAGTTAGAGTATACACTATACCTAACTCGTTGCTTAGGGAGATCAATAGCTTAAGGAGCGGACCAAGCCCTTAGGTTGACAACCATTAGGTATTCATGGTAGGGCTAGCGCATTAGCACATTACTTATTAGGAAAGTATGATTAGTGGTGGATATCAAAGCCCTCTATTCTTATCATTATCAATTTAGACTCCATATTTATTTCTATCATTTTTAAATTGTGAAACTTATTCTAAAACGAAATTCACCAATCTCTGTGGAGATGATCTCGTATTTGCATACTATGCTACTGTTGACCTTATGCACTTGTAAGTAAAAAAAGTTTGATTATTTGCTTATTAATTTAGGTAGATAATTGCACAACAATTGCTTAACCTCGTTGAGTAGTGTTTTGTGGCCCCTCGAATTATAACCTTTCATGAAAAATGTGACAAAGAGGTAGAGGAGTAGCATATTCCAACGATAGTTGGTAAGATCTTTTACTTTAGTTCCAAAAATATCAAACGCTAAAGGCACTATGTCAAAGCATTTGCTTGACAAAATAGTTTCGACTCGGGCCTTGGTGATCCCAAATAACTCCGTGGCAAGTTCAGTGTGTTGATCTGTGTGTGGAGTATGAAAAATTTTGTTGGATGGCTTTCTATGGATGAGCGCACATAATTCCTCATAAGTCAGACACAGTTCATCATAACTAAACCGAAAGATATGGGTATCAGGATCCCACCTTGTTGCAACTACCTTCAAGAAATCCTAGTCAATTTTAACGCTCTTGAGCGAAAAAATCACGTTAATGCCATAGTGAGAGAAACTGTGGAGGTCGATGCCTTTCACGTTGCCATTCAAGTGTATCAACTAAGCTGAGATAAATTTTATGGCCATTTTTTTTTGAAAAATTAGGGAAGAAAGATTGTGAACAAGTTGTGAAGCTTTGTTCTTAGAACTAGAATGTGTACCAAATGAGAGGAAAGATTGGGTTTAAATAGGCTGCTATTAGCCAAATAGGCTAAAATGTGCAAATCAATGGCCACTTTCTAGGGCTCTGTAAAAGTTTGCCTTTAAAAGTTTTTGAAAATAGAAAAAGCCTTAAACTATCATGTGATCTCTTTACCAAAATTTTAAAGCGAAATGACATCTTTTGCACGCTTTGATCCTTTTCTTTTTTCAAAACCAAAGAAGAAGAATTATAAATTCCATAACTCAGCTCACACCCAAGTTCCTTTCGTGATTTAACAAATTTGAATGAAAAGACTCTGCAGAACCAATAGGTAAAAGCCCTCACAACAAACAAAATCACCAAAAAACCTCACAGCAAGAAAAATTACCAAAAAGCCCTCACAACAAGAAAAATCACAAACCAAAGTACTCGTAGCAAGAAACCTAATGTCCTCATCAACAGGCAAACCAAAATCTTCATCACCAGACAACCCAATGTCCTCATCAGCAGGTAAACCAAAGTCCTCGTCAATAGGCAGCCCAATGTCCTCATCAGCAGGCAAATTAAAGTCCTTATCAACAGGCAAACCTAAGTTCTCAATAGCAAGCAAAATCACAAACCAAAGTCTTCATTAGCAGGTAAATCAAAGTTCTCGTTAGTAAGAAAAATCATAAACTCAAAGTCATCGTCAACAGGAAAACCAAAGTCCTCATCAGCAGGTAAACCAAAGTCCTCACAGTAGGCACCAGTTAGTCCAGAAGTATCGCACGAGTGAATAGACGCCAGCTCTGTCACTCTAGCTATGTATCATTCTCATAGGTGATCCTATGACACCAAATTTTCCAAACATCATGTTTAATTTTATGTGCACATTGAAAATTTATCGTTCTAAAATTTTGAAACGAAACAGTGGTCACTCACAATCTTTGATTGGAACTCTCAAAAGAGCCCCAATCAAAGGGGGGAAACTGTGGACACCCATTTTTGTTCCAAATTTTTTGAACGGACCACGTGTAGGTTCTTATGACGAATCTTTGATCCTAGTGTGCTTGGACTTGATAAATGAGGAAGTTTGGATTTAATTAGGGAGTATGGGCAATTGCAAGAATCTTTTGTTCAATCCATTTAATTTGATTTGGGTTTAAATCAATTAGACCTTATTTGATTCAATTAATCCATGACCAAAGTCCTTATTTAAATTTTTACCCAATCCAAAACCCACTAAAGCTCATTGATCTTTCCTAAGCCCAAACACTTCTGGCCCAAATTTTAACCCCTAGAAGACTTCTATTTTTAAATGGTGAAACTTTTACCACCCACTTGGGACTCCTTGATTGGTTCACTTTTCTCAAAGTAAAAGTTACTTTTTTACAACCAAAAAGATGTCTCTCTCTCTCCCTATGTGGCTAGCCATAATGAGGAATTTTCACTCCTCCTCTTTGATTTTTTAATTAACTTCTTCCTCCTAGGTTCTCCCACCTTCTTTTGTACCAAATGTTCCATTTTTTTAAACACAAAATAAGATTTTTTTCACCTAAAAAACAACAATGCACTTATAAATTAGCTGATTTTTTTCCTTCCTTTTTGGACAACCATATGTACCAAAAAAAGAGTTTCTCCTCTCTTCCTTTTGCTTAGTTAATTAGAAATTATCTTATTAATCTTCAATCCTTTCCTAAATGTTAAATAACACATTTTGCTACCCAAAAAAATCACATTTTATACCCTATAAACAGCACCTGAAAAACAACAGTTTTTTTTTTTAGAATGTGAAGCCTTCTTCTCTTTTCTTTGCCTTTGTAATTGCATTATTTTTTTCCTAAGCTTTTCCACTTTATTATATATCAAAAACCAAATAAAATTGTGTCTTTTCCACCCCTATTGGCCATCCAAAGAAATGAGAGTATCTCCTCACATTTTTTGCTTTTGCTTTTGCTTTATTGAAAACACTTCAAAATATCCTTTCTTGTTAACCTTTTTGCAAACCTTCTTCTTCACTTTTTCCCACCTCAAAGAAAGCCCTCTCTCTACCCCTTGCCCAGCCACCTAAAAATATTTTCTCTCTCACTTTTCACTTGGTTTACCATGCCTCACTTCTCTAGCCCCATCCTTACACCCCAAAAGTGAAACACCTTTTTCATCTCAAAAGTTGGAAACTACTTTTCCCCTTCCCTATATGACCAGCTGTGAAACAAAAAGAAGAACTAGTGAGAGTTCTTCATCATTTTCGGCCACATTTTGTTTTTTGATCTTCTAATCTTCATTGGAATCATTCTTCCAACTTCACTAAGTCCACAAGAGCACAAGTATCTCTGAGGATAATCACCGCGTGTGAAAATTTTCCTTAGCCAAAAAAGGTTGGTTAAGCTTCTACTTTTTGTAAAATAAATTGCTAGTATGATTCATGTGTTTAAACCACCATGAAAATAGACTAGACTAATTTAGATCACTTAAAAAGTTTCATCTTAAGATACTTACTAGTTTCTTATCATTTTATTTTTCACTAGTTCTATGTCTTTCTTTAGTTAGATACTAGTCATATGTAGTCTCTTCGTTAAATGCAATGTTATATTAACGGTAGTTTTAAAGTTCTTTCCTTTAGTTTAGTTCCTTAAAAAAAATTATGTTCTCTAAGTTAGATGTTTTATTTTAAGTTGTCATTGATTACATGTGAACTTTAATTCTTTAGAAAGAATTTTGGGCCCCCTTGGTCCTTATTAATTTTGGACCCCCTTTGGCCCATTAAAAATGTTACTAGTTATTTTGGATATCGTCTTTAAGGTAGTTTAGCTTAAATCTATTTAGTTTAATTCCTTTTTTTTTAACTCATCTAGTTTAAAGTAGCTTAGTTTAATTCATTCAATTTAGTCTTCAAGTTTAATTCATCTAGTTTAAAATAATTTAGTCTCAATCCATTTAGTTTAACTTACTTAATTAATCCACTTAGTTTAAATGCACACACTTTAATTTACTTCTTATCCATACTTTTCAAGTAGTTTTAATTTTTTTTCTTCATAGTCAAAGAAATTTATTTCCTTTTTTATATACTTGCTTTTACCGCATTACTTTAAAGTTAATATTTGGTGTTGCTTTGTTTAATAAAAATTGCAACATGTGTGCTTGGTTTTATTAGTAGTGTATGATAACAATACTTGAATTAAAATTTCAATTAATTCCCTTAAAGCACAAAAGGCTATACCTTGGTATAGGTAAGAGAGAGAGCTTTAAATCCTCACTCTCTTGCACCCAAATCTCCCGAGCTTTAGAATTTCTCACGTAGACCAATGACAAGGGATTTGACCCGCTTCAAGGTCAAATGGCGACTCTTTACTTATCATCCATGCTTTGTGCTTGGATGAAAAATGGCCCTTTGTCTAATACATTAAAAGCGCACCCATTATGGGAGCCTCCTTACTACTTATAAAGGGTTTGTATTAGACTTGGTAGGTTTCACTCGTTTCCTTATACCTACTCAACGTAATCTGCACCCTCACTATATCCACCTTCTTTAAGAGGAGTGGCCTTGGGTAATGAGCCGGATGCATAGGTCTCAGATGAAAAAGAGCGGTACCTATAGCCTCCTTGAGGAGGTTTAGGGGACAGAGTCTCTCCTTTTTGGGGTTGGATCACCTCTGAGTTACATTTAGTTCGCAATGGCCGAGAATATGAGGGAAATAGTTTATTGGGCTGAGAGGGTACCGAACATAAAAGTGATGACCATTTGGAAAAATTGAGGAGAAAGTATAGGATTCTGTCCAAGTATTCCCTTAGGAACACAGGTGTAGAAGAAAGAGCCTATTACCTCCCTCATGAGGATTCTCCCTTTGAGGTCTACATGTACTCCCACTCTCTTAAAGTGGGACTTAGATTTCACCTTCACCTTTTCATTTTCCTTATGTTAAATTATTATAACTTAGCTTTCTGTCAATTGGTACAAAATTCAATTCAATTGTTGGTGGAGTTTATTTACGTTTGCTAGAGGGTCAGTGGGAAGCCTTCCTTGTATATTTTTAAGAACATCTTTTCCATGCATGAACATAAAGAGAAGGGTTGGCTTGTTTTATCCATAAGCGAAATTATATTATTGTGAAAAACAACCCTTCTTCTATAAATAAGTGTAAGCGAAAGTATTTCTTCATCTAGAGTGAATATGAATTTGGAATCCCACGAGTATGGGATTTAAGCATACTGAAGAAGAGTCGTCGCCCTTCATTAGTCAATTCTGAGGAGGGATTTGTTAAAAAAAATGACGAGAGCAGCCATTGAGGCCTCTGAACTAGATGACAATAGTAATCTAGTTAGGTTCCGTCTTTATCCTCAGGAGGGTATTCTCTTTAAGTTCCCTTATTTCTTTCAAATGTGTTTAGCATTTGCTTTTGGTTTTTACTATTTTCTTGCTTATGCAGATATGACGTTGAGTCCTACTCAAATATTGAAGGCTGCTAGCATTGCTAGCGAGAAGAGAGATAACATTGAAATAGGCTCTAGTATTAGATGTTTAGGAAATGGAAAGAGGAAGCTTGTATTCCTGCCCCCGAGGGTTGTGAGAACCCACTGCCTCCTAAATCTCCATCTTTGACCTTTGGTACTCCTTCCATCGTAGTCTTGGGGTTAGGTTCAGTGAACCCCCTTGCACTCGGTACTATTGTATTCCGACCGAATTGGTTTATCAAGGTTATAGATTCGGTGATGGGTAGTGCCAGATACGTGAGAGAATGGCTAATATGGGGTATCCTTCCTCAGGATAGGATCGGGCTGGGTACTATGGATCCTGAGGTTCTTGCCTCATCTTTTGAGGATCTGATGGCGAGAGTAATATCCTTTTTCTTATATGTTGGTTATTTTTCCGGTACTTCAAGTTTTCTAACTTATCATTCTTTGGTCTTCCTCTTTCATACCAGTGTTACTATCGACGTATTGACTCAACATTTTGTTGAGGTTAATACGAGGCTGGAGGAACGAAACTCCTTAGTCGTAGAGCAGACGACCTAAATTGAGGAGCTTAAGGCCTCCCTCCGATCGAAAGGCAAGGATTTTGAGCTACCAAAGGCTCAATTGGTGAGTTCCCAAGAGGCTTGATACGTGCTTAAATATTCATATTTAAGCCCCCTTATTTACATTTGTTAGGTCATTAGTTATGTTAATTTAGTTCATTTTACTTCACTTTTGTGTTTTACACGTTTTTATAGGGTCTTGGAGAAAAAGAAGCATTTTTGGCACTTAAAGGAAGAAATATGAAAATCCTGAAGCAGTTGCTGGCTAGAGTGCGCTGACTTCATAAGTGAGCTTAACACCTTGAACATATGGGCCAATAATTAAGTTTTGAACCATAATCACTTTCTTTTAGGCATTTAAGGATTCACAAGTTCGACTTAAACTAAACATGAGCACATTAGCACATAGTTGTGTAGGGTATGACATGTAATTTTGATTTGTATGTTTCTTTTGCTTAACTGTGAACCAGATGACCTATTAGATTAACGCGGTGGCATAAAAAAATAGAAAAAGTTCGTTATTACTCAAAAAGAAGAAAAAAATGCTTCTAAAGATCATTAAAAAGAACTTTCCATTGAGTAACTGGCCCTCTTGCCTCAGTAAGCAGTGAGTGTCACGTCAAAAGGTGGAATATTCTGATCGGTAGCATTAAGACCAGTTAGTTTCGTAGCCTTTTTGACTCGAGTTAGTAAGCCCTTAGGGGTGTTTCTACACTTAATGCCCTAAAACCATCTGGTTTGGGAGTCATTGGCTAAACACTCGTTACACGAGTAAAATAGAAAGCTTAAGGGAACTAACTTGGCAAAAATCTCACAAATAAAAGAAAAGAAGAAAATCTATGCCATCTTTGTTGATTCTAATAGGAAATTTGTGCCCTTAGGTTGGCAACCAGTAGGTATACATGGCATGAGTAAAGCATTGGCATACTGTTGTACTATGGTAGCATAATTAGTGGTGGATATCAAGCCCCTACGCCTTTATCTTTAGTATTTTATCTTTATTAAAATCAACTCTTTTATTATTTTTATCTTTTTATTACTGCGAAACTAATTCAAAAGTTAAATTTACCAATCCCTGTGGAGATGATTTTGCATTCACACACTATGCTACATTGTTGACCTTGTGCACTTGCAAGTAAAACGAGTACGATTATTTACCCATTTATTTAGGTAGATAATCGCACAACAAGGCTCAAGCCACTCTTGAGGCAAAAATGATTGATGTTGCTAGTAAGTGTGAGTCAGATGTGAAGAATGCCCTGGAGGACTTTCACCATTTTGATGAGTATCTCAAGGAGGTAGTAGCGAAGAGTGAGACGAAATACCTTAATGGATTCTGATATCAGAATTTTTATGGATATCCCAACTGAAATGGAATTAGTATGGAAACCCAAATTGATAACCTGATTAATAGGGGGATAGCTGGATATATGTGTTTGGGATATGGATATGTGAATATGAAACACTCAAAATAAAAGATAGATAGGCTCACCACTCTCAATGAAATCCACCAATGAGATACAAAAACCAAACTTGCCACCCGAAGGAAGTCCACCCAAGGGATAAGAGTTAAAACAGAAGAAATCATTCTTCTAAGAAAGCACAAAGCTTATTTTTTGAAAATTCAATCTTTGCTTTATTCATTCCAGCCAAATAGTTTATATAGATGCTTAGAACAACCCCCCTAAGCATAGGAAAATGAAATCACATTAAAGGAAATTCAAATGATACTTAGGAACTAGACAACATAATAAAGACATACATAGAACTTGAAACAAAAGTAAATGCCTTGAAAAACTACAAATTAAAGGCTGGAATATTTCCAAGAGAGTCCAATAAATGCTGATTCACTTCTTGGTAAATTCGTTCAAAATATTGGCTTGATTATCTGGGAATCTTCAAAATCATAACAATTGGGCTTTTTAACTTGAAATGGGCTGACTGAAGCTTTTGGAAAAATGGGGCCTTATTTATTGGGCTTAGAAACACCAAAGTTAGGCCTTTAGACCAGACTGGGTTTGTTGGACACACATGTGTCAGTCTCCCCCAGTTGATGAAGACTTGCCCCCAAGTCCACTTGGTCTTCTTGATCCTCAAAGTAAGGAGAAAGATCTGAAACATTAAGGGTTGCAGAAACTCCATAATCACCAGGCAGCTCAAACTTGTAAGCATTCTTCCCAATGCATTGAAGCACCCTAAATGGACCATCAGCTCAAGGCATCAACTTAGAAGATCTCTTAGAGGGAAACCACTCTTTCGTAAGATGAATCCAAACCAAATCACCCTCCTTGAAAGCTGCTGGTTTTCGATGCTTATTAGCTTGCTTGCTATACTTCTCATTTTTCTTTAAAATGCTTCCTCGGATCTGCTCATGTAATTTCTTGATTTCCTTAGCACATTCTTCAGCATCTCCGCTAAAATGTTTAGTAACTGGAAGTGGTGCTAATTTAAGTGGTCCAATAGGATTAAGACCATACACAGCTTCAAAAGGACTATGGCCAGTAGTTTAGCTAGGAGATCGATTATAAGAAAATTCAGCTTAAGCTAAAAGAAGATCCCATTTCCGAATATTCTTCCCCACAAAGCTTCTTAAAAGATTTCCCAAACTTCAATTCACCACCTCAGTTTGACCGTCAATTTATGGATGATAAGAAGAGCTGAATTGTAGTGTAGTACCAAGCTTCCTCTAAAGAGTATGCCAAAAATGATTTATGAACTTCGAATCTCGATCAGATGTGATAGTTTTTGGAACTCCATGGAGCTTAACTATCTCTCTAAAGTATAAATCAGCAATATGATAAGCATCCGCAGTCTTGTTACAAGGAATAAAATGCACCATCTTTGAAAATCGATCAACAACCACCATAATAGAATCCTTATTCCTTTGGGTTCGAGGCTATCCCAAAACAAAATCTAAGCTGATATCTTCCCATGGAGCTTTGGGAACTGGTAGTGGTGTGTATAAACCAGTGTTCTTGCTATGACTTTTAGTAATTTGACAAATTCTGCAACTTTTGACAAAGCACTCAACATCATGAGCCAACTTAGGCCAAAAAACGTTTTTGTGCACAAAAGCAAGAGTCTTGTCTCTCCCAAAATGTCCCGCCAAACCTCCTCCATGAACTTCCTGAATAATCACCCTTCATAAAGAACATATAGGAATGCACAATCTGTTGTTCTTGAAAAGAAAACCTTCTTGCACCAAGAAATGATTGAATGAACCCTTAGAAAAATTCTCCCACGCATTTCCAAAGTCAGGATCATTCTTGTACAATTCCTTGAGCACTTCAAAACCCAATACTTGTACCTCCATAGTGCTGAGCAAAGAATGTCTTTTACTTAATGCATCAGCCACTTGATTTAACTTTCTAGATTTATGCTTGATAGGAAAAGAATAAGGTTGAAGGAATTCAACCTAACTCGCATGCCTGCTAATAAGTTTCTGTTGAAGCTTCATGATCAGAATGCAACAAAAACTCATTTGGAAGGAAATAGGCTTACCTTCTTGGCTGAGCACAACACCAATTCCCACTCCCAACGCATCACAATCAACTTCAGAAAGCTTGCTAAAATCTGGAAGTATAAGTACTGGAGCTTCTATTACTTTCTTCTTGATCAACTCAAAGCTCTTTTGGGCTTCTTCATTCCATTGGAACTTTCCTCCTTTCAAGCATTCAGTAATAGGAGCAATGATGCTACTAAAACTTCTTATAAAACGATGATAATAAGAAGAAAGCCCATGAAAGCTTTTGATATCATGTAGAGATTTTGGCACGGGCCAACTGATTATTGCCTCTATCTTGCTAGGATCCATCTCGACTCCTTCAGCTGAAACCACATGGCCTAAGAACATAAGGCTATTTGTTAAGAAATGACACTTCTTCAAATTCACATATAACTTATGTTTTTGAAGAGTTTGAAACACTTGATACAAGTGCTCCATATGATCTCGTTGAGTTTTTCTGTATATCATAATGTCATCTAAATACACAATAACAAAAAGCCAAATGAAAGGCTTAAACACATGATTCATTAGTCGCATAAAAGTACTAGGAGCATTAGAGAGCCCAAAAAGCATCACCATCCATTCATACAACCCTTCTCTAGTCTTGAATGTTGTTTTCCACTCGTCCCCCGGCCTCATTTTGATTTGGTGATAACCGCTGCGAAGATCAATTTTTTAGAAAATAACAGCTCCATAAAGCTGGTCAAGAAGATCATCTAATCGCATAATAGAAAGCGATATCTGATGATGATCTTATTCACTGCTCTACTATTAATGCATATATGCTAAGAGCCATCTTTTTCGGGAACAATGAGTGCCAGAACAGCACAAGGACTCATGCTCTCTCTAGCAAGCCCTTTTTCTATCAACTCTTCAACTTGTCTCTGTAATTCTTCATACTCCTTAAGATTCAATTGATAGGTTTGTTAGGCAACACAGATCCTGGTATAAGATCAATGCAATGCTACATATCCCTCATAGGTGGAAGGCCATGGGGAATTTCTTCTGGAACAACATCACTAAATTCCTTGAGGAATGGAATCAAAGAAGGGGATATTTTTGTTGGTTCTTTCTTTTCCCTTGCCACAATAAAAAACCTTCACTATTCTCCATCAATGCTTTCTCAACCCTAGATTTAGTCACCAAATTAGTTCCCTCCCCAAAAGAAGGTTTACAAACATGAACCATTTTCAATGGAACCAAAACGACCTTAACTCCATCCTTTTCAAAAGAATAAGTATTTTTGAAACCATCATGCTTAGTCTTTCTATCATACTGCCAAGGTCTACCAAGCAACAAATGACATGCATCCATAGGCACTATGTCACAAATTACAGTATCTTTATAATTCTTGCCAATGGAAAATTCAACCAAGCATATTTTATTTACCTTCACTTCTTGCCTTTGCGAAGCCACTGGAGTTTGTAAGGTTCTGGATGATCTTCAGTTTTTAACTTTAGTTTCTCCACTATTGTTGCTGCCACAACGTTTTCAAAACTTCCTCCATCAATGATTACTTTACAGACCTTTCCATGAGAAGTGCATCTAGTATGAAAAATATTGTTCCGCAACCATTCATCTTCCGCATAGGTTACTTTGAGGCTTCTTTGAACCACAAGAGCCTCCCCTCGATCAGTATAAGTAATTTCTTCTTCCACAGCAACATATTCATTAGTTTTTGGTGAAAAATCATTCTCACCTTTAATTTCTATATCTTCTTCCACAAGAGACACCATTTTGCGATTTGGACAATCAGAAGCAATAAGTCCAAAACCTTGACATTTGAAACACCTTCGATTTGTATTGGAAGTGATTGGATGATTTGAACCTGATGTAGCTTAATTCTTTGTTTTGGCAATGGTTGTCTTCGTTATGGTAGTGGTTTTAGAAGTGGAACCACTCCCACGGTTAGAAACTCCATCTCGAGTAAAGGATCGAAAACTATTACCATGTTTTTCTTTCAGTTGCTTCTCCACCTTCATAGCTAGTTTGCAAACATCATTATAAGTCCAATATAGTTGTAGCTGCACCACATCACTGATTTCAACACGTAACCCATCGAGATAGTAGGCTATCATCTGTTCTTCTTGCTCAACAACATCACAGCAAATTAGATGATCAAACTCCGCTGTATACTCCTCCACGGACAGCTCTCTTTGCTTGAAATTATGAAATTTCATAAAAGCATCTTGCTTGTAGTGGTCAAGTAAATACTTTCTTTTTAGCTCTCTCTTTATCTTTTCCTATGTTGTAATACGTTCTCTTCCTTCACGTTCTCACTGCCTCTCAAATGCTTCCATCAGATTGAAGCATGTTTCCTTAGCTTGATGGCAACAACTTTCACTTTACTATTTTTTGGAACATTTTGAAATCAAAGATTCGCTCAATGGTAGTAAGCCAATCAATGAAATCATTGGGTTGCATCTTTCCTTCAAAATCTAGTTTGTCCACCTTCATATCAAAACCCAATCATGAATTTCTCACAAAATGAGAGTGGGGTGGAGTGCTCTCACCAAAGGAGTGACTATTGGAACAGTGGAATGGATTTTCATTATCACTTTCAGAATCATGATACCAAGCACCACGTCCTTGATTCTTATACTAACGTTGTTGGAGTTCTTGAAATTGCCTTCTTAACACATCTATTTCGAAATTTGTATGACCTTTATCATGGTCCTCTATGTTATAACCTTGATGACTATGTCCAACCATTAAACCAAAGCTCTGATACCAACTGATACCGAAATTTCTATGGATATCCCAACTGAAATGGAATTAGTATGGACACCCAAATTGATAACCCGGTTAATAGGGGGATGGCTGGTATATGTGTCTGGGATATGGATATGTGAATATGAAACACTCAAAATAAAAGATAGATAGGCTCATCACTCAATGGAATCCACCAATGAGATACAGAAACCAAACTTGCCACCCAAAGGAAGTCCACCCAAGGGATAAGAGTTAAAACAGAAGAAATCCTTCTTCTAAGAAAGTACAAAGCTTATTTTCTGAAAATTCAATCTCTGCTTTATTCATTCTAGCCAAAATGTTTATATAGATGCTTAGAACAACCCCCTAAGCATAGGAAAATGAAATTACATTAAAGGAAATTCAAATGATACTTAGGAACTAGACAACATAATAAAGACATATATAGAACTTGAAACAAAAGTAAATGCCTTGAAAAACTACAAATTAAAGGATGAAATATTTCCAAGAGAGTCCAATAAATACTAATTCACTTCTTGGTAAATTCGTTCAAAATATTGGCTTGATTATCTGGGAATCTTCAAAATCATCACAATTGGGTTTTTTAACTTGAAATGGGCTGACTGAAACTTCTAGAAAAACGGGGCTTTATTTGTTGGACTTAGGAACACCAAAGTTGTGCCTTTAGACCAGATTGGGTTTGTTAGACACACTTGTGTCAGATTCTGGGATGCCAAGAGGAAGTCATCCAAGTTATTCTCTGACTTAGACGTATATGTTTGAGAGTGAGACTATTCTAGCACTAAGAGCTGACAGGGCATGGAGGAGGGAGAGGAGCTCGGGACTGAGCCCTGAGGAGGAGGAGTATGCTTCCAAGAACTGAGTGATGCCCTTTTGAAGTTTTTCCTTTTTTTTTGTTTTGTTTGGATGATTGTATTTTGAGGGTCGTTAATGACCTAAATTTTGGATGTTGTATTTCAAGGCCGGTAGCGCCTTTTTATCTTTAGATAAATTGGATTTATGTTTTTGGTCTAAATCTTTTTCAATTATAAGTATGGTGTGAGATGATCTCAGGCTTAGGGAAAGCCCTGGGTTCTTTGTTAACAAAAATAGAACTGAATGCACATTGATGGAATTTGAAAGTTACATAATAAGTAAAACCTAATGAAATGAACTTTCATTGATAGAATTTATGGAGGTCCTCCGCATTCTAAGTCTGAGGAATTTGTTTGCCATTGAGATCTTCCAATTCGAATGTTCCAGTTCGACAGACTCTCTTGATTCGATAGGGTCATTCCCACTTTGGAAGGACTTTTCTCATTTTTTAAGGAAGAGATACTTCGCTTTTTTCGAGGACCAGGTCATGCAGCCTGAAGGTCTTTTCTCGGACTCAGGTGTTGTAATACTTCGACACCCTTTGGTGATAAGCATCAACTCAGACCTAGGCCTTATCCTTTGCTTTGTCGATTAGGTCGATACTCATCTTGAGTGCTTCTTCGTTATTGAACCTCATCAAAGCTTTACACTCATAACGATAGCTCTCTATTTCAAGTGGGATAACAGTCTTTGTGTCGTAAGATAAGAAGAAAGAAGTCTATCCAGTTGAAGTCCATGTGGTCATTCGGTAGGCCTAGAGGATATTAGGTAAGTGTTTAACCCATTGTTTATCCGCATCTTCAAGCCTTTTCTTGATTCCTTGTAGAAGGGTTTTGTTTGTTACTTCAACTTTCTTGTTGGCTTGGGGATATCCTACTGAAGAAAATTGATGCTCGATGCTGAGGTCTTAGCAAAATGATTTGAATCGGGAGCTATCGAACTACTTACCATTATCAGTTATGAGAACCCTTGGTATACTGAAGTGACATACAATCAACTGCCATATGAAGCATTTGGTTTGGAAATCGGTTATGTTGGCCAAAGGCTCGACCTTTATCCATTTAGTGAAGTAGTCAATGGCAAATATCAGATGTTTTTTCTGACCTGGAGCTCTTTAGAAAGGACTGAGAATGTTCATTCCTCACATAGCGAAGGAAAGTGGACTTGTAATTGATGTTAATGGGTTGGCAGGTCATTTGGATACAAAAGCGTACTACTTGTAAGCCTTATATTTCTTGACCAACTCAGTGGCGACATGGAGCATCTTTGGCTAGTAATAACTGTGCCTGAAGACCTTGAAGGCCAAGGCTCTATCCCTAAGATGATTTTTGCATATGCCTTCGTGCACCTCTCAGAGGGCGTAGTCCACGTCAGTTGTGCTGAGACACTTCAGATAAGGTGTTGTGAGCCCCTTATTGTATAGATGTTCCTCGATGATGGTGTACTGCGAAGTGCAAGAGATGACTTTCTTGGCATCATTATATTGGCAGGAAAGTATCCCTTCACTAGAGGATCAAGTCCGTCCAGGTCTGTTCTTCGGTTATCAGTATGACTGATGCTTCATCGATGTATGGGGTAGAGAGAGTTTCAAGATAAATTACTTGTGTCAGGTCGGACTACTTAAAGGAGGTTTGTTGTGCCAAGGCATCAGCTTTGCATTCTGTGCTTGAGGCACTTGCATTATCTTAAACTTCTTGAAACAATTTGCGAGTTCGTGGGTTTTCTCAATGTACCTAATTATTTTTACGCCTCGGGCTTTGTACTCTTTGGTCATCTGATTGACCACTAACTATGATTCATTGTATGCTTCTAAGGATTCAACAAATAGCACTTTTGTGAGTTTCATTCCCACAAGTGGTGCCTCATATTCGACCTCGTTGTTTGATGCTTTGAATTCAAACCTGAGGGCGTGTTCCATTGTGAACCCTTCGAGACTGTTGAGAATAAGTCTAACCCCACTATCGGCATTGTTTGAGGACTCGTCGACATATATGGTCCAACCTAATTTTTGTTGTTCTACTTCAGATTCTTGCCTCCCTGCAGGTATATCAGGAAATGTGGTTTCCACCAAAATGTCAGCCAAGGCCTTTGCTTTAATGGCAATTCGTGGTTTGTAACGGATGTCGAACTCTCTTAGCTCTAGAGGCCACTTCACCAGTCTTCTGGAGATGTCTGGTTTATGGAGTATTTATCTTAGGGGCTAGTTAGTACAATAATGGTATGAGCCTGAAAGTATGGTTTGAGCCTTCGAGTTGTTATTAGAAGGGCATAATGTAATACTCATATTCGTAAAGTAAGGGTAAAGAAGTAATTTAATAAATATAACATGAAATTAAAATAATATATACGTGAAAGAATTATTATTGAATAAAATAATTCTCTTGAAAAAAAACTAGATGCGTGGTGGTGTAATCAAAAAGAAAAAGAAAAGAAAAGAAAAAAAAAAGGGACCTGTTTAGGTGTGGGTAAGAAGAAGAAAAAAAAAAGAAAAAGGAAAGTGGTAAAGAAAAAAAAAAGAAAAAAAAGGGACAGCATGACAACACCTGGAGTCCAGGTGTTGCTAAAGAACAGAAAATGGTTGCATGTTAAGCAGCACATCAACATGCAAACGGTTATAAGTTTTTTATATTTATATATATATAGTTTTTCTTTTATTTATTCATTACTAACCAAATCTTGTTTGGTTTTCTCCTTTCCTAAATCCAAAACTACTATATTTCTTTAAACACTTGGGGACAGAAAGAAAGGTTAAAAGAGTAAAATTTTGAAGAGGTTTACGGGAGAAATTCTAAGAGAGTCGAGGAAAGCTCTAAGAAAAACCAAAGGTAATAATGTGAATTTTATCTTTGAAATTTAGCATATATGAAATTTCTCAGAATTTAATGTAGGAATTTTTAAAGGGTATGAATTCTGGAAGAATTAACGAATAAATTAGAAATTTTAATATAAATATTATGTCAGTTATTGACAGACAATAATCGGGTGAAACTGCCAAGAAGAGCAAAAAATACAAGGAAGTGATCCACGAGTAGCTATAAGTGCTACGTGGTGAGTTAGATTTATTTTAAGTAATCAAGATAAATATAACATATATAGTGATAGTATTTGAATAAATCATTAACTTATGATTTGGTGATAGATGAAAGTTGATTGATAGGTATGATAAGAATAGTGGATGTATAGAGAATTATTTTATGAGAAATAATATTATTGGAATAATGAGTCGATTTAATAATAAAGGCGATAAGTGAAATTCTTGATGAGCTATGGTTTATGATTTGATATGATTTATGAGGAAAGGAATTTAGTGGATCTTGATGAGCTATGGTTAATGATTTGATACGATTTATGAGGAAAGGAATTTAGTGAAATTTTTCAAATAATAATTTGAGAATAATCAGGATAGCTAATTTAAATGTTTGAATACATGCTTGTTTCTATATTATTGTTCATATGCATATTTCATATCATTATTCATATGCATATGCATGAAATAAAAGAACCAGGAAGACAGCAGGTCTAAATAAAAATAAAAGAACTGAGAGGGCAGCCAATCTAAATGAAAACCGTGATAGTCGGTATATACTGAAAATAAAAGAACCAAGAGGGCAGCCGGTCTAAATGAGAATAAAAGAACCGAGAAGGCAACCGGTCTAAATGAGAATGAAAGAATCGGGAAGGTAATCGGTCTAAAATAAAAAACATGTCGACATGTGGGAAGACGTTCCCAATAATAATAACATTTAAATTCATGCATTGCATTTTCTTAAATTTTGATTGTTATTACTTGAGATGCTAAAGTGCTATTCATGATTATAAATTTATTGATAGATGAATGAGTCACACAGAAAGACAATTATACTGAGAAGAAATATGAAAATATTAAATGATGAGAATTATCTAGGTGACTGATTATATGCTGTGAACCTCATAATGAGGTAATTATGAGATAGAATTGATAATCTCAAGATGATGATTAACTATATGAGAATAAGAGACTTATAAAGGATGGGGAATTGATATGAGTAGCGATAATATATTATCAAAATATATTAGATATAGATGAATGAATATTGGAAGACTAATTATACAAATTTAATACTTCTAGTAAGTTTAATTCACTGAGCTTGTGAAGCTCACTTCTTATTGTACAATGATTTCAGGTAGCAGGCAGACCATATAGAATTGTGAATGGAGATTCAGACTAAATCATTTTCTATAAGTCAGATGGTCCACATCCTCAGACTAATGAGAAATAAAAAAAATATTTGTAAATATTCGTGCATAATATGTTGTATTTACTGTTCAGTTAAGATCTGAATGATGTAACTCTCTTGTTGAGGGTTGAGGATTTATGTATGAAAATCATTCAGTTACTGTTTTTATATTGTTGCATATATGTGTCATGTTGGGATTTTAAAACGTGACGACACTGTCTCGAGGTTGGCCAACCCAGGATGGGTTGTTACACAGTTTTTGCAATAGAGATATACCTTACCTCGGTGTTATGCAGAATTTTACTGACGTAGTAGATAGATTTCTGGACCCCTTCTTCTTCTCTAATCAGGACTGAAGCCACCACGTCTTACCTTGCTGCTAAGTAGAGAAAAAGCTCTTCTCTGTTAGCAAATTTCATATGGAGAGGTGGCAAACTCAGGTACTCTTTTAGTTCTTCAAAGACTCTCTCACAGCCCTCGGTCCAAGTGAAGTCCATTGCTTTTCAAATGGCCTTGAAGAATGGTAGACACATTTTGACTGATTTTAACATGAAGCCACTAAGAGCGGCCACTCTCTCTGTCAATCTTTATACTTCGAATTGCCTTTATCTTATCGAGGTTGGCTTCTATTCCTTGCTGTGTGACCATGAAGCCTAGGAATTTTCTCGAGGTGACCCTGAAGACGTACTTTCCTGGGTTCAATTTGATATGATAGTATCAGAGTATCCCGAAAGCTTCCTCTAGATCTTACTTGTGATCTTCTATGTTGATGCTTTTGACCAACATTTTATCTATGTAAACTTCCATGCTTTTCTCGATCTACTATTTAAAAATCTTGTTGACATGCCTTTGATAGGTTGCCCTTGCATTTTTTAACTCGAAGGGCATTACCTTATAACAGTCCAAGCCTCGATCGGTGATGAAGGCAGATTAGGACTAATCAGGTTTGTACATGAGGATCTTATTGTATCTTGAATACGCATCCTTTAAACTAAGCAACTCATAACTGGAGGTAACATCGACTAGTTGGTCTATTTGGGGCAAAGGAAAGCTTTATTCAGATCAGAGAAGTATATGCGAATTCTCCATTCACCATTAGTTTTTTTCACCATGACTACATTTGAGACCCAACCCTGGTAGTTGGCCTCGCAGATGAAGTCAATGGTCGAGAGTTTGCCCACTTCTTCCTCTATTGCCTCTTGTAGTTTTGGAGTAAAGGATCACTTATTTTTAATGACAGGCTTATGGTATGGGCTTATGTTTAGCTTGTGAATGTTGACTTAGGGATCAATTCCTGGCATATTGGAGGCCAATCATGCGAACGTGTCCTGATTCATTTAGAGGAAAAAGATAAAGGATTCCTTAATTTTTTTGAGCAAGTTGGATTTTATTTGCATAGTCTTTGAGCTTCCTTTGTTCAAGGGGACAGATATCAGTTCCTCCATGGGTTGGCCCCATAAGGTTTTAAGCTCGTCCCTCAGGTCTTCTGTCTCAAAAGGAAAGGCCTCGCTCTGCTTGTGTCCTCTAATCGAATTAAGGCAATACGCCCTAGAAGCTTTATTAGCTTCCTCGAACCTCTCTAACTCCATTATCAATTAGAAATTTCATCTTCACATGGTAGGTCATGGTTGCTGCCTTCATCTCATTCATAGTTAGTCTTCCTAGTATCGTATTATATAAAGACGGGTGTTTGACCACTAGGAACATGGTCATGAACGTGGTGAGTTGTGGTGACATTCTATCTTTCACAAGGAGGATTATGCTTCCTTCAATGAAAACTAGAGTCCCGTAGAAGTCGTATAGTGGAGAAGATACTGGTTTTAGCTGATCATCCTTCAGCTTCATCTTCTTAAAAGTGTCGTAATAGAGGATATCTGCCGAGCTCCCATTAACTACCAGGATCCTCTCGACATTGTAATTTGCGATAAGAAGCATGAAGACCATGGCATCGTTATGGGGTGTCTGCAGACCTTCCAAATCATTATCTGAAAATGAGATTACCTGGTCTGTTTGACTCATTTATGCAGTTTGTTGATCGATGCTATTGACTGGGCGTAGGTTTTTCGTGCTTATGAGGATTATCCTCTAGCTACGGGTCATCTATAGATCATCTTAATAGTTTCGGTAATAGTGGTTGTGTTACATTGGTTGTCTCGATGAGGCACATCATTCTAGTGATTTCTCCTCGGACCCAGCCTAAAGATTCGTTCGGGGCTTTGATGGTCCTTTTCATTCATGGTTTGGTCTCTCATCTTACCTGTATAGACACTCAGGGCTTCGCCAAGGACGTATGTCACTACCTTGGAAGGGGTGATATCCGATGTATTCTTTTATATATCCTCTACGAATGAGGATCTCAATTTGATTTTTCAAGGCGTGGTGGTTTGATCCTCGTTCTCGCTAGTGTAGAGTGGTTTTTGAGGACAGCAGAGGATGTCGTGGTTCTGGACTCCTATAAAGATGTTGGTTTTGGAGGCATTGAGAGGTGCAAAGCTTTCAAACATACATGGGGTCTTTGCGTGGCTCTCTTGGTGGGGCTTTTTTTCGTGTTATCTCTTGACAGGGCTTCTTTGTCGTGTTATCTCTAGGCTCGAGGGCATCTCATTTCCTTTTTTTTCCTCATTCTCTTTCTTTTTGAAATGTTGATCATTTTCGACGACCATGTATTCTTTAACTCGAGCAAGGATGTCATTCATATCCTTGGGAGGACGCCTAATGAGTTTGTGACTGAACGATCCGGATCTGAGTTTGTTCTTGAACGCAAAGATCTGAATGGTCGGATCAAGGTCTGGGATCTCCCAAGCCTCGATATTGAACCTTGAGATACATTCCTGGAACTTCTCTCCTCTGGGCAGAGTGATGTTGAAGAGGCTTTCTGAGGTCTTACAGGGTCTCTTACTGTTGAGAAAATGTGTCACAAAGGCTCGGTTTAGTTCCTTGAAAGACTTAATGCTTCCTAGTTTGAGGTGTGAATACCAGGTGTTAACAGATTTTTCGAGAGTTAAAGGGAAGGCTCGACATACTATGATGTCTGAGTGGCAATCCAACATCTTAGTTGCTTTATAGAGCTGGAGGTGATCTATAGGGTCAATGGATCCGTCGTAGGCTCTCATGGTCGACATCCGAAAATTTCGAGGAAGGGGAGCATCAAGAATTTCTTAGGTGAAAGAAGGGGCCTGAAAGCTTAGGTTGTCTAAGACATTAGTGCTCCTTCCTTGAAAATCCCCCACTATCTTTCTATCCATTTCTTCCAATTTTTGTCCAAATCGAGGTAGTGCTTAGAAGTGGCGAGGTCCTTGGACTTTGGACTAGGTGAAGACGTCGACCTTGTGGTGGGTTGGCCTGTGGTGCTCAAGTTGCCTCGTTGGTCGAGGGCTTTGCTGGTGCAGAAAGGGAGAAGGGCGAGCCTATTCATCGAGTTTGGCGGCTAGGATCGTGACGAGCTAAGTGAGTTCCATAAGCTATTCTTGAACCATTGGAGTAATAGAAACTGGTGCAGGGGGTGCTTCTTGGTTTTCTAGGGTACAAGGGTTAGGCGTTGGTGGTTGTTCATGACTACTTGGCTCGTCCAATGATTCACAATGGTTTTGCTAGGAAGGGTCGGGTTCTTGGATAACACGGAGTTCGGAGTTGAGTTTTTGACTAAGAGTAGTAGGTCTGATAGAGTTTTTGGCAGAGTTCTTATGCGGCATTATGACAGATAAGTTCTTGCCACTTCACAAGATTAAGAGTATGGTTCCCATAGACAGTGCCAATCTCTTGATGTCGAATATACGCTAAGAACACGTATCACTGTTGATGGACCTACACACAATGAAATCAAGAGAAAAGCTTGTAAAAGTCGTTGGAGGGTTGACGGGGTTTTTACCTTTGGGGACTCTCCGATGCCTAAGTTAGTTCTAAGGCTTTAAGAATGAGAGATCAAGAAGAGTTTATGCCAAAGAGTAACATGTTTTTCTTTGTATACCTCTGAGACTTGTGAGAGCTTCTATTTTTAGAGTGGAAATGGCCTTGATTTGATTCCCTCGAGCTGGAAAGTTTTTTGCAGCATGACATTGGATTTGGGCTGCTCGAGGTGTTTAGGGAGTCGAGATTTGTCAAGAAATTATGCATACAGAGCTCCACCATTTTATAAGCTTTTACGAGCTATCTTTTCTATTATGTTGAGATGTCTGGTGTTCTATCTATACTCTATATATATATAAGTTAAGTTATATTACTTACTTACGAATTCGTTTAATTTTCTTTCTATTACTCGTTTTCTTTAAACACTTGGAGACCGAAAGAAAGATCGAAAGAGAAAAATTTTGAAGAGGTTTACTGCAAAATTTTATTGAGAGTCACGAGAAGCTATCAGAAAAACATAAGGTAATAATGTAATGTTTATTTTGAATTTTTAGCTTTCATAAAATTTCCCGGAAGTCAAGTGTGAGAATTTTCAAAGGGTGTGGTTTATGACGAATTGAAGAATAAATTAGAAATTTATTATAAATATCATGTCAAGTGTTGACGATTAGCAACCGAGGGAAATTGCTGAGAGGAACGGGAAAAGCAAGGAGGTGATCCACGGGTAGGTTTAAGTGTTACGTCGTGAGTTGGATTTATTTTAAGTAATCTAAATAAAAATCAAATATCTAGTAATAATATTAAAATAAATTATTAGCTTATGCTTGATGTTAGATAAAAATTAAATTGATAAGTGTGATATGAATATTGGACATGTAGAAAATTATTAGGGGAGAAATAATATTTTTTTGGAATAATAAGTTGATTTAATAATAAAAGCGATAAGTGAAATTCTTGTTGAGCTATGGTTGATGTTTTGATACGAATTATGAGGAGATGAAATTTAGTGGATCTTGACAAGCTAAGATTGATGATTTGATGTAATTTATGATGAGAGGAATTTAGTGAAATTTTTTTTATAATAATTTGAGGAAAGATAGGATAGCTAAATTTAAATATTTTGAGTTCATGTTGTTTTTATATTACTGTTCATATGCATATTTTATGTCATTGTTCAGATTCATATGCATTAAATAAGAGAACCGAAAGAACCGGGAAGGGGCCGGTCTAATTGAAAAACCGTGACAGCCGGTATATGCTGTAAATAAAAAAGACACTGTGACAGCTGGGATAAGCTATAAAGAAAAGAACCGGGAGGGGGCCGGTCTAAGATAATAAAAACATGTCGACATATGGGAAGAAATTCCCATAATAATAATTCATGCATTGCATCTGTTTTATATGTTAATATTTTATTACTGAAATGTTGTGGATATTGTGCAATTATTTTAGATAAGTGAGTCTCACAGTGAGAGACAGTTACAGTGAGAAAAAGACGTAGAACTATGATGTGATAGTAATTATTTAAATATTAGACTATATGTTATTATCTAGTTGTATAAAAGATAAATGTTTAAATATAAATGGGCTGATTATGCAGATAGAATACTTTTAGTAAATTAAATTCATTGAGCTTGTGAAGCTCACCCCTTATTGTACAATGATTTCAGGTAGCAGTCAGGACAAGTAGTCTGGTGGGTTGAAAGTCAGACGAAAACATTTTCTATAAGCCACGTACGTGTCAATATCCTAAGACAAATGAGAAAATGAAATATAAAAATTTTATTTTTAGATATTCATGCATTTTGCGTTGTATATTATGTTTAAGTTAATATCAAAATGATATAAAAGAAATTATGTTAGTACTATTTTTAATATTGCATATATGTGTCGTGCTGGGATTTTCAAAATGTGATGACACCGTCTCAGGGGTGGCCAACCTGGGATGGGTCATTACAATTTTGGTAACAGAGCATTAGGTTTTATGATTCTCTAGACTGCATAAGAAGTAAGAAAGTGAAAGATTAAAATAAATTATATTTTAAATAGTCCGAGGATGACATGTGGACGTGTTATAGCTAGAGTTAGAGTGGTTGACTTGAGAGGACGTGGTAGGCCCCCAATATTTTTGACAAGTTGAGGTTGAGTTTAAATCTATGGTTCCTAGAAAGGAACGTGTTGATAGTATGATTGATATTAGTAAAGGTATGAGAGAATCTGAAGTTGAAAGAGATGAGCTAAGATAACCTATTGCACATGCTCTTGAGAAAATGAATATAACAGATGAAAAAGTTGGTAGCCTATAACATAGACTTGATAAACATGCTAGAGCAATACTTGAGGTGCTGTAAATCCAATAATGGTAAATGTTCAAAAGTGGAAAAGTAAGTTTATGCACAAGATGCAGAGAGATTGTTTTGTTAGATATATTAAGTTGAATGTTTTATTGTTTAAAGTATCTATGAATCCTTTTAAGCCTGAGTTCTAGGAGGAACATGTAGAAATATTATTTGGTAGTTTATCAGTAACTGACAGGCATATGGTTGTCTTTGTTTTGTTTGAGATAAAAAGAGAAGTTTTGGAATGGTGGAAATTTATTCTTCCCAGTGTAAGTGTAGATGTTGATAGACCTTTAACCTGTAATAGTTTTAAGGAGATTTTCCTTGATAAATATTTTCTTTATACCTCTAGAGCCCAACAAAATAGAGATTTTATTTATTTGGGGTAAATGTATTGACTATGACTCAGTATGATAATAGATTTGTGGCTTTGTAAAGGTTTGTACCAGAAATGGTAGACCTAGAGGAGAAGAATTGTAAGAGGTCTATGGATGAACTATGTTTTAAGATTTGATCAAAATGATCTTGCATGAGGTATATAAATTATGTCAGATTAGTGGATATAACATTTCAGATTGAGAAGAATGTGGTGGAAATTAGAGGTAGGAGGAAATAGCGGAAGAGGTCTAAATTTGAGGAACCCAGGGGTGGTACCAATATGAGTGTGCAGAGTGGGAGACCACCCAGAGGAGGCATTCCTTATCACAGGGAACTGAAATACAGAGTCAGAGGCAAACAGAATCTGTTGCTTTTGTAGCTTAAAGTAATGTCGGTGGAACCCCTAGATTTGAGAGATAGGTTATGGGAACTGGAAGTTGTGATAAATGTGGGAGTGTACTACTTAGAGGGAGTGATAACGTGATAAAAATATTAGAATGTGTTATAGATGTAATCCGATAAGATATTTATCGCATCATTGTTCTAATTTGAAGTGCTTTATGTGTAGAGAAGGTGGATATATCAATATTGGTTAATCTTGGTGCAACCCATTCTTTTGCGTGCAGTATTCATATGAAGTCTATTGAAGTATGTATTAGTCCTTTAATGCAAAATATTTTTACTGAAGTTCCCACTAGAGATAGAGTAATAATCATAAATGCTTACAAAGGTTTTGTGATTTGTATCAGTAATAGAGAATCTGAAGCTGATTTATTACCTTTGAATATGATAGATCTTCATTTGATTTTGGGAAAGAATTAGTTATCGATGTTTTATGTCTGGGTTGATTGTTCCAAAAAGAATGTAGTGTTCAAGATATGGACATTAGGAGTTTAACTTTCAGGGAGAACATAAGATACTCTTGAACTATCTTATTTTTCTCTGACCACTAGGAGATGGTTGAAGAAGGGTTGTGAGGAGTATTTGACATATACAATGGATTCTAAAAGGGAAAATAGGAAGTTAGAAGAAATCTTAGTAGTGACAGATTTTTATGATGTAGTTCTTAATGAATTGTCTAGGTTACCTCCCAATAGGGAGATTGAGTTTTCTATAGAATGACACCAGCTGAATTAAGAGAGTTGAAAGTTCAAGAATTTTTAGATAAACAATTTATCGGACCTAATGTAATTGGGGAGTCCTGTGTTGTTCGTGAAGGAGGAAGATGGAACGATGAGATTGTGTATAGACTACAATTAGTTGAATAAGAACAAATACCTTTTTCCCAGGATAAATAAATTGTTTGAGTAGTGCAAGGAGTGAGAGTGTTTTCCAAGATAAACCTAAGATCAGGTTATTACCAACTGAGGATAGAGAAGGGAGACGTGCCTAAGACTGCTTTTAGGATACGTTTAGTCATATGCTTTTTGTGATGTCATTTGGATTAACTAAGGTTCCAGAAACATTCATGGACTTGATGAATAAAATGTCTAAACTATTTCTTGATAATCTTGTGGTTGTGTTTAGTAATGACATTCTGATATATTCTAAAAAGGAAGAACAACATGTGAAATATTAGACAGTATGTTAGAGATTCTGAGGAGAGAGAAATTATATGAAAAGTTTTCTAAGTGTGAGTGTTGGCTGAATAAAATAACTTTCTTGGAACATGTAATATCGGGAAATGTATAACAGTTGATCCACAAAAGGTAGAAGCAATCTTAAGTTGGGAGAGACCAACTAATGTGACTGAGATTAGAATCTTCTTGGGATTTATTGGCTATTATAGAAGATTCTTTCATAAATTTTTTTATTATTGTAATACTCTTAAATAGACTGAACATGAAAGAGATGAGATTTGTATGGTAAGGAAACTGTGAGAAAAATTTCTAATTACTAAAGGAAAAATTGACTACAGCTCCAGTATTGGTGTTTCCTTTTGGTGATGAAAGATTTGTGGTGTATAGTGATGCATCACATCAATGATTGGGATATGTGTAACATAGGAAAGCCATGGCTCATACTTCTAGGAAATTGAAAATTCATGATAGAAATTACCCTACTTATGACTTAGAGTTGGCTGTCATAGTGTTTACTTTAAAGATTGGAGACATCATCTGTATGGAGCCACTTGTGAGATATTCATGGGTTATAAGAGTTTGACATACTTACCTACCAGAGAGAGTTGAATTTGAGGCAAAGAGGGTGGATGGAGTTGATTAATAACTACGATTGTATAATTCACTATCATCTAGAAGAATGCAAAGGTGATAGCTGATGCATTGAGTAGAAAGTCTACAAGAAGGTTAACTGCTACTAGGAGTTTTGATGAGAAATTGATGATAGATTTAAAAGAGATAAGAATGAAGTTGAATATCAGTGATAGAGGATCATGTTTAACGAATATGGTGGTATAGTTGTCCATAGTAAAATGCTTTAGAGATGCAAGGTTGAGATGAAGAGATAGAAAAGATTAAGCATTGAGTGCTTACTAGAAAGCATTTTGAACTCAAAAATTTGAAATGAGGGTATTTTGGTATTGGAACATGAAAATTGTGTTCCCAATAATTCGAAGCTGAGAGAGGAGTTAATGAGAAAGATACATGATGATGTAGATTCGATGCAACCAAGTAACAATAAGATGTATAGAGGATGGAGACAAAATTTTTGGTGGTCAAGATTGAAGAAGGATGTACCTGAGATTGTGACGTTGTATGGAGCACCATTAAGTATAATGTTAAAAAAGAGATGCTAGATTTACATCTTGGTTTTGGAGAGGTTTTCAGAAAGCCACGGGTACACGATTACAATTTTATAAAAAATTTCATGCTCAGACAGAAAGGATTTTTAAAGTACTAGAAGATATGTTAAGGGCAAATGTGATGAGTTCTCAGTAAATTGTGATGCTTACATGCCATCGATTAAAGTTGCTTATAATAATCAGTATCAAACTAGTATTGGTATGGCACCAATTGAAACTGTGTATAGTAGGAGGTGTAGAAATCCAGTATGTTGGGAAGAAATGGGAAAGAGAAATATATTTGGTCCATCAATTATTGAGTTAATAGCTGAGAGGATCAAATTGGTTAGAGAGAACCGTAAAGCAATATAGAGTAGACCGAATAGTTATGCGCATAATAGGAGAAGACCTCTCAAGTTTCAAGTAGGTGTTTGGGTGTATTGAAAAATATCTCAATGAAAAGGTGTGTTAAGGATTAAAAAGAAAGGAAAGTTGAGTCTAAGATATGTGGGACCCTATAAGATTGTTGAGAAAGTTAGGTGATGAGTCTTAAATATTGTATATTTAAGCCCTTAAATTATATGTGTTAAGCTCTTAGTTTGTATTATTTCACTTTATTTTATGTATTTTCTGTGTTTTGTGTATTTTATAGGTTTGTGGAGAAAATGAAGCATTTCTGGAGATATCAAGCTTCAAGAGCAAAGGCTGAGAATGCATAGTGCGATCGATCGAGCGCACCTGCGCTTGAGTGCACCTGCCTACGAACGAGCGCAACATCCCACATCCAAATATTTGCAGTTCAATTCATCTGCGATCGATCGCAACAGACATGCGATCGAGCGCACCTGACATGCGATCGAGCGCACCTGACATGCGATCGAGTGCATATGCTATCGATCGCACTCGGTCAGTATCCCACATCGACTCTGCAACCCATTGTGCTCCGGGACTCCCCCTATATAAACACCATCTGACTTCATCATTCAGTGTGCAATTCCTGGTGCCATTTGGTGTAATCCGGTGGACGTCTGCTAGCATTCTGGTGGATCCCGAAGGCTTTGCTACCACGAGGGGAAGCGCCGCCCAACAGCAAGTTGAATTTCTCCCTTGTATAGTAAATATTTCTTTTCATTTTGTTTTGTTTAGTTTAAATGTTTAGCACTTTTATTATGAACTGTAGTTTCATAACTATGAGTGGCTAGAATCTTTAACTAAGGTTGAAGATGAAGCCTCGCCGTTGTTTGGCATATTAGTTTCAGTTTTGTTTATACAATTCTGATATTTTTTTAGTATAAATGTTCTGTCAATTATTTGAGTAAAATCTTATGATTGATTGCGTTTAAATTGTTCTATTGGATATTCCTTGTGTTTCATCTGATGGATACATCAAATTGTTTTTAATTAAATTGGATTTCCTTTGTGATTTGTTAAAAGCAGATACATTGGATGTTTTTGGTTTAATTGGGATATTTGTTGTTTTTTGTCTTAAGTTGGATTCATTGAATGTTTTGATAGGCTATTTCTACATGAAGATATATGCTTAACTTTGGTGGGGTGGATTCAGAAACCTTAGTGTCTTTTTATCATTTGTTTTAAACCAATTTAATTTAAGTTTATATTTCTTTTGCAAAAAAAAAAAATACAATTCACAATTCGGAACTAGGTTAAAATGAGATTAGTTTAGATAAAATTATATTTTCACAACGCAATTCCATGTGGATTCGACCTCGCACTTGCACAACCCTATATTGCAAATGATTCGTGCGCTTGCGAGTAATTTAAAACTCACAACAAGTTTTTGGCACCGTTGCCGGGGAATTGTTTTGTTTGTGAAATTTTTGTCTGAATTGATTTTATTTTTCTACTAGTTTAGTTAGCATTTTTGTTTTATTTTTATAATTTTAATTTTAATTTTGATTTTGATTTTAATTTTGATTTTGATTTTGATTTATTTTATTTTATTTACAATTACAAAAAAAAAGAACAAAAATGTAGATGAATCCAGCACCGGTTTCACAATCTTTAGAGGACGCCCTCAAGGATTTCATGAAGATGACCGATCAGTCCATCAGTGCAGCCAATACATTCAATGTTGATAGTTGTTCCATCTGTGCTAGTCCTATACATTTAGCACAGAATTGTTCATCAATGTCGGCTTTTGTCGAGTATCCCATGGAACAAACGAATGCTTTCAATGACTGTTGTTGGCAATCAAATGGATCTTACTCCGAAACATACAATCCAAGGTGGTGGAACCACTCTAATTTTTCATGGGAGCAGAGCCAACTGATGAATCAGGGAGGAGCCCCTTATCATGCTCACAATCAATACCCTCCCGAATTTCCTCCACCAATTCCAAGTTATGGTCACTCAGCCTATCCAACACCATCACCCGCTTACCAAGCTCCCATTCAAGTGCTAGTGTCGGTCTCACAGTCATTGGAGGACGCTCTCAATGATTTCATGAAAACGACTAGCCAATCTATGAGTGAAGTGAGGAGTGCACCAATAGTAAACACCCAAGTGATTGCCAAGCTAGAGAGTCAAATGGGTCAAATCACAAGTCACTTGGGTGAAGGAGAGAACGGAAAGTTCCCCAGTCAACCTGATCCTAACCCGAAGGAACAGTTTGCGGAGGCAAATTTATCAACTCCTATACAAGGGCAAGAAAGTGGCAACAAAGAAAAGAGAGATGCTGAGCCATCTACAATCACATCTATTATTAAGGATCTCCCTAGGTCGTTTTTACCTAAAGCGCCTTACCCTGAGAGATTACAAGCGCCCAAGAAAGAAGGGGAGTCTGAGGACATTTTGGAGGCATGCTTTGCTCAGTTTGGAGAGGATTTGAATTTAGATAAGCTACGTGGGCAAGTAACTGTTACTTTGGAGTCTGCTCCTTAAAAGATCAGTGAGACAGAGGAAACCACAACACCTGAACCCCCCAAGAAAGAACTTAAGCCTTTATCGGACAATCTTAAGTATAAGTTCCTAGGTCCAGCAGATTATTTGCCTGTGACTACAGCTTCAGATTTGATTGATGCTCAAGAGGATAAATTATTGGATGTTTTAAGAAAGCACAATGAAGCTATCGGCTGGACTATTGAGGATATAAAGGGGATAAGCCCTTCGGTGGTGATGCACAAGTTACATTTTGAGAAGAATACCAAGCCATCGAAGGAGCCACAAAGAGGGCTCAACCCAGCTATACAAGAGGTTCTGATCCTTTATCCAATCTTTGATTGCGAATGGGTGAGCCCGATTCATGTCGTGCCAAAACAGGCTAGATTGACGGTAGTAATAAATAAAGACGATGAGTTGGTTCCAACTCGAGTGCAGTCAAGATGGAGAATGTGTCTAGACTACCGTAAGTTGAATGCTACCACACTGAAGGATCATTTTGATCAGATGGTGGAGCGTTTAGTTGGGTACGATCACTAATGTTGAGTCTAGCTGAAGACATTAAACTTAGCGCTCATATGAGGCACCCCACAACTTATCCTTTCTGTTTATTTATTATTTTACACATTTATGATTAATGTTTGTTTCTAGTATTTTTTGTTTTCCAGTTTTTATTTTTCACGGACAAAGTGTACTTCAGTTCAAGTTTGGGGGGATACTACGAGCCATACTAGTCCAGATAGTTCTCCATATCTCAGGTAAGCTCTTTCCATATTATTCACACATTGGGGTCAATATATAATTTAAGTTTGGGGGTATGAGAGACACGTTACACACACTTTGTCCTAATTTATTGTTGTTTTTTTTTTCTTCGTGAAGATAAATGCATGTTCATGTTCTTCTGAAAATTTTGGTTGATCTGAAAAATTGTGATGTGATTTCATTAGTGAGTTTAAAACTTTGAACACATGATCTGATGATAGAGTTTAAACTTTAGTTACTTACTTTAGGCCTTTGAGAATTCATATGTTTGAGCCAATCTAACACGTGCACATTAGCACATATTTGTGTGAGTGTGAGGGTGACATGTGATGTTAATGTGTATGTTTCTTATCTTAACTGAAGCGGGATGACTTGTGGGATTAACACTTGGGCATAGGAAAAACAAAAAACAAAAAAAAAATGATCATCATTAATAAACTTTCCATTGAGTAACTGGACCTCTTGCCTCAGTAAGCAGTGAGTGTTCACGTCAAAAGGTGAGAATTTTATTCATAATGATCATTGCGAAACTTTTTGCTGAGTAACTGGACCTCTTGCCTCAATAAGCAGGGAGTGTTCACGTCAAAAGGTGGAAATTTTGCTTGGTAGCATTAAGGCCAGTTTAGTTTTGTAGCCTTTTTGACTTAAGTTAGTAAGTCCTTAGGGGTGTCATTACACCTAATGCCCTAAAACCATCTGGTTTGGGAGTCATTGACTCAACACTCATTACATGGGTCAATTAGAAAGCTTAAGGGAACTAAACATAGTATAGCCTTATTTAAAAAAATAAAATAAAACTATGCCATCGTTGTTCATTCTAATGAGAAATTCTGTGAATCTTGAGATGTGGAAACATTGTACATTGAACTTATTTTGAAACGTCATCAGTATATGCTAATTCACTTTACATTGATTCGAGCTTGTCATGTCTTAGCATGCCTCTTGTAAGTAATTAGGTTTTAAATTTTTATTCATTGTGAAAATGGGTTAGATTTTTTAAGCTTGCTCATGAACGAATCTCATGATCTTGAGTGCTCTTTAAATTTTTGGATACCATGAGTATTGAACTTATCTTTATGATTCTTTGTTTTTCATTTAGTTTTTTATTTTGTTTTGCTAAGGGACTAGCAAAATATAAGTTTGGGGGTATTTTATGAGTCTTAAATATTGCATATTTAAGCCCTTAAATTATATGTGTTAAGCTCTTAGTTTGTATTATTTCACTTTATTTTATGTCTTTTCTGTGTTTTGTGTATTTTTAAAGGTTTGTGGAGAAAATGAAGCATTTATGGAGATATCAAGCTTCAAGAGCAAAGGCTGAGGATGCATAGTGCGATCGATCGCACGAGATATGCGATCGAGCGCACCTGCCTACGAACGAGGGCAACATCCCACATTGAAATATTTGCAATTCAGTGCATCTGCGATCGATCGTAACAGACATGCGATCGAGCGCACATGCGATCGAGCGCACATGCGATCGAGCGCACCTGACATGCGATCGAGCGCATATGAGATCGATCGCACTCGGTCAGTATCCCACATCGACTTTGCAACCCATGCTCCGGGACTCCCCCTATATAAACACCATCTGACTTCATCATTCAGTGTGCAATTCCTGGTGCCATTTGGTGTAATCCGGTGGACGTGTGCTAGCATTCTGGTGGATCCCGAAGGCTTTGCTACCACGAGGGGAAGCGCCGCCCAACAGCAAGTCGAATTTCTCCCTTGTATAGTAAATATTTCTTTTCATTTTGTTTTGTTTAGTTTAAATGTTTAGCACTTTTATTATGAACTGTAGTTTCATAACTATGAGTGGCTAGAATCTTTAACTAAGGTTGAAGATGAAGCCTCGCCGTTGTTTGACATATTAGTTTCAGTTTTGTTTATACAATTCTGATGTTTTTTTAGTATAAATGTTCTGTCAATTATTTGAGTAGAATCTTATGATTGATTGCGTTTAAATTGTTCTGTTGGATATTCCTTGTGTTTCATCTGATGGGTACATCAAATTGTTTTTTATTAAATTGGATTTCCTTTGTGATTTGTTAAAAGCGGATACATTGGATGCTTTTTGTTTAATTGAGATATTTTTTGTTTTTTGTCTTAAGTTGGATTCATGGAATGTTTTTATAGGCTATTTTTACATGAAGATATATGCTTAACTTTGGTGAGGTGGATTCAGAAACCTTAGTGTCTTTTTATCATTTGTTTTAAACCAATTTAATTTAAGTTTATATTTCTTTTGCAAAAAAAATTACAATTCACAATTCAGAACTAGGTTAAAATAAGATTAGTTTAGATAAAATTATATTTTCACAACGCAATTCCCTGTGAATTCGACCTCGCACTTGCACAACACTATATTGCAAACGATTTGTGCGCTTGCGAGTAATTTAAAATTCACAGCATTGGGCTACTTGTGAATAGCCTGGATTTGCCTCTAGATTTGAAGCAGTGGCATAATGTATTTCATGTTTCACTTTTAAGAAAGTGTTTACATGATGAATATTATAATATTTCAAGCTAAACTATAGAAATTCATAAAGATTAGGCTTATATACAAGTACCAGTGAGAATTTTAGACAAAAAGAACAAGTCTTATATAATAAAATAATTGCATTAGTTCAAGTTCTATGGTGGAATAAGGATGTTGAAGAAATTACATGAAAGCGTGAGATAATTATGGAGAAGTATTATTCACTTTTGTTTCTGCAGTAAAATAAGGAAATTTCGGGGATGAAATTTTTGTAAGATGGGTAGATTTGTAATATCCGTAATCGTAAAGTACGGGTGAAGAAGTAATTTAATAAATATAACATAGAATTAAAATAAAATATATGCAAAAGGTTTATTATTATTTGAATAAAAGAATTCTTAAAAAAAATGGACGCGTGGAGTCATAGTTACAAAGACAAAGAAAAAAGAAAAAAAAATCGTCAATAGTAGGAAGGAAAAGAAAAAAAAAATCTGGGATGTGAATGTCCTAAAATGAAGAAGAAAAAAATAAAATGTATATGTCGTGCTGGAATTTTCAAAATGTTATGACACCGTCTCAGGGGTGGCCAACCCGGGATGGGTTGTTACATAGGTCCCCCTTCTGATCTTAACAGAACATAATGCTCAGAATTCTCATAAGAAATATACAGGCTATTCTCTTGAGTTATAAAACTTCTCTCATCAAGGATAGTGAGCAAAGAGAATCAAGAAGGGGAAGTAGCTAAGCCAATACAGCGGGATTCGTAGTTGTAATTCCACTGCGAGTTATACAATGGATCATAAACAAGATACACAATTTTTATCGATCTGTCTTTTGGGTGTTTTAAATTTATCTATGGTGATCCGTTGAAATTGTATAATTTCTTATTGAAATTTTCCATCATGTGGTATCAGAGCCACCGTAAATTGAATTTAGTATTCTAATTCAATTTTAAATTCCTGTATGAATTAGATTTTTGATAGATTTATTGTTATGGTTCATAAGGATATCAATTAAATTCATCCATTGAGTTTTTTACGCTAAATTGAGGAAAATTGAATGAATCAATAATGTTTGCAAGGATTGAAATACAAAGAATAAACTAAAACTCTTAGATGTTGTGTATATTTAAAGAAAATTGAATTTGGGATGAAAAACAAAAGAAACCGTGTGGAAAATCTGTAGTTAAGCCGAAGGAGTCAACTCTCGAGCTGATGAAGTCGACTCAATGGGACAAAAACTTCATATTGCTTAAGGAGTCGACTCTCTGGCTGAGGGAATCGACTCCCTCGGACAAAAACTTCAGATTGTTGATGGAGTCGACTCTCGGGCTAAGTTATTTTGGTCTCGAGTTCGAGTCATTCAGAATTCGGGTCGTTCAGGTCACTAGTCATTCTAGTCACAAGTCATTTGGGTTTCGGGTTGCTCGTGTCTCGAGCCAATCGGGTTTCGGTTTGTTGGGTCTTGGATCATGAGTCGTTTCAATTTGTTGGGTATCGGGTCTTAAGTCACGGGTCATTTCAGTTTTGGGTTGTTTGGGTCTCAAATCATAATATTTTGTTGTATTTTCGGGTTCGAGTGAGTCAAGTTTTAGGTTGATCGGGACGAGTTAGATTTTGGCACCTCTATCAATGCATAGCATTAATGGAAACTACTACTATAATGAATTAGACCCCATTGTGAAAGGTAGTTGCAATCATCAGCCAAATGTTGACAATGTAGAGAACGGGTGGAATTCTACTTAATATGATCCAATCTAGCTCTGTTAGTCCAACTTAGTTCACCTTGAATCAAGATTTTAGAGAACCAAAGGAAGAAGGAAACACAAAATGTTGGTGCAATTATAATAATTTACTTGAAATAATAAATAAGAAATATTTTATAATAAAATGAAAGAGTTACGTAGTATTGGACTGAAGTTTGGCATTCGCTCTCTTTAAAGTGATTAAAGCCATTGCAGGAGTTCTTTTCTCAACCGGTGCAACATGTCACTGACTTGTCATATCAAGGATACAACAACCAAGCAATACAACGCCGTATAGCTCTCACAATATTGCACTTAAAAGAGCCCAAAACTCCATAAAATATATCCTTTGTCGCCCGAGAAAATAAAGAGAGCAATATGAAAATATGAAAAAAAAATTTAGATGAAATTTTTGAAAGTATAACTCTTCTATTTTTCTCTATCTTTTCTTCTATGTTTAAAGCTTAAGCCTGCTAAAGTTAAGAAACGGTTTCAATTAGTGGAGTTTACTGGTGTACCTAGTGGAGGAGTTTGATTTTATGGTTTTTCCACTACACCTCCATTAATTTGCCATCTACACAATCTACATTTTTTTATTAAAATTATATAACACAAATAGAAAAGGAGGGCGTGATGACAGAGGAGTGTGATCCACATTTTAAAAGAATGAAATTTGGAACTGACCGGACTTTTTTATCTTAGCAACTCTCTTTTGTGGTTTCTGTCTGTTTGGGGAATTATGGCTTTGGTCGCAATGTAATGGTAAGTACACTGCTTTTTTCTTTTTGCAATTCTTAATATATTAAAATTACTGAGTTATGTTAACAATATTAATCTTATTTCTTCCTAAATTGTTAAGCAACTGATAGCTTTAAGAAATTACTGAAATTCTTTTCAAAAAGTTAATTTTTCCCCTGCTATATAACTTAGAACCTTTAATATATCTAGTACTTTTGTCATTATTTTGCAGATTTTGGTCTTTGATTTGAGATGGAGGTCCTTCAAGAGAAGACAGAAGCTGATTTTTGTTCTGGAATAGTACGTGTTAGAGAAATGCTGAAACAATTGCTTTCTATGGCTCTTGAGAATTTAACTGTAGGATTGTTTCTTTTTCTTCATAATAAATAAGTTTCTAGTCTAAGACTTTGCATCAATGACTGCTTGCTCTCTCTTTCTTTGATTTTAATCAATCCAGTTTCCTTGAGTAATATGTTAAAAAAAAAACTTCTTTCATATTGATCACAAGTATATACTTCACATGTTTGAGAATCCCAGCTTCTAGTCGATTACCACTTGACTGCTCTCATGTAATCTTGTTGCTTCGCTTCGGCAAATTCCCTATGAGCAACTGAACGTCAGGTCAGAAGTGATCCAAGTCTAGAGATACCATCTTTATGTATTATTAGTCTATTTAGTTCCTTGTGGGTGAGATAATTAGTAAATTGAATGGTTGAGATCATTTATGATTTAGGATTTTTCTTATTTATTCTCTCTCTTTTGTGAGGACAACAATTTTTTATGACAATTAATTCTATACGGGAGCTTTAACGAGCAAAGCACCCTTTTTTTTTAATCTTGGTTCTTAATATTTCTTTATCTAGATTTCTATTGCTTCTGTTGGGACATCAGTTGTCTGTTGTGACATCTATCAGAGCCAGCAAACAACATGTCGCCCAAGCGTAGATGAGGCCTTGCTGCTCCGGTAGCAAAGGGAGCACTGCATAAAGAAAACCTTGAACTTCAGCGTCAAGTTGCAAATTTAACCAGGCGAGAGGAAGCCCTGGATGGTGCAGTACCTGAAGATGTGGAAGAGACGAATTTTGAAATGTCTCACTCATTTGATGGAACTGCGCTTGGTCGAGGCAGACGCTTCCCACAGGTTGAATCATGACGATGGGAATTTGGATTAAAATTCGATATCCCTGAACTTTCAGGCACACTTACATTTGATTTTTTGGATTGGTTAGCTACAACAAATGAGATATGAGAATTTAAATAGGTTCCGAAAGACAAGCGAGTTGTATTGGTGGATGTTTGGTTTCGAGGTAGACCTGCTATTTGGTGGAGACGGTTGAAACAGACTTAGAGTAGCCAAGGTAAAATTCCTATTGAATCTTGGAGTAAGATGTGCTTTCCGGATTTTTACCTCATAATTATAGGCGTGAACTCCATCATCGGTTCCAAAATTTACACCAAAAAAATTGATCAGTTGAGCGACAATGATTTTTTCCAACTACTGACCCCTAATAATTTGCAAGAAGATGAAGAATAGTTGGTCACTAAGTATATTGGTGGGTTGCAGCCTCATTTTATAGGATGCGTTGAATCTGTTAGATTTTTTAACCATGCCAAAGGTATACCAACGAGCAGTAAAGTTGGAGAAAACTCATGCTAAGCAACATGGAGGCAGTATTCTTTATCAACAATGATCTCTTTGAGCCCTTGGTAATTCGAGTAGAACAGTTCTTCAAGTAAAAATCCATCATTTCTGCGGTCTCAAGTTGTTTCTTCAAGTAACATTAAATGCTTTACGTGTGGAGAACTTGGCCACCATGAAACTAATTGCAAAAGGATTATATATTGACTATGGGGAAGCAGACAAAGACGCAAAGATTGATTGGAATAGGGAACCAGCGTATGATGATTATGATGGCTAGCGGATTGTGGTGAATTGTTAGTGACTCGGAGGGTGTTTCTTGCACCTAAGGAAGAGTTAGGGAATAGAGGGCTGCAATATTTTTCAGTTTGCTTGCACCATTAGTGGAAAGTTTTGTTAGCTTATTATCTACTCCGACTGCTGTGAGAATGTGATTTCAGAAAGGCAGTATTGAAATTGAAGCTTGAGACACTGACTCCTTCTCAACCTTACAAAATGGCGTGGTTAAAAGAAGGTATTGAGGTAACAGTTACAAAGCGTTGTCTAGGTACTTTTTTCATTGCTTCTACATGTTATTATAAGGTGTGATGTGATGTAATTCCCATGAATGCTAGTCATTTATTTTTGGGTCGACCTTGGCAATATGATAGAGGGGTCCTACATGATGGATTCAAGAACACTCACTCTTTTGTGTATGAAGGACGCAAAATTACACTTGCTCCTTCTAAAGTGTACAATTTCTGCTTCTAATGAGTCAACTTCTAATATGCTCACTTATCGCGCTTTAAATTGAGAGGTGAAAACTTTAGATGTTGTGTTTGTGTTGTTTGCAAACTACAACCAAGCAACTAATAGAAAGCTATTTTTTATCAAGGTTATTATGTATGGGCTATATTGACTAAGGAGTGAAAACCAATTGGAGCTTATGGAAAGCTTAGTGACAGGAAAATTGGCCCTCTTGAAGTGTTGTACGTATCAAGTTGCCTATCACTCTTTAAGACTTCAGACGTGTTATCAAGGATGACAATTAATTTTATACAGAGAATGACTTTTCTCTGAGACTTGAAGAGCTTTAACATTCCTTGAAGAATTGTTTTGCCTGTATTTATATTAGGGTTTTGCTACATTCCTCCATTCAGTTAGTGCAGAGCTGTGTATTGGGGATTAGATTTTGAGAGTTCTTAGTCTCAAAATTCTATTTTATTATTCAATTCTTATTACAGTGAAATCTCTTTCATCATTCATGGCCTGTGGATATTCATGGTCTGTTACCTTTGTTTTTCTTTTTCGCTTTTCTTAACAACATGGAACATTCTCTTGGAGGCCACACGTAAAGTTGTTTTGTTTGTTGAGATTCGAACAACTACCAAATCTCCTTTGATCAAGAAGCTGTTACATATTTCATAATCAAATCCTTGATTCTTTCAATGTGTTACACATCACATGATTAAGTCCTTGATTTCCTCCATGTAAATAAATGTAGCTAATTCCTTGATTCTCTCCTATAGTTAAAGAAAGAGATTGTATGCCATTGTATATATGGTACGGAAGATATGAATAAAAACAAGCCATTCAAACATTAATTCCTTTCTTTTTACATGGCATCAGAGCTGCTAAAAATTCCTACCTCAATCTTTCAGTGGCAGAAAACGTTGCCCCTCTCAACCAATCAAGCAATACTTCTGTTGAAACCTATACCTTATCTACATATCATATTCATCATTCAGACAGTTCTGGTGTTGCATTTGTTTCAAAACATTTAACAGGTGAGAACTATTATAATTGCAGAACTACGGCTATTCATGTGCCTAAACCCAAACTGTTGGAATTTTGGGTTCAGATATGTTATAACATTGTACATGTAGACCCGTTATATAATAAATGACCCAATTAAGTGATATAATTGTATGGGTCTCCAAAGTATCAAGGTTCTTTAGTATGGGCCACCTTATGTGTAGAAGCCCGATGTGATATGGGTCTTTGGCAATGCACATGTGTGAGGTAACTGTTAGGATTATGATCCCTAAGGCACAGGGAAATAAAAATGCATCAGGGGAGGGTGTTTAACGTGTGTGTTAAATTTTTTTGAAACAAACAGTTCTTCTCCCTCCCCTCTAACATTCAGTTGATTGATTCTCATACCAAAGGTAGTTCTCCCTGTAGTCTTAGAATATCAACCCAAGGAGGCTTGCTTGTAATGGATTCTGGTTTGTTTCTAACTCATCTTCTATATATATATATAAAACAAGTGATATCAGAGCCTTTCATGTTAAATTGTTGAGATTCATAAGAAAATTAAGTTTCTTGAATTTTTTCCCATAAAGTATATTTAGGGCAGAAATTTGTTTTAAAAAAAATTGCTATAAATCCATGTTTGCTGATGAGATTGTATAATTACTCTGTGAATTGCATCTCCAAATATGAAATTTTTTTTGGGTATGACAATATTAAATTTTGGTGATTTTTAGTGACTGTTTTTTGTAACTGCAAATTGCAGTTTATCAAACCAACGCTGCGGCGCTGGCTTTGATCTTTCTTTTTTGGCTAATTCCGTAAATTATGCATTAAGCCCTTTGGCACTGGTTCATATGATAAAGATAGTTGTTTTTAATTTTTCTATAACCGGTGGAAATCATTTTATATTGTATGCAATTTTTCTATAAAGATTGCAATTGTGGAAATCATTTTTTATTGTCATGACAACTTGCCATGATATTCTGGAAATGCTGAGAATTTATAGTAAAGTGGAAATTGTGGAAATCATTTTTTATTGTTATGACAACTTGTCATGATATTCTGGATATGCTGAGAATATATAGTAAAGTTAAAATTGTGGAAATCTTTTTTTATTGTCATGACAACTTGCCAATTGCAAGCATATTATTTTGGTATTCATTGTAGAGGACCACTACAGTCAGTCCCAAAATCCAGAGAACTGGCGCTACAGCACCAGTGATCTGTCCTTTTGGCCAGATTGTTGGCTCCGCTGCGCCAAGGGCTGGCACCATGGCGCGGGTCAAGGTAAAGGATAAAAAAAAAAATTAAGGATTTTGTTCCGAATTTTATGTTTAATGTTTTTTATGAATGAATTGAAGTATTATGTTGCCAAAGCAATCTCTAATATGAAAATTTATTTATTTTAAGATATGTAAACATACTATTAATATGTGAAAATAATTGACCCAAAGGAAGGTTATTTTTGCATTGTTAATAGATTAAAATAGTTGTGAATATGTGACAAATAAAGGTTGTCATGCGAATAATGTGTCGGTCCAAAGAAAGACGCATTATTTGGCAGGTTAGGTTGTCAATATTCATGAACTATATTTGAGATACCACTTACAAGTTGATATTTTTGTCCAAAGACTAAGTATTAATGTTGTGTTAGGTATCTTGTTATGGGACCACATGCATGTGTATATGTATACAGTTTTGTTTTGATTCATATATATATGAGTTGTTACTAATTATGAGCTTTTGTTCTTGTTTATAGCAACATCGATTTCTGCTAACATCAACAGCATTCCCGTGCTTAACGACATGAATTTCAAGAAGTGACAAGATCATGGTATGATCGTGCTCGGGTGCATGGAATTAGACTATGCATTGAGGGTCGATCGCCCTGCACCTTTGACCAGCGATAGTACCGCTGAGCAAAAGGCTGTATACGAAAAGTGGGAGCGAACAAACTGCATGAGCCTAATGATTATGAAGCACTCGATTCGGGATACCATCAGGGGTTCTGTTCCTGATGAAAATGATGCTAAGAAATTTCTCTCCCAAATAACAGATCGATTCGTCGCAAACGAAAAGGTCGAGACAAGCACCATCTTGACCAAGCTTGTCTCAATGTGGTACAATAGGAAGGGGAATATAAGAGAGTACATCATGGAGATGTCAAACCTTGTGACAAGACTAAAGGCATTCAAGTTAGAATTTCCAGAAGATATTCTGGTGCACTTAGTCTTGATCTCTCTTCCTACACAATTCAATCCTTTCAAAATCAGTTACAATACTCAAAAAGAGAAATGGACTTTGAATGAGTTGATTGCTCAATGTGTACAAGAGGAAGAGATACTTAATCATGAAAATATTGAAAGTGCTCATTTAGCATCAACTTATCAAGACCTCAGGTCCAACAAGAAAAGAAAGAGGAACATTAAAGGAAAGGAAACTGCAGGGTCTAGAAATTCACACCACAAGGGACAACAGAAACAAGATAAAGGTATAAATTGTTTTTTTTACCACAAAGCTGGTCATGTGAAGAAAGACTGCACAAAATATGCCAAGTATGTGACTTGGCGTGAGAAGAAGGGTAAACTTCTAAACTTTGTTTGTTCAGAAGTTAATTTGGCCTTAGTACCTAAGAACACTTGGTGAATAGATACAAGTGCAACTACTCACATAAGTGTTTCTATGCAGGGGTGCATAAGGAGTCAAACGCCAACTGATGCTGAAAGATTTATCTATGTAGGAAATTGCGAAAGAGCTCCTGTGGAGGCAGTTTGTTTATTTAAATTACAATTGGAATCTGGTTGTAATTTGGATTTGGATGAGACTTTTTATATATCGTCTTTTAGACGAAATTTGGTTTCTATTTCATGTTTGGACAAATCAGGTTTTTCTTGTTCATTTGGAAACAGAAAGTTTAGTCCTTTTCAGAATTCAAATTTATTTGGTACCAGCTCTTTAATTGATAATTTATATAAACTGGATATGATTGCCTCCAAAGAAAATGAATCCTTGCATACAAGTAATGTTGGTATGAAGCGTAGATTAACAAATGAGAATTCATCAATGTTATGACACAAGCGTTTAGGACATATTTCTAAATAAAATATTTAAAGACTTGTGTCAGAAGGAATTCTTGATCCCTTAGATTTGTCAGATTTTGAAGTCTGCATTGAGTGCATTAAGGGAAAACAAACAAATATTAAAAATAAAGGTGCTAATAGGAGTAATAGTGTCTTAAAATTGATACATACGGATATTTGTGGTCCATTCCCTACGGCTTCTTGGAATGGACAACAATTATTTATCACTTTCATATATGACTACTCTAGGTATGGCTATCTTTATTTAATTCACGAGAAGTCTCAATCTATAAACGTGTTCAAGAATTTCAAAGCCGAAGTTGAAAATCAATTAGGCAAGAAAATTAAGGCTGTCAAATCTGACCGTGGAGGTGAATAGTAGATATGATGGATCAGGTGAACAGCGTCCTAGACCCTTTGCTAAATTTTTGATGGAATGTGGGATCGTTCCTCAATACCATGCCAGGGACTCCTAGTCAAAATGGTGTAGCTGAGAGATGAAACCGAACCTTAAAGGATATGCTAAGAAGTATGATTAGTCATTATTCTTTACCATAATCGCTTGGGGGTGAAGCCATCAAGACTGCAGTTTATATCCTGAACAGAGTTTCAAGTAAAGCAGTAGCTAAAACCCCATACGAGTTATAGACAGTCAAAAAGCCTAGCATTAGGCATTTGCATGTTTGGGGATGTCCAGCTGAGGCTCGGCCTTATAAGCCAAATGAGAAGAAGCTAGACTCAAGGACCGTTAGCTGCTATTTTGTTGGATACTCTGAAAGATCAAGGGGTTTCAAATTTTATGATTCCTCTAATAGATCCTTTTTCAAAATGGGCAATGCCAAGTTCATTGAGGATGTTGAGTTAAGTGGGAGAGACTAACTCAGGCAAGTCAATTTTGAGGAGGAATGTGTTTATATTCCTGTTGTTGCAACTAAAAACGTTCAAGTATCCATACCTGATGTTATTCAAAATGCAAATCCGGAGATCCAACGCATTGATGACGAACCTGAATTGATGCCCACTCAAAATCAGGAACCGCTTGAGGTTCATCAAGAAGTACCTCAACAACCTCAAGTGGAAGTGCCATTAAGGAGATCCACTAGAGAAAGAAGAAACACGATTTCGACTGATTATGTCGTGTATCTCTAGGAACATGAGTTTGATATGGGTCTGAAAGATGATCCGACTTCTTTTAGTCAAGTCACACAATGTCCTAATTCTAAAAAGTGGATTGAAGCCATGAAGGATGAGATGAAATTAATGGATGACAATGGTGTTTGGGACTTAGTAGAGTTGCCTAAAGGTGCGAAACCGATTGGTTGCAAATGGATATTTAAAACCAAACGGGATTCAAAAGGCAACATTGAAAGGTATAAGGGCTCACCTAGTCACTGAAGGTTTCACTCAAAAGGAAGGCATTGATTATAAAGAGATTTTTTCGCCGGTTTCGACGAAAGATTCCTTTAGAATCATTATGGCGCTTGTAGCTCACTATGATTTGGAGCTACATCAAATGAACATTAAAACAATGTTTCTCAATGGAAACATTGAAGAAACAATATACATGGTGCAACCAGAGAACTTTGAGTCCAAAGATTCAAAGGATCTTGTATGTAAGCTTAAGAAGTCCATTTATGGCTTAAAATAAGCATCCTGGCAATGGTATCGAAAATTTGATCAGGTGATTGCATCCTTTGGATTTAAGGAAAACACTGTTGATCAGCGCATATATCTCAAGTTCAGTGGGAGCAAATTTATTATCCTGGTGCTATATGTAGATGACATTCTACTGGTAAGCAGCGATATAGGCCTATTACATGAAACCAAGAGATTTCTATCAAGTAAATTTGAAATGAAAGATCTTGGTGATGCATCCTTTGTTTTGGGTATACAAATCCATAGAGATCGTTCCAGAGGTATACTTGGACTGTCACAGAAGGCCTATATTGATAAAGTGCTAAGTAGATTTAGTATGAGTGGTTGTGCACTAGGAAACACACTCGTGGCAAAGGGTGATAAGTTCAGTTTGCTCCAATGTCCGAAAAATGATCTTGAGAAGAAGGAAATGGAGAAATATCCCTATGTTTCGGCTGTTGGAAGTCTCATGTATGCACAAGTATGTATGTGACCGGACATTGCGTACATTGTTGTAATGCTAGGTAGATATTTGAGTAACCCGGGCGTGGATCATTGGAAAACAGCTAAACGGGTTATGAGATATCTATAGAGAACGAAAGATTATATGCTCACATATCGGAGATCGGATCTTTTGGAGATCGTTGGGTATTCAGACTCCGATTTTGCTGGGTGTCGCGATAGCAGGAGATCCACTTCTGGCTATGTCTTTATGTTAGCTGGAGGAGCTATATCATGGAAAAGTGTGAAACAGTCACTCATAGCTACTTCCACCATGGAGACAGAGTTCATAGCTTGCCATGAGGCATCAAATCAGTGAATATGACTGCGAAATTTTATCACTGAGCTGTGCATGGTTGATGGTATGGATAGACCATTAACAATTTATTGTGATAATAAGACTGCTGAGTTGCATTCCAAGAACAACCAAAGCTTGTTGAGGTCAAAGTATATTGACATCAAGTTTCTGGTTATCAAAGAGAGAGTCCATAATTCTCAAGTGTCAATTGAGCATATCAGTACAAACTCTATGATTGCAGATCCGCTTACTAGGGGTTTGTCACCCATAGTGTTTCATGAGTATGTTGCTCACATGGGTGTTGTTCTTTTGGACCATATACCCGTATAGTGGGAGTTTGTATTTGACCTTTTACTTTTGCTTAATTGACATGGTTATGTTGTTCTATACAAACTTCGGATTATGTATTTTTGATTACTCTATGATGACTTTCATTGTAGTTTTGCATTTAATGTTTGAAAGTATTTCATATGATTCTTTTGAGTCATATGGAGGACCAGTTGGAAATTAACATGTTTAAGATCACGTTTCATGTAATTTCCATGCTACACATTCATACTAGATCTATGTCATTAATTGTGTTAGTGTTGTGACCATTGATGGGTCTTGTTACGATAAATGTGACAAAGGCCGCTTTGATCCTACATTGATATGGTTAATGGACCAGATTGTTGTTGGATATTTTGGTTTAGATAGCACAAATGAGCTCAATTAAGGTTATATTTATGTACAATAAAAAGGATAACATATGTAACCAAAGTGGGAGATTGTTGGAATTTTGGGTTTAGATATGTTATAACATTGTACATGTAGACCAGTTATCTAATAAAGGACCCAATTAAGTGATATAATTTTATAGGTTTCCAAAGTATTAAGGTTATTTAGTATGGGCCACCTTATGCGTAGAAGTCCGATGTGGTATGGGTCTTTGTTAATGGGCCAAAGACTCAATGCACATGTGAAAGGTAACTGTTAGGGTTATGGTCCCTAAGGCACAAGGAAATAAAAAGACATCAAGGGAGGGTGTTTAACGTATGTGTTAAATTTTATTGAAATAGATAGTTCTTCTCCCTCTCCTCTAACATTCAGTTGATTGGTTCTCATACCAAAAGTGGTTCTTTCTGTAGTCTTAGAAGATCAACCCAACGAGGCTTGCTTGCAATGGATTCCAGTTTGTTTCTAACTCATCTTCTCAATATATATATATATATATATATATATATATATATATATATATATATATATATATAAATTCTTGACAAGTTTAATATGAAAAGATCTTGGTTGTATCATTGATTATTTGTGTATTAGTATCAAGATTAATATAACACAAACCGTCAAGTAAAAAACCAGATCCAGCTCATGTACAGGGCTTGAAAGTTTCGGGGGCGCTGCCCCCTAACCCCCGCCCACTCACTCACCGGAGAGCAGGATCCTGTGTTCGTCCGAGGTTCTACAGATCTGGTCCCGTGAAGTATGCGCCTCGGACGTTGCATGGCTACCCAAAAGATAAGCATAACCAAAAAGGCACACCACAATCCATTCAACAATATGATCAATCTATCTCTCATGCTGCCAACACAGTGAGTCCATCTCATGGTCCTTCAAGTCAGCAACTTCTTCCAAGTTTCACACCTAAAGTGTATAATAAGATCATTTCTTTGATCTCTCAAGGTAGTTCGCTATAGTGGTTGCACTGGTCATATAATTTCTCATCCTGCTCAACTTTCTTCATCCACGGCTTTAGATACTCCCAAACCTGTTAATCTTCCCAATGAACAACGTGTTGATATCACTCATATTGGCTTTTCTAATTTATACATTGATAAAGTATTTTACATACCATCTTTTAATTATAACTTATTATCTGGTTGTCAATTGATCAAATCTTTAAAGTATTCGATTTATTTTTTTCCTTATTTTACAGAACTTCTCAACGAAAAAGACGATTTTTTTTTTTGGGTAAAGAGCAAGGAGGTCTTTACATCCTTCAACCACACTTTGCATTTGCACTGAATTCCACACACCAAGAACTGTTTGATCTCTAGCATTGGCCATTGGGTCATCTTTCTAACTCTCGCTTGCTTCAATTATCTAAATGTAGTTCTCATGTTTCTTTTTCAAATAAATGTTTATGTCATGTTTGCCCAACTGCTAAGCAAACTAGACTTGGTTTTCCACTGAGTTCAATTACCTGTACTGCTCCATTTATGTTAATTCACATTGACAATTGACATTTGGGGTGTTTATCGTATTCCATCTCATAACAGTGTTCATTATTTTTTAATTATAGTTGATGATTAATCACATGCTACATGGATTTATTTAATGCAATACAAATCTGAAACTAAGCATTATTTTAAACTTTTTTTAGCTCTTGTTAAAACACAATTTAGTTGTCAAGTTAAACACAAATTTGTTGTCAAGTTCAAAAGGTTCATACAGACAATGACATTGAATTTTTTGTTAAAGAACTTCAATTTTTTTAAAGAGCAAGGAAATTTACATGAACATAGTTGTGTAGGAACATCACAACAAAATTGGATTGTTGAGCATAAACACAAACATGTAATCGAAATTGCACGTGTTTAACATTTTCAGGCACACCTAATTTTAAAATTTTGGGTATGCTCACAGCAACCTACATCATTAATCATGTCCCGTCAAAACTTTTGTCTAGAAAATCTCCTTTCGAAATCATTTTTTGTTCTAAACCAAATTATCAAAATTTTCGAGTTTATGATTGTCTCTGTTTTGCTTATAATATTTCATTTTAAAGATAAATTTGAAGTGCCGCTAAACCAGAAATATTTGTAGGATACCCTTTCGGACAAAAAAAGCTACCGCATTTACCATTTACACACTAAATTTTTTTTACAAGTCGTGATGTCCGATTCCATGGAAATGTTTTTCCCTTTCATGATGCTCAAGTGCCTGCCATTGACTCAAATCATGTTCTACCTTTGCCTGCTAGTGATTTGCCACTTGATAATGATTCTTTTCCCCCAACAAGTGTTATTCCCAAAGACACTCCAACAACAAATGCTCAACCCATTATTCCTCAAGAACCCTCATCAATTGAACCTCAATTTGCCCATCCACAGAGGTCTACTAGATCCTTTAAGAAGCCCACATATTTGAAGGATTATGTCTGTTCTGTCACTAAGATCTCTGTCTAACTTTATCAGTACATCTTCTTCTTCGAAAGTTGTCTGTAAGGTACAAAATTTCCTCTTTCTAATTATTTATGTTATCAAAATTGTTCTACCTCACATCATGCCTTTTTAGTTCGCATTCAATCCATTCCAGAACCAAAGAATTTTTCTTAGGCAGTAAAACTACCTCCATGGAGATATGCAATGGAAAAGGAAATTCAATATCTTGAAGCAAACAACAGTTGGACCATTTCTTCCCTCCCTCTTGGAAAATATCCAATTGACTGCAAATGGGTTTACAAAGTCAAACATAACTATGATGGCACGGTTGATAAGCATGACTCGTTGCTAAGTGGGTATACACAAAAGGTCTTGACTACTTTGAGATTTTCTAGTAGCCAAACTTGTCACAGTTTGTTGCTTAGTTGCCACTATTAAGGGTTGGAATCTCCCAGAATTAGATGTCAATAATGCCCTTTTTACACGAAGATCTCAACAAGTCACTCTATAGACTTAAACAAGCCTCCCGCAATTGGTTTTACAGATTCTCCAACGTTCTACTTGAGGTTGGGTTTTCTCAGCCAAAGATGTTTGAGGAAGATCTCAAATCTTTGATTCTTTCCATATGTTACACATCTCATGATTAAGTCCTTAATTTCCTTCATGTAAATAAATGTAGCTAATTCCTTGATTCCCTCCTACAGTTAAAGAAAGATTGTATTCCACTGTATATATAGTATGGAAGATATGAATAAAAACAAGTCATTAAAACGTTAATTTCTTTCTTTTTACATAGTTAAACATGAAGTTGCTTATGGTAAGATTTCAGGGATTGGTGACTTTTAATTTCCTTCAATATAAGACACAAGCCGATTTTTGTTATAGACTAGTATCTCCTCAAGAAAATGCTAAATCAATTGCTTTCTGTATTTGGGCTGGGGGGTAGGGAGCTGTGTTCTGCTTTGGTCATGAAAGAGTTCCTTGTAACAAATAGGTAGCTTTAACATTTTATTTGTCTGTGAATTACTTGAGTGAAACTGGACATTACCAATCATTTGCGCTGATGTTAAGTCTCTTGGGGGGGGGGGAAGGGGTGTTTGTGAAAGAGATTTCGACTGGTTCTAAGTAAATAATAGTGAGGACTAATCACTAGTGCAGTCTACTTATCTCTTCTCTTGGTGAGCAGCGTATTGCTTTTCCACGTCAGCCGCTCTCGAATTATGCCTAGTTCTAACATTTTTATACAAATGTAGCCGTTCAATGCGTTTTTGTCTCTGTTAAATACATAGGCATTTTCATGTCAACTTCAAGCCACCCTTTTCTGTTATGGGGTTGTTTTACGTTTCTCTATGCAAATGGGGCTTGACAAAGTAGTTAGGAAATTTCGTAATTATACCTGGTGATTATAAGGAACCAGAAAGTTCAGGATCACTGTTTAATCATAAATTCATAACAGTGAGCAAAAGAGTGAATCAGTCTAGCTGTACATAGTATTCTGAAGGAAAAAGTTTTGTCAAATATCTGTTGCTAGGAAATCATTTTATCCATAAATTTGTTTATATTCACAAAATCAGGGTCACCCATATTCATCCGAACAGCAAACATGTATTTCATTGCTTCGGTCAAGCGATGTAAGCCGAGATTTCTGTTGGCAGCATAAAAACTTTTATAGCTATCCAGATGTTCCAAAACCTGTTTTATATCAATATAGAACAAGGAACTTCCCATATCCATTGGCTCACCACCAATTCAAGAGGTAGAAGTAACAACTAAGCTTGGTCTCACTCCCTGCATCAGTATTTGAAAGTCATGTTTGTGTTTTTGAGTAGAACGTAAGACTAACAAAATTCAGAATGAATACCAACTAAATTTCTAGACAATAATCTGAGTTCTTTAAACACTTACAGCAAAATATCTATCCACACCACCAAACATTGTCATTCACATTGGTAGTTGGTTCAGTTGCACTTCACTTCAGCACGAGGAGGAGCAGTAGTCACTTCAGCACTTCACTTCATGTTAGATTAAGCAGAAGATGATACTAGAGGCACTGTGGTGCTGCTGAAACTGATGATGGGGCATATGTTGGACATATTCCTTAACTTCATTTGGTCTAACCCACTATATGATATGCAGCAACAAGCCTATTTATAGGCTTCCACCGTTGAATATGATACCATCTAGAAACCCTGGTAGCCAGCAAAATGTGGCACCGCTGCACAAGTGATGATCTGTAGTTTGCTTTCTAAGTGCTATTTGGTGGTAAAAGAAGCCTGTAAAACCATCAGGTGACAGGATCACCTCATCACTGCCGTTGAATATGATACCATCTAGAAACCCTTGTAGCCAGCAAAATGTGGCACCATTGCACAAGTTTATTTGCAATTAAAAAAACTTAAGCGATGATCTGTAGTTTGCCTTCTTAGTGCTATTTGGTAGTAAAAGAAGCCTGTAAAACCATCAGGTGACAGGATCACCTCATCACCACTGACCTACATTTCTCCTTCAGACTATAGCTTGATGTTATTAAACCAAGTACTCATAAGTTCGTGAAACAACTCCATTGGAAAATGTTGAAGCTTAAAGCATGAACTCTCTCTCCTCATCTCCCAGGCTTCCAAATAGGATCAGCTGTTTTTTAGCTTAGCTGAAAAAGAATTATGCTGTCATGCCAACAATGTTTATATGCAATCCTACTTGGCTGACAAATTCCCCTTCACCAACACAAAGGATCCTACAGGAAATTCTGACTTAATACTACCAGCTAAGGCAAGATGTCCCACCATTTAGTAAACAGACTTCATCATCAACTATCCTCATATGGTCATTCACTGCAAAGTCGAGCATCTTGTTCTTATCTTCAATCCAGCTAGAACCTGGATCCTTAAGAACCTGTTTATCACTCATTAGTTCTCTAACAGCCCTTGCTTCATCCCATCGTCCTAAAGAAGCATATGTATTGGCTAGAAGCACATAAGGGACAGAGTTTTGAGGATCCAAGCGAAAGAGTTCCTCTGCTGCTCGTTTAGCCAAGCTAACATTAGCATGAAGTCTACAAGAACTAAGCAAAACCTCCCATATGATAGGATCATCTTTATATGGAATTTTGTCTACAAGTGCTTCTGCTTCATGAAACCGACCGGCTCTGCCCAGGGAATCAATGACGCAAGTGTAATGGTCCAATTCCGGCTCTAGTTCATGCTCTTTCTGCATTGAATTGAATATTTCAACACCCACATCTACCAATCCCGAATGGCTACAAGCAGTCAAAACAGCAACCAAGGTTATGACATCATATTTTTCACCTGACACAATCATGTATTGATAGAGATGAACAGCCTCATCTCCACGTCCATTCTGAGCATATCCATGTATCATCTCGTTCCAAGTAACAGTATTTTTACAAGGCATTAAATCGAAGAATTGCCTGGCCCCATCTAAATCACCACATTTACAATACATATTAATCAGAGCACTACCAACAAAGACATCATTCACATATCCATCTTTTGCTATCTGAGCATGAACCTGTCTTCCTTGAAATGAATAAGATAATTTTGCACAGCAACTCAGTATAGTTGCATAAGAGAATTGGGTAGAAAACATCCCATTGTTTCTCATTTGCTTAAAGAGCGTGAAAGCTTCTTTGTCTAAAGAATTGAGTGAAAAACCAGCAATCATAGAATTCCAACAGACAATATCCGGTTCAGGCACATTATAAAAAATACGCTTTGCCATCTCTTGCTTCCCACACTTTGAGTACATGCCAATAAGTCCACTAGCGACAAATGTGTCGTTATAAAAGGCAGCCTTTACTGATACGACATGGACCTGTTTTCCAGCCTCAAGAAACCTCGTTCCTGCACATGAGCTGAGGATAATAGCCAAAGTAGTCCGGTCAGGTTGCACATTTCGAAACTGCATTTCCCTGAAAAGCTTTATGGCATCCTTGTGATTTTCATTTTGGGAATAGCCAGAAAGCATAGCATTCCATGAACTCACACTTGGGCACGACATGCTATCAAACATTCTACGACCAGTCTCAATATCCCCGGACTTGACACATGCTGCAAGCAAGTTAATATAAGTTACATCATCTGGCTCAAAACCACAACATCGCATTCTTTGCAGATACTCAGTAGATTTGTCACTTTGGCATTTTTGACCATACCCAGCTATCATAACATTCCAAGAAACAACACTGACTTCAGGCATAGAAGCAAAAATTAAATCTGCACCATCCATATCTCCATTCTTTGCATACATATGAAGTAACGAATTGCTTAGATGAAGATCTCTTTTGAATCCAAGTTTAATAGTAAGACAATGGATTTGTTGGGCATGAACATTATCTGAAAACCTATGACTCTGATCATCATAAAAACCAGATCCCCCACATCCACTTCTTGCAAAAACACTTAAAATACTTGATAACGAGATAGAATCAATCTGAATACCTTTCTTACGCATCAATTTGAACATATTAAATGCCTCCACAACTTGATCCATCTGTGATAACCCACCCATCATTGTGGTAAAAGTGACCTCATTAGGCTCAGGCATGTCTCCAAAGACTTGAACCGTATCCCCAATAAGCCCACACTTGGCGTATACGGACAACAACGCATTACCAACATACAAATTCTTATCAAGACCAATCTTAATAGCAAGATTATGACATCTCCTACCGCAGTCAACATCCAACAATGCGCCACAAGCACTCAAAACGCTTGCCAAAGTGCAGTGAGTCGGCACAAATCCTTTCCAAATCATCCTACCGTAAACATCCAAGGCCTTTTCCTCGTACCCACTTCGTACTAATAAACTAATCACATTGTTCCATGAAACGGAGTTTCGCTCAGGCATTTCATCAAACAATTTATGCGCTTTTTGTAAATTTCCAGCTCTACAATGAGCACTCAAGATCGCATTCCATGAATAAACGTCCTTTCTAGGCATTTTATCAAACACGTGTCGAGCAGAATCCATGTCGTTGCATTTAGAGTAGAACTCAATGAGGCGATTAGAAAGGAAAACATCTGCAAATAGGGAAATACGGAGGATATGAGCATGGAGGATTTTGCCTGCTGAACGAGCTTTCTTGTCTATGCAAGACTGCAAGAGATTTGCAAGGTACATAGCGGTTTTCCCTTCCATTTTGCCAACACGGGTAAATTATTTGAATTGTGGAGAAGTTAAATGTTACTGCTGTGAAACAATTTGAGTTATGTATTAATCGTCATGGTGGACTTTTCAACCAAACTAGTGTTATTCCCGTGTCTGTTGCCAAGTCTGATGTATATGAACGGCTACGATGTTTTATAATTCTGCATATAATTAAAAGGTTCCAAATCAAAATCTAATATGCTAACCTGCAAGTCATTAACTATTCTACGAAAACCAATCAAAGAAAAAAATAAGTTCAAGTCAATATAGAGATTTTTAATCACCGACCTTGTTGATGAGATAGAGACAGTGTTGGATTTGTAACTTCGATTACTTATGTTTCGAGTCTACATGGACTATGCATACAACATTTAGCTTCTGCAGAAAAGCATGAGGAAATATATAGTCTAAAGGAATAAGGAGATTTTAGGGCCAAAGAAAGAGTTGGATAACTGCAAGAAATATTAACCCGAGTACCTGAAGATAATTTATGATCTATGTGCTTTCACGGTGAATTTAGTTTCTAATTAATCCAGAAACAACATTTTAGAAAAGTAAAATTCAGCTATTCATGCACATTTAGCTTCTATTATAAACATGAGGAAATATATAATCTAATGAATAAGCGGAGATTTTGAAGCCAAAGAAACTTTACTAACCGCATAAAAAAAAATAAAGTTGAATAACATTATATCTAAGCTTATTTTTGAAAAAAAAAAAACTAGATAAAGTGTTATCTTGTCAAAATTTGAGTGGAAGAAAATCCAGTTCGGGTTATTCGCTATTAGGCAAATAAAAATCAAAAGAGACTTTGTTTATAAAAATAATATGTGTGGATGAACCCTCCACCTCTAAGGCCATTAGCAATATTAAGAGTTCTCCTTCAAAATATGCTGGTAAGCCCAAGAATATAAATTTAAATTAAAATGCTAAGAATTTTAATGCATATGCTAGAGATAGAAATGCATATGCATGTATGTATCCTCATCTAAACTATACAAATGCTAGGAATACACATTCAATGCATGCATATGCTAGAAATTATCATCATGCATATCCTAGAGATAACATGTATATTCACAACTCTCATACTAGAAACATATATCTTAGGAATGCTTATCCAAAGAACTATAGGCATTCATATTCAAGACATCCTAGAAACTTCAATAACTATCATACTAGGATCATTCATCATCAACATGCCTACAATTATAGAACACCCTATAATGTTAAGAAAGTATAGGTCCCTAAAGGAGCCGTATTTTTTAGGACTAACCACAAAATACTCAAGAAATTTTGGGTACCTAAAAGTGCAATTGTATATCCATGTGCAATATAGATATGTCTCCACACCAAAGAAAAAGATAACTATTGGTACCTTGATAGTGGATGCTCAAAGCACATGACAAGTGATCAAAACATATTCAAAGAACTAACTTTAAGGGATGGCGGACACGTCACCATTGGAGACAACACTAAGATAAAGATTATCGGGTATGGCAAAGTGGGTAAAGATTCTTCAACCACTGACCATGTTTTATATATGCAATGTCTTAAGCCAAATTTACTTAGTATTAGTCAACTATGTGACAAAGGCAACAAAGTCATATTTGAATCATCTCATTGTCTAGTAATAGACATCAAGAGTAACAAGATCAAGTTTTTTAACTATAGATATGACAATTTCTATTTAGTTGATTTAAAATCTTTACATTCGGAAAGTGAAAAATGTTTTCCCGCTTTTTTGAACATGAACTTACACAAAATTCTTTCAAAAAAAAATTTAGTTGTTGGACTTCCCAAAATCAAATTTGAAAAAGACAATTTATGATGCTTGTTAAATGGGAAAACAAATAAGAATTTCTTTTAAATCTAAAAATGTAATTTCAACCTCTAGACCATTGGAACTTTTACATATGGACGTGTTTGGTCCAATAAGCACCATTAGTCTAGGTGGGCATCAATATGCTCTTGTTATTGTTGATGATTATTCACGATATACATTTTTTTTTAATTTTATTGCTTATAGCCTATAAAGGATTTGTGAACTTTTGTAAGAAGGTTCAAAATGAAAAAGGAATTTCTATCTCAAGTATTAGAAGTGATCATGGAAAAGAACTAGAAAACCAAAGTTTTTCAAAATTTTGTGATGAAAATGGAACTGATTACAATTTTTCAGCCCCTAGAACTCTTCAACAAAATAGTATTGTTGAGAGAAAAAATAGAGTTCTAGAAGAATTTGCTAGAACCATGCTTCGTGAAAATAGTTTACCAAAATATTTTTAGGCTTAACTCGTAAATACTTCTTGCTTGTTTTAAATAAAGTATTAATTAGGCCTATGCTTGATAAAACTCCATATGAACTATGAAAAGGTAGAAAGCCTAATATATCTTACTTTTGTGCTTTTGGTTGTAAGTGTTTTATACTAAATAACAATAAAAGTAATTTAGGTCAATTTGACTCCAAGACCAATGAAGAGATATTTTTAGGATATTTAATCTCCAGTAAAGCTTATAGAGTCTTTACAAAAAGAACTCTAGTGGTGAAAGAATCCATACATGTTGTCATTGATGAGTCTAACCCAATTAATAGTAGAATAGTATCTCTTAATGATGATGCAGATTTTATTCCAAGAATTGATACATCTACTCCCATTGTTGACCCTAAGGAGAGCCAACCTCAAACAAATCAAGAGGTAGATGCTCTCAATCTTGATCAACCGTCTACAAGTCAACAAGAGGATGGTCTTCCCAAAGATTGGAGGTATGTGAATTATCATCCAATCAATCAAGTTATTGGTCCTTCATAAGGCGTAACAACTCGATCTTCTATGAAAAACATTTGCAATTATGTAGCTTATTTATTTCAACTATAACCTAAGACTTTTGTAGAAGCCAAAAAAAGATGTTGATTCGATAAATGCTATACAAGAAGAATTAAATCAATTTGAAAGAAATAAAGTATGGACTCTAGTTTTTAAACAAATGAATCGTACCATCATAGGTACTAAATGGGTATATAGAAATAAAATGGATAAAAATGGAATAGTAACTAGGAACAATGCTAGACTAGTTGCTAAGGGTTACAATCAATAAGAAGGAATAGACTTTGATGAGACCTATGCTCTTGTAGCTAGATTAGAAGTCATTTATGTGTTATTAGCCTTTGTATGCTTTAATAAATTTAAATTATTTCAAATGGATGTAAAAAATTCCTTTTTAAATGGTCTTATAGAAGAAGAGGTTTATGTTGAGCTACCTTTTGGTTTTGAAAATCCTAGTCTTCCAAACCATGTTTATAAGCTTTCTAAAGCTCTCTATGGATTAAAGCAAGCTCCAAGAGCATGGTATGAAAGGCTAAGTAAGTTTTTACTTGAAAATGGACTTACAAGAGGAAAAATAGATAAAAAAATTCTTTACAAAAATGACACATTATTAGTCCAAATATATGTTGATGATATTATATTTGGTGCATCGAATGAATCCATGTGTCAAGATTTTGCAAAGTGTATGCAAGGTGAATTTGAAATGAGCATGATGGGAAAACTTACCTACTTCCTCGGACTCCAAAATCAAACAGCTGAAAGGAAGCATCTTCATCAATCAATCAAAATACACTAAGGACCTATTAAAAAAGTTTGGGATAGAGAGCTCAAAATCTTTTGGCACTCCCATTAGCACCTCTACAAAACTTGACCTAGATGAGAAAGATAAGTGTGTAAATACTAAAACTTATAGAAGCATGATAGGAGCTTTACTATATCTAACTGCAAGTAGACCAGATATAATATTTAGTGTATGCATATGTACTAGATTTCAAGCTAATCCCTAAGGAATCACATATTATTGTCATGAAAAGAATTCTAAGATATTTACAAGGCACTCAAAATCTAGGTTTATGGTATTCTAGAAAATCAACTTTTGAGCTTGTTGGGTACTTGGATGCTAATTTTGCGGGTTGTGAGCTAGATAGAAAAAGTACTAGTGGAACATGCCAATTTCTTGGTGCCATGTTAACCTATTGGTTTTTAAAGAAACAGAATTCAGTCGCACTATCAACTGTCGAAGCGGAATATGTAGCTACCGGAAGTTGTTGTGCACAAATTTTATGGATGAAACAACAACTAGAAGATTATGGAATGTATTTTCAAAATATTCCAATTCATTGTGACAACACTAGTGCTATCAACTTGATAAAAAAACTCAATTCAACATTCAAGAACCAAACATATTGAGATAAGACATCACTTCATAAGAGATCATGCTCAAAAGGGTGATATTAGATTAGAATTCATTCCTTTGGAAAATCAAATTACTGATAATCTTACTAAGCCCTTGAACAAAGATAGCTTTTGTAAGATAAGACTATTAATGGGTTTAACAAACTATGAACATATGTGTGTTTGATTGCATCTATATCCATCATATGCATACTTGTCATTAAGTGAATGAATATTAACTCTTATTTAATATCTCTCTCACTAAAAAATGGCATAGATAAATCATTTCTTACAAAATTCCAGCTTGGAGCTCAAAATTTTAAAATTTTTGATAAACCTAGTCGACTAGTTGGGTGACCCAGTCGATTGGTGTCTCACTATCCAATTACTCAATCGACTAGTTAGTTCAATCTAGTCGACTGTGTCCTCCAATTACTCAGTCGACTAGTTAGTTCAATCCAGTCGACTAGTACAAGGACACAGTCGACTGGTATCTCTAAACAAGTTTGGGGCTCAAAATTTTGAAATTTTTATGAACCTAGTCGACTAGTTGGGTCAATCCAGTCGACTGGTGTCTCACTAACCATTTCACTAGTTGACTGGTACTTGGACCCAGTCGATTGGTATCTTGAAAAATCCCCAAATTGTGAAAGGTCCAGTCGACTGGTACCCTGACCCAGTCGATTGGTATCGCGATTCTATATATAGTCTCTTCATTTTTTTTTTTTCTGATTGCACGATCAATTTCACAAACCTTAACTTTCTCTCTTTATAAAATTCTTGATTTAAATCTCAAATCTCTTGAAATTACACAAAAGAACCCATACCAATCCTTCGAATCACCTAATTTTCGACTCTCATAGTTGAAATTTCACCTTTTTCACACTCATCCTCTCTCAAATCTCTAAAAAATTTGTCTCTCTAAAATGTCTAAATGAATTCTTATCAAGACAATGGTATCCGAACCACACGTGCCAAAGAGGTCTAGAACATGAAAATCTTCGGGTTTGGACTCCAAAGGGAAAGGGGTTGTCGGTTCTTCAAGCAAGCAAGCAAGAACCGAGCTTGACAACTCACTATTTTGGAGTCCTGTAGTCAAGAACAGGTATAATACTATCATTCGTCACAAGAAAATCATAACGGGTAAATTTGTTGATTTTGATTCCATTAGATATGCGAATTTTGATATTTTACCTGCTTTTGAGGCCATAGGACTAACACCTTTAATGAACATCCACCGCAAATACTACCCCAAGTTAATTCACCAATTTTATGCAAATATAGTGAAACCTAGTCCCCTAGCCCTTAGATTTAAAACCAATGTCATAGGTGTTGAGTTTGAAGTCAGCACTAAATTATTGGTTAGTCTATTGAAAATCCTTATAGCCAGGATGTTATGGAGTCTAGATGGGTGAACAGACAACTTTGATTATGAGGAGATATGTCAGATAGTTAGAGGAGACCCTAACTATGCTTTTAAACCCACCACTTTCCATCAATGTAGTGACATACCACTCGACTCTAAGTTATTTAATCTAATAGTTAGCTGGACCATTCACCCAAGACTTAGGAGACTGGGTTACATGTCTGAGATAGACATTGTCTTGATATGGTGTCTCAAGACTGGGTACCATTTCAACATCTACCCACTGCTACTGGCCAACATGATTAATGGAGAGGCACATGACTCGGGTTACCTCCCCTATGGCATGCTAATCACATTGATCCTTCACCACTTCAAGGTTCTCCTGCCTGCCTCTGAAACCTAAGATATTGGCCCCAAAGACATCATCAATGTATCTTCATTGAAGAATATGTGGTGCACAATACAGAATGGAATCATCACCAATACAGAACATTATGGCCGGAAGAATATCTGTATTGGTGATGAGACGAGGATGTGCTCGATGATGAAGCTCATCCCACAATGATAGACACTAAAGAGCCTGTAGCTAGTCCATAGCATATCAGTATAGTAGCTCGGCAGCTAGTTTGGGTGGGCATAATGATACTTTAGGCCATAGCGATCCTCCAAGTGTCTATGCAGATGGGATTCTAGAGCTTGAGCTCTTTGGTTGACTCGAGCTTCCAGTTAGTGTGGACAGACATTGATCACATGCGTCACAACATTAGCACCTTACGAGATGATTTCGAGTTACTCTGAGAGCAATTAGAAGGCTCTTTGACTGAGATTCGGGATATTCTACGTGATAGCTCCGACTCTCCAGCTCATTGACTCCTTACTCACTATTATTTATCTATTTTAGCTCCATGAATACTTTTCAAGAATATTTTTTTCATTTTTTTTCATATATTCATGTATTTGCTTCTTATATTTCAGATTTTTCCTAGACAGCTTCTTTAAGCTTTGTTATATATGGACCCTTATATATGCATGAGTACTTTTCATTTATATAGCTTATCCCATGTATGTGATTTGCTATTTAGTTAATGGTTGAATGATTTGAGCACTTATAGCTCATTTTTAAGCTTTACTTGTTTCAACTTCTATGTAAAACTTCTGATTCTTCCTGGAAGATTTTACCATCTCCAGTTCATGCTCAATTTTTGCTCATAAGTTTTTTTTATGCCTTATCTTCCTGTCTATGGTATTTGAATTACTTATTTTTCAATTTTATCCACCCTTTTTCTACTGTTTTCAAAACGGGGGAGAAAAAGAGAAAAATATGTGTAAAATGATATAATGCATAGTTTTAGAGGGAGCATTGCTCCGAACATGTTAAAAATGCTTAAAACAGTATTTCATTTATTGTTATTTCTTGGTTGGGTTGTTATTGAACAATTACTGGTTGGTTTTTATCATAAAAACAGGGGAAACTCAATCCATTTTTCCTTAGAAACCCAACACTTAGTTTTTAAAACTGTTTTTCTTTCTATAGTTTTGTCATCATCAAAAAGGGGAGATTGTTGACCTGTATTTGATTTTAATAATGACAAAATACTACTTAGATTGCACTAATAGTTTTATCGAAATGTTTAAGCGGCAAAAGCATTCAATACAGAAACAAGACGCAAGAATACGACACGTACAAATACCAAAAGAAGACATAAGATCTAGAATAGGCTCTAAGGTAATTGATTCACGTTGTAAATCTTTGTTTTCAGTTACCTAGCTTAAACTATGGCTCACTTTGATTAAGACTTTGACAAAAACAATATGAAAAATGTCTTTAAGTCAAAAAAACTACTTTTAAGCATAAAAACGGGATTTTGGGACAACCCAGTCAACTAGATCTCTAAACTACTCGACTGATAAAAGGGACAATAAGTTCCCAATCGACTACTAACAGGACCTAGTCTACTGGTCCTATGACCCAATTGATTGGTACTTGTCTTAAACCTAAAATTGATTTTTTTTTCACTTAACCCAGTCAACTAGTAAAATCCAATCGATTGGTAAATAAAAAAAATATGACCGTTTGAGACACGAGACTTGAACATTTAATGGTACAAACCTACCAAATTAGTGTCTAACGGCCATATAAGACCAAGGCTATAGAAACACCCATTAATGAGCATTTAAACAACAAGAAAGAACACTCAATTTGATTTATAGCTCATTAATACTCTCAAAAGCCTTGAAAAATTTATTGTGAGCCATTCTTTAAGCTTGTTCTTGAAAGAGAAATAACCTTCATCTTGTAAAGCATTCAGTGCTATCTCTCTCCCTTCCATTTACATTTAATATCATTTATTGTAAAGAGAAAGAGTTGGTGTAACTCTTAGAGTGTTTGGGGATTAAACACTTCCTTGTAAATTCCTTGTGGAAGAGAGTGCTTGTAAGGTTTGTGCAACACTCATGAAGTTGCTTGACTATAATTATTGGATTACTTCAAGGAAGTTCCTTGAAGAGAGTGGACGTAGGGTTGAAAAGATTTCGATATTGTCGAATCACTATAAATAGAGTTTGCATATTCTCTTTATTTACTCCTTTAATTTCAAGCATCTTATTTATTGTGTGCCTTGCTAGATTAAATTGCTAAAACTTGTGTGCTAATTGGCAAAAAGTTTTTAAAACCCAATTCACCCTTTTGGGTTTGTACCTCGGTTTACATCTTCTATAAGTATTTATTAATGGAGTATTGTATTGTTGCCTTGGATAATGAAATAAAGACGCATTCCCTTGATTATGTGAAACATTTTAAAATTTTACAACTAAAGATGAGTTAATTTCCTTTGTAGGTCACGTCTGGATTCCTATAAAGGGTGAGAGCTTTATCTCATTTCTTCACTATACTCATTTTTACTCAGGAGAGAAATTTTGAGAGCACTCAGAGTTCTTAGCGATGAAGGAGAGGTCAGTTTCCTGTAAAGAGTTCAGAGTTTTTGGAGTTTGTTCGAATTCAGAGTCAGTAGAACACCCGGAGTCTTCGTTTTCACGATCTGTCCAATTGGTGAGTTCTTCCATTCTTACAATGTCTTCTGCTAGTAGTTATCGTGATAGGCCTAGTGATAGTGCTAGTGATAATGGTAGTGAAAGTAGGAGTTGCTATGAGAGTAGGACTAGCGAGGAGTTGTCTGAAGAGCTAAACAAGGCTATGGATCTGGACTGTGCCTCAAGTGAAAGTGAGATCTTAGGAGATGGTGATGCTCGGGAGGGGCCATTGGCAATGGTTCTCTATGGAGGAAGGGAAGAGGATTCTTCTTCTGAAGTCGATAATGTTCTCACGAAACTTAGAGGAGATATGAGAATGGAGAAGCAAATACAATGGTCATACGGCGAAAATTTTGTGCCGAAAAAATTGAAGGAAGAAGCTCTCCAGGCTCTTAGACTTGAATATAGGATTCTTGAGGAGTTCGTACTAAGGAATGCTAGGGTAGCGGAGAGAGTATTTTATTACCTTTCGAATGAAAAGCCTTTTGAAATTTGTTTTTATACTCAGCATTTGAAGGTTGAACTTAGATTTCCTCTTCATCATTTCTTTTGTCTTGTTTTGAAGTACTTTGATATAGCTTTATACCAATTAGTGCCCAACTTTATGCGTTTGATTACGATGTTTATATATGTTTGGACAGATGTGAAGGGATTAATGAACATTAAAGCCTTCAAGGCCCATTTTCAGATCAGTAAGCATGGCCAATATGGTTGGGTAGTGATTAGCTCTAGGGCTAAGAAAGGGTAGTTGAAGAAGAAACTCTCCTCTATCAAACAGTGGAAAAAAAACTTTCTCTTATGTTCAAAGTGATAAGAGTTTTGGGGTTCCGTTGACGTGGAGTATGGATCGCGTGGGGAAGTGCAGAAAATCACATATCTTGAACCGTGAACAGGAGACTGTGAATGCCATGAAAGTTGTACTTATAGATGTTGATGTTTAATATAATAACGTTGAGTTGGTGAAGCACAACCTCTACTCTTGTGGCCTAAAGGGGACTTTTGAGAGTGGTATATCCTTAAATGCACTTTTCATTATTGTATTCCTCCCATTTCATTCATACCTGTATTTTTTCATGAATAGAGATGGATGTTACAACAAAGGCCAAGGAACGGGTGAAGAAAATGGCCTTGGAGAGGAAAAAAGTTGTTGAAGGAAATGCGGGAAAATTACCTTTGCAAAAGAAGGGTGTGTCTAAGAAACGGCCTTAAAATCTTTCTCTTGTTTCGATTGATGTGGATGGTCTAAGCCCTCCAGTGGCATCGAAAACCTCTTCCCCTATGCCTCCTGCAGACCCTTCTCATCCTGTTTCTTCATCTTAGGGGACTTTATCTGCTGTTGGAGTTCATAGGCCAAACTGGGACATAAAGATAGATGACTCTGTTTTCTCTCATGCTTGGGTGGTGATGAAGCATCTTATCCTCGGTATACCTCTACGGGACGTAATCAAACTCGGGGGAAAGCCCATCAACAGTTTATGCTTCGTGGTTGAGGTCTTAGCTTCTCAAGTAAATTTTTATCTTCTTTTGCTTTTAACATTTTCTGCTTCCGATAAGCTTAAACTTGAACATTTTTCTTACTTTTATTTCAGTCGGGCATTGTTAACAGGATGTTTTCCCATCGCTGCATAGATATTAATGACCAGTTGACCAAGTATCAATAGAAGCTTGATGACAGCTGTGGACACATCTAGCAACTGTAGGCTACGCTTGACATAGGTTTTTATGGTAAGGAGAGTGCGGAGAGGGCCAAGGCTGAGGCCGTGAAGAAGATGGAGAGAATGAGGCAAGAGAAGGAAACTGCAAGGGTAGCTGAGAAACATTTAAGGGAGAAGATGGACATTGCTGTGAGGAAGGTCATGGAAGAGGCTGAAGCTAATTTCAAGGGATCTATGGCTTTCAAAGAAGCTGTGGAGGAGGAAGGAGGTCTTTAGTACCTCGAGGGGTTCATGAAAGCCAAAAGAAAGGCTAACTACTCTTCCTTTCGACTGACTACTTTGCCCTCGAGCTCTCATTTTATGGAGAGAAAGGTACTGGCGCATAGGGAACCTAGGTAGGAGAGGATGAAGAGGTATGGACTCAGTTGATTGATGCTGCTGAGGTCGTTGTGGCTGATGGTGAGGCCAAAATTTGAGTACTTTTGCTTTTGTTTTTGTATTTTGAGGCTGATAGCACCTCTTTTTTACTTGTACAAATATTTTTGATTTATGAAAAACTACCGTCTTCCTTGTTTGTTTCCATTTGTAATTTTAATTTACTGATAAGGGAGACCGAGGGGTAGAGGTATTGGACCTAATCTTTGTGTAGGGGGGCCTGTATAATTTGAGAATTATGTGGCGAAAACAAAATGTTCTTTTATTGATAACTTGGAGATTGCATAAGTAGTATTGGTGAAACAAGTAAAGGTTTGGCAAAAACTCAAAAAATAACTTCAGAGATACACTACTGATAGAACTTGCGGAGATTCTCTGTGTTCCAAGTTTAAGGTTTAGGCTTGTCATTCAAATCTTGAAGCTCAAACATGCCGGCTTGGTGAACTTTACAGATGTGGTATGGACCTTTCTAGTTAGGGAGGAGTTTTTCCATTTCCCGAGGATGGGACACTTTATTTTTTCGCAGCACCAGATCATGCAACCTGAAAATCCTCTATCGCAATCGAGAGTTGTAGTATTTAGCAACTCTTTACTGATAAGTGGTGAGCTTGTTCTGGGCTTTGTCTCGAGCTTCGTTAATAAGATCAGCATTCATTCGCAAGGCTTCTTCATTACTGGCTTCATTGAAGTTCTGTACTCGTAATGAGGGCACTCCAATTTCCAGAGGGATGACCATTTTAGAACCTACACCATAAAGAGTTTCTCCAGTAGGAATCCAAGCTGTGGTTTGATAAGCCCAAAGCATATTTGGAAAGTGGTTGATCCATTGTTTGTCGGCTTCGTCTAACCTTTTCTTGATGCCCTTCAAAAACGTTTTGTTAGTTCCCTCACCCTGTCCATTAGCTTAAGGATATCCCATCAAAGAGAAACGATGTTCGATATGAAGTTCTTCACAGAAAGCTTTGAATTGAGCACTATAAAACTGTTTTCCATTGTCGGTGATCAATACCCAAGGTATGCCCAATCAGTATACTATCAATTTCCAAACAAAGTTTCAGGCCTAGTGATCGGTTATGTTGGCGAGTGATTCAGCTTCTGCCCATTTAGTGAAATAGTCAATTACTACAATAAGGTGCTTTATTTGGCCCGAAGCTCCGGTGAAAGGGCCGAGGATGTGCATTCTCCACATGGTGAAGATAAGTGGACTAATGATTGAAGTCAGGGGGTTAGCTGGTTTTTTAGGTACAAAGGCGTAATGTTGACAATTTTTTCACTTCTTGACCAACTCCATGGCGTCTCTCTGCATCTTCGGCCAATAGTATCCATGGCGAAGTATTTTAAAGGTCAAATCTCGGCTTCCAAGATGGTAGCCACATATACTTTGTGAACTTCTTGAAAAGCATGTTTAACTTTGGTAGGTCCAAGGTATTTCAAATACGACGTGGTAAGACCCTTCTTATATAGTTTCCCATCAACAATGGCATATTGTAAGGCACGGGAGATAAGCTTTTTAGCTTCATTCCTCTACTCTGGCAGTTGACCATCTTGTAAATACCGGAGGATTGGATCTACCTATGTTTCTCCCTCGATTACCTAGAGGATATGTACTTCATCGATGCTTGGGCTAGAAAGAGTCTCAAAGTAAATAGCTTGAGTAAGGTCGATGCGTCCGGAGGAGGCAAGTCAAGCCAAAGCATTAACTTTTCAATTTTCTATCCGAAGAACTTGTGTTATTCAGAATTGATACGAACCTCAACCGACATGCTTTGAGACCCAACAAAAAATATTGGAATATTTGCCCAGGAAAACCAAAATTCAGAGTTTTGATAGAAAACCCCGACCCAATGTTTATAATGAAACGCGAACCGAAGGTATAAAGTAACAAACCTTGACCCAATGATTATAACTGAATCATCAATCGAAGGTTTAAAGTAACAAATCTTGACCCAATGATTATAATTATATCACAAACTGAAGGTATAAAATTTGAATGCCACAAGGAAGAATCCTCGATAAGTTCATAAGTTCTCTGAAGAACCAATAGAGGAAGCAAATCTCACGTTTTTTCTGATTTCTATTCTAATCTCTTCATTACAATGAGTGCATGCTATTTATAACCCTTTCAGCCCTACACCCCACTAAAAAGGAAACTAACTTGGTTACAAAATAAGAAAGTAGATAAAGAAAAGAACTAGAAAAAATACACTTTAGGAAAGTCTGAGATAGGCAAGTCAATCAGCCAATTAATTGGTATGGAACTGAAAAGTCAATTAGCCAATTAATTAGTCTGAAATTTGAAAGTAATCAGACACTTTCTCCTTCTAATTCCATGCACCTGAAGCCATAATCAGCCATTAATCCACGCCATTGCTAAAGAAATTATGCCCAATTAAGCAAGATCAGCCCCATCAATAGCTTGGATTAAATTTATTATGCCTTCATCTCCCTTTGGGCCAAGCTTCGAATGCCTCATTTTAGAATCAGCCCAAATCTCTTGAATTAGCCCATTAAGTGCTTTTTTGATCTTCTTGGATCTTGCTCTAGTAATAGGCCCAACTGGAACATGTAATTGATCCTTTAATGGTGCTTGTTGATTCTCATCATTCCCTCTCTCTTCAAAAGGATTTGACCTTGAATCTCATTGAACACCAAGTTCATGCATTCAAATTGTTGTTGCATAGCCTATAATACAAAGGACGACTCCTCCCTTCCTTCTTTGCTTGATGTGTCACCCCTGGAAGACTTTTTGTTTTTGAAACTATAGAGAAATGTTAGAAATAATTCCTCACCACACTACCTCACGTCTTTGCACTCAAATTATGTCCACTCACACTCATGTTTCACTCTTAAATTGGCTTCTTTTTTTTTTCAATACTATTCTCACACTCTCTTGCCTTTTTCCACTCGTAGCTTCCCCTTTTCAGTTCTTTATTAAACTAATAAACTGGATCAAGAAATTCAACTTGTAGTATTTAAACCAATACCGATGGCAAGAAAATATTATAGAAACAACAAATCAAAGGAAAATGATAAGAATCAGATTCTTTTTTTGAGAGAGAGAATTAAAACTAAAAAAGTCGCGATTCAAGAAAAAATTAACTTTGATAAGTACAGTGAATGATAATATCTGTTGCTTCAGTATTACCTTTTTTTTTTGTCTTTTTGTCTTTCTTTCATATTTTTTTTCCTTTTTACTGTGTGCACAACATAAAAACAAGAACAAGAAAAAACAAACAGAACAAGATAGGATGATAACAAGAAACGAAAGATAAAATGATAGTAAACCTGATTTTTAGAAGCTGGCTCTGATACCAAATGATGCAACCGACACGCTTTGAGACCCAACAAACAATATTGGAATACTTGCCTAAGAAAGCTAAAATCAGATTTTTGATAGAAAACCCCGACACAATGATTATAACTGAATCACGACCTGAAGGTATAAAGTAACAAACCTCGACCCAATGATTATAATTGAATCACGAACCGAAGGTATAAAATTTGAACGCCACAAGGAAGAATCCTTGATAAGTTCATAAGTTCTCTGAAGAACCAATAGAGGAAGCAAACCTCATTTTTTTTTTATTTCTATTCTATATTCTTCATTATAATGAGTGCATGCTATTTATAACCCTTTTAGCCCTACACCCCACTAAAAAGGAAACTAACTTGGTTACAAAATAAGAAAGTAAGTAAAGAAAGAACTAAAAAATTACGCTTTAGGAAAGTATGAGATAGGCAAGTTAATCAGCCGATTAATTAGTATGGAACTAGAAAGTCAATTAGCCAATTAATTGGTCTGAAATTAGAAAGTAATCAACCACTTTCTCCTTCTAATTTCGTGCCTCTCAAGCCATAATCAGCCATTAATCCATGCCATTTGCTAAGGAAATTATGCCAAATTAAGCAAAATCAGCGCCACCAATAGTTTGGATTAAATTTAGCCTTCATCTCCCTTTGGGCTAAGCTTCGAAATCCTCAATTTAGAATTTGCCCAAATCTCTTGAATCAGCTCATTAGGTGCTTCTTTGATCTTCATGGATCTTGCTCTAGTAATAAGCTCAACTGGAACATGCAATTGATCCTTTAATGGTGCTTGTTGATTTTCATCAGGAATATTCGGAATGCTACAACAAGATCTCTGGCTTTCTAGAGATACCGAATGATCCTCTCGCTTCTAGCTTCATATTCATCGTTTATTTCATTTACCACTAACTATAAGTCATTGTAGGTGTCTAAGACTTTAACGGCCAATGCTTTCGTAAGTTTCATCCTGACAAGTAGTGCCTCATATTCGGCCTCATTATTAAAGGCTTTAAAATTGAACCTTAAGGCCTATTCAATGGTGAACCTATAAGGACTACTAAGGATGAGTCCAGTCCCACTTCCAGCACTGTTGGAGGAGCCATCTACGTTGATAGTCCATTTTGGAGTTTGGTCGGCCATCTCCGGTTCTTGTACTTCGGTTGGAATCTTGAGGAGTGTTCTCTCCATGATAAAATCTGTGAGGACTTGAGCCTTGATAGCCTTTCGAGGGCTATACCGAATGTCAAATTCTCTGAGCTTAATAGATCATTTGACCATTCTTCTTAAAATATCTGGTTTGTAGAGTACATATCTCAAAGGTTGATCTATCAGACGACAATGATGTGTGCTTGGAAATATGACCAACGTTTTCGAGCCGAAATTAAGAGAGCATATGCTGTCTTCTCAATGGGGAGGTATCACACTTCGGCGTCATGGAGAATCCTGCTAACATAATATAAGAGTTTCTGAATACCCATATCCTCTCTGATTAAGATAGAGGTTACTATATCCCGCCTCGCTGATAGATAAAGGAAAAATTATTTTCGCATGATCACCTTGGTCAGAAAGGTTAGAGAGCTCACATATTCCTTTAATTCCTTAAAAATTTTCTAACAGTCCTCGGTCCAAGTGCAACTTTTGGCCTTTCTGATGGCTTTGAAGAAAGGGGTGATCTTTCTACAGACTTTAGCATAAAACAGCTGAATACTGCTATTCGTCTAGTTAACCTCTGTACTTATTTTACCATCTGGGAAGGAGTCATGTTTAAGATGGCCTCGATCTTCTTGGCATAGCTTCTATTCCTCGTTGCGTGACCATAAAATCGAGGAATTTTCCTCCGATAACTTTGAAAGTGTTTTTCATAGGCTTCAGTTTCATCTGGTGGTGTCAGAGTATTCCAAAAGCTTTTTCCAGATTGGATTTATGGTCTCTGACCTTGATGCGTTTTACCAACATATCATCTACATAAACTTCAATATTTTTTCTGATTTGCTCATAGAAGATCTTGTTCACAATCTTTGATAGGTGGCTTTGGCATTCTTGAGCCTGAAAAGCATAACCTTACAGTAGGATAGCCCTAGATCAATAATGAAAGTGGTTTTATCTTGGTCAAACTCATGCATAAGGATCTGATTATAACCAGAGTAGGTGTCCAAAAAACTAAGCAATTTGTGCCTTGAGGTGGCGTCGACAAGCTGATCTATCCATAGTAGAGAAAAACTATCTTTCGGGCAGAGTTTGTTCAGGTTCGTAAAATCAATGTAGATCCATCACTTTCCATTGGTTTTTTAACCATTACCACATTAGAGACTCGGTCAAGGTAGTTTGCTTCCCGAAAAAAATTGGCTAGGAGGAGTTTGTCTGCTTTGGCCTTGATGGCGATTTGTCGTTCAGTGGCGAATGATCTCTTCTTCTGAATAACCGGTTTATGGTTGAGATCCACGTTTAACTAGTGCATAATGAATTCAAGACCGATCCCTAGCATATCAGAGCCTGACCATGCAACAAATCTTGCTTTCTCTAAAGGAGGGAGATAAGTGATTCATTGAGATCTTTGGGGAGACTGGAGCCGATCTGGATAATTTTGGAATTTTCTCTGTTGAACAAAATGGTGATTAATTGTTCCATGGGCTGACCTCACGGGGTCCTGATCTCATCCTTGAAGTCTTCTATTTTCAGGATCAGAGTTTCGATCTTCTTTTCTCCCTTTACAGAGTTTATGTAGTAAGACTTGAAGACCTACTGGCTCCCTTTGACTTCACCTACTCTATTTTTCGTAGAGAACTTCATCTTTAGATGATAGGTGGATATAATCATTTTCAGTTCATTGAGTGTTGGTATGTCAAGGATCCTATTATACGACGATGGTCATTTGACTACCAAGAAAGTGGTATACGCAGTGATGCTTCTAAAAATCCATATAGAGGAGAGGAGATCGATTTCAACTGACTATATTTCAATTGAATCTTGCATCTTCTAGAAGGTGTCGTAAAATCAAAAGTCTATTGAGCTTTCATTGTCCACTAGGATGCGTTTGACATCGTAGTTGGTAATGAGAAGAGAGATCACCACGACATCATCATATGGGACCTACATTCATTCCAAGTCCTCATCGGTAAAGGAGATCATCTGATTTGTCTTGACTCGCTTATGAGGTCCACACAGGGGGGCCATAGATTTGGTGTATGCCTTCCTAATATGTCTAGAGTTTCCTCTAGCAACCGACCCACCAGAGATTGTTTTGATAGTTCTGGTGATTGTGAGATCTTGGTTATCTTGATCATGTTCTCATCGGCCCGACTTTGGACTCTTTTTATGGGCTAGACACTCATGATGGTTTTGACCGGAGACATGTCTGAGGCTTCACTTGGGTTGGTCTTTAGACTTTTCCCTTTGTCGTGGTTCAGTAAACTCTTTTATGTACCCTCTGTTGATAAGGGATTCAATTTGCTGCATAATGGTATGACATTCCTCGGTGTCATGCTCGTGATCTCTGTAGAATTAGTACCATTTGTTTTGGTTTCCTTTGGGATGGAGTGGCTTTGGGGGCCATTGAAGGATTTCTTTATCCTGGATCTGCATCAGGATATTAGTCCTGGAGGTGTTCAGTGGAGTAAAGCTCTCAAAACTAGTGGCAGTCTTCGATCTACCTTCGTGATGAGGTTTTTCGATCGAAACACCTCAAACATCATTAGTATCCTTTCTCTTTTTCTCTGTTCCACCTTCTATTTCCCTTTAGAAGGCTTAGTCATCCTCAAAGAGCATGTATTTCTCAGCTCGGGCCAAGATCTCATTCATATCCTTGGGCTATCGTCTGATGAGTTTGGAGCTGAAATCCTAGACCTTAGCCCATTCTTGAATGCCAATATCTGTACGTTGGGGTCGAGGTCTGGAATATCCCAGGTAACAACATTAAACCTTGAGATGTATGTTCAGAGTTTCTCCTCTCACTGCTGAATGATATTAAAAAGACTCTCTGAGTTCTTTCTTGGTCCTTTGCTACTGAAGAAATGTGAGGCGAAGGCGTAGCTAAGCTTCTTGAAAGAACCGATGCTCCTTGACTTTAATCGGGAATACCAGGTACTAGCGGCTTTTTCAAGCGTCAGAGGGAAGGCTCCACACATAACAGGATCAGAGTGTTGATGTAACATCATGGTGGTCTTGTAGATTTGTAGGTGATCCAAGGGGTCTGTTGAGCCGTCATAGGGCTTAATAAGTGGCATCTTGAAATTTAGTGGGAGTGGAGCTTCAAGAAGTTCTTTACTGAATGGGAGATCCTAGATGTTGAACTCATCCAGAACGTTGTTGCTCTAACCTTTAAAAGCCTCATTGATCCTCTATTTCATTTCCTCGATTCACTTATCTAGGTAAAAATTGCTTTTGGAAGAAGAGTCTCCCCTAGATCTGTTAGGGTGAGGTGGTGAGGATTCCGCGGTGAAGCTATTGTCAACAGAGTGACTATGACTAGGATGATTTGTTTGCTTGGAAATGTGGTGAGAGGATGGAGGTGTAGGCTATCTACCTCTCCCTTGAACTTCTATAGCGATTTCTGTCACTAGGTGAGAGAGTTCTAAAAACTGCACCTGGATCACGAAATGGTGAGATGTACTGAGGGAGGTTCCCTATGATTTTCTAGAGGGTCTATCTCTGCCAACCTTTGATGAGGGTGTTACACTCCAGGAGAAGCAAGTGGGTCGTGGTTAGGGGCGATGTGCTCAGATACTATGGGGAATCACATGGATGCCGTACTTATTCTGACGATACACTTGTTGGTGTTTTTAGGTAGATAGCAACAGATGAGTTCTTTGAGGATTTCTTCGCTTCGACTAGACAGCGAGAGATTGTGGTTTCCCACGAACGACACCAATCAGTTGATGCCAAAAAACTAACTCTTTGGGTGGGGAGCCTTGGAAATCGAACCTGCATGCAATGAATAGAAAATGGTGATCTAAAAGGTCACCAGAGGGAGAGGGGTGGTGTTTCCGATGACTCTTCGATGCATGAGTCAGTATTTGGGTCTTTGGGAAGAGAAAAAATATAAAGCTAATGTGTGGAGAATGGGAAGCGTTAAAGTTCGTTTTTGTGCGTACCTTGAGGATCTTATTTATAGTTTTGTGAGGGAATCCAATCAGTTAATTTTCCAATCATTTTCCTTGTAGGAGAAGATGACATATTGCGAGAATATCGGATATAGAGTGTGGCGCTGGCGCGTAGAGTGACAGCTGGTTGTAACAGCTTTGGTAATGACTGTGCTACTCTTTGGCTAGGTGTCTCTATTTGGTTGCTTGATTTTGGAGATCCTCTCCGTCAATGTGTCCAGATATTATAGGAGGATAAATTCTCCCTATATTAGTATTATAGAGAATAAATGAGAAGAAAAGGAATAAAACTTGATCTATGTGATGTTCAGGGAGTTTTATATGGTTAACAATATTAGTAGTTGAGCATGATTAAGAGTTGTATCAACTTGTCTTAGGTTGAGCACTGATACTTGATTTGAACAAGTAATAATGATTATATGTGGAATTGAATAATGTCATATTATCAGAGTAAAAAAAATGTTAGTTAGAAATGATGATATATATAGACACGGCTGGAGTGGTTGTTAAAGATAAGTCTTTCTATAATAATGGCTATATAAAAGAAAAAGAAAAGAAATTCAAATGTGTTATACTAGATAAAAGGATATCATGGATAAAGTTATTTGTACGAAACTTCAATCAGTTTTGGGAACTACACTCAACACACTACAAGAAAAAAGGTTTTTTTGTGTCGAGATATCCTGTCATTGATAACCCGCTTCCCGTCACAAATATTCATTAGTGATGGGATCCCATCGTAATTTTACACGTCGGGATCCCGTCATAATTTTACACATTGCAGATGAGAAAAACATCAACGACGGGTAAAACTCGTTGCAGATAATATTATCTAAGATGGAATATAGTTTAACGTTCTTCGCTGATGGCTTTATAATAAATTACGTGACCAAGAAAAAAATAATATTATATTCATATCTACAATGGTTTCAGCGACGAGAGTTCCATCACAGATAAATGATGACTCATCATTCATGGGTTTCTCCTCTCTAATGTCATTGCTGATATGTCAAAATCTTTCATTATCAATGACGAAATTAACGAGGGCAAATCCATCGCTAATAAGCAGAGATGTATCTGTGACAGGCTTCTCGTTGTAAATACCATCACAAAAAAAAAAATGTTTTCTAAAAATATTTCAAAATAATGAAAACAACAATAATTACTTGTTGAAAATGTGTTAAACTTACATTCAAAATTCGATCAAATTTACATCAATACCAAGAAATGCTCAAATTCTAATTATATTAGAAAAAATAATAGTAAAATGCGATATATCATATCCAAATAACTATGTAATAATAAACGAACAAAATTTGATAACATTGTAAAAAATTTCATAAATCCAATCTAAAAAAAAGTTCCTAAAGGTCCTGGAGATCGTCGGTGTGAATGGCTTACTCTGTGTCCTTATCGTCTTCCCCATCGTCCTCATCGCCGTGATCTCCAACATCATAATAGATTGTATTTAGAGACTGCTGAAACAAACAAAAAACTATTATTGAAAGAAAAAGCTAAATAAGTTAAAACACTAAGTTATGAACTTTTGTAGCCAAACACGCACTGGTTTAGTAACAGGTGATCCAAAATGAATTTTATTTATTCTCACTAGTCATATTCTACCAAGACGTGACGATAACCACTTGTTTATTAGACAAGTATTTTACTGTTTCACCTTTAAAACCGTTATCTACTTTTATTACTGTAAACCCTCACGATTTTCAACCTGTGATCCAAAATAGATTTCGTTTATTCCCACTAGTCGCATTCTACCAAATGAACGTGACGGTAACCCTACCTCCTCTATTAGACAAATATTTTACTTTTTTACTCTTAAAACCATTAAGTTATCTACGTTTTTATACTGAAAAACCACATGATTTTTAACCAATAATCCAAAATGGATTTCGTTAGTTCCTTCTAGTCACATTCTACCAAACAGACATGATGGTAACCCTGCCTCGTTCATTAAACAAGTATTTTATTCTTTTGACCTTAAAACCATTAAATTATCTAAATTTTACCTGAAAACCAACATAGTTTTTAACTGGTGATCCAAAATATATTTCGTTTGTTCGCACTAAATGGGCGTGATAGTAAACACGTCTCATCCATTAGACAAATATTTTACTATTTTCCCTTAAAACCGCTAAGTTATCTACAATTTTTTACCGAACCGCATGGTTTTTAACCAGTGATCCAAAATGAATTTAGTTTGTTCCTACTAGTCATATTCTACCAAATGGACGTGACAGTATCCCAAAACCAATCCCATATTTTATGAAAGCATATAAAAAAAATTTCTCCACATTCATTGCTCAATCAAGGCATAACAAGTAAATATCAAAATTTCATCGCAGTGTAACAAATCATTTTGTTAAATTATTCATACTCAACATATGCATATACGTAATATATGTTAAAACCTCAAAACATATAAGATGGATAGTAATTGTAAGATATGTGTAGAAAACCACTCCCTTTGACAACACTGAAAAATCTAGACTTAGCAAGCTGGGGTGCTAGTCCCCTCGTCGGCCCACGACCTTTACACAAGAATAATTCTAAATTAAGATTCACACCTACATCTCACTAATGCTATGATGAATGTATACGTGAATATAAATGCTATAGTCCCAAACACATCAACACACTAAATCACTAGTAGGTGGATTGTACAGTTATACTTGACAATATGATAGACCAATTAATTTGGCCACCAACAAACCCTGCAGAAGATTATAGTAAAGTGATTAGTAGGGTATCGTTATTGGCCAGGGATTGCGAGTACTCCTATACTAAAGAGTCACAAAAAAAATGAATATGATGGTTGGTTTAATTAGTAGTTTATAAACAAATATAAATTTATATCTATTAACATATTACACAAAATTAGGGGGGATTCATGATCTAATTTTTTTTACGAATTTTATTAAGGAAATTTAAGAATAATTAGTTACAATTGATCATTTTCTCTCACAATTCAGAAAATCAAATTTATTAAATGACTAATCAAATTGGTTCAATGTAGACAATGAATTCATGCCTCAATCACGTATCAGAATTGAATCAAACTGCAAGCCTAAAAAGATCATGCATTTTATTAATTCCTTCTTAGATAATCCCTAAACTTAGGAAAAGTCCATCAGCTAGTTATTTTGTTTAAGCAATCAAGTCAATACTCAGTGCATCCTTACAATTACTTAAACAAATCATTAAGATCAAAAGGAATTATGACTCAATAACTTGTTCCTTATTCCTATGAAAAAGTCCATGGATAAAGAACATGCAATTCCTAGAACATTGGCTATAATTCATAGCTTTTACCACTTTAAATGGTACTCCGGATCAATTAGGTGATCAAAAGTGCGATTATGACTTCAATGATTTGCAAAATCAAAGTTATAGCTTTTTCCACTTTAAATTGTACTCCAGATCAATTAGGTGATCGAAAGTGCGATTATGGATAAAGAACTGAAAATTCAACATGGATAAAGAACATGCAATTTCCAGAACATTGGCTATTATTCATATCTTTTGCCACTTTAAATCGTACTTCGGATCAATTAGTTGATCGAAAGTTCGATTATTGGCTTCAATAATTTGCAATATCAAAGTTTTCAATATAACAGAACTGAAAATTCAACATATGTAATAGAGATCATGAATTCATATAACTACATATCATGAACAATTCGAAATCATAAAACAATAAATTTGAAAATTAACCAACTCATTGAATTAACAATAAACTTTAACATAAGAATCAAACTCAATATTCTTTAATCTAATAACAACCAAGTCTGAAACAATTAAAAAGAATAACCGTAAGGGTTACACTTCTTTAACACATTCAAGGAAGCTTGAGATGTTAATGGTGATGATCCTCACGGCTATAGCTGATCGATAAAGGAGAATACAATCTGGAGAAGTCCTTATGTGCTCACAATTGGAGATGGAAAGGTGGAGTGTTTCAGCCTCTTACTTCTTGAGTTGGAGTAGAGAGCTCTCTGAAAAGATGATGAGAAAAGATCCCCTCAAAAGGGTTTTCGGCTTTGTGTATATAGAATAGAAACTAGGGTTACGGCTGTGCACATGTGGAAGGATAATTCAGGTTGATGGCTAGGCTTTTTTTAGAATGTAAATTAGGGTTGCGGCTGGGCTTAATTTGGAGAGAATTTTGGGTGGCTGGCTAGGCTTTAATTAGAAGGAAAATAATAGGTGGCCAGCTTATGCAAAATTATGAGAGAAATTAGGGTTTTGGTTGGGCTTATTTAGAAGGTAAATTAATGACATGGGTATATCCAACCTAACATGGGCCTGCCCAACAAAAATCACATAATACTTTTGTCAACTAAGCAAGGTGCAAGGTCCAAGCCCGAAGTGGACGAAAATTCGGATGCAACAGCCTACTAGTTTTAGGCCTATCATAACAGGCTCAAACGATATCCTTTTTTAGAGTTTCTTAGGTCTAAATTGAAGTTCAAGACGTCATCTTTCCAACCCAATAAGTTTCAGCCATTTGGAGATGCGTGCAAGAAGATATGACCATTTTAAGTCTGGTTGTTGGGTCCTCCCGAAATTCCAAGGTGAAAATTCCCTACAAAGAAATCAGAAAATAATAAATAAGGAAAGTTTCCATAATTAGAAAAGGAAAGATATTAAAAAGCAAGTTTCCAAATTAGGAAAGTTTCTTAGAATGATAAGACTATTTTCTTGATCCACTTAGATTTTCTAAAGTAACTAGGAAAACTCATCTTTTGCACATTCTTTTGCCATTCCCACATTCACAAGCTCCCTAAACACTAAGAATAGAAACTAAGCTCAAAATAACAAAATTAAGAGAATTACAAAGCCAAATAGGGTAGGAAAGGAATTAAAAACATCACACAAAGTGTTCCTATCAAATTCCCCTACACTTAGCTTTTGCTAGTCCCTTAGCAAAATAAAACAGTATGTAACCTAGTAGAATCTCAAGGGAACGGCCGAAACTAACTAAATGACACCAAAATGACATAACACAAATTAAATGACTCTAATCCTTTCAACTTACATCTCAGAGATCCTTTAGGCAATATAGCATAATAAAGTAAGGAGAGAACACATTTACCTCAAAAACAAGCCACAAAGTTATTAAGATTATATAGCATTCATACTTTGAGTGTGTGTGAATAATCAGCCAAGTATAAGTGTAATATGCCACCCTCGAGTTAATGCTCAAATAGTATCAAATTTTACTTCTCACAATGCATCACTCTGGTTTTCACTCATTTAAATGTGGTGCTAGCTATACTAATCACTCAATCACCTGTGAAAATAGTTTAAACCATAGGCTTGCTTGTGCACCCACTCTCCATATCAAAAACTGAATGTCAAAGGATCAGTAGGTCTTTGAAAAGGTTGTAATGGGGCTAAGGGGTCAAGGTTTCATAAGAAAGAAAAGTAAGGATATCACAAAATTTCCTCAGAACTAGAAAGCATTCAAAAACATCATAAATAGATCATCATTATTAAGTACCACATTTCCATCACTCTAGGGCAGATTTCATCACTTTTGCTTTCAACTTACTTTAAAGACTCATAATGCTCCCAATTCTTCAGAACTTGTATTCTTTGAATCACAACACTTCTTTTCATGTCCCTACTACTCCTTTTATCTCATTTTCTTTTTTTCTTTTTCTTTTTTTTTAATTCTCAACCACCTTAGAACCATATGAAATTCCCCCACACTTATGCTTTTCAACGATCTCCACATTACAAATCAACATAAACAAGATCCAAGCTCACTAGTTCTAAGGAAAAAAGGGTAGGTAAAGTGTTTAAGTTCATAAGAGTAAGTGAATGTAGGTTAATGAAGAAAATATGCTAATTCAGGCTCAAAAGGCTATCTAGGGGTCTAATAACGATCAGGACAAAGGCCATTTAGTCATGGTGGTAAAATCCTAATTTGCCTCCGTCTTCTCCAAATCTGAACATGTACAATCGTCTCAAGGAGTTTAAAAGCAAGTTCTAGAAAACATTATATTCACAAGATGCACTCGGAAGAGAATTTGAATTGATATGCATAATGAATCAATTACAAGGCTCGAAAAACTCACAAATATTGCGAGATTATGCAAGTATCCTTCAATATGTCTCCATACTTCACTTTAAGACAACAGATTACTCAAATCAAGGCTAATGTGCATCAAAATTTCCAAGTATGACTACAATATAAGCAAATTAACTCCATTTCTTGTTTTATCCTTAAAAGTATGCTCAAACTCTTTTAAAAACCATCTATCTTAAGAATTAGTTTCATCATTGAGTTGGAACAGGTCCTAAAAAAAACCCGATATGACTCAAAAAGATGTAAATCCCTCCCCCACACTTGAATCCTACATTGTCCTCAATGTATATCAAAATAAGCATATAATATAGAATATAAACATGGGCAAGGTATTTACGAAAATCACACAAAACAAATAACATATAAAGATAAACCAAAGTAAATAGAAGAGAGAAAGAGAATGCAAATCTGTGTTGATGGCTCCTTCACAGCTTTGGTTGAATTGGGTTGCCTCCCAAGCAGTGCCTTAATGTTTACAATCTTTCAGCCTAGACTTTGTACCTTGTTTTTAGTCCTTTGTGAGTGACGCCTTTAAGAGGGGTGATAGGAACACTTTGTGTGATGTTTTTAATACCTTTTCTACTCTATTTGGCTGTGTAATTCTCTTAATTTTATTATTTTGAGCGTAGTTTCTATTCTTTGTGTTTAGAGAGCTTGTGAACGTGGGAATGGCAAAAGAATGTGCAAAAATGATTTTTCCTAGTTACTTTAGGAAACCTAAGTGGATCAAGAAAATAGTTTCATCATTCTAAGAAACTTTCCTAATTTTTAAACTTGCTTTTTTGATATCTTTCTGTTGTGAGTTTTAAATTACTCGCAAGTGCACAAGTCGTTTGCAATATAGTGTTGTGCAAGTGCGAGGTCGAATCCACAGGGAATTGCGTTGTGAAAATATAATTTTATCTAAACTAACCCTATTTTAACCTAGTTCCGAATTTTGTATTATTGTGCAAAGAAATATAAACTTAAACTAAATTGTTTTACAGCAAATAATAAATAGACTAAGGTTTCTGAATCCACCCCACCAAAGTAAAGCATATATTTTCATGTTCTATATAAAAGTAATCAAAAAATTCCATGAATCCAACTTTAAACAAAAAACAACGAATATCCCAATTAAACCAAAAGCATCCAATGTATCCGCTTTTAACAAATCACAAAGAAAATCCAATTTAATCGAAAATGATTCTATGTATCCATCGGATGAAACACAAGGAATATCCAACTTAACAATTAAAAGCAATCAATCATAAGATTTACTCAAATAATTGAACAGAACATTTATACTAAAAACATCAGAATTATTATGCGCAAATCTGAAAATATAATGCTAAACAATGGAAAGGCTTCATCTTCAACCTTAGCTAAAGATTTTAGCCTCTCATAATTATGAAACTAAAGTTCACAATACAAGTGCTAAACATTAAACTTTAAAACTAAATAAAAAGAAATAAATTACTATACATGTGAGAAATTCCACTCGTTGTTGGGCGGTGCTTCCCCTCGTGGTAGCAAAGCCTTCAGGGTCCACCAAAATGCTAACAGACGTCCACCGAATTACACCAAATGGCCCAGGAATTGCACGCCAAATGATGAAGTGAGATGGTGCTTTTATAGGGGGAGTCCCGGAGCACAATGGGTTACAAAATGGGATACTGCCCGAGTGCGCTCGATCGCAGCATATTGCGATCGATCGCATACTGGTGCACTGCAAAGCATTTTTAACCGATGTGGGATGTGCGAGTGCGCACTTGCGATCGATCGCAAGTCTGGTGTGATCGATCTCCCTAGACATCTTCAGCTCGACCCTTGTCTACTAAAACGGCCAAAACTTAGAAAAATCATTTTTACGAGCCGTAAAATTCCTCAAAAAATAGACTTTCGAATCTTTCAAAGCATATATGACTCATCTCCTGGTTCTTCCTGAATAAATACAGTAAAATCCACTAAAATGACTAATCTGTATAGGCAATTCTGGCAATTTTAGTGAACTCCTTTCCCAGTGCTTGTAAACCTGAAAAACAATGAAAACAACTCAAAATAACAACTTTTTAAGCTAACAAATGTAAATTAAGTGGCAAAAATATGCAATATTTGGCACTCATCACTTTCCTTTTCTAATTATGGAAACTTTCCTTATTTATTATTTCCTGATTTCTTTGTAGGGAATTTCCACCTTGGAATTTCTAGAGGACCCAATGACCAGACTTAAAATGGTCATATCTTCTTGCACCCATCTCCAAATGGGCTGAAACTTATTAGGTTGAAAAGATGACGTCTTGAACTTCAATTTAGACCTAAGAAAGTCTCAAAAAGGATATCGTTTGAGCCTGTTATGATGGGCCTAAACCTAGTAGGTTGTTGCATCCAAATTTTCTTCCACTTTGGGCTTGGACCTTGCACCTTGCTTAGTTGACAAAAGTATTATGTGATTCTTGTTGAGCAGGCCCATGTTAGGTTGGACATACCCATGTCATTAATTTACCTTCTAAAAAAGCCCAACCGAAACCCTATCTTTTTTATTTCCAATTGTGCACAACCCAAAACCCTAATTTCTCTCCTAATTTTGCTCAAGCCTGCCACCTATTTTTATTTCTCATTGTGCACAGTCTAAAACCCTAATTTCTCTTCTAGTTTTGCATAAGTTGACCACCTATTATTTTCCTTCTAATTAAAGCCCAGCCGGCCACCCAAAATTCTCTCCAAATTAAGCCTAGCCGCAACACTAATTTACATTCTAAACAAGCCTAACCAGCCACCTTAATTGTCCTCCAACATGTGCACAGCCGCAACCTTAGTTTCTCTTCTATATATACAAAGCCGAAAACCCTTTTTAGGGGATCCTTTTCTCATCATCTTTTCAGAGAGCTCTCTACTCCAACTCAAGAAGCAAGAGACTAAAACACTCCACATTTCCATCTCCAATTGTGAGCACATAAGGACTTCTCCAGATTGTGTTCTCATTCATCGATCAGCCATAGCCGTGAGGACGTGAGGATCATCACCATTAACATCTCAAGCTTCCTTGAGTATATTAAAGAAATGTAACCCTTACGGCTATTCTTTTTAATTGTTTCAGACTTGGTTGTTATTGGATTAAAGAATATTGAGTTTGATTCTTATGCTGGAGTTTATTGTTAATTTAATGAGTTGGTTAATTTTCAGATTTATTGTTTTATGTTTTTGAATTGTTCATGATATGTAGATATATGAATTCATGATCTCTATTACATATGTTGAATTTTCAGTTCTGTTATATTGAAAACTTTGATATTGCAAATCATTGAAGCCAATAATCGCACTTTCGATCACCTAATTGATCCGGAGTACAATTTAAAGTGGCAAAAGCTATGAGCAATAGCTAATGTTCTGGAAATTGCATGTTCTTTATCCATGTTGAATTTTCAGTTCTTTATCCATAATCGCACTTTCGATCACCTAATTGATCTAGAGTACGATTTAAAGTGGAAAAAGCTACAACTTTGATTTTGCAAATTATTGAAGCCATAATCGCATTTTTGATCACCTAATTGATCTGGAGTATGATTTAAAGTGGTAAAAGCTATGAAAAATAGCCAATGTTATGGGAATTGCATGTTCTTTATCCATGGACTTTCTTTTATAGGAATAAGGAACAAGTTATTGAGTCATAATTCCATTTCATCTTAACAATTTGTTGAAGTAATTGTAAGGATGCGCTGAGTATTAACTTGATTACTTAAACAAAATAACTAGCTAATGGACTTTTCCTAAGCTTAGGGATTATCTAAGAAGGAATTTATAAAATGCATGATCTCTTTAGGCTTGCACTTTGATTGAATTCTGATATGTGATTGAGGCATGAATTCATTGTCTACATTGAACCAATTTGATTAGTCATTTAATAAATTTTATTTTATGAATTCAGAGAGAAAATGATCAATTGTAAATAATTTTCCTTTAATTTCCTTAGTAAAATTCGTAAAAAAAAATCATATCATGAAAGCCCCCCCTAATTTTGTGCAATATGTTAATAGATGAAGATTTATATTTGTTTATAAACTGCTAATTAAACCAACCAATCAAATTCATTTTTTTTACGACTCTTTAGTACATGAGTACCCGTAATCCCCGACCAATAATGATACCGTACTAATCACTTTACGACAATCTTTTGCAGGGTTTGTTGATGACTTAAAGCAATGGTCTATCAAATGGCGCCATTGTTGGGGATTGCAAAATCCCTATATTTTAGTGTCATTTAACTTGTTAATATTCTGCTTACTTGTAAAATTTGCATATAATATACCTTGTGTTTTTCCTTGAATGCAATAATATGCAAACAAATTATACATCAAAGCATTTAATTCAACTATCTAGCTCTTTCTTAAAATCATTATTTTTTTATCTTATTTATTAAATTGTCTCCTCATATATCATATAAATATTTCCAATCATATTTTTAGAAATTTCATATAACTTCTCAGCATATTTTTCATTAATCCATCCTTTTTAAAATATAAATTTTTATATAACTAATATTTAATATAATATTAAGTCCTCAATCAATAAATTAATCAATTATCATACTTAATGAAAAATACATCATTAAATCATTATAATTCAACCATTTATTGAAATATCATAAATTCATATTTTTATTTGTCTCGATTACTAAAAGTAAATCTAACTCACCATGTAGCACTTAAAGCTACATGTGGATCACCTCCTTGCCTTTCCGGCTCCTTTAATCAATTTTACCTGATTGTTGATCGTCAAAACCTGACATAATATTTATATTAAAATTTCAATTTATTCTTTAATTCTTCCGTAATTCATACCTTTAAATTTCTACATCAAATTTCGATTAATTTTGTGTATGCATAATTTAAAAAATAAAATAAAATTCACATTATTACCTTTCTTTTTTCTTAAAGCTTCCCTTGAATTTCTTTAAAATTCCCCTATAAACTTCTTCTAAATTTCAATCTTTCAACATTTCTTTCAGTCCCTAGGTGTTTAAAGAAAGAGAACATTTTGAGAGAGAATATAATTTTTGGAGTGAGAAAGAAATTTGTTGTAAATTAAGTTTTAACAAAACTAAACCAAAAAAAACTAAATTTTTTATACCAAACCGTACTTACTATTCTTTTGCTTGGTGTCTTGCATGCAATACACCTTCAATTACATATACAACACTTGGATGCTGCTTCCATGTGTTCGTTCTGTTTTTTTTAATTATATTAATAGTAAATCTTTCATGTATACATTATTTTAATTCTATATAATATCTATCAAATTACTTCTTTACCCTTACTTTAAGAACACTGGTATTACACATGCCCTGCCATTTCGGGGAGTATAATGGTAGTGCACACCCTTGATGGTACGCCTTCTACAGCCTTGGAGAGTGTAACAGTGCCTTGGTTATACTAAACGTCATGTCTCTATAGTTAGAGATGAGTTAATTTTTCTCGTTGATCACGCCCGAGCTTCTATATAAGAGAGGAGTTTCCTCTCATTTTCTCACTTCATTTCATTTGCATTCAGAGAGAAATTTTGAGAGCCCTCGGAGTCAGCAAGAGATTGAGAGCCCTTGGAGCCTGCTAGAGCTTGGGATCTTTTTGTTGTGGGGAGGATCGAGGTGTGAGCAAGGAGGGATCTGCCTTTGGGTTTGAAGTGTTTGGAGTTACCGTGAGGATCTACCTTTGGTGAGTTTTCCCTTCCTTGTTCTTATAATGTTTTCAGTAGATAATTATCGTGATTGGCCTAGTGGTAGTGGTAGTGAGAACAACCACGAGCTGTCTAGGGAACTGAATGATGCTATGGGTTTAGGCCGAGCCTCTAGTGAGGGTGAATCCTTAAGGAGTGACAACACTTGGGAGAGGCCATTGGCAATGGTTCTCTATGGGGATGGGGAAGAGGAAGAGGAGGAAGAGGATTCTTCTTCTGAGGATGAGGATAAGGTAGATAATGTTTTGGCTGAGCTAAGGGGGGATATAAGGGTGAAGGAGAGGGTGCAATGGTTATTCACGGTAAATTATGTGTGAAATAAGTTGGAGGAGGGGGAGCTCAAGGTCATCAGGCACATGTATCGTATCCCCAAACCTAGTGTCTCGAATACACTGTATGGTAGTAGATTGACACTCACCCCTAGATCCAAAAGTGCATGCTCAAATAGCTGGTCACCTATCCTACAAAGAATAGTAAAACTACCTGGATCTTTCAATTTTGGTGGTAGTTTTCTTAATAGCACAACATTTACCTCTTCAGTTAAGGCTACCGTCTCATGCTCTTGAAACTTCCTTTGATTAGTGCAACAATCTTTTAAAAATTGAGCATATATAGGAATTTGTTTAATTGCATCTAATAAAGGAATTTTTATTTCTACTTTTCTCAAAGTTTCGAAAATGTCAATCAATTTAGTCTCTTTCTTTGGCTTTACTAAATTTGAGGGAAGGGTGGTGCATTCACCTTCTCCATCTCACTTACCTTAGATATGGATGCTTTGTCTGGAGATGCTTGAGCAGGCTTATCAATGCCTATGATCTTACCACTTCTTAGGGTTGTCACAACATTCAGTTGCTGATGTCCTTTTGGATTAGGTAGTGGTTGGGCTGGAAGCTCACCTTGCTTTCTCCTACTCAGTTCTTTGGCCAATTGCCCCATTTGTACCTCTAGTCCTTGAATGGCTTGTTCATGTTTTGTAGTAGTTTGTCTCATTTCAGTCCGAAATTGTCTTGTTTTTGCCATGAACTGTTCTTGTGAATTCATCAACTGTTGGTGTTGGGATACCAACTGTTGTTACTGAGTTGCCAGTTGCCTCACAAGACTTTCTAGGTCATTTTTCTTTGGTTCGGGAACATAGTGGGCTATTGGTTGGGGGTTTCTTTGCTGCCCTTGACTGTTCTGATTGTTGCTCCAAGATAAGTTTAGGTGATTCCATCATCCAGGATTATAAGTGTTTGCATATGGATTGTTCTTTGGCGGATAGTTGTTTGGTCCCACATAATTTGCTTGCTCAGGGTCTGCAGATGAATACAAGGGACATGTCTCAGTATTATGATCAAATTAAGAACATATAGCACATACCTGGAGTGGTGTAGCTGGTGGATTAGGCGATGCATTCTGAGCAGCCATGGCTTTAACTAGTAGATCTAGTTTCCTCTCCACAGCAGTTATTTGGGTAGAAGATCCTCCATTTAGGTTCACCTCATACATACCTTTACTATTGGTTCCATGTCTACCTCGAGAGGAGAATTGTTGGGTGTGTTCACTTATGGTCTCGAATAGCTCTATGCTTCTTCGCTGCTTTTCTCCATCAGCACTCCTCCAAAACCTGAATCCACAATACTTTTATTAGTGTCACTTAAACCTTCATAGAAAGCTTGTACCAATTCATCCTGAGGTAGATTGTGATATGGGAATTTAAGTAGCAACTCGATGAAATATCCCTAAGCCTCAAAGAATAGGTCTCCATCCTTTTATTGGAAAGACTGAATCTCCTTTCTCATTTTCCTCATCTTTTGGGATGGGAAAAATTTTCTTAGGAATTTGTTGGCTAACTGCTCCCAAGTGTGGATAGAAACTGCAGGCAATGAATTGTACCACAATTTAACATTATCTTTTAAGGAAAAGGGGAAAAGAATTAACCTGATTCCTTCTTGGTCTAAGCCTCGGATGCGCTGGAACTTGCAGGGAAGCTCATTATTATTTGTATTTCAAACTTTAACTTATATATTGATGCCTTTGCTTTTGTTGTTCAGGTCCATGAATGTCAGTGGCAAGTAGGAAGACTCAAGAATTTTCAAAATGCTTAGCTTTTCTAAAAGAAGCTGCACTTTCTACAGATCAACCCCCACCTCACCAAGTAGGGAGGGTAGAGTCGGAGGAGTCAGATAACTCTTCACATCACTTGTTAGACGAGGAAGAAGACACACCTGACTTAGAAAATGCAAGTGAGGAAGACGAATTACCAATGGCTAAACTATTAGGCAAATATCTTCTTCAACTGATGAGGGAGCTGCACCAACTTGTATTACTTATCCAGAACCAGCTGTTGGCAAAATAGCTGAGTTCGAGCTGAAGAGTGGGTTCTTGCACCATTTGCTCAAATTCCATGGGCTCACTAACGAAGATCCTCACAAACATCTCAAAGAGTTTCAGTTTGTGTGTTCAAGTATGTTCCCACAAAATGCGGATCTCAACATTCTGAAGCTGAAGTCATTCCTTTTTTCACTTGAAGATAGGGCAAAGACTTAGTTGTTTGATCTACCCTCAGGTTATGTCAACATATGGGAGAAGTTGATGACTGCGTTTCTGACTAAGTACTTCCCTGCCTCAAGGATTACTGTCTTGAGGAAACACTTGCATCATATCCTTCACATGGGATGAAGGAAGGGAATCTCCTCACTTACTTTTATGAGGGACTTCTCCCTCTCGAACGTCAATTGTTAGATGCTACTGCTGGAGGTTCTTTTTTGGATAAGACACTTGAAGTTGCTAAGGAGTTGCTCGCCCAACGTGCTCTTAATTATCAACAATACGAGGGAGTGTTAAACTCCACTCATGGGGTGAATGAGGTATCTTCTAACTCTGCTCCTGAGGAAAAAGTTAATCAAATGTCTTCTCTTTTGTCTCAGGTACTGAACGTGAATGGAGCACAAGTACAACAAGTTGCTCAAGTTTGTGGTGTGTGCTGTACTCAAGGGCATCCAACTGACCAATGTCCCCAACTGATCAACAATGGAAGATGGGAGTCTCTTAACGCTGTTGGGTTTCAAGGTAATCAAGGAGGACAAAGGTACAACCCTTTCTCTAACACATATAACCTTGGGCTTAGAGATCACCCCAATTTTCGTTGGGATGACAATGATAATGTTCAAAACCCTCAAGGTCAATGGCAAGTGTTTTCACTCCCTCCAGGTTTGTTTATGAGGCCTCAAGTACCTCAAAACTTTGTCCCTAATCCTCTTGTGCTTACAAATTCTACTGCTTCTAATTATGATGAAATTTTAAAGTCTCTGGCTCAAAAGCAATAGAATTTAACTACTGCTACTCAAGTTCTTGTTACAGGTCAACAAGCTCACACTAAGGATATTGCAAAGCTGGAGAAGCAATTGAGACAAGTGGTGGACTTCATGGGGAAGATAACTGAGAGTGGAAAATTGCCTAGCAACATTGTTCCAAACCCAAATATCAAGCAAGCTAAAGCTTTTACCACAAGGAGTCGTAAGACCCTTGAAGCCTTACTATGAGGCTTTTGAGAAACACACTGTGGAGGATGTACCCCTCCTAGAGGTGCTACTCACAAAGAACTAAAAACGAGGTACAAAGTCTAGACTGAAAGACTGTAAACATTAAAGCACTGCTTGGGAGGCAACCCAATTCAACCAAAGCTGTGGAGGAGCCATCAACACAGATTTGCATTCTCTTTCTCTCTTCTCTATTTACTTTGGTTGATCTTTATATGTTATTTGTTTTGTGTGATTTTTGTAAATACCTTGCACATGTTTATATTCTATATTACATGCTTATTCTAATATACATTGAGGACAATGTAGGATTTAAGTGTGGGGGAGGAATTTACATCTTTTTGAGTCATATCGTTGCTTTTTAGGATTTAGGACCCCTTCCAACTCAATGATGAAACTGATTCTTAATGGTTTTTAAAGAGTTTGAGAATACTTTTAAAGATAAAACAAGAAATGGAGTTAATTTTCTTATATTGTAGTCATACTTGGAAATTTTGAAGCACATTAGCCTTGATTTGAGTAATATGTTGCCTTAGAGTGAAGCATGGATACATATTGAATGATACTTGCATAATTCTGCAATATTTGTGAGTTTTTCGAGCCTTAGAATTGATTCATTATGCATATCAATTCAAATTCTCTTCTGAGTACATCTTGTGAATATAATGTTTTTTAGAGCTTGCTTTAAAACCGTTTGAGACGATCGTACATGTTCAGATTTGGAGAAGACGGAGGCAAATTAGGATTTTACTACCATGACTAAATGGCCTTTGTCCTGATCGTGATTTAACCCCTAGATAGCCTTTTGAGCTTGAATTAACCTATTTTCTTCATTAACCTACATTCATTTACCCTGATGAACTTAAACACTTTACCTACCCTTTTTTCCTTAGAACTAGTGAACTTGAATCTTGTTCATGTTGATTTGTAACGTGGAGATGGTGGAAAAGCATAAGTGTGGGGAAATTTCATGTGGTTCTAAGGTGGTTGAGAATTAAAAAAAAAGAAAAAAAAACGAGATAAAAGAAGTAGTGGGGACATGAAAAGAAGTGTTGTGATTCAAAGAATACAAGTTCTGAAGAATTGGGAGCATTACGAGTCTTTAAAGTAAGTTGAAAGCCAAAGTGATGAAATCTACCCTAGAGTGATGGAAACGTGGTACTTAATAATGATGATCTATTTATGACATTTTTGAATGCTTTTTAGTTCTGAGGAAATTTTGTGATATCTTTTCTCTTCTTTCTTACGAAACCTTGACCCTTAGCCCTATTACAACCTTTTCAAAGACCTCCTGATCCTTTTACATTCAATTTTTGATGTGGAGAGTGGGTGCACAAGCAAGCCTATGGTTTAAACTGTTTTCACAGGTGATTGAGTGATTAGTAGAGCTAGCACCACATTTAAATGAGTGAAAACCAGAGTGATGCATTGTGAGAAGTAAAATTTTATACTATTTGTGCATTAACTCGAGGGTGGCATATTACACTTATACTTGGCTGATTATTCACACACACACTCAAAGTACGAATGCTATATAATCTTAATAACTCTGTGGCTTGTTTTTGAGGTAAACGTGTGCTCTTCCTACTTTATTATGCCATATTTCCTACAGGATCTCTAAGATGTAAGTTGGAAGGATTAGAGTCATTTAATTTGTGTTATGTCATTGTGGTGTCATTTAGTTAGTTTCAGTCGTTTCCCTTGAGATTCTACTAGGTTACATACTCTTTTTTTGCTAAGGGACCAACAAAAGCTAAGTGTGGAGGAATTTGATAGGAACACTTTGTGTGATGTTTTTAATACCTTTCCTACCCTATTTGGCTTTGTAATTCTCTTAATTTTATTATTTTGAGATTAGTTTCTATTCTTAGTGTTTAGAGAGCTTGTGAACGTGGGAATGGCAAAAGAAGGTGCAAAAATGAGTTTTCCAAGTTACTTTAGGAAATCTAAGTGGATCAAGAAAATAGTCTTATCATTCTAAGAAACTTTCCTAATTTGGAAACTTGCCTTTTTGATATCTTTCCTTTTCTAATTATGGAAACTTTCCTTATTTATTATTTTCTGATTTCTTTGTAGGGAATTTCCACCTTAGAATTTCGGTAGGACCCAACGACCAGACTTAAAATGGTCATATCTTCTTGCACGCATCTTCAAATGGGCTAAAACTTGTTGGGTTGGAAAGATGATGTCTTAAACTTCAATTTGGACATAAAAAAGTTTCAAAAAGGATATTGTTTGAGCCTATTATGATGGGCCTAAACCTAGTAGGCTGTTGCATCCGAATTTTCTTCCACTTTAGGCTTGGACCTTGCACCTTGCTTAGTTGGCAAAAGTACTATGTGATTTTTATTGAGCAGGCCCATGTTAGGTTGGACATACCCATGTCATTAATTTACCTTCTAAATAAGCCCAACCAAAACCTTATTTTTTTATTTCTCATTGTGCACAGCCCAAAACCCTAATTTCTCTCCTAATTTTGCACAAGTCGGCCAACTATTTTTATTTCTCATTGTGCACAACCCAAAACCCTAATTTCTCTCCTAATTTTGCACAAGCCGGCCACCTATTTTTTTGCTTCTAATTAAAGCCTAGCTGGCCACCCAAAATTCTCTCCAAATTAAGCCCAGTCGCAACCCTAATTTACATTCTAAACAAGCCTAACTAGCCACCTTAATTGTCCTCCCACATGTGCACAGCCACAACCTTAGTTTCTCTTCTATATATACAAAGCCAAACACCCTTTTTAGGGGATCATTTTCTCATCATCTTTTCGGAGAGCTCTCTCCTCCAACTCAAGAAGCAAGTGGCTGAAACCACACTCCACCTTTCCATCTCCAATTGTGAGCACATAAGGACTTCTCCAGATTGTGTTCTCCTTCATCGATCAGCCATAACCGTGAGGATCATCACCATTAACATCTCAAGCTTCCTTGAGTGTGTTAAAGAAGTGTAACCCTTACGGCTATTCTTTTTAATTGTTTCAGACTTGGTTGTTATTGGATTAAAGAATATTGAGTTTGATTCTTATGTTGGAGTTTATTGTTAATTTAATGAGTTGGTTAATTTTTAGATTTATTGTTTTATGTTTTCGAATTGTTCATGATATGTAGATATATGAATTCATGATCTCTATTACATATGTTGAATTTTCAGTTCTGTTATATTGCAAACTTTGATGTTGCAAATCATTGAAGCCAATAATCGCACTTTCGATCACCTAATTGATTCGGAGTACGATTTAAAGTGGCAAAAGCTATGAACAATAGCCAATGTTCTGGAAATTGCATGTTCTTTATCCATGTTGAATTTTCAGTTCTTTATCCATAATCGCACTTTCGATCACCTAATTGATCTAGAGTACGATTTAAAGTGGAAAAAGCTACAACTTTGATTTTGCAAATCATTGAAGCTATAATCGCACTTTTGATCACCTAATTGATCCGGAGTACGATTTACAGTGGTAAAAGCTATGAACAATAGCCAATGTTCTGGGAATTGCATGTTCTTTATCCATGGACTTTTTCATAGGAATAAGAAACAAGTTATTGAGTCATAATTCCTTTTGATCTTAATGATTTGTTTAAGTAATTATAAGGATGCGCTGAGTATTAACTTGATTACTGAAACAAAATAACTAGCTGATAGACTTTTCCTAAGCTTAGGGATTATTTAAGAAGGAATTTATAAAATGCATGATCTCTTTAGGCTTGCACTTTGATTCAATTCTGATATGTTATTAAGGCATGAATTCATTGTCTACATTGAACCAATTTGATTAGTCATTTAATAAATTTGATTTTCTGAATTGTGAGAGAAAATGATCAATTGTAAATAATTTTCCTTTAATTTCCTTAGTAAAATTCGTAAAAAAAAAATCAGATCATGAACCCCCCTAATTTTGTGCAATATGTTAATAGATGAAGATTTATATTTGTTTATAAACTGCTAATTAAACCAATCAATCAAATTCAATTTTTTTATGACTCTTTTGTATAGGGGTACCCGCAATCACCAGCTAATAACAATACCCTACTAATCACTTTACTACAATTTTCTGCAGGGTTTGTTGATGACCAAACAAATGGTCTGATCAAGGGGTACCTCCTCCACAGTGTACTCCTCAAAAGCCTCATAGTAAGGCTTCAAGCGATGGCCATTCACCTTGAATTCATTTCCAGTTTTGTCACTTTTTATCTACACAACACCATGAGGAAAAATATTAGTGACAATGAATGGACCAACCCATCTAGAACATAACTTACCAGGAAAAAGTTTAAGCCTAGAATGGAAGAGAAATAATTTTTGGCCCACAACAAAGGCCTTGCCACGGATCATCTTATCATGAAAAGCTCTAGTTTTCTCCTTGTAGATCCATGCACTATCATATGCCTCGTTTCTGATTTCCTCAAGTTCATTCAATTGGATTTTTCTATGTAAACCAGCCTCATCAATGTCCATGTTGAAAGACTTAACAGCCCACCATGCCCTATGCTCAAGCTCAATTGGTAAGTGACACACCTTACCATAGACAAGTCTGAATGGAGACATCCCAATTGGCGTCTTGTAAGCTATCCTATATGCCCAAAGTGCATCATCAAGTCTTTTGCTCCAATCCTTACGTGTAGGGCCCACAGTCTTCTTCAAAATCCCCTTAATCTCACGATTTGAGACCTCTGCTTGTCCACTCGTCTGAGAATGATAAAGAGTTGCCACCTTATGAGTCACTTTGTACTTCTTGAGTAGGGCCTCAATCGTACAGTTGTAGAAGTGTAATCCACCATCACTAATAATCACACGAGGCATTCCAAACCTAGCAAATATGTTAGATCTCGAGAAATCTGCAATAACTTTAGAATCATTAGCTCTAGTGGCCTTAGCCTCCACCCACTTGGACACATAATCAACAGCCAAAAGAATGTAAAGAAAATCGTTACATGAAGGAAACGGCCCCATGAAATCAGTGCCCCAAACATCGAATATCTCAATAGTTATAATATGGGCCATGGGCATCTGATGCCTAGAGCCTAAGTTACGTGTTCTCTGGCACCTGTCACAAGTCATGCAATACAAGTATGCATCCTTAAAAATAGAAGACCAGAAGAAACCACAATCTAATACCTTACGGGATGTCCTACGTGCACCAAAATGTCCTCCACAAGACGCAGAATGACAAAAGGCAAGTATCAACTTATGTTCAGATTCAGGAACACATCTCCTAATGATCTGATAACTACAATGCTTCCACAAATAAGGTTCATCCTATATGTAATACTTAGCCATATTCTTAAGATTTTCTTTATTAGAATGAGGTAAAGTGTCAGGAAATTGCCTAGTAACTAAATAATTCACAATGTCTGCATACCAAGGTTCACTTACCTCAATCCCAAAGAGTTGTTCATCTAGGAATGATTCTTGCAGGGGTAGGAGTCCTCCTCATGAACAAGTCTGCTCAAATGGTCAGCTACCAAGTTTTCACTCCCTTTCTTGTTCTTGATCTCCAAATCAAAATCTTGAAGCAAAAGCACCCATCTAATCAGCCTTGGTTTGGCCTCCTTCTTTGTCGTCAGATACTTCAAAGCTGCATGATCAGTATAAACAACAACTTTAGTTTGAAGTAAATAAGAGCGAAATTTATCTAAGGTAAAAACGACAGCAAGGAGCTCTTTTTTAATTGTGGAATAGTTCAGTTGAGCATCATTGAGCGTCCTAGAGGCATAGTAGATGGTGTAGGGCTTCTTGTCCATTCTTTGTCCCAAAACAGCCCCAACAGCATAATCTGAGGTGTCACACATCAATTCAAAAGGTAAGGACCAATTAGGTGGAGACATGATGGGAGCAGTAGTCAATAACTCCTTCAGCTTCTTAAAAGCTTTCTTGCACTCGTCATCAAACTCAAAGGGAGTGTTCTGAAGCAAATGGCACAAGGTCCTTGATACCTTGGAGAAATCCTTGATAAACCGCCTGTAAAATCCTGCATGACCAAGAAATGAACGAACCTCTCTCACACAAGTGGGAGAGGGTAAGTAACACACAAGATCTACCTTAGATTTATCAACCTCAATCCCCCTAGCAGATATGATATGTCCTAAAACAATCCCTTGAGTCACTATGAAGTGAAACTTTTCCCAATTTAGAACCAAGTTAGTTTCAACACAACGTTTCAGAATAAGTTCCAAATTTCCTAAGCATGCATCAAAATCTCTACCAAAGACACTAGAATCATCCATAAAGACCTCAATGATATTCTCAATGTATTCAGAGAAAATGGAAAGCATACAACATTGAAATGTATCTGGTGCATTGCACATTCCGAATGGCATACGTCTGTAGGCATAAGTGCCAAAAGAGCAAGTGAAGGTGGTCTTCTCTTGGTCCTCTTGAGCTATATAGATCTGGTTGTACCCATCCAAAAAATAATATAAAGAATAACCAGCTAACCTCTCAAGCATCTGATCGATGAAGGGTTGAGGGAAATGGTCCTTCCTTGTTAAAGTGTTGAGCTTCCTATGCAAACTTGATAACCAGTGACCACTCTTTGAGGTACCAGCTCATTCTCCTCATTCTTTACCACAGTAACTCCTGACTTCTTTGGCACAACTTGAATAGGAGACACCCACTTGCTATCTGAAATAGGGTAAATAACGCCACAATCAAGTAACTTAATTACCTTATCTTGCACTACCTTCATCATAGGTGGATGTAGGAGTCTCTGGGCCTCTCTGGTGGGTTTGGCTCCATCCTCCAACAGGATCCTATGGACGCACATGGTTGGGCTAATTCCCCTGATATTTGCCAAAGGCCAACCAATAGCAGTCTTGTGCTTCTTCAAAACATCCACAAGCTTCTTCTCTTGGTCCTCCTCCAACTTCGAGGATATAATAACAGGCAGCGTCTCTTTATCCCCCAAAAAGACACACTTCAAGTGATTTGGCAAAACTTTAAGCTCAAGTGTAGGGGCTTGTATCACTGAAGGTAACATTATGTTAGTAGAAATAGCAAGGGATAAAGGAGGAATAGACCTTGGTAATATGGGTCGGACCTCAAGGGAGGCTACGATTTTGATCATAATGAGCTCTTCAGCCTTCTCTAACTCAGCCTAGAAATGGATTCTCCATTCTCAGTATAACTAACTCCTTGAGGGAGCATTACTTTCAACTTATCCTCTTCCATTGCCTCCATAAACCTCTGCGCAAGTGAATCAATATCATCAATAGAAAAACAGGGTTTAATGTCAGTCAATAGGTACCTCATGGCTTCAAAGATATTGAAGTGTATAACTTCATTATCAAATTCCATGGTCAGTGTTCCCTCATACACATCTATCTTTGTTCTTGCGGTCCTCATGAATGGGCGCCCTAAAAGCAATGGAGTGGAGTTTAGGGGCGAATCTTCCATATCAAGGACATAGAAGTTAGCAGGAAAAATGAGTTGATTCCCCTGCACAAGAACGTTCTCAACGTATCCTTTAGGATATTTATTAGATCGATCAGCCAATTAGATAACAACATTATCACTTTTAAGTGCACCTAGCTCTAAAGAAGCATAAAGACTATAAGGCATCACATTAATTGAAGCTCCTAAGTCTATCATGAAATTATCAAATTTGTTGGTACCAATCACACAAAGAACAGAAAAACTCCTTGGATCCTTAAGCTTTGGTGGCAATTTCCTTTGGATGATAGCAGAGATTGTCTCATTCATCTTCACCACCTCCTTCTCACGAGTCTGCCTCCTTGTAGTGCAAAGCTCCTTCAGAAACTTGGCATATCTTGGCACTTGCTTCAGGCACTCAATCAAAGGCATGTTAACTTTTACTTTCTTAAAAATCTCCAAGATGGCCTGATCAGATTCATCTTTCTTGGTTTTGGCAAACCTACTAGGAAAAGGTACACGAGCAAAAGGATTAGAATCAAAAGAGTGTTTAGGGTTTCATGATCTAATTTTTTTTTACGAATTTTACTAAGGAAATTTAAGAATAATTATTTACAATTGATCATTTTCTCTCACAATTCAGAAAATCAAATTTGTTAAATGACTAATCAAATTGGTTCAATGTAGACAATGAATTCATGCCTCAATCACATATCAGAATTAAATCAAAGTGCAAGCCTAAAGAGATCATGCATTTTATAAATTCCTTCTTAGATAATCCCTAAGCTCAAGAAAAGCCATCAGCTAGTTATTTTGTTTAAGCAATCAAGTCAATACTCAGTGCATCCTTACAATTACTTAACCAAATCATTAAGATCAAAAGGAATTATGACTCAATAACTTGTTCCTTATTCCTATGAAAAATTTCATGGATAAAGAACATGCAATTCCCAGAACATTGGCTATTGTTCATAGCTTTTACCACTTTAAATTATACTCCGGATCAATTAGGTGATCAAAAGTGCGATTATGGCTTCAATGATTTGCAAAATCAAAGTTGTAGCTTTTTCCACTTTAAATCGTACTCCAGATCAATTAGGTGATCAAAAGTGCGATTATGGAAAAAGAACTGAAAATTCAACATGGATAAAGAACTTGCACTTTCCAGAACATTGGTTATTGGTCATAGCTTTTGCCACTTTAAATCGTACTCTAGATCAATTAAGTGATCGAAAGTGCGATTATTGGCTTCAGTGATTTGCAATATCAAAGTTTTCAATATAACAGAACTGAAAATTCAACATATGAAATAGAGATCATGAATTCATATATCTACATATCATGAACATTTCAAAATCATAAACCAATAAATTTAAAAATTAACCAACTCATTGAATTAACAATAAACTCCAACATAAGAATCAAACTCAATATTCTTTAATCTAATAACAACCAAGTCTGAAACAATTAAAAAGAATAACCGTAAGGGTTACACTTATTTAACACACTCAAGGAAGCTTGAGATGTTAATGATGATGATCCTCACGGCTATGGCTGATCGATGAAGGAGAACACAATCTGGAGAAGTTCTTATGTGCTCACAATTGGAGATGGAAAGGTTGAGTGTTTCAGCCTCTTGCTTCTTGAGTTGGAGTAGAGAGCTCTCCGAAAAGATGATGAGAAAATATCCCCTCAAAAGGGTTTTCGGCTTTGTATATATAGAAGAAAAACTACGGTTCTGGCTGTGCACATGTGGAAGGACAATTCAGGTGGCCGGCTAGGCTTTTTTAGAATGTAAATTAGGGTTACAGCTGGGCTTAATTTGGAGAGAATTTTGGGTGGCCGGCTAGGCTTTAATTAGAAGGAAAATAATAGGTGGTCGACTTGTGCAAAATTATGAGAGAAATTAGGGTTTTGGTTGGGCTTATTTAGAAGGTAAATTAATGACATGAGTATGTCCAACCTAACATGGGTCTGCTCAACAAAAATCACATAATACTTTTGTCAACTAAGCAAGGTGCAAGGTCTAAGCTCGAAGTGGACGAAAATTTGGATGCAACAGCCTACTAGGTTTAGACCTATCATAACAGGCTCAAACGATATCCTTTTTGAGACTTTCTTAGGTCCAAATTGAAGTTCAAGATGTCATTTTTCCAACCCAACAAGTTTCAGCCCATTTGGAGATGCGTGCAGAAGATATGACCATTTTAAGTCATGTTGTTGGGTCCTCCCAAAATTCCAAGGTGGAAATTCCCTACAAAGAAATCAGAAAATAATATATAAGGAAAGTTTCCATAATTAGAAAAGGAAAGATATCAAAAAGGCAAGTTTCCAAATTAGGAAAGTTTCTTAGAATGATAAGACCATTTTCTTGATCCCCTTAGATTTCCTAAAGTAACTAGGAAAACTCATCTTTTGCACCTTCTTTTGTCATTCCTACATTCACAAGCTCTCTAAACACTAAGAATAGAAACTAAGCTCAAAATAACAAAATTAAGAGAATTACAAAGCCAAATAGGGTAGGAAAGGTATTAAAAACATCACACAAAGTGTTCCTATCACAATATATTCTTAGTTTTCTGGAAAAAAAATTCAAGTTCACTAATAAGCTTCATTACGTTTTAAAAAGATAGATAAACACGAACTTTATCAGATTTAGTTAATAACACTATTATTTTCCTTTTTAAAGCTAAATTAAAAATATATCTTATATTTTTTGGTCATTCCTCAATTTTTCTAATTAACCTACCAATAAAAAATTAACAAAACCAAATCCAATTAATTTAAAATTGTCCATCCGCAATACCACCAATACAAAGTGCCTGACCCAAAATTGTTATCTCGAACACTTCAAGACTAGAGTATAATTGGGTAATTTAAGTCCATATCAATTATCCCATATAAGAAAATCCATTGAAGGTCTGAGAGTTAAGGAAGCCCTAGTTCACATTTCTTTCTAATATTATTTTTCTGATTTTTAGTTAACTGATTTTTATTTTCTTGTGAATCAAGAGGTAATAAAATATGGAGAGAACTTGCAAAAGGCATCCTGACACTACCAAAAAAAACCCAAGCAATGGCTAGAAAGAGGTAAAACTACATAGCCTATCTTTTGGGAACCACTGGATTAAGTATTTACGAATATCACTCAAACCCCAAAGCAAAGCAAGATTAAAATTGCAAAAACAGAGGCATAATGACAAAAATTAGAATGGATTGATCAATAAAATTATTGAAGTTTAATTTTCTCCATTAAAATCAACAAGAAATGATTGAATCAATTCCCTACATCCATTTAGTTAGAACCTGACTTAAGTTAAATAGACCCAACAACCACCAAGCTAATGAAAATTTGTCGAGTAAAGATTAACCAAGCCATATTATTCAAAGAATAAAATTGAACAAGAGCTAAATGGTAAACCAACATAGATAATCCTTAGACATCATTTTTTTTTTAAATCCAAAAAAAAGGAAACAAAACAAATCTCATGTCCAAAGACTAACAGGTTTGAATTCAGTATGCATTCATAACTTCATTTAAAAAATAAACAATAGCTCGTAGTGTAGAATTTATCTGAGATTTTATCTGGCCAGATAAGTGATGGGGCAAGCTAGAGTCCCAAGGCACTGTCACGAGTAGAAGTGCTTCAGCTACAGTGCGACAATACTGCTTACTATGGATCGAACAATTGAAGCCCATTAGCTTGCAAGAATGAGAAGGGCGGAGGGCAGGGTGGAAAGCAACAGCTTACCGGAGATGAAAGTGGTTGCGCACTGTTGCAATTTCACCTTCTTCATGTAACCCAAAGGTGGCACAGTAGCTTTACAATAGCTTGAATGGAAGCTTACTTGAAAAGAGAGAGAGAATGTGTGAACGGCACAGTGGCTCAAAGGCTAGGTGCGTGGAGGGGTTCACGGTAGCTGGGTGAACCATGTCGGTGATGGCTATGTAACTCGACCTCCCACTTGACACAATATTTTTTGTTTTGATACACAAGACTTCACGGTTTTTAAACACATTTCAAAAGGTAACCGACAATTTTGTGTCAAGTGAGAGATCAGATCATTGCACATTAGGTGGAGAGGAACAAGGTAGATCATGAGCGGATGGATTTTACAGTTACATGGTGATTAAGGTGGGAGGTCCAATTGGCATGAGAGGGGAGAGATGAAAAGAAAGACTTGCAAGGTTTACGGCTGCTGCCGTCGAAATTGGGGGAGAGGAGATCGTGCAGTTAACGATTTCAAATTTTATGTTTTTTTCTTATATTTATAAGGTTTTATGAATTAAATTAATATAATTTGAGTCTAATTTACAAGTAGGATAAAATGGCTTAATGGTTAAACTTGGCTTTCCTCAAGTAGTCTTTCTTGAGTTAGAACCTTCATGTAGCATTATATTTTCTATTTTATTTTAATTTTCTTTTGTTGATGCCAAAAATTTGTTACTGCTGACGTGGCCTGGGTGCTGACGTGGCTTGGGCCCTACATAGGTAATAGGGATGAACTAAAGGCCCTCGGAAGGAGGGGAGGGGGACACCTCCGAAGGTGCTCCGAAACTTAAGTTAGAAGGAAAGCTTAAAAAGGGGCAAGGCCGAGGGTTAAATCTAAAAGAGCTTGGGTGTAAGTAGATTAAGTCTGAATGAATTATGAATTCCATACCTCGGCTTATTTATAGCCCTCTGAACGGGCATTGCCCACGTCCCATCAATGTGAAGGCATTGATTGCATGATCAGGGGATGGTGTGTCGCAGGGTGGCTGCAGGGCAGTGTGCTATAGGGTGGCTGCAAGGTGGCGTGTGTAGGCGGCTGCAGGGCGGCGTGTCGTAGGGTGGCCGCAGGGTGGCTCATTGTAGGGCGGTTACAGGGCGGCATGTTATAGAGGGAGCCCAGACGTAGGTTTACTGGGCCATTCTTTATTAGGCCGGAGTGTTATGGGCTACATCTGAGTCGGAGTGTCACGAGCCGGAGTGTTATGGGTCGAAGTGTTTATTGGGTCGGAGTGTTATGGGCAGGAGTGTTATGGGCTACATCAGTGGGCCATTTCTTATTAGGCCAGAGTGTTATGAGCTACATCACAGGCCCCCCACTTCCTCGGGTACTTGTGCCTTAAGGAAGTAAAACGTGATGTTTGTATTGTGGCCGAGTGTTTATACTTAAGGGATTTGGGGGGTTGGTGGCTAGTGCCCTCGGACTATGGAACTTCAAGGTGAGCCTATCTTTTGTTTTTGGTGTTTCTTGGCCGAGCATGGACAACTAATGCACTTGTTCTTGGAGGTTCCTGTCCGAGTGTATGAAGGGCAGCTCATACGCTCGGCCTTGGAGATGCTTGGCCGACGGTATGACAAGCGGCTCATATTCTCGGCCTTGGAGATGCTTGGCTGAGGGTATGACAAGCAGCTCATACGCTCAGCCTTGGAGATGCTTGGCCGACGGTATGACAAGCGGCTCATACGCTCGGCCTTGGAGATGCTTGGCCGAGGGAATGACAAGCAGCTCATACGCTCGGCCTTGGAGATGCTTGGCTGAGGGAATGACAAACGGCTCATACGCTCGGCCTTGGAGATGCTTGGTTGAGGGTATGACAAGGGGATCATACGCTCAGCCTTGGAGATGTCTGGCCGAGGGTATGACAAGCGGCTCATACGCTCGGCCTTGGGGATGCCTAGCCGAGGGTATGATAAGCAGCTCATACACTCGACCTTGGAGATGCCTGGCTGAGGGTATGACAAGCAGCTCATATGCTCGGCCTTGGAGATGCCTGACCGAGGCTATGATAAGCAGCTCATATGCTCGGCCTTGGAGATGCCTGACCAAGGGTATGACATGAAACTCATACACTTGGCCTTGGAGATAGTTAGCTGAGCCTGCGTGGAGCAATCCATCTGCTCAGCTTTAGAGAAATGAGTCTGAGCATGTGCGGAGTCGTCCATTGCTCAGACCTTAGGTGTGTGCGCTGATTTTGGGCCGTGCGCACTATTGCGCACTGATGCTCGGCCTGTGTGCACTAGTGTGCACTAATGCTGGGACAAGGCCGAGCGTATGAACACATATGCCAATGCTCGGCCTTAGGTGTGCGCGTGATTTCTTAGCTGTGCGCACTGATGCTCGGCCTGTGTGCACTAGTGTAAAATGATACTAGGACGAGGCTGATCGTATGAACACATATGTCAATGCTCGGCCTTGGGTGTGCGCGCGATTTCTTGGCCATGTGCACTATTGTGCACTGATCCTCGGCCAGTGTGAACTAGTGTGCACTAATGTTGGGATGAGGCCGAGCGTACAAACACATATGCCATTGCTCGGCCTTGGGTGTGCGCGCGATTTCTTGGTCGTGCACACTATTGCGCACTAATGCTCGTCCTGTGTGCACTAGTGTGCACTAATGCTGGGATGAGGTCGAGCGTACAAACACATATGCCAATGCTCAGCCTTGGGTGTGCGCGTGATTTCTTGGCCATGCGCACTATTGCGCACTGATGCTCGGCCTGTGTGCACTAGTGTGCACTGATACTGGGATGAGGCCGAGCATATGAACACATATGTCTATGCTCCGCCTTAGGTGTGTGCGCGATTTCTTGGCCGTGCACACTAATGCTCGGCTTGTGTGCACTAGTGTGCACTAATGCTAGGACGAGGCCAAGCGTATGAACACATATGCCAATGCTCAGCCTTGGGTGTGTGCGCGATTTCTTAGCCGTGCGAACTATTGCGCACTGATACTCGGCCTGTGTGCACCAGTGTGCACTGATGCTAGGACGAGGCCGAGCGTATGAACACATATGCCAATGCTCGGCCTTGCGTGTGCGCGTGATTTCTAGGTCATGCACACTATTGCGCACTAATGCTCGGCCTGTGTGAACTAGTGTGCACTGATGCTGGGACAAGGCCGAGCGTATGAACACATGTGCCATTACTTGGCCTTCGATGTGCGCGCGATTTCTTGGCCGTGCGCACTGATGCTCGGCCTGTGTGCACTGATGCTGGGATGAGGCCGAGCATATGAACACATATGCCAATGCTTAGCCTTGGGTGTGCGCGCGATTTCTTGGCCGTGCGCACTGATGCTCGGCCTGTTTGGACTAGTGTGCACTGATGCTGGGACGAGGTCGAGCATATGAACACGTATGTCAATGCTCCGCCTTAGGTGTGCGCGCGATTTCTTGGTCGTGCGCACTATTGCACACTGATGCTCGGCCTATGTGCACTAGTGTGCACTGATGCTAGGACGAGGCCGAGCGTATGAACACATATGCCAATGCTTGGCCTTGGGTGTGCGCGGGATTTCTTGGTCGTGCGCCCTGATGCTCAGCTTGTGTGCACTAGTGTGCACTGATGCTGGGACAAGGTCGAGCGTATGAACACATATGCCAATGCTCGACCTTGGGTGTGCGCAGATTTCTTTGCCATGCGCACTATTGCGCATTGATGCTCGGCCTGTGTGCATTGATGCTGGGACAAGGCCGAGCGTATGAACACATATACCATTGCTCGGCCTTGGGTGTGCGCGCGATTTCTTGGCCATGCGCACTATGGCACACTGATGCTCGGCCTGTGTGCACTAGTGTGCACTAATGCTGGGACTAGGCCGAGCATATGAACGCATATGCCAATGCTCGGTCTTGGGTGTGTGCGCAATTTCTTGGCCATGCGCACTGATGCTCGGCCTTTTTGCACTGATACTGGGATGAGGCCAAGTGTATGAACACATATGCCATATCTCAGCCTTGGGTGTGAGCGCGATTTCTTGGCCGTGCGCACTATTACGCACTGATACTCGGCCTATGTGCACTGATGCTGGGATGAGGCCAAGCTTATGAACACATATGCCAATGCTTGGCCTTGGGTGTGCGCGCGATTTCTTGGTCGTGCGCACTATTGTGCACTGATGCTGGGCCTGTGTGCACTAGTGTGCACTGATGCTGGGACGAGGCCGAGCGTATGAACACATATGCCAATGCTCAGCCTTGGGTGTGCGTGTTATTTCTTGGCCGTGCACACTATTGCGCACTGATGCTCGGCCTGTGTGCACTAAGCAATGGCTCAAACAGGGGTTTGTGCACTACAGTGCTCGGCCATGTGCACTTAGCAACAGCTCGGCCAGGGGCATGTGCACTACGGCGCTCAGCCGTGTGCGCTTAGCAACAATATGGCGCTCGTGTGCACTTAGCAACAGCTCGGATAGGGGCATGTGCACTACGGCTCTCAGCCGTGTGCACTTGAAACTCTAAAGTATGCTACGTGGTGTCGGACGGCTTGGCATTGCAACAGATGAGTTCTTTAGACTTCTTCGCTTCTACTGTTTAGCGAAAGATGGTGATTTCCCACGGATGACACCAATCTGTTGATGCCAAAAATTTGTTACTACTGACGTGGCCTGGGTGCTGACATGGCCTAGGCCCTGAACAGGTAACAGAGATGAACTAAAGGCCCGCGGAAGGAGGGGAGGGGGAGACCTCCGAGGGCGCTCCGAAGCTTAAGTTAGAACGAAAGCTTAAAAAGGGGCAAGGCCGAGGGTTAAATCTAAAAGAGCTTGGGTGTAAGTGGATTGAGTCTGAATGAATTATGAATTTCATACCTCGGCTTATTTATAGCCCTCTGAACGGGCATTGCCCTCGTCTCGTCAGTGTGAAGGTATTGATTGCATGATCAGGGGACAGCGTGTCACAGGGTGGCTGCAGGGCGGCGTTTTTAGGCGGCTGCAGGGCGGCGTGTGGTAAAGTAGCATAGGGTGGTTGCAGGGCGGCGCATCGTATGGTGGCTACAAGGCAGTATGTTATAGAGGGAGCCCAGACGTAGGTTTATTGGGTCGGAGTGTTATGGGCTACATCAGTGGGCCGTTTCTTATTGGGCCAGAGTGTTGTGAGCTACATCATCTTATATATATATATATAACTAAGGTCAGTGTTACATTATTTCAATCCAAAACAGCAATAACTACACCATCCATTAATGCATGAGATGCAGAATTATGATACATGATAAAATGCATGTTAAAAAAAAATTAAAATACCCCTCTATGAGAATGTAGGTCTCACAAGATTGGGACATATAATCAATTTAACAAAGAGAGTCAGAGAGATTTTCCTTTGCTAAGAAAAAAAAAAGGAAAAAGAAGAAGAATGTTTCAAATGACTTCGGGAAGGGGTGACTGCAGCCTTGGGTCTTTTTTTAACATATATATCAGTTTAGGTTAAGCTATTTTATCTTGAATTAAGTAACAAAAAGCGTGAGTTATCTCAATAGTTAAAGTTTTTATTTTTTTTTAATTATGGATTCAAACTCTTATCTTATATTTTATTTTATTTATTTTTATGCCTAATTATTTCAAAGAAACTCTGCTATAATTTTACTAACATGTATGCATGATATATTCGATGATAATGCATGGGAGATGACTAAAATGTCCCTATATGTTAATGTTTACAAGCCATTTTTTGTATCTATTAATGAGAATAAAAATTATTAAAAATGTCATGAAAAGAAATTAGGCTGTGAGAGCTTTTCAACTATATATTAGTTGCATGATTTATCCTTAAAAAGAATGATTTATAGGCTTTCAAATTAGATGCACTGAATGAAAGTTAAGCTAAAATTGAATCAGATCATACTTTAAAAAGGAAGAAAATAAACAATAACAGGAAGTGGCTGATTCGGGCACCAAGCTTGTGATGTGAATACGCCAATGCCAAGAGATCAGACGATAATGGGATGTACGCCCATATTCTGCGTTTCATTGAATATTGTAGTTTGTTGTAAATATGATAAATGGTTGCAGTCATGTGCAGCTTCTGTCCACTTTGTTGGGTACTATTGTCTTAATTAATAAATAAATAAAAAATAGCTATTTGGAGGCAACAGGTATCGTGTCATATGGACCCTTCCCATTTGATCACTTCGTTGCAAAAGTGAAATGTTTTCTATGGCTGTGTCGAGTGGGTGGAGCTGCAAGTTATGCATCGTTATTTTATTTGGTTAAATATATATAATAACAAAAATAGGGGGATTGTTAATAACGTGCATTTTTTAAAAATAAATAAATTAATAAATAAACTCATTTTCTGTATAACAACAGTACCAGTTCTTGAAATGTTTGATTGATCATTTGATTTGATTAAAAAATATTTACTCCATGATTTAAGGAAAATGATGGATAATAATTACTGCAACTTGTTGAAACTTAGAACTCTCTTGGATCACAATAACTTGTTGAAATGTTTAATTTTTAGGCCTTCTGATTTTTCGGCAGAGATTTTTTTTTTTTGGTGATTGATCTAAACTATTTAATTGTTTTAATATTTATTATTGTTGTTGTGATGAATGATTATGCAATTATTTTTGTTGTGGTGAATGAAAATTGATTTTTTGTGTGGTTCATGTTGGTTGTATGATTTAATATATCTTTGGGTTCCAAGATAAATTTATAGACACAATATAAGGTGTGGGATCTTTATTTATTTAATTATTATTTCTAGATATGATAAGTATGATTCATTTCTTGTAAGATAATGTAATTTTGCTTGTATTATTTTTGAGGCTATGTAAAGGGATGCGTTTTACACCAAGTATTTCGAACTAAAATCATCTTGGACATGAGCACCTAAATATCAATGGGACTCTTAAATGGCTCATTTAAATTAATGATGATATATAATATTGCTACGTGGAATTTAATTCTTGATTAATTGGACATATTATTCTAACTTACATAATGCGATATGATTATTAACGCAGAATGAGAAATTTCTGATCTTAATATGTAGGAAAGAATTTTGTGTCCTAATTAGATTAAAAAATTAAATAATGGATATATGTGCGTAATTTTGAAATTGTGCAATGAATATAGTGATATGGCTACCACTAATTTCACTAAACGAAAAAAACTTGATAAAACCAACTATGATATGCGGCATAGAAAGATCTAGTACTTTCTTAATGAGAATATTAAAAAAGAAGTGCGTGAGACTTTGACCAATAACATGAATTCTCCACTGAAAGATAAATGAAACCTGACGGCGTTTTATACATGCGCCGCAATATATGCTAATTTTATTGTCTATTTCGGCGCTTCTAAGCGCCATAATATACCGACATTTAAAAGCACCGAAATATAATCAAAACTCATTTCATATTCCGGTTCTTGGAAGCGCTGCAATATGATGGGTTCGAACATATTGTAGCACTTACAAGCGCCGCAATATGCAGAAACCCATTTCATATTTCGATGCTTTCAAGCGCCGGAATATGAAATGGGTTTTGATCATATTCCAGTACTTTTAACTGTCGGTATATTGTGGCCATTAGTAGCGCCAAAATAGGCAATAAGATTCGCATATAACGGCGCTTTGAAGCGCCACAACCTTACTCTTTAAAGCGAGTTAAAATAGCCGGTGATACGCGCACTTAGGCCCAATTTCTCACTATCGCGCCCTCTCCCTATTCCTTCCCTCGATTCAATATCTTTCTCTTCTCTACGAGGAGCTTCCACTGCAAGAACACCACCGTTACAAGTAAGCCTCTCTCTCCTCTCCCTTTCGTTTCGCTTTTGTTCATACATGCATTCCAGAAACAAAAGGTAAGTCTTTGGAACAAATTGAAATGCTCTTTCAAAATGAGGGAGAATGGCGAGGAGGTGAGGTGGAACTGGGAGATGTAGAGCATTTACTGCAGAAAGAAAATGGGTAGGACACTTGGTTGCTGAACCACAGATTAAAACAGTTCCAATGGTGTGTGTGTGTGTGTGTTGGGGTGGGGGGGGTGGGGTGGGGGTTGTTATTCACATTTATTCTAAATCATGCACAAGTTCACATTTAGAAGAAGATTCTTTTAAAAATTGTGGTTGCCATGGAAAAGTGTTATACAAGTAACTACACCAGAAGGGATGTAACTTTTGTTAGTTAAAGTTACAGTGTTGTTGTTCTTGGCAAAACTGGGCTTGAACTTTGAAGTCTAATATGGACATTTTCTCCTCTAAGATTCTTTTCCCTTCTGCTGGAGATTGAATTCTGATTGCATTGATTTCATCAAATTTGTAAGAATAATTTTCTTGCACTCTCCTCCAATTCTTGTATCTGTAGTAATAAGATGTTAGATAGATACTGTCACAGGAAAGTAGAAACTGGAAGATTCACAGAGTTTGTACCATAATTAACTTTTATATATGGGTAACAAATCTGCTGTAATTCTAGGAATATTGACTACAGATTCTTTGGATAGTGGATTTATCTATTGGCCTCAAAAGAAAACTTTTATCTATTGCTAGAATACTTAGCATGAATTATCTGAATCCTCCTTTGTCCTACCTAAAAAAAGAATAACAAAGAGAGACGTAGAGGACTCTGGTCTGGGCTAGGCTATTTAGATCCTTTGCATTAGATTTTAACCTGGAAGTCTTGTTTTGTGTTGCTTTATGTAAATGGTGAAGAAATACAGTTTCAAGTGAGCAGACCATACGTAAACAACATAGTAGCATCTTTGAGAACATGTTCACTTTTCCCATTTTTGTTTGGTAGAGGATGAACAAGAACATAATGAAAGTGAAAGAGCATAACAGTCACATGGAGTAGTAACACCTCAAATGCAAAAGACATGGATAATACTTAAAAGCTTTTATGCCCTTGAATATAAATATCCAGTGTTGATTTTGCTCCACAAGTGTTTTAGCCAATCCCTTTTTTGCATTCACAGTCTTACCTAGCTCATTATGGTGAAGTTGATGAGAACCATAACAAATTGTAAAATGAGAAAGCAACACAAAAATATCTGGGCATACCCTGGTAGACTTACAGCTTGCTCATTTCCAAATGGTCTCTCAAACAACTGTAAAATTTTGGAATTATATGATTGGAATGTATGCAAATACACTATATACTAATAATCTGAACATTGATTTAAGTATTCTAGAGGTTATACCTATTTAAAGAAGACTTGTTCAAGTCATTAACACTTTCATGAAGAGGCCCTTATGCTGGATCCTTTCATTCTTGTCAATCATCATCTGTGGAGTTAGACAATGTGGGCTTGGCTTTTAAGCGGCCTAACAGGAGTAGCAAGAAGTTTTTATATCTAATACTGTTGTATATAGGTACTTAAAAAAATGTAGTATATAGGTACTCCAGTGCCCTGCTATTTTAGGAACCTGGATTATTTTATTGTGACTTAGTCAACGTTGTTTGTTCATTTTATCTGCATGGGTATGGCACACTCGTACATAGTTAAAGCTTCTTTAGAACATCAGTTAACATTTTAGGTTAAGCCAATTCTTTAATAAAACAATACTATCTTATGCCCCAGGGCTTTCTTTTGAGTTTTTACTGGCATCCACCTAAGTTTTAGCATGGAGAATTTACTCAGTTTCATGGACATTTCTTGCATCAGTCTCTTGCTTCCCAGGGGTTGCTATATAAATCCACTAGTCAATAGGCAATCTTACAAATATTGAACACATGAACCTAATTTGTTCCGCATCTATCATTTATGCCAAATATTTAATTAGGGTTCAGTGACTCTTAAGCAGCTAAACAGTCAAACACATCAGTTTATATATCTTCAGGCTTGAATTATTTTTTTGTTCCCACTGTATGAAGTCACTTGCTTCTTTCTCTAAAAATACTTTTTCTCATTTTGTATGTTAGTAGTTTTGTACCATTGATACTTTTCTCGGTCCTGTGTCTATTGTGACCGAATCAGTACTTACTTTTTTCTTGTTTTAACTTAATAATGATGCATACAGGCCTTCCTTTCCTTGTTGCTTTTCCACCGTGGTGTAGAACTTCAGATTGCTTTATAAAGTGAGTTGCTATTTATGTACTTTTTATTTTCTATATTCAAGGGGAATATCCATATTTTTTATTTGTGGTTTATGCAATCTAACATATCATTTTCTTGTTACTGGATATTATAATAAACTTCTTTCTTTTCTTACTGGATCTTGTAATGGAATAATATCTTAGATTGATCCTTTTTGCTAGGTTTGAGGGAGAGCCCTCCATTGATGCTGCTAGAAATTGGTTTGCAACAACTGTACTCAATTTACCAGCCCCTCTGCAAACTTGTGCTGGTGCAGCACCAGCACCTGTACAGGAGCTGCTGCTGCACCAGCACCTGCACCAGTCCTTTTTATTGCTAATGTTGTTGTTGTAAATTTTCTTTTGTCAATGACTTGTTTACTTTAGGCCAATGTTTGATGGACCTGTGAGATATAAGCATGTTTATGTTTTTATGTATACAGATTGCAACATGTTTAGGTCAAAATATATTCCTTCCTCAGTCAGAGCTACTATGTCAAACCAGTCTCCAGTTGGGCCTTCACAATATCAAGAAGATATTGAACATGAGCATGAGTATCACCTTAAAGATAATTGTGACTCTCAAAGTGATTCTTAGACCGAGCCAATAACAATGGAAAGTCAAAACAATGATAATGAACAATACGAGATAATTGGTAACTTTTGTATTATAAGACATTCTCTTTATAACTAGTTTGATATCACATTGTTACACTAATTATAAAATTTATATTTTCAATGTATAGATTCTGAAGGGAGGGTGAGAAAACAAACACATGTCTTGTGAACGTCACAAGTGTGGTCCTTGGAACGTGGGGAGAAAATTGTTGTCCACTTCAATGCACGTAATCAATCTATGAAAAAAGGTGGGCAAATATTAAGTAGCTGGTTGGGCAAAATTGCAAAGAGAGAGAACCTTTGTCCGCTTGGTTACACGGATTGGAAGAAGATGCCTTCTAACTACAAAATTGTCTTGTTTTATTGATTCGGGTAATTAACAACAACTTAATTTGGGTTTTTCTTCCTTTTTTTGTGGTGTTGTACATGCATATACTCCCTAACACCAAAAATGCTTATTTGTATTATTTCTTTTCTTTATGGTAGAGGAAGTTTCATTATCCTATGATTGAGATGATCGACAAAATATTATTGAGGATGATCGGAAAAAAATGGAAGGACTACAGGTATGTGCTTAAAAGGGACCACGTTAGGAACAAAACAAAACAACTAGTTTTGAGCAATAATGTTCCAAAATGAGTAGATCAAGACTAGTGGAAACAACTTGTGAACTACTGGTTTTCTGAGCAGAGTGAGGTTGTTTTTTCATAATTATGTTCATTTGAATTCTCATTGTTTTTATTTTATTTTAATGATTTATTAGTCACTTGGTTTATCATTGGTGTAGAAATACTCTACGATAGGGACAGCAGCACATGAAAGACAACAATGTCCTCACACGATCGGATCAAAGAGTTTTGCTAGGAAAAGGGATGAATATGTGAATTGATTTGCTTTATTCTTCCAATCTTTCATTTAAGTAGCATTGACTGAGTCATTGTTTGAACTCTTTTCATAAATGGTAAGAGATGAAACATGGAAATGAGCTCAGGTGCGTAGAGTTTTTTACTGAAACTCATAAACGCAATTATGGAACTTTTATTGATGAAGCATCAAGACAATTTGTGGTAAGTTCAACAAAATTAGTTCGACCCCTGCATGCATGTGATTGATGTGATATGCTTTTCCATTTTTTAGGTTAATTTGCTTAATTTTATGTCAATTAGCTGGGGTTCATGCTCATGTTCTGGGTGCAATTTTGTATTTGTTTTCACTTAAATTCTAATTTCTATCAGTTAAGTGTTTTGCTCAACTAAAGCAAAGAAGGTATCATATTATTACGTTTCAAGAGATTATAAGTTATGAAAATCAACAAGCACCATTAAAGGATCCATTGCATGTTCCTGTTGGGTCAATTACTAGAGCAAGATCCAAGAAGATCAAAGAAGCACTTAATGGGCTGATTCAAGAGATTTTGGATGATTCTAAAACGAGGAATTCCAAGCTTTGCCCAAAAGGAGATGAATGCGTAATAAATTTAATTCAAACTACTGATGGGGCTGATTTTGCTTAATTGGGCATAATTTCCTTAGCAAATGGCATGGATTAATGGCTGATTATGGCTTGAGGGGCGTGAAATTAGAAGGAGAAAGTGGTTGATTACTTTCTAATTTCAGACCAATTAATTGGCTAATTGACTTTCTAGTTCTATACTAATTAATTGGCTGATTAACTTGCCTATCTCAGACTTTCCTAAAGCATAATTTTTTAGTTCTTTCTTTACTTACTTTCTTATTTTGTAACCAAGTTAGTTTCCTTTTTAGTTGGGTGTAGGGCTAAAAGGGTTATAAATAGCATGCACTCATTGTAATGAAGAATATAGAATAGAAATAAAAAAAAAACATGAGGTTTGCTTCCTCTATTGGTTCTTCAGAGAACTTATGAACTTATCAAGGATTCTTCCTTGTGGCATTCAAATTTTATACCTTCGGTTTGTAATTCAATTATAATCATTGGGTCGATGTTTGTTACTTTATACCTTTGGTTCGTGATTCAGTCATAATCATTGGGTCGATGTTTGTTACTTTATACATTCGGTTCGTGATTCAGTTATAATCATTGGGTCGAGGTTTGTTACTTTATACCTTCGGTTCGCGTTTCATTATAAATGTTGGGTCGAGGTTTTCTATCAAAAATCTGAATTTTAGCTTTCTTGGGCAAGCACTGCTTGGGAGGCAACCCAATTCAACCGAAGCTGTGGATGAGCCATCAACACATATTTGCATTCTTTTTCTCTTTTCTATTTACTTTGGTTGATCTTTATATGCTATTTTTTGTGTGACTTTCATAAATACCTTGCCCATGTTTAGATTCTATATTACATGCTTATTTTGATATACATTGAGGACAATGTAAGATTTAAGTGTGGATGAGGGATTTACATCTTTTTGAGTCATATGGTTTTTTTTTAGGACCCCTTCCAACTCAATGATGAAACTGATTCTTAAGATAGATGGTTTTTAAAGAGTTTGAGCATACTTTTAAAGATAAAACAAGAAATGGAGTTAATTTGCTTATATTGTAGTCATACTTGAAAATTTTGATGCACATTAGCCTTGATTTGAGTAATCTGTTGTCTTAGAGTGAAGCATGGAGACATATTGAATGATACTTGCATAATCCCGCAATATTTGTGAGTTTTTCGAGCCTTATAATTGATTCATTATGCATATCATTTCAAATTCTCTTCTGAGTGCATCTTGTGAATATAATATTTTCTAGAACTTGCTTTTAAACCGCTTGAGATGATCATACATGTTCAGATTTGGAGAAGACGAAGGTAAATTAGGATTTTACCACCATAACTACATGTTCTTTGTCCTGATCGTGATTTGACCCCTAGATAGCATTTTGAGCCTGAATTAGCATATTTTCTTCATTAACCTACATTCACTTACCCTTATAAACTTAAACACTTTACTTACCCTTTTTTCCCTTAGAACTAGTGAGCTTGACTCTTGTTTATGTTGATTTGTAACGTGGAGATGGTGGAAAAGCAGAAGTGTGGGGGAATTTCATGTGGTTCTAAGGTGGTTGAGAATTCAAAAAAAAAAAGAGATAAAAGAAGTAGTAGGGACATGAAAAGAAGTGCTGTGATTCAAAGAATACAAGTTCTGAAGAATTGGGAGCATTATGAGTCTTTAAAGTAAGTTGAAAGCCAAAGTGATGAAATCTGCCCTAGAGTGATGGAAACGTGGTACTTAATAATGATGATCTATTTATGACCTTTTTGAATGCTTTCTAGTTTTGAGAAAATTTTGTGATATCATTTCTCTTCTTTCTTAGGAAACCTTGACCCCTTAGCCCCATTACAACCTTTTCGAAGACCTCCTGATTCTTTGACGTTCAGTTTTTGATGTGGAGAGTAGGTGCACAAGCAAGCCTATGGTTTAAACTGTTTTCATAGGTGATTGAGTGATTAGTATAGCTAACACCACATTTAAATGAGTGAAAACCAGAGTGATGCATTGTGAAAAGTAAAATTTGATACTATTTGTGTATTAACTCGAGGGTGGCATATTACACTTATACTTGGCTGATTATTCACACACACACGCAAAGTACGAATGCTATATAATCTTAATAACCTCGTGGCTTGTTTTTGAGGTAAATGTGTGCTCTCCCTACTTTATTATGCCATATTACCTAAAGGATCTCTGAGATGTAAGTTGGAAGGATTAGAGTCATTTAATTTTTGTTATGTCATTGTGGTGTCATTTAGTTAGTTTTGGTCGTTCCCTTGAGATTCTACTAGGTTACATACTGTTTTATTTTGCTAAGGGACTAGCAAAAGCTAAGTGTGGAGGAATTTGACATGAACACTTTGTGTGATGTGTTTAATACCTTTCCTACCCTATTTGGCTTTGTAATTCTCTTAATTTTGTTATTTTGAGCTTAGTTTCTATTCTTAGTGTTTAGAGAGCTTGTGAACGTGGGAATGACAAAAGAATGTGCAAAAGATGAGTTTTTCTAGTTACTTTAGGAAATCTAAGTGGATCAAGAAAATAGTTTTATAATTCTAAGAATCTTTCCTAATTTGAAAACTTGCCTTTTGATATCTTTCCTTTTCTAATTATGGAAACTTTCCTTATTTAGTATTTTTTGATTTCTTTGTAGGGAATTTCCACCTTGGAATTTCGGGAGGACCCAACGACCAGACTTAAAATGATCATATCTTCTTGCACGCATCTCCAAATGGGTTGAAACTTATTGGGTTGGAAAGATGACGTCTTGAACTTCAATTTAGACCTAAGAAAGTCTTAAAAAGGATATCGTTTGAGTCTGTTATGGTGGGCCTAAACTTAGTAGGCTGTTGCATCCGAATTTTCCTCCACTTTAGGCTTGAACCTTGCACCTTGCTTAGTTGACAAAAGTATTATGTGATTTTTGTAGGGCAGGCCCATGTTAGGTTGGACATACCCATGTCATTAATTTACCTTCTAAATAAGCCCAACCGAAACCTATTTTTTTATTTCCAATTGTGCACAGCCCAAAACCCTAATTTTTCTCCTAATTTTGCATAAGCCAGCAACCTATTTTTATTTTTCATTGTACACAACCCAAAACCCTAATTTCTCTCCTAATTTTGCACAAGCAGGCCACCTATTATTTTCCTTCTAATTAAAGCCTAGTCGGCCACCCAAAATTCTCTCCAAATTAAGCCTAGCCGCAACCCTAATTTACATTCTAAACAAGCATAGCCAGCCACCACAATTGTCCTCCCACATGTACACAACCGCAACTCTAGTTTCTCTTCTATATATACAAAGCCGAAAACCCTTGTGAGGGGATCTTTTTCTCATCATCTTTTCGGAGAGCTCTCTACTCCAACTCAAGAAGCAAGAGACTGAAACACTCCACCTTTCCATCTCCAATTGTGAGTATATAAGGACTTCTCCAGATTGTGTTCTCCTTCATCGATCAGCCATAGTCGTGTGGATCATCACCATTAACATCTCAAGCTTCCTTGAGTGTGTTAAAGAAGTGTAACCCTTACGGCTATTCTTTTTAATTGTTTCAGACTTAGTTGTTATTGGATTAAAGAATATTGAGTTTGATTCTTATGTTGGAGTTTATTGTTACAATGAGTTGGTTAATTTTCAGATTTATTGTTTTATGATTTCAAATGGTTCATGATATGTAGAGTTGCATCATTATGTGAAGTTGGAAAATATGGTGCACATGGCTATCAAAATTGAGAACCAACTCAAGAGGAAGGGCAATAATACACGGAAAAACCTTAACTCAGGTTCATCTTGGAGGCCAAATTTTGTGAATAAAGAGGAGAAGCAAGCCACGGCCAAGCCCAAAACCAAGCAAAAGCAAGAAAGTACTAGCCATGGAAATCAAGGTAAAACTGACTCTTCCGCCACTGAAAATCGTGATATTAAGTGTTTTAAATGCCAAGGCAGGGGTTACATAGCAAGCCAATGTCTGAACAAAAGAGTTATGGTATTGCGAGATAATGGTGAAATTGAAACCAAGGGCGAAGAAGATACCAAATCTATGCCATCATTGGAGGATACAAGTGATGAGGAATACGCTGCATAAAGAGAATTGTTGGTTGCAATGAGTGCTCTAAGTGAGCAAATCAAAGAAGATGACGAAATGCAGCGAGAAAACATCTTTCATACTATATGCCACATGCAAAATAAGGTATGTAGTGTGATTATTGATGGAGGTAGTTATACTAACGTTGCTAGCACTACAATGGTTGGGAAATTAGGGTTGCCAACAATTAAACATCATCGGCCTTACAAGTTGCAATGGCTCAATGATAGTGGCGAAGTGAGGGTGAACAAACAGGTGTTAGTTTCCTTTCGGATTAGAAAATATGAAGATGAAGTTTTGTGTGTAATTCTGATGCAAGCTGGACACTTGTTACTAGGCCGACTATGGCAATTCGACCGGCGTGTTAAGCATGATGGCTTCACCAACAAATATTCGTTTGTAAGCAATCAAAGAACAATCACTCTAGTTCCTTTGATACCAAAGTAAGTTTATGAAGATCAAGTGAGGTTACAAAAAGAGAGTGAGAAAAAGAGAACGAGTGAAAATCAGAAAGAGAAAATGAGAGAGGCCGAGAAAATTGAGAGAGAAAATAAGAGAGCTGATTCTGCCATTGAAAGAAAAACAAATTTCTATGCAAGAGCGAGTGAAATAAAAAGAGCGATATTTTTAAATCAGCCAATGATTTTACTTTTGTACAAAGAGGCATTAAACACTAACCAATTTGACTCATATTTGCCTAGTTCTATTTTTTCTCTTTTGCAGGAGTTTGATGATATCTTTCCCAAGGAGATTCCACATTGCTTACCTCCTATTCGAGGAGTTGAACATCAAATTGATTTCGTGCCCGATGCTACAATTCCAAACCAACTAACCTATCGAAGCAATCCCAAGGAACAAAGGAACTACAAAAGGAAGGTTAGTGAATTGATTGAAACGGGGTACGTAAGAGAAAGCATAAGTTCATGCGCAGTTTCAATGAATTTGGTTCCTAAAAAGGATGGGACGTGGAGAATGTGCGTTGATTGCCAAGCAGCTAACAATATAACGGTAAAGTATCGACATCCTATTCCTCGCTTAGATGATATGCTAGATGAGCTGCATGGTGCTTATGTATTTTCTAAGATTTATTTAAAAAGTGGATATCATCAAATAAGAATGAAAGAGATGGAAACTGCTTTTAAAACGAAGTATGGTTTATATGAGTGGTTAGTTATGCTATTTGGATTAACAAATGCACTGAATACCTTCATAAGATTAATGAACCATGTTTTACGAGCTTTTATAGGTAGATTTGTTATTGTTTATTTTGATGATATTCTCATTTATAGCACAAACTTAGATGATCATGTTGTGCATTTAAAATCAGTTTTGGATGTGCTTAGAAAAGAGAAGTTGTTTGCTAACTTGAAGAAGTGAACCTTTTGCACCGATAAGCTTGTGTTTCTCAGTTTTGTTGTGAGTGCACAAGGACTACAAGTTGATGAAGATAAGATTCGTGCGATTAAATAATGGCCAAGTCCCACGAGTGTAGGTCAAGTTCGTAGTTTTCCTGGACTTGCTAGTTTTTACAGGTGGTTCGAGAAAGACTTTAGCAGTATTGTCGCACCGCTTATCGAAGTCATCAAGAAGAACATTGGATTCAAATGGGGAGACGAGCAAGAGAAGGTGTTCTAATTTATCAAAGAATAATTAACTCATGCTCCTTTACTTGCTTTGCTTGGTTTTACTAAAACGTTTGAAATTGAATGTGATGCTTCAGATTTGGGTATCGTCGCTGTTCTTATGCAAAGAGGAAGACCGAATGCATATTTCAGTGCGAAATTAAGTGGGATAGCTTTAAACTACCCTACTTATGATAAAGAATTTTATGCTTTGGTTCGAGCATTGGAAACATGGCAACACTATCTTTGGCCTAAGGAGTTCGTGATTCACACCGATCATGAGTCCTTGAAGCATTTAAAAGGTCAACACAAGTTGAGTAGGAGACATGCACGATGGGTAGAATTCATCGAGACATTTCCATATGTCATTCGCTACAAGCAAGGTAAGGAAAATATCGTTGCATATGCACTTTCTCGAAGGTACGTATTAATTTATACTCTTGATGCAAAATTACTTGGTTTTAAATACATTAAAGAATTGTATCCTTCAGACAATGATTTTTGTGAGGAGTTTCGGGCTTGTGAGAAAAACACAGTGGGTAAGTTCTTTAGGCACGAGGGTTTCTTATTTTTGGAGAATAAGTTGTGTGTACCGAATTGCTCTTTGCGTGATTTGTTAGTAAGGGAATCCCATGGAGGAGGTTTAATGGGTCACTTTGGAGTTGCTAAAACCTTAGCCGTTTTACAAGAACACTTCTATTGGCCACACATGAAAAGAGATATTGAGAGAATTTATGGTAGATGTGCCATATATAGGCAAGCAAAATTTCAAGTGCAACCCCATGGTTTATACACGCCGTTGCATATTCCTAGTGAACCTTGGATAGATATTTCAATAGACTTTGTGTTAGGTTTACCTAGGTCTAAATGTGGTAGAGATTCAATTTTTGTGGTTGTAGATAGATTTTCTAAGATGACACATTTTATTCCATGTCACAAAACTGATGATGCTTTTAATGTTGCTAATTTGTTCTTTAGAGAAATTGTAAGATTACATGGTATGCCTAGAACAATATTTTCGAATAGAGATGCTAAGTTCTTGAGTTACTTTTGGAAGACTTTGTGGTGTAAGTTAGGGACTAAGCTATTATTTTTTACTACTTGTCACCCACAAACTGATGGTCAAACTGAAGTAGTGAATATGACTTTGTCTACTTTGTTGAGAGCTATTATTAAACAGAACATCAAAACTTGGGAAGAGTGTTTACCACATGTTGAGTTTGCTTATAATCATACTGTTCATTCTGCTACTAAGTTTTCACTATTTGAAATTGTTTATGGTTTTAATCCTTTAACCCTATTGGATTTCACGTCATTACCTATCTCTGAACGTGCTAACTTGGATGGAAATAAAAAAGCTGAATTTGTTAAGCAGATACATGAGAAGACAAGACTAAACGTTGAGAGAAAAACAGAACAATATGTAAAGCAAGCTAACAAAGGTTACCAACAGCTGATTTTTCAACCCAGAGATTGGGTTTGGTTACACATGAAGAAAAACAGATTTTTGGCACAAAGGCGTTCAAAGTTATTTCCTAGAGGAGATGGGCCTTTTCAAGTCCTTGAGCGCATCAATGACAATGCATTCAAATTGGATTTGCCAAGTGAGTACAATGTTAGTTCCACTTTCAATGTTTCTGATTTAAGTCCTTTTGATGTAGGTGATTATTTGAGGACAAATTCTTTTCAAGAGCAGGGGAATGATGAGGACACGACTAACAAATAGGATGCGGATCCTATTCAAGTTCCAATTAGTCCAGTTACAAGGGCTCGAGCTAAAAGGTTCAAGGAAACTCTCAATGGGCTGATTCAACACATTTGAGCTAAGAACCATCTTTGGGGGCCCAAGGATGATGCTATACGTGATCCACAAGGATGGGTTTCCATGATTCAAGCTTTGGAATAATCTAGCAACTCAAGATTGTGAATTAAAACTTAGTTTCCCAAAATTGGAGACTTGGGAAGTCTAGGAAAGGAAAATGGTTGGCTGTAATTTTTTTTTATTACCTTTTCTTAATTGTTTCCTTATTAATTTAATTGCTGAATTGTAAGGCTTACATGCCAAGTTAGGTACTTTCCTTATTTGGATTTTAAGTTACCAGAATTTAGGTTTGTTTTCTACTCCTTAGTTTCATTTTCCTAATTGAGGAAGAATTTGTGATCCTCATATATTTAAATAGCTATTGGCTTTTTGGAATAGAACGATTTGATTCATACTTTGCGAGAGAAAATTCTCTTTGGTTCTTTTTAGAACTTCTTAACTTACCGGAGTTTCCATGGTGTTCATCTTCTGCTTATCAATCAATCCTTCCATAATTGATTGTGGCATCTTCATTATACCCAGATTCTTGCTTCAATATAAGCAACGGGTCGCGGTCTCACATAAATCTACTTCTAGACGATCTTATAAGCCTTCTTGATCTATCAATTTCTTAGTTCTTGGCGTGGATCATATCAATACTGGTTTGTTGTTATGTTCAAAATGTGATTCCTTTGGCACTTGCTTGTGCTACCATTATGCAATATATGTTTGGTGTGGTACTAGTTTGTTGCTGAGTTACAATTTTGATACCTTTGGCAATTGTTTATGCTACCATTATGTTATATATGCTTGGTGTGGTACTAGTTTGTTGCTGGGTTAAAATTTTGATGCCTTTGACATTTGCTTGTGCTACCATTATGTTATATATACTTGCTTTGGTACTAATTTGCTACTAAGTTCATCTTTTGATGCTTTTTGGCACTTGCATGTGCTACCATTATGCTATATGTTCTTGGTTTGGTATTTGTTTGATTATGTATTCAAATTTTGATGTCATTGGCACTTTTTTATGCTACCATTATGCTATATATGCTTGCTGTGGTACTGGTTTGCTACCCGGTTCAAATTTTGATGCCTTTGGCACTTGTTTGTGCCACCATTATGCTATATTTGCTTGGTTTGGCACTGATTTGCTACTAGGTTCATTTTTTATGCCTTTATCACTTACTTGTGCAACCATTATGCTATATATGCTTGGTTTGGTAATTTTTTTCCTATTTGGTTCATTTTTTGATGCATTTGGCACTTGTTTATGCTACCATTATGCTATATATGCTTGTTTTGGAACTGATTTGTTGCTAGATTTATTTTTTATGCCTTTGACACTTGCTTGTACTACCATTATGCTATATATGCTTGGTTTGATACTGATTTGTTGTTGGGTTCAAATTTTGATGCCTTTGGCGCTTACTTGTGCTACCATTATGCTATATATGCTTGTTCAGGTACTGGTTTGCTGCCGAAATCAAATTTTGATGCCTTTGGCACTTGTTTACGCTACTATTATGCTATATATGCTTAGTTTGGTATTGGTTTACTGCTGAGTTTATTTTTTTATGCCTTTAGCACTTGCTTGTACTAGGATTATGCAATATATGCTTGTTTTGGTAATTGTTTGCTGCTGGATTCAAATTTTGATTCCTTTGAAACTTGTTTGTGCTACCATTATGCTATACATGCATAGTTTTGTATTTGTTTGTTGCTAGGTTCAAATTTTGATGCCTTTGATACTTGCTTGTGCTACCATTACACTATATATGCTTGGTTTGGTACTGATTTAGTGCTAGGTTCAAATTGTGATACCTTTGACACTTGCTTTTCCTATTATTATGCTATGTATGCATGGTGTGGTACTAGTTTGCTGCTGGGTTGAAATTTTAATTCTTTTGGCACTTGTGCTACCATTATACTATATATGCTTGGTTTGGTACCTTTTTGCTGATAAGTTTATTTTTTTATGCCTTTGGCACTTCCTTGTTGTAATGACCCATCCCGAGTTGGCCTACGAGAGATGGTACCATCACATTTAAGATCCAAGCACGACACATACATTCAATAATTAAAACATCATCATCTGAAATAATAATTACATCATATTCCTCAACTCTTTTTAAAGGAGTTACAACATCAGGATATAAATATTCCAAATATTCTAACATAAACAAAATGAATGAATATACATATTTCTCAAAATTTTCTTTCTCTTTCTTTCTACAGTCTGAGAATGTTGACCACATAAACTTATTTAAATTACTCACTCTAAGTATCAGCTCAAAGGTTTATCAGTCATGCCTGTTGCTTGAAATTATTTAATAATGAGAAGTGAGATTCACAAGTTCAGTGAATTAAATTTACTATAAGTACTCAATTTGTCAGATTTCATACTTTAATCATAATTATAACTTTCAATATCCTTTCATCCATCAAATTTCATATATATATATATATATATATATATATATATATATATATATATATATATATATAATTCAATTCAATAACCAATCATCTCTATTATCATATATCTATCAATATCAAACTATCTTCTTTATAATTTAATTCAAGTGCAAAGTATCATCTTTATTTCATTTACATTATAATTACCTCATCACGAAGTTCATATCATAAATATAGTTATTTATTATTTATCATATTCTATCTATTTCCAATCCTTTCCTCATCGTAATTGTCTCATCATGAGACTCCTCTTTCTATCATTATTATACAATCACTTTGATTTCTTAGCATCTTAATCAACAATAATAAAATACTTTAAATAAAATGCATGTATTTATATCATCATCATTTCTTTCTTTCTCATCATTTTATCATCGTTTTATTATCATTTCATATATCACTCCAAACTATCAATGTATGGGAAATACCAATATTGGTATATCATCTAAGACGTTTTCTCACATGTCGACATGTTTCATTCAAATCAGCCATGGTTTTGGTCTTCCCTCTATGCATATGATCAACAAAACGCAAGCAAGCATACCATCATATCATATAATTCAACTATCTCTTTCATAAAATCATTACTTTATCATATACATATCAAATTGTCTCTTTATATAACATATTAACTCATTAATCACAACTTTCAAGAAATTCATTTATCTTTTTAGTATATATTCCATTAATTTCTATCAGTCTATCATTTCAAATATATAACCTCATGAACTTCTTATATATTTAATTTCCAATATATCAATTATTCATTTTTCTTACTTAATCATCTAATTATCATATATCACACATATTTCATCAAATCAACATATTCATAATATAGTTCAATAATTAATTCATCTTATTTTCAATTTATATTTCATGTTTGTCTAATTTACTAAAAATAAATCCAACTCATCTAGTAGCACTTAAATCTACTTTTGGACAACTTCTTTTCCCTTCTTGCTCATTTCAGCAATTCCACTTGATTGCTGATCATTACCACCTAACCATAATATACTTATTTTATCTACTATCTTATACTTTATTTTTTCTATACCCTGTTCTGGGTTAATTTCATGTATGCATAATTTAGCTTTCTTTAACTTCAACTTTCAATATTTTCTACAGAAATTCCTTTCATTATGTTTGAGTTCAAATTCAACGTTTCTTAAAAGAAATGTAGAGGAACAATCTATAAAAATTCAATTCTTCAAAATGGAATTCATAAATGTTACCTTTTTCAAAGCTTTATTTAAATTTCTTGAAAATCCTTTCGTATATTCAACAATTTCAAATCACAAATATCAATTCTCCAGTTTTAAAATGTTTATCAATTGTTTAAAAGCTTTTCTGGAGAGAGAGTAATCTTAGAGAGAGAAAACAAATTCGTGAATTGTTTTCAAACTTCAAAATTCCTTTTTTTTTTAAAAAAATTCTCGATCTGATCGGTCGACTACCAAGTCGGTTCGAACATTTCAAAAAATTTAAAAAATGCCACTATATTGTGCAGCCTGCCAACCGATCAGTCAATCAACTCCCTGCTAGTCGACTGGTCTAGTCAACCTATCATGAACCAGATGTCTGGTTTATTTGATTAGATATGTGAAAAAAAAAAAAAGAGGTCAGTTGATAAAAAAAAAATAAAAAAAAAACAGTGATGTTAGATCTTTAAACCGCAATGAACCATGATGTTCGTTTGACATGTACAAAACTTTATTCAAATGGTTTAATTTACATAAAATATGAAGTAATTAGTTGAAAACATTAGGCCATAATCGCTAGAAACAAAAGTGAAAGAAAGTGCTGACAATGGATTTGTACCCGTGGCATAGTCACCATGTATACACCAACGTTATTATATTGTACGACGTTGTGTGATCAAGGTTCTCGCCTCTTGGCTTTTGATTGTTGTTTTTGGATTGGGGGAATGAGAAGAGAGGAAGCAAAAGAGTATATTGACCTTTTATTTGAGATTTTTTTAATGGAAATGGAAACATATTGAAGGGTGTTTTTATCCCTAAAAAACATTTTAACTCTCTCGAGCTTTAAAAATAAAGTAAACGAGGGAAATTAAAATAATACATTTTTTAGGGTCTCAATCTCATAAAATCAATTTTATTAAGAGCGGTGATACAATAAAATCGATAAAATCTATTTAAAAATATTTAAAAAAATTAAAAAATTAAAATTATTATTTAATTTCTTCATATTTATTTAATAAACTTTCTCAACTCAATAATAATGCTCATGGATCTGATTTTATAATACCAATTACTCTTAATTTAAACCTTGTGTTGAGATGTCTTGCATGAATCAATACTAAGCATAAAACTTCTCCCTAATTTAATCTAATCCATAGTGTTGCATTCCACATGTTGCGTTTTTAGGCAAGACTCATGAACATACCGGCACGTTCACAAGTCAAACTATCTATTATATCCTTATAACAAAGCAAAGTAGGAGTAGCACACAAATTAATGCACCTAAGTTACAAATTAAAATTTAAATACCAACTATGACTATTATCTTATCATCATATGAGAGTAACGAAATTTTGGCAAAGGTAACATTTTTATATCAAAATCAGGGTATTCCATCTTTACTAATAAAAGCCCAAATGACATTGATTAATGAGTGAGTTCATAAAAGTTATGACGGAAAGGAAAAAATCTATTAGTAATATAGAAAAATTGAGTAATAATTTTGATATTTAATTTAATTTTTTATTTTTTTGATATAATTATTATTTAATTTTTTTATGATTATTAATAGATTTTTCTGATTCTTTAGTAACTTTCAAAAAACCGATCCTATGAGATCGAAACTCTTAAATTAATGTAAAATTATCTATTTTTTTGAGTTGATTTTTTCTTATTATTGATATCTTTGAAAAAGAATGAATATGTGAAGAGGAACAAAAGTAAAGTAGAGAGATTTTAGGGATGAGAAAGCATTGAAAGAAGGGTTGGCGGTATTCATTTGCTTTTAATAGGGGTAGTTTAGTCATAATATTAAGTAAACACAATCAATTTAGGTTTTATTTGATTAAAACTTGTGAAATTGTTTGGTGTCAGTGTTTAATGACTTATTTTTTTTATTATTATAATCAAGTTGATTGGTTTTTTATTTTTTGGTTGTAAACCATTTGATCTTTACAACAATCAAAAAAATTATAGTCTTAATTTAAAATTGTTTTCGTATCATTATTTCCGTTTGATAATAATAATAATCGACTGATAATACTTTTTTCACAACTTTACTAACAAAAAAATTAGACTTATATAGAATCCTTTGAGTTTAGAGACCAAGAGTGATTTTACCCAAGTTTATAAAAAGGGTCAATTTAAACTCAGTTAATAAAGTTGAAGCAATGTGTATCCTCGCGCCGTCAGACTCCCGTTCATAAACACAAAAGCTACACTAGCTACTTTTGCTCATTGGCCACTACAAAAATTTGCAGATTGGCTGAGAAGAACGAGCCTGGAGAAAGAGAACCAAATCCTTTCCTTAACCTTCACGCCTCCACCCCATTACTCCTCCATCCCTCTCTCTCTGGTAAAATTAATTTCCGTCTTTTGTTGTCTCTGTCCACCTCTCACTTCTCATTAAAACATATGTTTTTCTCTGCTTTAAAAATTTTTAGTCCCCTGATTATTTCTGTATTTCCATTGACCCTTCCCTTTTTGTCACTTGCCCACTTACTGTACACACTCTTTCTCTTTTCTCTTTAAATTTCCACCTCATCCTCTCAAATATTTTTGTTAAGAACAAGAACAAGAGAAATATTGAGGAAATGAAACATAGCTTTTACAGAGTGAGAAAAACAGGGGAATAAAAAAGAAACACAAATGAAAGTGGGTGCTTGTGGAGATAACGTAGATGATGCAGAAGATGAGGAGTTATTTTCTCCTAGAGGATCTTCTGGGAATAAAAAGAGTTCGAGCCGTATTGGGTCAAGCTTGAGGAGAGAGTTTCAGGGGAGAAGAGGAGATCCTTTAGGGAGCAGAAGCTTCAATTCAAGAACTGAATCATACCCGTATTCAAATTCTTGCTCACCAACGAGCTCCATAACAACAAGTGCTTCTCCAGTCACAAATGCGAGTCCAAGAAGCTTGAAATCGAAGTCCCCGAATTCGATCATCAATTTCACCAAAACAACCCATTATTCGTTCACCGGTGTCTATGTGTTCCCCATCTTCCATTATTCGTTCACCGGTGTCTATGTGTTCCCCGTCTTCACCAGTAGAGAGAAATTCAGGGAATACCCAGAACTCACCGGATAGGATTTCGAGTTACCCGGTGCTGAACAAACAATCCCGGAAAAAAAGAGAGCTTATTTCGAAGCAATTTGTCCCGATAAAGCTACCTCTACCGCCCCCACCACTTCCTCAGCCACGGTTTTGGGAGATTCCAGATACTTCAAAGATGGTCCATGAGCCCAATTCGGGGCCTCCAGTTCTTGTCACACCTTCTATGCTGGTTGTGTTGCAGCATTTAGCGACAAATTTGGCTAAGAATTAGGAATTAAAAAGAAATGAAGGTGTGGAGAAGAATGAGGAGACTTCGAAACCGAAATTGAAGCCTTTGCATTCGGATAAAGTTAGAGCCAATTTTGATCGGGCTATGGTGTGGGATCTAATTAAATCCAGCTCTTTTCAGTGAGATATTTTACCTTCTTTTTAAAGCTTTTTAAATGTTTTCTAAATGGTTTTTTTTAAGTGTGTGATAGGGCTGATGTAGCCTATAACACTCCGGTCCTATAACACTCAACTTGTAGCCAATGACACTCCGGCCCAATAAAGAACGGTCCAATAGACCTACGTCTGGGCTCCCTCTTTAACATGCCGCCTTACGACACGCCGCCCTGTAGTCGCCCTGCAGCCACCCTATAACACACCATCCCCTGATCTTGCAATCAATGCCTTAACACTGACGAGACGTGGGCAATGCCCGTTCAGATGGCTATAAATAAGCCGAGGTATGGAATTCATAATTCATTCAGACTTAATCTATTGACACCCAAGCTTCTTTAGATTTAACCCTCGACCTCACCCCCTTTTAAGCTTTCGTTTTAACTGAAGCTTCGGAGTGCCCTCGGAGGTCTCCCCCTCTCCTCTTTCTGAGGACTTTTAGTTCATCTCTGTTACCTGTGCAGAACCCAGGCCATGTCAACACCCAGGCCACATCGGCAGTTGCAAATTTTTGGCATCAACAGATTGGCGTCGTCCGTGGGAAACCACAATCTCTCGCTGTAACAAAAGTGAAGAAGTACAAAAGAACTCATCTGTTACGATGCCGCCTAGAAGCAGTACGAGAAGGACCGACAAGGAGGCCCCTACAGCATGCTCTGCTCCTATCCGGGGCAGCACCCGCAGCCAATAATCTGGACCCAGGTTCCCTGCAATCCCCGAACATGCAACCCCCGGGTCAAGCAGACGGCCCCCGTCAGAGAGCAATGCCCTAATCTCTCTGGAATCAACTCTATTGATTACGAGGAAACGACTACGAATCCCCAAGCCCCTGTAACTCAAGCACAATTCCAAGAACTCTCCCGGATGATAGCCAATTTGGCAGCCCAAGTCCGAGGCGGAGGCCAACAACCTTCCTTTCTCCCCACCAAGCTCTAGAGCAAGCAAAGTCATCTGACAGAGATGATCCTACCTACAACCAGCCCCCTACCGAGCCTTCGCTGCGTGGCAGCCGGTCCAAGGAGAACTCCTCTTTGAAAAGCAACTTCAACTTAGACAGACGGTTCGAGGAAATGGAAGAAAAAATAGACTTGGCCTTAAAACACAAGAATCTCAGTATCTTGGATGAGCTTAGCATCCAAGATCCCCCATTTACAGAAGTTGTCCTCGAGACCCCGCTCCCCCTCAACTTAAGAATGCCATAGGTCAGAATGTACGACGGTTCAGAAGACCCCCTAGACCATTTGCAGCACTACAAGACGACTATGATGCTGCATCAACATTCCGACCCCATCATGTGTCGTGCCTTCCCTTTGACCCTTGAGAAGGCTACAGGCACTTGGTATTCGCGCCTGAGGCCGGGGAGCATCAGCAATTTCAAATAACTCAGTTATGCCTTTGCTTCGCACTTCCTCAGCAGCAAGGGACCAAAGAAGACCTCGGAAAGCTTGTTCAACATTATTCAACATCGAGGAAAGAGGCTTCGAGCCTATATATCCAGGTTCAACTAGGCAGCCTGGGAAATCCCCGACCTCGACCCAAATGTTCAAATGATGGCGTTCAAAAATGGGCTGAGGTCCGGAATCTTCAGCTCTAAGCTCACCAAGCACCTGCCTAAGGACATGAATGAGGTCTTAGCCCAAGCAGAGAAGTATATGCTGGCAGGAGATGATCAGGCATTCAGGAGGGAAAGGGAAGGGGAAGCGAAAAAGAAGAGAAAGGATGTCGATCCACAGAGAGGAGCGGCTAAGAGACCCCACCAAGACAGCAGGTACAAGCCCACCCTCGGTTCGACAATTTCACTCCCTTTAATGCATCTAGGACTCATATCCTCATGCAACTTCAAGATATGTCAATCCTCTAGTGGCGACCTAGAACACAGTCCCTCGGCGGAGATCAAAGACAATGGTGCCATTTCCATAAAAATTACGGCAATGATACCAAAGATTGCCATGCTTTGAAAGAACAGATTGAGGCCCTTATCAGCCTGGGACACTTGAAATAATTCACAAGTTCCCAAAGAAGAGAGGCACCCACCCAACCAAGAAGAAACTCCAGGCGACTCTATACTCCAGAGCAAGAGCGACGAGGCCTTCGGCAAGACTCCAGAGCCGGGCGGGAAGTGCCCGGTCAGAAAGACCAAGAAGTGGCAACTACTACCCGAATAATTAAGACAATATATGGAGGCCCTGCTGCCGGGGGGCGCTCGAAGCAAAGCAGTAAGGCGTACGCCATAACTGTGGCCTCTGTCAACGGACCTCATAAGCGAAGGAAGTCGGAGCTAGTGATCTCTTTCACAGAGGATGACTTGGAGGATGTGCAGACTCCTCATGACGACGCAGTAGTGGTCTCTCTCTTAGTAGCCAACTACGAGGTACGACGCGTCTTGGTTGATAACGGAAGCTCTGCCGATATATTATTTTACGATGCCTTCTAATGCATGGAACTGAAGGACGAGCGTCTAGAGCCTGCCCCGGCCCCGCTTTATGGTTTTGGCGGATCTCCAGTTTTTCCCAAAGGAAGCATAGTCCTCCTTGTCACCACAAGGACAGCGCCACAGATTTCCACTGTGCAAACCATATTTTTGGTGGTAAAGCAACCCTCCTTCTACAATATTATCATCGGGTGACCCACCTTCAACAAACTAAGGGTTGTTGTCTCCACATACCACCTGAAGGTTAAGTTCCCCACCAATGAGGGAGTGGGAGTAAACAGAGGTGATCAGAGGGCCTCTCGATCCTGCTATTTGAATGCAATCAAGGAAGAAAAGAAGATGGAAGCCTTGCCTCTTGAGATGGAAGACCTCAGGGATGAGATGAAAACCCCGAGAGGGCGACCAGCGGAGGAGCTGACATCGGTTCCCCTTGGGGAAGACCCTATACAAATTGTCCAAATAGGGTCAAACCTCTCCAAAGAGCACACGAAAGAACTCATTTCCTTCTTCCAAAAAAATCGGGATTTGTTCGCCTGGTCCGCGTCAGACATGCCTGGGATTGACCCTAGGACCATTGAGCATCGTCTGAATGTGGATCCAAAGTACAAGCCAGTTGTCCAGAAGAAAAGGTTTTTGGCCCTAGAACACCAGGTCGCCATCAATACTGAGGTAGACAAGCTGCTTAAGGTTGGCTTCATCCAAGTGGCGAAATACCTCGAATGGGTATCCAACGTAGTAATGGTTCAAAAGCCAATGGTAAATGGCAAATTTGCATCGACTTCACCTACCTAAACAAGGCCTGCCCAAAGGATAGCTTTTCCCTCCCCTGAATTGATCAGCTGGTAGAAGCCACTTCGGGGCATGAACTCCTCTCCTTCATGGACACGTACTTCGGTTACAATCAAATTTTCATGTACGGGCCAAATCGAGAGAATACCGCCTTTATCATTGACCTAGGGTTGTATTACTATAAGGTCATTCCCTTCGAACTCAAGAACGCCAGCGCAACTTACCAAAGGCTGGTGAACAAAATCTTCAAACGGCAAATAGAACGAAACATGGAAGTCTATTTGGATGACGTGTTGGTCAACACTACGAAGGCTCGGGACTACAGGACCGATTTAGAAGAAGCCTTTAGGGTCTTACGCAAACATAACACGAGATTGAATCTAGCCAAGTGTGCCTTCGGAGTAACTGGGGGGAAGTTCTTAGGATTCGTGGTCACCCAAAGAGGGATAGAAGTCAATACAGAGAAGATAAAGGCCATCCTCGACATGGCCTCTCCTAGATCTGTGAAAGAAGTGCAACGGCTCACCTAGAGGATCGTTGCCCTAAGTTGCTTCATGTCAAAATCTGCGGAAAGGTGCATACCCTTCTTTAAGGCCATCAGGAAGGCCAAAGACTTCTTCTGGACAGAGGATTGCCAAGAAGCATTTGAAGAGCTAAAAAAGTATTTGAGCTCGCCCCCACTCCTAACTAAACCTGTCCCGGGTGAAGAACTGCTCCTATACTTATCAGCTGGGGAAAGTACTGTAGCCTCTATCCTGATCCGGGAAGAGGAAAGTATCCAGAAACCCATCTACTACGTCAGTAGAATCCTCCACGAGGCAGAAGTGAGGTACCCTCCCATTGAGAACATGGCTTACACCCTTATAACCGCCGCACGGAAGCTCCGACCATATTTCCAAACGCATACAGTCGTTCTCTTGACCGACCAGCCCTTGAGGAAAGTCCTTCATAGTCCAAGTGTCTCCAAGAGAATGGTGAAGTGGTCAGTGAAACTCAAAGAATTCGATATCCGATACCACCCTCGGCAGGCTATCAAAGATCAGGCTCTGGCTAACTTCATCGTCAAAACAACCCTCCCAGTGGTTCCCAGTGTGGAAGTAGAGTCGGCACCAGACAAAATACCCCCAAGGTGGACCCTCCACGTGGACAGATCTTCCAATACTGTCGGAAGTGGAGCATGACTCATCCTTTGCAGCCCTAACGTCTTCACAGTCGAGCACACCCTAGGGTTTGAGTTCAAGACTTCCAATAACGAGACAGAGTATGAAGCCCTACTGGTTGGCCTAAGGTTGGCCATGGCTCTATCCACCGAGGTCGTAGATGTGTTCAGCGACTCCTAGCTAGTAGCAAGTCAGGTAATAGGAGAATTCGAAACCCGGGGAGATAAGCTCGCCCGGTACCTCCAAAAAGTGAAAGAGCTCGCCGCCAAGTTCAAAATGTTCTGGATAACTCAAATTTCAAGGGCTGAAAAATCCAAGACAGAAGCCCTAGCCAACCTGGCCTCATCCCGGCACCTAGAATCAACTCGAGCTGTTTATCTAGAAACTCTCTTCATTCCTAATATAGACGAAACCCTGGTTCTACCGGTAGAGGAGGGTGCGATATGGATGGACCTAATCCTGCACTACCTGAAGATGGAAAGGTCTTTGAGCAGAAAAGCAAGGCCAAAAAGTTAATCTTCCGAGCCTCTCAGTACGCTATTATAGAAGGGCAGTTGTATAAGAGAGCTCTGACTATGCCTTACTTGAGATGCCTCAGCCCCGTCGATGTCGATTACGCTCTCCGAGAAGTCCACGAGGGCATATACGAAAATCACCTAGGAGCTCGAGCCCTCACCTTCAAGTTTCTACACCAAGGGTATTACTAGCCCAAGATGAAAGAAGATGCAGCTGACTTGGTCAAGAAGTGCAGAAACTGTCAACAGTACTCTCTAGTGCCGCACCAACCTGCTAATCCCCTCACCTCGATCACTAGTCCACTTCTCTTTGCTATGTAGGGAATGGACATCCTTGGCCCGTTCACCGTCGCAGCTGGGCAAAAGAAGCACCTCATTGTGGCCATTGATTATTTCACCAAGTGGGTCGAGGCAGAACCATTGGCCAGCATCACGGATCACCAAACCAAGAACTTCATTTGGAAGTAGACCGTATATCGTTTCGGGATTCCTTGGGTATTGGTCACTGATAACAGAAAGCAATTTGATAGCTCCCATTTAAAAACATTCTGTGAAGACCTCCAAATCGAGCATCGATTCTCATCCGTCGGATACCCGCAGGCTAATGGCCAAGCCGAGGTTACCAACAAGACCCTTCTCTAAGGTATCAAGAAAAGACTAGAAAATGAAGATAGACAGTGGGCTGACCAGCTCCCTAATGTTCTCTGGGCCTATCGGATGACCATACATAGGCCAACAAGAGAAACCTTGTTCTTCATGACGTATAGTTCGAAAGCCGTCATCCCAGTCAAAATTAGAATTCCATCGATGCGCGTACAGTTTTTTGAACCAAGTAACAATGAGGAAGCCTTAAGGATGAGTGCGAACTTTGTTGATAAGGCGCGAGACAAAACCCAGATCCATTTGGCTATGTACCAACAGAGGACGACATGTATTACAACTCCCGAGTTCAAAATCAGGGCTTCTAACTCCATGACCTCATCCTGTGGAAGAGTGAAGTTTCTCGCCCTCGACAGACGGGAAAGCTCGTTTCAAACTGGGAAGGCCCATACAGAATCCGAAGAGTTTACCGGATGGGTACTTTTGAGCTCGAAGAATTAGATGGCAAGCCAATCCCTCTCACTTGGAATGCAAAGAACCTCTGCAAATTCTATCAGTGATATGAAATGTAAAAGAATTAATAAAGTTCGAAGTTTCAAGGAAAATTCTGAAATTTTATTAAGTTAAGAATTGAGGTACAAAATTAGGCACTATCGGCCTTGGATACAAAAAAACAAAAAATCTATTCTAAAGAAGTAGAGGCCTCATGGGCCTCACCCTCGTTCCCTACTACCTCCTGAGCCTCACCCCCACCAGTTCCCTGAGCCTCATCCTCCATGATCTCCCCAGCGCCAGTCGCAGCAGTGTCTTCCGCATCTCCACCAGCGGCAGCTGCACCGGATCCCCTTGAAAGGGCACTCAGGTCAAGACGAAAAAAATTGAGCCCCGGGAAGAGAGACTCAGCCTTCATCCTGGCCTTATTGAAGCCCGTAAGGAACTGGGCCCTAACCTCATCCAGCAAGACCTCCTCGGCCCTGGCTGCCGCCTCCTCTCTCTTAGAGGCCTTGGCGACCACCTCCTCCATTTGGGCACGGATCAGGTCCCTCTCCTTCCTGAGGGCATCCTCAGCCTTGCGCCGATGGTCTCTCTCGAAGATAGCATCATCCTTGGCCTTTTCGGTAGCCTCTAGGGAGGAGGACAAAGCCTAGACCAGTTCCTGGGTCTCCTCCAGCCTATACTCAGTTTTTGCCAAGTGTTTGGCCATATCAGCGCTTCGCCGAGCAAGGACCCCGCCAAGGACTCCAACCTAAAACAAAAGCATTGTTAAAAGGAAGAGTAAATGAATTAAAGAGCCAGAATGAAGGAAAAAAACAAATATCTGGGAGAAAGCAGTCTCTGCAACCGAGTAGAGTGCCTCAAAGGGCTTCGTCAAAAGCTCTAACATATCGCGGGGATGGATCCCTAAGATAAGGTGTTCGCGAGAAACCTTCGAATGCACGAACACCAAGTCATCTTCCCTCGCCCAAATCCCTCCCTAAATGAAGACAGTCCCGGGGAAGGAGTGGGTGCAGCAGGATCCGCCCTCTCCTTAGGAGCTGGAACCCTTGAAGGGCTCCCCACTATGATGGGCACCAGGGTCGAGGCTCGAGACTTCTTCTTCTGCTCCTGCCCAGAGCCACCAGCCTCTATGGCATTCTTCTTCTCCCGGGCCATGCGTTTGGCCCTCTCCTTAGCTTTGGCAGCTACCTCCATCTCTGCATAAAGAACGAGCATTAATAACTTGGAATAAAAAATCAAAATTGCTATAAGCTAAAAGACTAAGGGCTACTGCGCTCGAGGTTCGACAGAAGGCTGGGAGGGAAAAGGTCGCGCCTGTGGAGCTCTTCATTATCTCCGAGCACCTCGATATCCAAGGGCGTGGCCAGCATGGCATTCAACGTCTCCTATTCTCGGTGCAGGAGGTGCGGCCTCTTGCACTTGCCAATACGCTCCAAGCTCCAAGCTCCAAGCAAGGGGGACATCGAAGCTCTCACCACTCTTTATAAAAAAGAAAGCCCCCTTCCACCTCTTTATGGAAGAAGGTTTGTTCTTTAAAACCCTCTTCCACCTCCTCGAACTTACGATAACCCACCCCGAATGACCAAGACCGGCTAGTTGGAAGTGGGCTTTGAACACGTTCATGTTCATTACCCCTCCTACCTCTTGGCACACAGCAATGAATGCCAGAATTAAGCGGATGGAGTTGGGTACCAGTTGACTCAGCGCGATACTGAAGTATTTGAGCACCGAGCAGAATAAGGGGTGGAGAGGGAACCAAAGCCTAGTCTTTAGCTGCTGTTCGTAAACGCACAGCTCATAAGGCACCTGGCTAAGGAGAGCATCGCAAGCCCTCTCCCCTCTTTCTGGTGCCCTCAGATGGTATTCCATGGGGATCCTATACCTAATTCTCATCCCCATAAGTTCAGACTCCTCTACCACACTTGAAATGGAGTTCACTTCAAACGTCCACTCCTCCTTCTCAGTATCTAGGGCGTCGTCCCTAATAAGCATCTCAACGCTCGGACATCCTTCTCTCCAGATGACTCTTCATCCTCACTCTCCTCTTCATCCCCTCTCTTTCGAATATAAGGCATAAGGGCCAGAGTCCCATCATGAGGGGCAGCCTCCAAAGAAGAGGCTTCATCACTAGAGGAAACACCCATTACCTCTTCCAACTCCCTCGAAAGATCCTCGCTTATTTCGCTCTCAAACATTCTACACACCAAGAGACTTTTTTTGGTCACCTCCTAAGAAACCGAGCACTCTTGAAGTGTTTCTCTAACTATATGCTCTCAAAACCAAAAGTGTAAGTGAGAAATAAAACGAGGATGAATCCCCTTTTATAGAAGCTGTGGCAGCAGAACCGATGAGCATTAACTCAATTCTCCAAGTGAAGCGACACACCTTTTGCTGTCACTGAGGCACCGTTTCCATACCCCGAGGTGCCAACTGTCATCAACACACGCCCCTTGCTATGCCCAACGCGCTGCCATTTAATGACAACAGCCATTATTCATTGCACCTGTCAAAAACGAACTTGTGGGCCCAAGATAAGGAAATAACCCGTAAGGCCCAAAGCAAAAGCCCAAGAGCGCACAATAGAAGTAAACCCATAAGCACGATTTCGCCAAGTTCGAGTGTATGAGCTGCTTGTCATACACTCGGCTAAAATTCGCCAAGTCTGAGCGTATGAGCTGTTCGTCATACACTCGGCCAAAACTCACTAAGTCTGAGCATATGAGCTGTTTGTCATACATTCGGTCAGATTTCGCCATGTCCGAGCGTATGAACTGCTTGTCATACACTCGGCCAGATTTCGTCAAGTCCGAGTGTATGAGCTGCTTGTGATACGCTCGGCTTGATTTCGCCAAGTCCGAGTGTATGAGTTGCTTGTGATACGCTCGACCTGATTTCACCAAGTCCGAGCGTATGAGCTGCTCGTCATACACTCGGTCAGATTTCGCCAAGTCTGAGTGTATGAGTTGTTTTGCATACGTTCGGCCTGATTTCTCCAAGTCTGAGCGTAGGAGTTGCTTTGCAAACACTCGGCCCAGATTTCTCCAAGTCCGAGTGTATGAGCTGCTTGTCATACACTCGGCCCGATTTCGCTAAGTCCGAGCGTATGAGTTGTTTGTCATACGCTCGGTCAAAATTTGCCAAGTCCAAGCGTATGAGCTGCTTGTCATACGCTCGGCCTGATTTCGCCAAGTCCGAGCGTTTGAACTGTTCTTCATATGCTCGGCCAAGATTTTTCCAAGCCTGAGCGTTTGAACTGTTCTTCATACGCTCGACTAAGATTTCTTCAAGTCCGAGCGTTTGAACTGTTCTTCATACGCTCGGCCAAGAGTTCTCCAAGTCCGAGCGTTTGAACTGTTCTTCATACGCTCGGCCAAGAGTTCTCCAAGTCCGAGCGTTTGAACAGTTCTTCATACACTCGGCCTAGATTTCTCCAAGTCCGAGCGTTTGAATTGTTTTTCATACGCTCGACCAAGATTTCTTCAAGTCCGAGCATTTGAACTGTTCTTCATACACTCAGCCAAGATTTCTTCAATACCGAGCGTTTGAACTGTTCTTCATACACTTGGCCAAGATTTCTCCAGGACCAAGCGTTCAAACTTCTCCTCAAACGCTCGGCCAAGATTTCGCCAAGATCAAGCTTTCGTTTTATGGAAAGCAAAGTATAAAAACAAGAAGATTATGCAAAGCAGAGATTGAAAGAAGAATATTTTATTAATTTATCAAAAGATTACAACTAACGACCTTGAAGTACAAGCAAAAGAGGACCCTAACGGCCTCGAAGTACAAAGAAAAAACCAATTACTCTAGTGCAAGTCAATCAAGGAAGGGGCTGCCTCAGCCTCCTTGTCTTGAGACTTTTCTTGAGGCACTCCCCTGTGGTGGACTGCTCTCATCTTGAGCCTGGATGTTCTTCACATACGGTAGACTGACCCATGTATGGGCATTCCTCTTGACCGTCCAGTTGCTTCCCCTCCAAAGCAGTTTTCTCCTCCTTCTCCTCAGACTCCAGTAGATCAAGGCTCGAGGAGTTTATATCCAAAGACATAACCTCGACCTCCCTCTTGGCATCCATAAATCCTTCAAGGAGCTGTTGACTCCTTTCCCTCTCCAGGAGCACTACCATCCGAACACTGGGGTCTTAGTTCTAAACTCTTAAACTAACTCTGGTTTAAAGAAGAGATCACATAAACCCCTTTTATAATAAGGGAAAACACGTTCAACGAAGGCACTTAATGCAAGCACAGAAAAAGAGGAGACCTTTAAGATCCTAAGACCACTCACACGCTTCTCTAGGCGTTTTCTCACTTCCCAAGAGCAATAAACCCGTTCCCAAGGTCCGCCATTCAATGCAAGGTTGACTCACGCTGCAAGTGCCCCCAAGGTTAGACACCCAGCACTCTAAGTCCGAGCACTCGGACTGGTACATATATGCTCAGCTCCACTCATGCTCGGGTCTATATGAATTGCCCCACGCATGCCCAGCTTGGTTCTGTCTAAGTGCGACACACTATCTTTTTCGTTAAAAGACCGTGCCTCAGAATACTTCCTTAAGCACATAAATGTACTTAAGAAAGTGGGGGGCCTGTGATGGGGCCTGATGTAGCCCATAACACTTCGGCCCATAAACACTTCAGCCCATAACACTCCACCTGTAGCCCATGACACTTTGGCCCATAACACTCTGGCCCAATAAAGAACGGCCCAATAGACCTACGCCTGGGCTCCCTCTTCAACATGCTGCCCTACGACACGCCGCCCTACAGCCACCTACAACATGCCACCCTACAACACGTTGTCCCCTGATCTTGCATTCAATGCCTTAACACTAATGAGACGTGGGCAATGCCCGTTCAGATGGCTATAAATAAGCCAAGGTATGAAATTCATAATTCATTCAGACTTAATCTATTTACACCCAAGCTCCTTTAGATTTAACCCTCAGCCTCACCTCCTTTTAAGCTTTCGTTCTAACTTAAGCTTCGGAGCGCCCTCGGAGGTCTCCCCCTCACTTCCTTCCGAGTGCCTTTAGTTCATCCCTGTTACCTATATAGAACCTAGGCCACATTAGCAGCCAGGCCACGTCAGAACCCAGGCCATGTCGGTAGTAGCAAATTTTTGGCATCAACAGTGTGTTTTGAGTTTTTCTAGACTGTTGTTAGGATTTGACTGGATCAGACTGAGTTGCTTTTTGTTTACTTTACTATATTAGAAATCTAAGTATGTTCTCTTTTGTAAATTCTTGTGGAATATTTTTTTCTATTGTAGGTTGAATGAAGAAATGATGGGTAGCTACTGCGGCTTTTGTGTTTAAGAACAAGAGTTCAACGACGTGAGGTATGCATTGCTTCAGTTTTATAAGTCGAGGGTTTTTTTTGCTCAATTTGTAAATTGAGGAGAAAAATCGCTATCAATCCCTATTTAGGGGATTATTTGCAAATAAGTTAAAAAATTTCACGAAATTAAAAATTTTCAAAAATTTTTCTCACAAAATTACAAGTTTACAAGGTTTATGATTTTAATGAATAAAATTTATCCAAAAACTTAAAATAGTTTTCAAAATCATAAAACATGTTTGAGTATCAATTTTCAGACATAGTTTTTGAAAACTATTTTCAAAATGAGTCTTTTAGAACCTTGTTTTAGAAAACTACTTTTAGGTGTTTTCAAAACTAGTTTTCAGTTTGTACTTTTTCTCATAAATTTTCCTCTCTATTTTCTTTTTACCCAAATAGAAAAGCTCTCTTTATCTTATCATTTTTTGAACCGTCAATTGATATCTTGTCGGACTACAAGTGAAAAAATTCGGAGCTACTCTGGTAGTACTATGGTAGCACTGCTGTGGTCGTGCTGTGGCGGTGCTGCAATGGTCGTGCTGTGGCATCGTTGTTATAGTGTTGTTACGCTCATGCTGTGGCGGTGCTGCTACGGTCGCGAACCGGTGATGAATCTACCTGGGGGAAGAAAAAGGAGATGAAAGATGAGGAGAACAATAAAATAAAGAAGAGAAGAAGAGGAAGAAAAAATCAAAGGAAGATCCAAATTTTTTAGGAGAAGAGAAGAAAAATTAAATAAACACACATAACTATGACTATAAAATTATCTAAACAAATTTTTATTGTTTTCTGTTTTTGAAAACTGTTTTCAAATCTCAATTATCCAAACATATTTTCTTCTTAAAACTGATACCCAAACATATCCAAATGTTTAGATGAGAAATGTTCTTGAATCGAAACAAATTGGCAAAGCATCAGCCAAAGAGAGAGGAGACAGAGTCGGGTAACGAGATAAATTTTCTCTCATTTTCTGGGTCACCCAAACACTTCTACCACTGAATTTTCTTCACTTTCTCTTTACCCAAAAACAATAATCTTTTCGTTTCTCCTTTGCCAACCTTTCTGCCACACCACCACGCCAATCCACCGCATTCCTGCTACTTGCAACACCATCTGATCAAGCTGTAACAGTCGCATTTTTTCACCCCCGCAAACCAATGATCGTAGAGGCGCCAGAAGATTAGTTGTGTTTGGGTTCAATTTGATTTGCGATTTATAGAGGTTTGGTTTTCTTGACTTGCTTTTTTTTTTTTTTTTTTTTTATATATTTTGATTTTTATAGTAACAGATTTAGAGTAAAGATTTTGGGGAAAACTTGTAATGGGTTCTTGAATGATCTTTGGGGGTTTGATTTCTGGCTTTTTCTTTGAAGAAAGCACAAATTTTTTTTCTCATTTTCCCAACCACCAAACATATCTTTCCTCTCTTCCTCTCTACAACAATGATTTGCTCCCTAATCTCTTCCTCTCACCCACCATTAACAAAGCTTCACCTCTCCTGTCACCTCTAATTCTTCTCTGCTAGCATCTTTATCCGCTCAAATTACACCTGGCAAAACGGCTTAAAAAAATCTTTGATGTCTCTTCTCTCGTGAAATTCTCCCTTATACCATTGCAGTTGCAAATTTCAAGGATTTTTATTTTCGTTTATTGTAATATTTTCTAAAAAATTCTCCAAGATTTTGCGCTTTCTATTAATATTATCCACTCCTTCCATTTTGCAGGGGTTACAAAGTGAGAGAATTGGAGAGCTTTGAAGAGAAAAAGCACCAAGGGCTGCTTTGGGATTTTATTAGCAAACGATCTTTTAGACATTAAGGGTTTTCTTTTCAGGTAACTCTTAAGGATTTTTATTTTCGTTTTTTTGTAATATTTTCTAAAAAAATCTCGAAGATTCTAATTTTTCTATAAATACTGATCCTTTCCTTCCATTTTGCAGGGTTTACACGGTGAGAGAATTGGAGAGCTTTGAAGTGAAAAAGCACCAAGGGCTACCTATTCTGGATTGCCATCGTTTCTTGTAGAATTTGGTGGCCTAGATGGAGACCCATTGGGCAGGTTAAAGATAATATCATCCTTGGATTGCTAAAATTTGCACGACCACTTATTTTCTATGCTTTTACTTCTGTAAAAACAAGAATGGTTGATAATTAAGATAATGTCTTTGGACATGAAGCAGGCTCTGACTGATCTTTTTCCTTTAACATTTTATTAAGTTTTCATTCTGGTGATGGCTTGATTGAATGAAGACTGACTATGCAGCCTGAAATGTTCTTTATGAAAGCTGAGAAAATATTCACGTCTGATCCATAATGAATTGGGTTAATCAGCCTTTGAACTTTTTAATCATCCACTTATGGTTATTGTGATGTCATTTTTAAAGTGGAGGCGTCATTTATCGACTTAATGTCAGAACAGAAAGTAGCTTATTTACATAGCTTATCATACACAGGAAAATTGAGCCATGAAAATTTTAATAAACCTAGCCACCTAAATGATCATATTGCTAAGAGTTGTTTCAAAGCCACCAAGCATTTGATACCTCAATCCAACTGAATGGCTCAATTGTAAGACATCTGATGAGGACATGGTTAACAAATGGGAGGCGGAACCTATTTAAATTTCAATTAGTCCAGTTACAAGAGCTCGAGCTAAAAGGTTCAAGGAAACTCTCAATGGGCTGATTCAACACATTTGAGCTAAGAATCATCTTTCAAGGCCCAATGATGATGTTATACGTGATCCACAAGGATGAGTTTCCATAAAGCCTTGGAATAATCTAGCAACTCAATCTTGTGAATTAAAATTTTAGTTTCCCAAAATTGGAGACTTACTCGTTTTGGTTGGCTCATCAAGGAAAATGGTTGACTGTAATTTTTCTTTTTACATTTTCTTAATTGCTTCCTTATTAATTTAATTGTTGAATTGTAAGGCTTGCATGCCAAATTAGGTATTTTTCTTGTTTGGATTTTAGGTTAACAGAATTCTAATATAAAACCTATTCCTTAGTTTCCCTTTTCTAATTGGTTACGAATTCTCATGTATTTAAATAGCTATTGATTTTTTTGGAATAACACAATTCAGATTTGATTCATACTTTTGGGGAGAAAATTCTCTTTGGTTTTTTTAGAACTTCTGAACTTATCGGAGTTTTCGTGGCGTTCATCTTCGACTTATCAATCAATCATTCCATAATTGATTGTGGTGTCCTCATTATACCAAGGTTTTTGCTTCAATATAAGCAATGGGTTGTGGTCTCACATAAATCTGCTTCTAGACGATCTTGTAAGTCTTCTTGATCCATCAATTTCTTAGTTCTTGGCGTGGATCATATCGGTTGGTATCAGAGCCTTCTAATTGCAGGTTTGCTTATCTTTTGTTTTGATTCATAAAAAAAAGTGAACAAGGTGAAAATTCAAAAAAAAAAAAAAGGAAGAATGAATTTCTAGTTTAGAAAAAAAAAAAGTGAAAAAAAGTGTGTGATATTTAGATTCAATCCTTTCAATTCTTGTTTCAATTTCTGATCTTTGCTTTCCTTGTATTCTAGTCTTTAAATCCGAATTTCTTTGCGAGTTGTTGGAGAATTTTTGCTGGAAACTTTGATACTTGTTTGGTTAGTTTGATAAGAACCTATAGAGGATTATTACGAGTGGAAAAAGACAAGAGTGGTGAGCACATAAGAGGGTAAAAGCCAATATGATTTTATGTAAAAACACGAGTGAAATTGAGTGACTCATTCTTTGAGTAAAACACGTGAGGGAGTGTGTGAGGTCTTTTTGTTCTTTTTTTTTCCTCTAACTTTGTTTTTGCAGCAAACATGTCAGATAACAAGAACAAAAATAATTCTAGAGATATATCGGGAGAGGGTGATCCGAAGTTGCTTATGGAGGCTTTAATGGGTGAGATGTGGAGAATATTGAGAACGAAGATGGAACAGGTTCATGAGCAGATAGATCGGGTAGAAAATGCACGTGTGGGGCAGCAACAAAACACTCCTAATGTGCGTAGGAGGGAGAGAGTTCAACCTAGTGGAGAGAGAGTTGAAGATGATGAGTATTATGGGAATGGATTTGATGAAGAAGATGATCATGAATCGGTTGTTAGCCATATGAGATTGGGTGGTCGAGTTAGAGAAGCTAGGAATCAAGAAGATAATAACTTGGGTAGTATTAAGATGCAGATTCCATCGTTTCAAGGCAAAAACGATCCTGAAGCTTTCCTTGAGTGGGAGAAGAAGATAGAATTAGTATTTGATTGTCATAATTATTCCGAGCTTAAAAAGGTTAAACTTACAGCCATTGAACTTTTTGACTATGTGATTGTTTGGTGGGATCAACTAGTGTTAAATAGGAGGAGAAATAGAGAGCATCCTTGGGAGGAGATGAAAACCGTGATGAGGAAACGGTTTGTTCCAAGCCATTACTACAGTGAGTTGTACCAAAAATTGCAAAGTCTTACACAAGGTAGTCAGAGTGTGGAGGATTATTATAAAGAGATGGAAGTAGCTATTATCCGAGCAAATATAAAGGAGGACCGAGAGGCTACTATGGCTAGGTTCTTGGCTGGTTTGAACCGAAAAATTGCTAATTCGGTGGAGTTGCATCATTATGTGGAGTTGGAAGATATGGTGCACATGGCTATCAAAATTGAGAACCAACTCAAGAGGAGGGGCAATAATACACGACAAAACCCTAACTCGGGTTCATCTTAGAGGCCGAATTTTGTGAAGAAAGAGGAGAAGCAAGTCATGACCAAGCCTAAAATCGAGCAAAAGTAAGAAAGTACTAGCCATGAAAATCAAGGTAAAACTGATTCTTCCACCACTAGAAATCATAATATCAAGTGTTTTAAATGCCAAAGCAGGGGTCACACAGCAAGTCAATGTCCGAACAAAAGAGTTATGGTATTGCGAGATAATGGTGAAATTGAAACCGAGGGTGAAGAAGATACCAAATCTATACCACCATTGGAGGATGCGAGTGATGAGGAATACGTTGCCCAAGTAGAATTGTTGGTTGCAAGGAGAGCTCTAAGTGTGTAAATCAAAGAAGATGACGAAGTGCAGCGAGAAAACATCTTTCATACTAGATGCCACGTGTAAAACAAGGTATGTAGTGTGATTATTGATGGAGGTAGTTGTACTAACGTTGCTAGCACTACAATGGTTTAGAAATTAGGGCTGCCAATAATTAAACATCCTCGGCCTTACAAGTTGCAATGGCTTAATGATAGTGGTGAAGTGAGGGTGAACAAACATGTGTTAGTTTCCTTTCGGATTAGAAAATATGAAGATGGAGTTTTGTGTGATGTAGTTCCGATGCAAGCTGGACACTTGTTACTAGGCCGACCATGGTAATTCGATCAGCGTGTTAAGCATGATGGCTTCACCAAAAAATATTCGTCTGTAAGCAATCAAAGAACAATCACTCTAGTTCCTTTAACACCAAAGCAGGTTTATGAAGATCAAGTGAGGTTACAAAAAGAGAGTGAGCAAACGAAAGAGAGTGAGAAAAAGAGAATGAGTGAAAATCAGAAAGAGAAAATGAGAGAGGCCAAGAAAATTGAGAGAGAAAATAAGAGAGCTGATTCGGCCATTGAGAGGAAAACAAATTTCTATGCAAGAGCGACTGAAATAAAAATAGTGATGGTTTTAAATTAACCAATGATTGTACTTTTGTACAAAGAGGGATTAAACACTACTCAATTTGACTCATCTTTGCCTAGTTCTATTGTTTCTCTTTTGCAGGAGTTTGATGATATCTTTCTCGAGGAGATTCCACATGGCTTACCTCCTATTCGAGGCATTGAACATCAAATTGATTTCATGCCCGGTGCTACAATTCCAAACCGACTAGCCTATCGAAGCAATCTCGATGAGACAAAGGAAATACAAAGGTAGGTTAGTGAATTGATGGAAACGGGGTACTTAAGAGAAAGCATGAGTCCGTGCGATGTTCCAATGATTTTGGTTCCTAAAAAGAATGGGACGTGGAGAACGTGCGTTGATTGGCGAGCAGTCAACAATATAACGGTAAAGTATCGATATCTTTTTCCTCGCTTAGATGATATGCTAGATGAACTGCATGGTGCTTGTATATTTTCTAAGAGTGATTTAAAAAGTGGATATCATCAAATAAGAATGAAAGAGAGTAATGAATGGAAAACTGCTTTTAAAACGAAATATTGTTTATATGAGTGGTTAGTTATGCCATTTGGCCTAACAAATGCACCAAGTACCTTAATGAGATTAATGAACCATGTTTTGCGAGCTTTTATAGGCAGATTCGTTGTTGTATATTTTGATGATATTCCCATTTATAGCACAAACTTAGATGATCATGTTGTGCATTTAAAATTAGTTTTAGATGTGCTTAGAAAAGAGAAGTTGTTTGCTAACTTGAAAAAGTGCACTTTTTGCACCGATAAGCTTGTGTTTCTTGGTTTTCTTGTGAGTGCACAAGGAATACAGGTTGATGAAGAGAAGATCCATGCAATTAAAGAATGGCCAAGTCCCATGAGTGTAGGTCAAGTTCGTAGTTTTCATGGACTTGCTAGTTTTTACAGGAAGTTCGTGAAAGACTTTAGCAGTATTGCCGCACCATTTACCGAAGTCATCAAGAAGAACATTGGATTCAAATGGGGAGACAAGGAAGAGAACGCATTCCAATTGACCAAAGAAAAATTAACTCATGCACCTTTACTTGCTTTGCCTGATTTTACTAAAACGTTTGAAATTGAATGTGATGCTTCAGGTTTGGGTATCGGCACAGTTCTTATGCAAAGAGGAAGACCAATCACATATTTCAGTGAGAAATTAAGTGGAGCAACTTTGAACTACCCTACTTATGATAAATAATTTTATGCGCTGGTTCGAGCATTGGAAACATGGCAACACTATCTTTAGCCTAAGGAGTTCGTGATTCACACCAATCATGAGTCATTGAAGCATTTAAAAGGTCAACACAAGTTGAGTAGGAGACATGCACGATGGGTAGAATTCATCAAGACATTTTCATATGTCATTCGATACAAGTAAGTTAAGGAAAACATTGTTGCAGATGCAATTTCTCGAAGGTACGTATTAATTTCTACTCTAGATGCAAAATTACTTAGTTTTGAGTACATTAAAAAGTTGTATCCTTCAGATACCGATTTTTGTGAGGAGTTTCGGGCTTATGAGAAAAACGCATTGGGTAAGTTCTTTAGGCACAAGGGTTTCTTATTTCGGGAGAATAAGTTATGTGTACCGAATTGCTCTTTGCGTGATTTGTTAGTAAGGGAATCCCATGGAGGAGGTTTAATGGGTCACTTTGGAGTTGCTAAGACCTTAGCCGTTTTACAAGAACACTTTTATTGGCCACACATGAAAAGAGATATTGAGAGAATTTGTGGTAGATGTGTCACATGTAGGCAGGCAAAATCTCAAATGCAACCCCATGGTTTATACACGCCACTGCCCATTCCTAGTGAGCCTTGGATAGATGTTTCAATGGACTTTGTGTTAGGTTTATCTAGGTCTAAATGTGGTAGAGATTCAATTTTTGTGGTTGTGGATAGATTTTCTAAGATGACACATTTTATTCCATGTCACAAAATTGATGATGCTTCCAATGTTGCTAATTTGTTCTTTAGAGAAATTGTAAGATTACATGGTATGCCTAGAACAATAGTTTCGGATAGAGATGCTAAGGCATTGAGTTACTTTTAGAAGACTTTGTTGTGTAAGTTAAGGACTAAGTGTAACGACCCATCCCGGGTTGGTCACCCCGAAACGATGTCATTACATTTTGAGAATCCCAGCACGACACATATATGCAACAATAAAAGTAAAGATTTACAAATAAATTTTTTATTTTTATTTTCTCATTAGTCTAAGGATGATGACACGTACGCAGCTTACAGAAAATAATTTCTTCTGAACCTCAACTCACCAAATTATTTACCAAGCCTGCTACCTAAAAATCATTGTACAATGAGGAGTGAGCTTCACAAGCTCAGTGAATTAAATTTACTAAAAGTATTCCAAATTCCATAAATAGTCTTTTAATATTTTTTTATTTTTCACATAACCTGATGAAAACTTTCTACTATCATTACACATGACATAAGATTCATTCTCTATCAATATCTTCTTCTCAATCATTGGTCCACTTTAAGACAATCAATTATCTCATAATTACCTCGTAATTACCTCGTAATGAGGTTCAGATCATAAAGTCCATCATTTAGATGGTTCTTATCACCATAACTATCTCTTTATATGAGATTTAATCATCTATAATTATATTCATGATAATACATCACACCTCAACATTTCAATAATATTATCATCATAACTGACTCTTTCTGTGAAACCTCAATCATCTATATTTATATTCATGATAATACATCTCGCCTCAGCATTTCAATACTATTTTCATCATAACTATCTCTTTCTGTGAGACTCAATCATCTATAATTATATTCACGATAATACATCACACCTAAGCATTTCAATAATATTTTTATCATAACTGTCTCTTTCTGTGAGACTCAATCATCTATAATTATATTCACGATAATACATCACACCTCAACATTTCAATAATACAGCAATAATTAAAACAGATGCAAATGCATGAATGATTATGATGGGAATGTCTTCCCACCTATCAACAGGTTGTTATTATCTTAGACCGGCTGCCCTCCCGGTTCTTTTATTTTTATTTAGACCAGTTGCCTTCCCGGTTCTTTCATTCTCATAAGATCGACTGCCTTCTCGGTTCTTTACAGCTTATCCTGGCTGTCACGGAATTTATTTTCAGCATATACCAGCTGTAACGGTTTTTCAATTAGACCGGTTGCTTTTTCGGTTCTTTCATTTTCATTAGACCGACTGCTTTTCCGGTTCTTTTCTTTTTCATTTAAAGAATATGCATAAAAACAATGATATCAAATGAACATATGATCAGTAACATAAAAACAACAAAATTTTAAAACAATTAAATTGACATTCCTAATCATTCTCAAATTTATATAAAATTTTCCACTAAGACTCTCTCATCTCAAATCACATCAAATCCTCCATTAAAATTTGTCAAGATTCACTAAATTTCACCCCAAATCTCATCAAATCATCCATAAAAGATTGTTAAGATCTACTAAAATTTATCTCCTAAAAAATTCATATCAAAATCTTAACTATAGCTCATCAAGAATTTCACTTCTTACTTTTATTATTAAATCAACTCATTTTTCTACTAATATTGCTTCTCACATAATAATTTTCTACGATTCCAACACTTATACCATATCTATCAATCCAAAGATTTATCTACCACCCAATCATACTTTAATAATTAAATTTAATATTATCACTAAATAATTGATTTTTATTTAGACTACTTAAAATAAATCCAACTCACCACGTAGCTCTTAAAGTTACCCGTGGATCACCTCTTTGTCTTTCCCATTTCTCTCAAAAATTCTTCCAGTTGTAGATCGTCAACACCTGACATCATATTTATATAAATTTTCTAATTTATTCTTCAATCTGATATAAACCACATACTTTGAAAATTTCCACTTTGAATTTGGATAAATTTCATAAATGCTTAAAAAAATCCAAAAAATAAACACCACCTTATTACCTTATGCTTTTCTGATAGCTATTCTAGATTCTCTATGAAATTCCATAGTAAACTCCGTCAAAATCTTGCTCTTTTAACTTTACTTTGGGTTCCCAAGTGTTTAAGGAAACATAGAAATTTGAAAGAGAAACTAATGAAATCTGTTGAGTAAAATTTTTTTACTCTTACATCTGATATATATACACGAAATTTGGGCTGAAACTTCAGTAGCTTCCGTCCCCAAAGGTCTCCACGTTTTGGAGACGGTTGAGGCATTATAAATGCCTCACTTAATATTGGCAGCAGGTGTAATACCTGCTGCCCCACACTTTTTGACCTTTTGGTTTTTTTTTCTTTTAATAATATTTTTTTAATGACGTCCACATCCCAAAAATCTTTTAATGACATCCACGTCCCATAAATTCTTTAATGAAGTCCGCATCCCAAAAATCATTTAATGACGTCCACGTCCCATAATTTTTTTTTAAGAACTATTTTGTTCAATACTAAATCCTTTGCGTAAAATATTTTAATTTCATGTCATATTTATTAAATTACTTCTTTACCCTTACTTCATAAATACGGGTATTACAATTCTGCCCACCTTACAAAAATTTCGTCCTCGAAATTTCTTGACTTTACTTCAGATACAAATATAAATAACACTTCTTCATACTTGCTTTATATTTTCACGAAATTTCTTCAACATCCTTATTCCGTCACCGAACTTTAAACTAGTGAAATTATCCTATTACACATGACTTACTCTTTTTGTCTAAAATTTTCTCTGGTACTTGTATATAAGCCCAATCTTTTTGAATTTCTATAGCTTAGCTCCAAATATCATGTAACCACTTTCTTAAAAGTAAAACATGCAATATATTATATAAATGTTTTAAATTCTGGAGGCAAATCTAGGTTACTCACAATTAATCCAACTTCAACAACCTCATAGGATCCCACATACCTCGGATTCAACTTTCATTTTCTATTTAAATTTCAATACACCTTTTCATTGAGATATTTTTCTAAACACCCAATCACCTACTTGAGACTCAAGAGGTCTACTCTAGGCTACTTTATAGTTCTCTCTAACAAATTTGATCCTCTCAATTGGTAGCTCAATAATTGATAGGCTAGATATATTTTTCTCTTCCATTTCGTCCCAACATAAAGGAATTCTACACCTCCGACCATACAATGCCTTAATCAGTGCCAACCCAATATTAGTTTGTTACTGATTATTATCAACAATTTCAATTGATGGCATGTAAGCATCCTAACTTACTGAGAAACTCATCACCTTTGCCCTTAATATATATTCTAATACTCTAATAATTCTTTCTATCAGCTACATCCCTCTTAAATCCCGACCATCAAAAAATTCTATCTCAATCATGTATACATCTTATTGTTATTTGCTTGCATCAAATCTACATCATTATGTGCCTCCCACCTTATCTCTTTTCTCAACTCTGCATTATTGGAAACACTATTTCTATCCAGGATACCATCATTTAAAATTTTTAACTTATATTGTTTTCTAGTAAACACTCAGTACTTAATCTTTTCTATCTCTTCATCTATACCTTGCATCTCTAAAGCATTTTACTATGGATGACTGTACAAATATATTCTTTATTTATGATCCTCTACCACCGATATTCAGCTTTATTCTCATTTCTCTAAATCCCTCTCCAATTTCACATCAAGGCTCCCACTAGCAGTTAACTTTCTTGTAGACTTTATACTCAATGTATCAACTATCACCTTCACATTTTCTAGATGATAGTGAATTATACAATTATCGTTACTAATTAACTTCATCTACCATCTTGATAAGAGCCATAAAATGCATCTTAGTCGTACTTATTTGTTAGCACTTTAGGGCTGATTTAGGTCTTAATTGCATTTTTATTCATTAACAACTCTAAAGTGGTGTTTTTGGAGCATTAATTTATTTCGGTGCATTTTTCAGGTATCTTGAGTTAAAATAGATGGAAGAGCTATCATCATTTTAAAACATGAAGTTCCATTGAACACTCAAGCGAAAGAATGGTCGCGGAAGAGCCAAGATGAAGAGAAACTAAGAAATGAGTTTTCACTAAGTTGCTGGAGTTGCCATACAAATCAACCATATTTACAAATTAAACTGTATTGATGTAGAAAGAACCAGGAAGTGTGCCAACTATTCTTAGAAATATCTAAAAGTCTACTTTCTGGAGCATTTTACGGTTCATTAAAATCATTTCTCTAGAGAAAGTTATGGCGATTCTAGCGGACAGAGGTCAGACTTTCTGAATCAGCATCAGCCCGCGCCGCACCATGGATTATCCGCGCCGCACCTCACAGCACCAGCACCTGACTTAACAAAACAGAGCCGCACCGCGCCGTACCATGGGTTATCCATGCCGTACCTCACAGCACCAGCACCTGACTTAACAAAACAGAGCCGCACCACGCCCAAGTGACGCTGCAGCACGCACACAGCTTTATGCACTCCGAGTTAGACCCTAATTAGGTCTTCATTGACTTGTTCAAACCCTAAAACACCCCTAGGCCTTGTGTACTATAAATATACCACTTAGGGTTTGTAATTAGACATTCAAAAAAAAGCCTAGAAAACTCAAGGGAGGCTGCCACACTCTTCCCCCATGGCTAACAAATCTCCAAGCAAGGCGAAGGGATGAATCCCTAGGTGTAGTTGTTTCTATTTTCCTCACTTGATTCAGTTGTAATAGAGCTTTAGCGTTCAAACATTGTTATGATTTACTTTTTAATCTAATTATAAGATTTCATCTAATCCGGTGATTGTATCTTTTTCCTTGATATAAATTCAGTCATGCTTTTTTTATGTCAAGATTATTTGGGTATGATTGAGTCCGGTAGATCTAGCCTTTAGGTTTGTCCATTACTGCAATATTGTCATCAAAGATATATTGTCGTTTCTTGATAAACTTATAGGATAGATCATGTGTGCATGAATTGAAAATAAAGAGTATTTCATAACAATCAAATTAGGGTTTATACATGTGCTTTAATTGAATATTTGCCGATTGCCTGTTTGGGATGTGAAACTTGCAATCGAGATAAAAACAACTGAATCAAGTTAGGATTAGGGCAATGAACCTAGGGAGGATTCCCGGATCCTTGTTGTTTTTCCCATTATATTTCACAATCTACTTTACACAATTATTTCACTATCAATTTCAGATTCTCTTACTCATTTGGATTTATCGTTTTAGATTAAAGTTTGCACCTTCTTTTGTAGTTAAATTGTTTCCCTGTGGAATCGACACCCCAAACCTGTACTACAACACCGGGTATGTTTTGGGCATAATCAAATTTTGGCGCCGTTACCGGGGAGACGCGCTTACAAACAAGGAAGATTGTCAACTTTGAGACAAAATGGTAATATCGTTCCTTTCTTGAAGTCTTGATTTTCTGATTTTTTTTTATTTTTTTTATTTTTTTGTTCTATGCTCTTTGTTTTGATTTTTTTTAATTTATTTATTTATTTTCTTTCTTTTTTATTTATTTCCCCTAACATGGCTGAAAATCACAATGAAATTGTTGTTAGGACACTTAAAAACTACTTGCACCCTAGCCGAACGGCCACCCCATCTTGTATCATGTTCCCCCTAATGTTCAACAACTTGATTTTAAGCCGGGCATGATCCAATTGCTACCAACCTTCCATGGGTTTGAGAATGAAAACCCCTATGTCCACATTAGGGAATTTGAGGAAGTAGTAGCAACTTTTCACAGTAGGGCTGATATGATAGACACTGTTAAACTTAGGTTTTTCCCTTTTTCACTTAAGGAAAAAGCCAAGGCTTGGCTGTACTCGTTAAGGCCTAGGTCCATAGGTAGTTGGGATGAGATGACACGAGTTTTCTTCCAAAAACACTTCCCAACCCATAAGATCAATAACCTCAAGAGACAAATCTCAAACTTTGCACAAAAAGAGAGCGAAACCTTATATCAAGTTTGGGAACGTTTCAAGGACTTGTTGAATTCTTGTCCACACCATGGGTATGAGAGTTGGTGGGTAGTTAGCTATTTCTATGATGGACTCCTAAGTAGGGAAAGGCAGTTCATAGAAATGATGTGCAATGGGGATTTTCTTCAAAAAGATCCCGACCAAGCCATAGATTTCCTAGATGACCTATCAGAAAAATCCTACACTTGGACAGGACCAAATGCCATGGAAAGCACTAGGAGAAATCAACCCGCTGGGATTTATCAACTTAAGGAAGAGGATAACCTTAAAGCCCGTTTAGAGGCCCTAACTAAGGAAATTGAAGCCTTAAAAACTAGAAATGCTAGGGCTCCTGAACAGGTTGCTAGGGTAGAGTCCTATGAGCCTTGTTTCATGTGTAATGGGGTAGATCATTTACCTAAGGATTGTCTAATTTATTTTGAGATGAAGGAAGAGTGTAATGCTGTAGGTATACCCTTTGGGAAACCACACTCACCCTACTCTAACACCTACAATCCCGGCTGGAAAAACCACCGAAATTTTAATTGGAAACCCGATACACAACCTCCTGCCCACTCTAGTACCCAATGGCAATCGGAAAAAACTTCATATAATGCACCTCAACAATCTTTAACTTTGGAAGATATATTTAAGTCATTTATGCAGGTACATGCCAAGAATGTGGAAGATCAAGGCAAAATAAATCAACAGCTGTTAGAGGAGCAATAAGGGATCAAAACGAAACAAAAGGAGATAAAGAGCCAACTCACTAAGTTGACTAGTTTCTTGGCGATTCAAGAACAAGGACAGTTTCCTTCGCAAACACAACAAAATCCAAGGGGACAACATATGGCACAAACCTCCAATCCTGGAAATCAAAATGTTAAAGTGGTTAATGCCATAATCACCCGTAGTGGTAAGAAAATTGATGGTCCCACTCTACCATCAAACTTGAGTAACAAGGATAAAATCCCCAAGGAACAAGAGGCTCGTAATGTTTATCACCCACTGGTGCCTTTCCCTCAAGCACTTCTTAAACCTAAGGAGATTAATACAGCATTAAAAGGTGAGATTCTTGAACAACTTCAGCATGTTAAAATTAATCTCCCTCTTCTTCATGTCATAAAACAGATTCCCAACTATGCTAAAGTCATCAAGGATTTATGCACACTCAAGAGGAAGCATAATGTGAAGAAGACAGCATTCTTAACGGAGCAAGCAAGTGCTATAATTAACAGCAAGACACCGCCCAAATATAAAGATCTAGGCTGTCCAACGGTGGCTTGCCAAATTGGAAATAAACCTTGTGGCCTAGCATTGCTAGATTTGGGTGCTAGTGTGAACCTCATGCCATACTCCATGTACTTGCAGCTCGGTCTAGGTGAGATCAAACCAACCTCTGTGGTACTTCAATTAGTGGATAGATCGGTAAGAAAACCAAGAGGTATGGTAGAAGATGTTTTGTTGCAAATTGATAATTTTTACTATCCTGTTGAGTTTTTGGTTTTAGATACTGTTTCTATTATAAACACGGAGTCCAAAATTCCTTTGATACTTGGAAGACCATTCCTTGCCACTGCCAATACCCTCATTAATTGTAGGAATGGCTTAATGACATTATCATTTGGAAATAGAACTTTAGAGGTAAATTTTTTCCAAGTCTCAAAACAGCCACATGAAGAGAATGAGTGTGTTGATACTTACATGGTTGATAAGCTCAATTTGGAGGATGAGCACACTAAAGATAATTCTATGGAATTCCCTCCTAATAATTTTAAGTTCGATGATTCTTTAATTTATTCCCATGCCGTTAATGTTGTTGACATTTTTGATAAGTCACAGGAATTTATTAAGAAATCATGGCAACCATGCTTTGAGGAGTCACTTAAAAGAAGTCACATGGATGCGAGAACCAAATACCCTACTACTGATAGTGAGTGGGCAACACCAAGAACACTTGAGCCATATGCGGTGGACTTTAAGTATTCCTTGCCAAAAGATTAGCATTAAGGCCATTAAATTGGAGCCTCATTTTTAGCACCACAATGAGGCCAACGGTGAGAGTGGTGTAGCGTCTGGCCGAAGACGTAAAACTTAGCGCTCATGGGAGGCAACCCATAACATGTCCTTTTATTTTGATTTTTTTTATTATTAGTATATTAACTTTTTTTATTATTTTTTGGCTTTAATTAATTAGCAATTATTATTATTATTTTTTATTTTATTTATTTGGCTAATTCCAATTTTATTTTATTTTATTTTTTTATTTATTTTGTTTTTGGCAATCCCTGGCCCAGGCCCGTGCCGCGCCCCACAGAAATGCTCGTCCACACGCCCAGCCCGCGCCACACCTCCAGCTTTCCTTTCTTTTCTCCCTTTCTCTCTCCATATCCTAGCCTCCCTCCTCACTTTTACTCCAAATTTCTTCATTTTGTTTCCCTTTCTTTTATTTTATTTTATATTTTTCTATCGACTAACTACTCTATCTTTTAATGTGTTTTCCTTTTCATTATTTTTCGTACTTTATTTTTAATTTCAGTTTTTTTTTCCAAGTTCATGTGCTAACATATGGTGGGATTCTTCATAGAACACCATCATTGCTTTTTTTTTGTTTGTTTTCTTTTGCAGATCAACCTTTCAACAAAAAGTATAGCATGCAGTTCAAATGGAGATGCACCACTTTCAGCTGCTATGCACTTATGCTTACCCAAGGGGAGTTTCCTTTACTTTCTCTTTCACATTGGGGTAAGTTGGGGGTGGAGGAAACATATGATTTGCCTTTACTTGCCTTTCAGTAAACTGCTGGTGTCATTGTCCGTATCTTTTGTTTTAAGCATGCTTTGTGTTAGCCTTAGAGTTAATTCACATGTCAATGATATGAACTTAATTGAGATAACAGATAGCATGTAGAAGAAGTTAAATTCTGTTTCGGTTTGAGAATAATTTAAGTGTCAATCTTGATTTGGTTTGAGACTCTAGTTTATGGTAAGATTGTATGATTAGTCTAAAACATCTAGAAAAGTTTTATGTGCGATTGTTTGTGAATACTTTTGCGGTCTCAACAAGCTCTAGAAATTATTTGATAATCATTTGAGGTGAATTCCTAGAATGCACACTACTTAGGATATGATATAGGGCATTTTTGAATCGTTTGGGCCTTTCAAACTTACCCTTGCAATATATATCACTAGTCACCTTTTTTAGCCCTTTTTTTTTAAAAATGAATTTGAGCCTTGTTTCTTTCAAAAACCTATTTACTTACCCTTATGAGCCTAGAAATATTTTATCCTTACCTTTATTTTAAAAGAACTTAGTTGTACACATTTGTTGAGAAGCACTTAAGAGGAGTAAGGATGGAAATATTAAAACCATAACTCAAGTATATTAAAGAAGATAAGTTGGGGGTTGTGAAAAAAAAAAGAAAAAAAAAGAAGAGGTGAATGAGTATTTGCCAAAAACAGAAAAAGAAGAGAAGTATGGCAAAGAAAGAAGAAAAAGAAAAGAAAAAGTGGTGACTTGTCAAGAGATATGCTCTTATAAAAAATTGTTGAAGGAGTTGAGCATTGAAGTAAAGTTATCTAGTGCTTGAAAGTGGTTGTGTTTAAAGCTAAGAGATTAAGTTCTTTTACTTGCAAATCCTTCCCGTTCTTCCTTAGCCTTTACCTTGGCCTAACATTACAAGCTTATTAAAGACCTATTGATCCAATGAAGTGTGATTTTTCTACAATAGTGGAGAATGATTTGAAAAATAAGTCTATGGAGCTTGTTTATGTGATTAATGTCACACAATTTGTTATGTTTTTAGAGGCCAAGACTTGTATTCATGAATGTTGTGCATAAAATCATCCGGGTGTTCGGATTAATGGATTGTGGTAAGATGGATGTTAAGAGTCAAAAACGATTTTAAGATTGATGTTTGGATTAATTTTGGACTTAGGTGAAATTTAATGATTCTATATGCCATGTGTTATGTGCAATTTTTGAGACAAAATGTGAATTACTCTTGGTTAACGCTAATATTGCTTTTCATAAAATTTGGTTCCCACCATAGAAATTCATCTATTGTTTTCGCTTGAATTGCTAGGGACTAGCAATAAGTTAGTTGGGGTTGTGATAAGAGCCATAAAATGCATTTAGTCGTACTTATTTGTTAACACTTTAGGGTTGATTTAGGTCTTAATTGCATTTTTATTCATTAACAACTCTAAAGTGGTGTTTTTGGAGCATTAATTTATTTCGATGCATTTTTCAGATATCTTGAGTTAAAAGAGATGGAAGAGCTATCATCATTTTAAAACACGAAGTTCCATTGAACACTCAAGCAAAAGAATGGTCGCGGAAGAGCCAAGATGAAGAGAAACTAAGAAAGGAGTTTTCACTAAGTTGCTGGAGTTGCCATACAAATCAACCATCTTTACAAATTAAACTGTATTGATGTAGAAAGAACCAGGAAGTGTGCCACATATTCTTAGAAAGATCTGAAAGTCTACTTTCTGGAGGATTTTACGGTTCATTAAAATCATTTCTCTAGAGAAAGTTATGGTGATTCTAGTAGACAGAGGTCAGAACTTCTGAATCAGCATCAGCCCATGCCGTACCATGGATTATCCGCGCCGCACCTCACAGCACCAGCACCTGACTTAACAAAACAGAGCCACACCGCGCCCAAGTGACGCTGCAGCACGCACACAGCTTTATGCACTCCGAGTTAGACCCTAATTAGGTCTTTAATGACTTGTTCAAACCCTAAAACACCCCTAGGCCTTGTGTACTATAAATATACTACTTAGGGTTTGTAATTAGACATTAAAAAAAAAACCTAGAAAACTCAAGGGAGGCTGCCACACTCTCCCCCATGGCTAACTAATCTCGAAGCAAGGCAAAGGAATGAATCCCTAGGTGTAGTTTTTTCTATTTTCCTTACTTGATTCAGTTGTAATAGAGCTTTAGCGTTCAAACATTGTTATGATTTACTTTTTAATCTAATTATAAGATTTCATCTAATCCGGTGATTGTATCTTTTTATTTGATATAAATTCAGTCATGCTTTCTTTATGTCAAGATTATTTGGGTATGATTGAGTCCGGTAGATCTAGCCTTTAGGTTTGTCCATTACTGCAATATTGTCATCAAAGATATATTGTCGTTTCTTGATAAACTTATAGGATAGATCATGTGTGCATGAATTGAAAAAAAAGAGTATTTCATAACAATCAAATTAGGGTTTATACATGTGCTTTAATTGAATATTTGCCGATTGCCTGTTTGGGATGTGAAACTTGAATCGAGATAAAAACAACTGAATCAAGTTAGGATTAGGGCAACGAACCTAGGGAGGATTCCCGGTTCCTTGTTGTTTTTCCTATTATATTTCACAATCTACTTTACACAATTATTTCACTATCAATTTCAGATTCTCTTACTCATTTGGATTTATCGTTTTAGATTAAAGTTTGCACCTTCTTTTGTAGTTAACTTGTTTCCCTGTGGAATCGACACCCCAAAGCTGTACTACAACACTGCGTATGTTTTGGGCGTAATCACATCTTTACCTCGAATTCAACTCTCTTTGGGTAGATAAGTATGTCCAACTCTTATAACCCACAAATATCTCAAAAGTGGCTTCATACAGATGATGTCTTCAATCTTTAAAGTAATATTATAACAGCCAACTCTAATTCATGAGTATGGTAATTTCTATCATGAATCTTCAATTGCCTAAAAGTATGGCCCATAACTCTCCTATGTTACACATATCCCAATCATTGATATGACATATCATTATACATCACAAATCCTTCATCACCAGAAGGAAAGTACCAATGCTGGAGCTATAGTCAATATCTCCTTTAGTGATTGAAAATTTTTCTCACACTTCCCTCACCATACAATCTCACATTTTTCCTGGTCAGTCTATTCAACTGCATTACAATAAATTTTTTTTGAAAGAATCTTCTATAATAACCAACTAACCCCAAGAAGATTATAATCTCAGTCACATTAATTGGTCTCTCTCATCTTAACATTGCCTCTACCTTTTGTAGATCATCTGTTATGCCATTTCCCGATATTACATGTTTTAAGAAAATTATTTCATTCAGTCAATACTCACTCTTAGAAAAACTTTGTATATAATTTTTTATTTCCTCAGAACCTCCAACACACTGTCTAATGTTTCACATATTGTTCTTCCTCTTTAGAATATATCCAAAAATCAAATACAACTATAAATTTGTTAAGATATAGTTTAAACACTCTATTCATCAAGTCCATGAATGTTTCTAGAACATTAGTCAACCCAAATGGCATCACCAGAAACTTATGACCAGAACGTGTCATAAAAGCAGTCTTTGACATGCCTCATTCTTTTATTATCAAATGGGTGATAATCTAATCTCAAATATATCTTAAAAAATACTTTCACTCCTTGCACTGCTCAAACAATTTATTTATCTTGAGTAAAAGATCTTTGTTCTTATTCAACTATTTGTAGCTTATACACAATTTCATCCTTCCATCTTTCTTTCTTCACAACCATTACATGAGCTCTTCCTAGCAACACCTTAAATTGTATTAATTGTTTATCTAACAACTCTTGAACTTTCAACTCTCTTAATCCAGTGGTTTCCACTCTTTAGGATGCTATTAAATATATGTGATAATCCTGGTATCACATCAATAGAAAATTTAATCTCCCTACTTGGAGGCAACCTAAGCAACTCATCAAGAAATTATATTAGAATAATCTTTCACCACTAAGATTTATTCTAACTTCATATTTTCCTTTCTAGGATCCATTATGTATGTCAATTACTTCTCACAATCCTTCTTCAACCTTCTCCTAGTGGTCGGAGCAAAATAAGATAGTTCGAGAGTATTTTATATTCTCTAAAAGTTAAACTTCTTATGTCCATATTTTGAACACTATCTTCTTTCTGGAACAATCAACCCAAGCGTAATACATCGACAATCAATTCATTCTCAACATTAAATGAAATTATATATATATATATATATATATATATATATATATATATATATATATTCAAAGATAATAAATCCACTTCAGATTTTTCTATCACTGATACGAATCAAACAACCTTTATAAGCATTTATGATTATCACATAAATATTTTGCACCCAAGGACTAATACATACTTCAATAAACTTCATATGAATACTTGATGCAATAGAATGGGTTGCATTAAGGTCAACCAACATTGACATGTCCACCTTCTCCACACATAAAACATTTCAAATTTTGACAATTCTAAAATAAATATCTCATCTGAATACATCTGTAACAAACTTTTGTCCCCCAATCCTATGTCAGATTACCACTTCCCTTTGGTAGCCTACTTACTTCCTCTGCCACGACTCCCAATTCTCATAATCTGTCTCCCAAATCTAAGGGTCCCACCAATAATATTCTGAGTTACAGAAGCAATAGATCCTGCTTTCCTCTGACTCTGTACTTCAGTTTCTTGTAATAAGGAATGCCTCATTTGAGGTGGTCTCTCACCCTGTACACTCATACTACCACTACCTTTATAACCTTTATGTCTAAGCCTCTTTAACCACTTTTTCTTTTTCCCTTAAACTCCATCACATTTCTCTTAATCTGAAATGATATATCCACCAATCTGACATAATTCATATGCCTCAAATAAATAAAACCTCTATCTTGTTGGGTTCTAAAGATCTAAGAAAAGTATTTATCAAAGAAAACATCCTTAAACCTATTCCAGGTTAAGAGTCTAACAACATTTGCTCTTACCCTAAGAAGAATATCCTCCCACCATTCCAAAATGTCTTCCATATAATGGTGAATGGAAATGATGGAGAATGGCTTGCATCTCTTCTTCTGGTACACATCTTCGGATGATTTGATCAGGGCATATTTTGAACAGCAAAGGCTCATCCCAAAAATAATATTTCACATCATGTAGAAACTTCTTACGTTGGTGGTGCGTGAGATCTAGTGGCAGTACTTTATAGGATAAATAGTTTACAATATCAACATACCAAGGAAGCTTGATCTCACATGCAAACAACTGCTTATCAGAGAATGCTTCTTGGATCTCTGAATTTGGTCTTATTTCCTCTTGCTCCAACCGAGTGAGATAATCAGCAACATAATTTTCACTTCCCTTCTTATCTCAAACCTCCAAATCGAATTCTTGAAAAAGCAGGATCCAATGAATCAGTCTAGGCTTAGCATCATTCTTGCCAAACAAATAACAAATTACTGCATGATCGGTGAACACTATCACTTTTGTACCAATGAGGTAAGATCAAAATTTGTCACAAGCAAACACAACAGCAAGTGTCTCCTTTTCAGTTGTTGTGTAATTTAGTTGAGCATCATTCAAGGTCTGGCTTGCGTAATATATGGCCTTGAACAGTTTGTCTCGCTTTTGTCCTAATACCGGGCCAACTGTAAAGTCACTTGTATCACACATAACTTAAAAATGTTGACTCCAACAAGGTACAGTCATAACTGGTGTTGAAACTAGTTTCTCCTTGTTGCATCAAAGGCCTGCAAACAAGCATTATCAAAGTTAAATGCAGAGTCTTTTTCAAGAAGATTACATAACGGTTTAGAGAGTTCAGAAAAATCCTTGATAAATCTTCTATAAAATCCTGCATGTCCCAAAAAGCTTCTATCCCTTCACATTCTTTGGAGGTGGCAGTTTTTCTATGGTTGCAATTTTAGCTCGATCAACCTCAATTCCTTTAGATGACGCTTGATGGCCAAGCACGATCCCTTCTTGAACCATGAAATTGCACTTCTCCCAATTTATGACTAGATTTTTATCTTCACATCTTTGCAAAACAAAAGCTAAATTATGCAAACAATGATCAAAAGATGTACCAAAAACTGAAAAATCATCCATAAAAATTTCCATTATCTCTTCTGCCATGTCAAAAAAAAAAAAATAGCCATCATGCAACGTTGAAATGTCACTGGGGCATTGCAAAATCCAAATGGCGTCCTCCTAAAAGCAATTATGCTGTAAGGGCATGTGAATTTAGTTTTCTCTTGATTTTCAGGGGCTATGGAAATCTGGTTATACCGCGAATAACCATCTAAAAAGCAATAGTAGGAATACCCAGCCAATCGATCTAGCATTTGATCAATAAAGGGTTGTGGAAAATTATCCTTCATTGTTGCTGTAATCCATACATACAAGCCAACCCGTGACTGTTCCTGCAGGAATAAACTCATTATTTTCATTTCTCACTACTGTAGTTCCACCTTTTTTTGGTATAACCTACACTGGACTTACCCATGAGTTGTCTGTAATATCATAGATAATTCAAGCATTAAGGAGCTTCAAATTTTCAGCTCTCATGACCTCCTTTATTGCTGGATTTAATCTTCTTCGGTGCTCGATCGATGGTTTGTAAAGTTCTTCCATTAAAATCTTGTGCATGCAAATGGAGGGGTGTATACCTTTTATGTCGGAAATAGTCTATCCCAAGGCTATTCTATGCTCTCTTAACACACGCAACAACTTTTCCTCTTCTTCGGGTGTGAGTGATGCAGCAATAATCACTGGAAATGTGTAACTATCACCCAAGAATGCATAGTAAAGATGCTTAGGTAATTTCTTCAACTTAGGAGTTGTAGTTTGCTACATCTTTTCTCTAGAAATTTTAAAATCAGGCCTTGCTACAATCGGATCCAGCCTTCCCACTTCATTGCTAAGTGATGCATCCTGCTACAATACTCCCAAGGAAAATACATAGTGGAGAAATTCTTCACTAACAAGAGATAAATAAAATTCACAAATAGCAAAATTGGTAAAATTATAAGCTTGAGATGAAGTGGTGATACAACATTCTAGGTGATCAGCTGGTACATCTTCTTAAAAGGTTTCTTCTATACATTGCTTAATGACATCTACCTAAAAGCAAGTGCTTGGATCTTCTGGAAATCTCATGGCTTGGTAGATGTTGAACATGACCTCTTCCTTGTTTACTCTCAATGTTAATTCACCATTTTGAACATCAATTAAAGCCTTTCCCATAGCCAAGAATGGTCGGCCAAGAATTAGTGGGACTTCTTGGTCTTCCTCCATATCTAACACCACAAAATCAGTAGGAAAAATAAATTTATCCACCTTTCCCAATACATCTTCTATGATTCCACGTGGGTACTTGATGGATCGGTCGGCTAGTTGCAAAGAAATGGTTGCTTGTTTCATCTCTCCAAGTCCTAATTTTCTGCAAACAGAAAATGGCATAAGATTAATGCTAGCACCAAGATCACATAAAACTTTATCAAAAAATGAATTTCCAATAGTGCAAGGCAAAGTGAAACTACTCGGATCTTCTAATTTTTTAGGCAATTTCTTTTGAAGAATGGCATTGTAGTCTTCAAAAAGCTTTACTCTATCGAACTTCTCCAATTTTCTCTTCTTGAAAATGATGTCCTTTAAGAATTTGACATAATTTGGAATTTGTTCCAAAGCATCTGCAAAACGAATATTTATATGAATTTTCATTAAAATATCCAAAAAACTTAGAAAATTGCTTATCTAATTTTGTTTTTGAAAACGTTGAGGGTAAGGAAGTGGAGTAGGGAAAATATGAGGATTGTCAGGAAATGAAATTTCTGGAGGCTTGTTAGTTTCTCTTAATATATCGTCCACAATCTCCTCTTCGTCTACTATATTCTAGCATTGGCCATTGGTTGGAGCTGTAGGGGTGGACTTGGTTTCCTTTGATGGTGACCTCTCAATTTCTCTTCCACTCCTAAGTATGATGGCCTTGCATTGTTCCTTTGGATTCACTTCTGTGTTGCTAGGAAATGTTCCTCTTTGTTGGGCATTGATGGTTATGGCTAGTTGCCTAATTTGCACTTCAAGATTCTTCATAGTGGCTCCCATATTGCTATAATGAGTCTCAATGTTGTCTAACCATGAATCATTCTTTTTGAACGCTTTTGTCTCCTCAACAAAGGAAATCATGGCATCCTCAAGTGACATCTTATTCTTGCTTGGTTGATTAACAAATCCTGGAGGAGGTTGCAGCACATTCTTTGTGTTTCCATAAGACAAATTCTCATGATTTCAAAGCTCTGGATGGTAGTAATTTGGTATAGGATTACCATGATAGCTGTAGTTCCGATTGTTGATGTATTGAACTTGTTCTTGACTTGATTCATTACTTGGAACCATCATACTTGGGGCTGCAACATATTCTGCACTTTGCGATATTATTTGTGTTGTCAAAGCTGAAATTTGATGAGATAGAGAAGCAACTTGAGCTGAAAGGGCTGCTAACAGATCCAATTCATGAATTCCAGCAACTTTCCTAACCATAGTTCTTTCATGAATTCCGACAACTTTCTTAACCATAATTCTTTCAGTTGGTCGTTGATAGTTATTTGCAGCCATTTCTTCCAAAAGAGAAGTAGCGCCTTCAGTTGTCTTTGACATCAAAGTTTCACCAGACGCAACATCAACTATGGTCCGAGTTTGCCTATTTAACCCATTATAGAACATCTAAACTTGCAACCAGTCCGGCAATCCATGTTGAGGGCAATGTCGAATCAAATCTTTATACCTTTCCCATGCTTCATAGAGTGACTCGAAATCATTTTTCTTGAATTGACCACTCTCACTCCTGAGTTGAGCTATTTTTGCACGCAGAAAGAATTTAGCAAGAAACTTTTCAGTCATTTCTTGCCAGCTAGTGATACTTCTCGGTTGTAGAGCTTATAGCCAACCTCTTACCTTGTCCCTTAAGGAAAAAGGAAACAATCTCAGTCTAATGGTGTCTTCAGTAACACCATTAATCTTTATAGTGTAGCAAATCTCCAAGAATATCGCTAAATGAGTATTGGGATAATCCAGTGGCGATCCACTAAACTAGGCTTGTTGCACCATGTTGATTAAGGCCGGTTTGAGCTCAAAATTGTTAACATGAATGGGTTAACATCTTATACCCAAGTAGTTATCATTCACAACTGGCCATACATAATCCTTCAAGGTGCGCAGTTGTGCATCAGCCATGGCTAGTACTTATTTTTTCTTTGTGATCTAAAGGTTCTTTCAATCTCCCTATCAAAAGGTGTAATGTCACGATATCTAGCACGATGCATGCAACGACAGAAACACACCTGTAGAATAATAATAATAATAATAAAATTCTAAATTAAAACCAAGATTGCTTTGTATCGATATTGGAAAAAATAAAAAAAATCCCTGGCAACGGTGCCAAAAACTTGATCGGTGCAAAACTGCAAGTGCACAGTATCATAGTTTTATAGTAAAGTGATAAGAAGTGTATCGTCCTCAGGGATTGGTAACTTTACTTTTGACAAGTACCGAAATTATATTAATCTCGATTTTATTAAGAAAAATCTCTTTTTGTTATTTGTAATTGCAATATGAAATAAAATCAATTTAAAAGAAAAAATCAAAGGAAAAGAAAGCTGTTTTTCGAATATCAAATTGATAAGAGAAAGAACTTCTAGGAAACCGATTTCACTTAATTCCTCACTATGCTTAACTCATCTAACTAATTAAAATTAATCCTCTCTGTTTGTTAGCAAAATCTCCAACTTATCTAAAAGCCTCTTTCGATAGTCAATTGGAAATATTCTTGTTCATCATTCTACACAAGAGTGTGCAAATTAATAAAACAAAGTATTAAGACCAACAATTTTTTTTTAGACTACACAAGTTCATATAAGTCTTTCAATTTCTATATTTACCTATGTTGAAATATCTAAGTTCTATCCTTTAATTCCTTCTTTCGACAGTAAATCACAAGATCAAGATCATCTAATTAATGGCCAGTCATTTAGAAGCAATACATTCAAAATTAATCAGCCAAACATAGAAGATAATTACTGTAAATCAGCATAGAAAAGCAAGCATAGTTTGAAATTAAATTGCATCATTTTCCTAGAATAAAGAAATTTTAGTTCATACTGAAAATTAAATTTAACAGCAAAGAATTCACCATAATCCCATAAACGAGTGTGCGTTCAGTTGTTGTTGCTGTTATGGAGGACTGCTGCAATCAGCGCTGGTGTAGAGAGTTCCTGTGCGATCAACGCTGGATACCGAGCAGGGGGCGAGGTATGTGCCGGCTTTGAGGTAGCAACTGTTGGAGGTGGCAGCTGCTGGTGCCGAATTAGGACAACTGCTACTGCCGGATGAGGAGGAGAGGGCTGTCGGCTATCTCTCTAGGGCTGTGTCTCTAGGGCTACAGGCTGTCTCCTTTAATTAGGTTTTATCCCTTTCCTTTATATAGGCTCCAAAGTCTTCAATTAAAATTTTATTTTTTAAACAAGAGAAAGAGTCCCTTGACGATAGGACATTAAAATTTGGATCTTTCCCTTCTTCTAAACCTGAAATAAATTAAATGACAACAATGAAGCCTAAAACCAACAAAAATTAATAAAATTAGATTCAAATTAAAAGTTAAGACGTGATAAAAATAGGAAATTATGCACAACATCACTAGTGCACACAAAAAACTTAACCAAAATTAATACTAGCCCATACAAAAATCTTAGCAAAAAATCTTGCTATGTTTAATAGTAAAGATTTCTATGTGTGTCAGTATCAATTTTGTTGGAATTATCGCTAAAAGGGTTTATTGAACATTTGCCTAAAATGTAAGGGGTAAATTGATCATTTTTAAAATGCAATGAACACATTGAAAAACATGAAAAAATGTAAAGATATTTGATGATAATAACCCTTTTTTAGGGTGCTTTAAGTTAGTGTTGCGACATTTTCTTTGTCTTTTATTTTTGTTAAAGAGAAAGTGTGCCCATATCTGTTTGATTGAGTTTTATTGGCTTTTGAAGCTTAAATGAAGGGACCCACAACTAGTTAGTAAAATAAATTTTTAACCCCCAACAATTAAGAGTAATTTTTATTGACTCAAAAAGGGTCGATAAGGAAAAGAATAGCCTCCTTATGCACTTAAACATATATGCTACAGAAAATTATCAAGGTCTTGGGGGAGCCAAGGCTTCCTCTTGTCCCCCCTCCCTCTTCTCATGTGTGGTCATATGTTTTTGTTGCACATATGCCTTTGTCGGAGCCCACTGGGAAATTAAGTTTGAAGGTTCTATTAGATATTTTGGTATAATGCAAGGTGCTATTAGATGCAATTAAAAATGAGAAGTGTTATTTGAGAGTAACCATAAAAAGGTAGGGTTGGATTTAAATAATTTTTCATATTTCACAGTCGTCTATGTTGGCATGATAGAGTGTGACTTCTTTGTTGTAAAAAAAATGCGAATTAAAGCATGTAATACACATAAATTTTGATTATAAAGTAGTCCCCATTAAATCCCAAAATTTAAGGAGTTCAAATCCATGTGCAAAATTAGTGTATTGCATGTTTTACTTCACAATTTTTACAGCATAGGAGTTGCACTAGACATGACATCATATATGATTAAGTTTTCAATTTTTTATTTATGTTTTTAGTCAATTATATTCTAATTTAATGACTTTTAATGGACTCAAATCAAGGAAATATATGACTTCTTTTATTTGTCTTTATCTTTAATGGGGATGAATTAGCCTATTATATCAATTGATTGTTTTCTATATAGAAAGTTTAAAGTGTGTTATTGTATAATCTCACATGGGCTAGGAATCAACAATGGAGTTTACCTCTTCGCTATATGAAGAGGAAGTGAAGGGCGATAAAAGTATGATACTATAGACCATCAATGATATATGTGAGTGGGTCATCTCTCGTAATAAAGTAGACCTGAAACTCGAAGGAATTTCCAATTTGCTCCTTGAGTAGCCATTTTCCCTTTTTTTTATTTAGCTCTTTTCCTCTTCTTCATCAACCTTTCGCTTATTCCCTAATTCTCTACATCTCTCTCCATGTATCTCTGTGCGTATATGTATATATGATAACATATACTAGTGATAAAGAAGCTATGATTTGTGAGATGATGATGATGATATTAGTCCAATTGAGGTTAAGTTCACTGGGAAGCAAGTCTATGAGTTGTGAGATGATGATGTAACCATGATTTGTCACTAAGTGACTATAATTTGCTTTTATTATTTTTATGTTTCTCTACTTTTTCCTTGCTAGTGTATTTTGATTACGCCCAAAACTTAATGCGGTTATTGTAGTACAGCTTTGGGGTGTCGATTCCACAGGGAAACAAGTTAATTACAAAAGAAGGTGTGAATTTTAACAAAGACGATAAAAGATTGATTGAAAGAATTTGAATTATGTGAAAATAGTGTGAAGGAAATTGTGTAAATAGATTTAATAAGAAATAACAAGGTTCTGGAAATCCTCACTAGGTTCGTTGCCCTAATCCTAACTTGATTCAGTCGTTTTTATCTCGATTGCAAGTTTCACATCCCAAACAGGCAATCGGCAAATGTTTAATTAAAGTGCATGTATAAACCCTAATGTAATTGATACGAATTATTCTTTACTTTCAAGCACACATAACCTAACTTATAAATTATCAAAAGACGACGATATATCTAAATGACAATACCGCAGCAATGGACAAATCTATAAAAAAGATCTACCGGACTCAATCACACCTAAACAGATACACATAAGAAAAGCATGACTAGACTTATATGGAAAAGAAGGATGCAATCACCGGACTAATATAAAAATCTAATAATTAAATTAAAGAATAAAACACAACAATGTTTAATGAAAATAATATCCAACTACAACCGAATCAAATAAAGGAAAATAAGAACAACTACACCTAGGGATTCATCCCTTCGCCTTGCTTGGAGACTAGCCAGCCATGGGGCTCATGCTTCCTTGAGTTGCCTCCGGCCTCTCAACGATCATCCTCAGCTTGCTCTCCAAATTTATACTTTCAAATTGCTCCTAAAGGCCCTCTGGAGTCACTCTCTAATGATTTCATATAAGCTCCGATTCATGCTTAAAGCTGAAGTGGAGTGGGTCTTATATAGGCAAACTCCCAGAGTGCTATGTTTTTACTAACCGATGTGGGATACTGCCCGAGTGCGCTCGATCATAGATTTTTGCACTCGATCGCAGTTGCGCTGCAGAGTACTCTTGGTCGATGTGGGATGTGCACTCGATCGCACTACTTGTGCGCTCGATCGCAGTTGTGCTGTAGAGTAATTCTTGGTCGATGTGGGATGTGCACTCGATCGCAGTACAGGCAACAGCCCATCTTGTTCTTCTAGAAGCATAGGATCTTGGCCTTTTAAGCAACGATTGCTTCTTTTTCTCTTTTAAACTCAAAGTACCTGAAAATTGCACTGAAATAAGTCAATGGTCCAATAATATTACTTTAGAGTTATTAACACATAAAAGCGCAATAAAGATCGAGATCAATCCTAAAATGCTAACAATTAACCACTATTGAAAAGCATTTTATGACTCTCATCATATTTCATGTAGTAATTGGTAAAATTTATCAAATCTTTTAATTTCAATATTTGAATTACTCGTTCTTACATAATCTCACCATAAATATCATAGAAATTCCCAAAATAAAAAGAATCTTATTTCCGTGAACATGTTTTATATATCATGAAATATGATAGTAGTTCCTCCATCATCAAATGTTTGGGAAATCTAGTTGTTAGGTACTGCATAATGAATGTGTGACATTTGCTGACGATAATAGATAATTTCTTATTAATTAATGATGGCTTTAATATGTATGCGATTATGCTAGTTTTATAAATTTACAAACAACATTGCAACTTCCATTTTTTATCTAACAAGTATAAGATCAGATCTATGATATTTCTATTAATTCTGCAAATCCTAAGGATAGAAGAAAATTTCCAACTTTAAGGAATTACTGTACAATGTGAGTGTACTTGTATTGCAATTTTGGTTTATTTTTTTGAAAGAGATTTGAAATTAAAATTCCAACAATTTGAAATAAAATTAAAATCTATATTGTAATAATCAAATCTAGCCAAATTCCGCCTTCACATGGAAATAAGGGAATACGTGATGGGATTGCTACCCTATTGAGTAGCTTAACCATTAAAAAAATTAAATTATGTAATTTTCATCATCCCTAGTACTGTCGTTGATGCCAAGTGAGCTTCATGTTTGCTTTAATGACAGTAAGAAAAAAAAAGAGAAAGTGAGAGGTTCAGGAAGAAGAAGAGAAATAAGGGGAAATGATAATTAGGGGTATTTTTGTCCTTAAAATTGGTTTGCGACATGTTTTAATCATGTCCGGTTTTTTGACCATTGGATAAGCTTTTTGAGATAGTTGACTAGATTTTGTCATGATTGAGGGATGCTATTGTATAATAATAAACAAAAAGGATGCAGGTGTAATTACGCGATAATCATATTGGTATTTTAGTAATTTTTCCTATATCAATTGATTGTTTTCTATATATAAAGTTTAACGTGTGTTATTGTATAATCTAACATGGGCTAGGAATGAATAATGGAGTTTACGTCTTTGCTATATGAAGAGGAAGTGAAAGACAATAAAAGTATGATCCTATAGGCCATGAAATTGCTGAGGTTTCAGGATCTTATTTTTTTTAGGTCAGACTCTTAATAAAATCTTTGTCCAAAATTGTTTAGTTTCGTGGATTTTTTTTTTGTTCATTTTGAGATTTCATGGTAAACCTAAAATATAAATCATAGTCCAAAATTTTAAGTTTCGTATGTTTTTTTCCTTTTGATATTTCATGATTCAAAAATATGTATATTTTTTTAATCATGCTCATGCACATAATGTGGAAACTCTACTAATAGATCAATACATTCTCATACTTAAAGCTTAAAATAAAATGTATGTTAGGTTAGATTAATTGAATGGGAATACAAGTACCATTTTAAGAGGTCAGAACAATAAATCTAAAAATATGAATTCAAATTATTTAAATGATTGTTTAATTTATGCAAAATTTGATTTATCACAATTAAATAAATTATGTTTTTACCAATTGCTATTAAAAAAGTTGAATTTCCCTAAAAAAAATCTAATGGTTGCCATAGATTAAAGTTGGGAATAAAGAAATTATATTAATAGAATCACACAATACACACATAATTTTATATTTTTACACAATATTTCCCTTTAAAATGGTGTAAACTTGCCAAATAAATAGACCCCTTCTAATTGAATATTCCTCTAATTATTCTTACACATATCATTTATTGTAATTACCAACCCCTTTAAAATTGTCTTTTTAATTCGTACAAGTAAAATAAAAATGGAAAAACAATATTTTTACCCCTGAGGTTTACCAAATGTGTAAATCAACCACTGAGGTTTTAATTTGCTTCAATCAACCCTTCAAGTATTTGATTTGGCTTAATCAAACCTTCTGTTTACTCCCGTTCATTTCAGGTGTTAAAACAAAGCATGTGGCCTCGCACGTGTGTTATAAGGTTTGGGTATGTTCGTAACTTCCAACAAAATTTGGTCTTCCTTAATTTATTTCCTTTAAACCATAATAAGATGAACGAAATAGAAAAGAGTCCAACCAAATTTTATGATTTGCTCTAATCTGTTTCTCTGGTTTCGATTTTATGATTCTCTTGCTTAGATTTCTTGATTCTGATATCGATTTCCCGTTTTCGGCTACGTTTGAGTTCGAAATAGAGTTCACTCAGCTTTGCTCACGTTTGCATTTTTGGTACGTTTTCTGATTGAATCGATTATTGCCTTTGGGTTTTTTTGTTCAATTTTTTGTTGATCTTTTCTAGCTGTTGGGTTGGTTCATAAGTGCTTCTCTGTACCTCTTGGGTTTTTGCTAATCCCTTTCGATTTCCAGATTTCACCTAAAACCTCCCCCCGGTTTCTATTCTCCCTTTTCTTAACCACCACCATCTTTTTGTTTTCACTAAGGTATAAACAATTAATTTTTTTTTATCTCTTTACAATGGGTATTCTTTTTATGGGTATGCTTTGGCTTTTAGTTTATGTGTGCTTATTTTTTGGGTCATGACTTATGGACATTCTGTTTCAGGTTTTGGTATTGGTGGAGGGTTCTTTGTTGTTGTTATGGGCAATTTAGCTAGAGCATTGTGGAGTGATTGTTTTTTGGGGTTGGTGACACTATTTTTAAGTTCAAAGTTTTGAGAACACTTTTGCTTTAGAATGAGCTGAAAACCCAACCCAAGCAGATTAATACCTATGCACGTTTTAATTTATTGGGAAATCATAAATCTTTCTTTATATGGGTTATTTATTTAATCTCTTGGTTGCTTTAGTTTTTTAGAATAATTTTCTTATATTTAATCCAAGGCATATATGCGTTATAGTCAATCTTTGAGGTGACTTTGCTTGCAGTAGTTTTGATTGTTGTGTTTCTACTGTAGAGTATTGAGATACTTAGCTGCCTAACTCGGATGCTGGAACTAGATATAGCTGTGAATGTTAGTTTTGTGTATATCCTCTTTAAAATTGTATTGACAAGTACATGTGGTAGGAATTAAAATCAAAAGCATACTAGAAGACGATAACCAATGAGTGGTCTTTCAGCTAACTGATGATACAGAGTTGCTTTATAGAAAGTAGAAGCTACCCATACTGGGAGAGAGAGATCAAGGAGAGACGGGTAAGATACAAACACAACTCCTTTAGAATTTCTGACCAAAATTGGGATTGTGCTACTGCGGTATTTCTTCGCGTCCGAGGACATCAAAGATTTATGGGGATCTTGGTAGGTGTTTCTGTGCATGCGTCAAACATGGGATTTGTTCTAATTATGGGTAATCTTTGTATCAAGAATATTTTTGATGTTATTGGGGCTGATTTTTTTTTTTATATATATTTTTGTTTACAGGGTGATGGAGATTTTGAATGGTTTGATCTCACCTGTGTGTGACTATGGGAAGGAGATGTTGCCGAAATTTTCTTGGGGCGTCTTCAACCATTCTTTTTATGATTTTGTTTGTGTATTGTAGTCATGAGTAGTTGAATGGGATATGATTATTTGCTATAATGGGCCAATTATTAGCAATGCAAAAGTGTTCTTAAATTTAGTTTATATGTGAAAAGAAAGAATAATAACACTCTCTATGAGAAACATTTATAAATAAAATTGTGTCTTATCATTTCTCTTCACTCTCTTTCCTAGTGTAGAATGTCAATATCATATATAATAGCCTATTTACAATTTCTTTATGATTGAACCTTGCACTCTTGTAATGTAACTAATTTGAGAAACTGATAACACAAAAGTACATAACTCAATCTTACACCGTTGTTGAAGAGGATCATTTGAGGGGTATAAGATGGCCTGAGACAATAGCTAAATTATGATGGGAACAAATATGCCAAGTAGGGATAGGGACTAAGTACTAAATTTTGATAGGTCTGCACTAGTTTAAAAATAAAAAAAACAAATTCTGTAAAACCATCAACATAAATAACTAATATTTTATTACCCATATTTCTTTAAAAAAAAAAAAACCACATATTTATCATCACTTGACCACATAAGCAAGCATGTAAAAAAAATTAGTGCTTGGCACTAGAAGCACTTACATCATATATTATCCACCTATTTCGCACCATTTGAAAACATAAGCACGTACAAAAGGAATATCGTAGCACTACAAAAAAGGTGGATCCCAAAATAACACATTTCCCAACACAACTCATTATGTAGGGCCTATGGGTGCTGTAATCGGCCTTGTTTGTGCTCCAGTAGGCCTTGTGGGTGCTCCACTCCCATTTTTATTTCTCCACTAATTCAAACAAAAACATAAGTAGACTAAAAGACATATTGAACAAGGCCGACATGCATTGGGAAATTATTTAGCATACATTTCTTTGCCTATTCTTTTCATCCTAGGTGTTGTTCCAGACCCACTTGCTGCACCTCCTTGATATATCAAAATGATAACAACTCAAAATATATATACACCATGGACTAAATTCAAACTTTAAATCATATACATTTAATCACATACATACATGGTTGTCCACTACCAATTCTATCAGTGTCAAAACCAAAAGAAACATGCCTCCTCCTCACCTAAATGGAATCAATCAACAGTTAGCATTTCGAATATGAGCACAGTAATATTTACCATCAAGTAATTTTACCAACCTTAGTTGATGCATTTTTCTTGTTTCTACCAATCTCACCCTTACATATTCTTGAATGATGACCCTTAATACGACATTTTGTGCACGTGACCTCACTACTTCTCTTCATCTTGTAGCAATTAGTCACTTCACCAGGGGCTTTCCTTCTATTTCTTTTTGGTCTACTAGGTGACCTCTTTAATGGAGAAGGCAATGGCTCATCTAACCCAGTTTTAGGCCACAAATATAGCCCACTAGTTGGGTTAATAATTTATGAATAGCACTTGATTTATGCATCCCTACTATATCATTTGTTCACAAATTCCTCTAGGTTTCTCCTCATGTAAAAGATTGCACTTATGGCATGTGAGCATGGTATGCCAGTCAGATCTCATTTATAACAAGTGCATCTGTGCTTCTCTAGGTCAGAGACATACTGTTTCCCTTTAACAACCACCTAAATTTTATTCCCACCAGTCTGCCTATCAGGAACATCTTCAAGTAGCCCTACCTCTTGTGGAACCTTCTTATTATGAGCATCAATTGCATCCCAATTATACTCAATGTAGATGTGCAACTCTTTGCATTTCTCCAGTCTTTCAATATATCTAGTGAATATTTATCACCATCAAACTCCTTTAAATGATTTTCTAAGTCATCCCCAGAAAACATAGAGTGAAGCTTCTGCACAAAGGCTGGGTTAATGCCTAAATCATCTTTAATGATGACATTCATCTCTGGAATTGAAACCTTATCCTTATCATAGTTTTCAATGTATGAAACAACCCTGAATACATATTTCCTTGAAGGTGTGTATGTAAAATACCCACGATGATGCACCACACAAGTGTAGTAACCACGCATTTTCTCAGCCAGCACATCTAGTATAGTGAATTAAGTTTAAAAATGAGAAAAATGAGAAAAATACTACTAAATTGCACATCTAACTAAAATGAGAAAAATAACCAATATATAAATTGGATTAAAAAATGATTGCAAGTAATCAAAACTTTAATGCTTCAAAATCAAATTTGTTGTTAAAGATTTGTAGTTTAAAAACCTGATGAAAAGTTTATGTTATTTTTTTTTTATTAATACTAGTTATATGTCCCCGCATTCCACAAGTTATACTAGCTATTGTCTATTAATAAAAAAAATTTACAATATTTTGCTATCATTTTATAGTACTTGTTTTATGGGTTATATTTTATATTTTAAAATTAATTAAAGATGTTGAAAATCTATTTTGATACAACACACTAATGAAATCTAGAAAATTAGTGGTAAATTTAAATTATAATTGAAATCGAGCAAGCAACCAAACAGATTGATTCCACACTTAAGGATCCTGCCCATTACAGCTTCCAAATTAAAGCCAATGGTCAGTGTGGTGGCCCAATATACCCAAAAACTATCAACTACGTCACATATTGGCATATAGCAGAAAATATTTGTCACCTTAATGATCACCAATAACACATCTTAATAACAAATTTTCTGTCTCATCAAATTTAAAAATCAAAGTAAAACAGTTGGAAATGTATATTTAAGTCTTTCCTCTCATGAAATGGGAAAATAAGCAGTCAATCTAAAGTAGATATTAGACACAAATACAATTTGTTTTGAAACGATGGAGCCCCCCAACTACACCCGCGGATCCCACAAAGGTGCCTCCCATAAACAATTAAGAAGCTCCAAAGTAAAATACATGAAAAAATAGGCTTGTATTTATCCAACAAAGAAAAAAGCAATGCATCTTAAAAATATCAAAAAGATAAGTATGAAAATATATATGCTTTGAAAAATAGGGTCTGTAAACCGAGGTTTAAACCCTAGAGGGGGGTGAATTGGGTTTTAAAAACTTTTGTAGATTAATTTGCAAGTTTTAAAAATAGTTAAATACACAAAAACACCCAATCAAATAATATACTTGAAAGTAAAGAGTTTAAGGAAGAGAAAGTGCAAACTCCATTTATAGTGGTTCGACAATATCAGATTCCTTCTAACCATACATCCACTCTCTTCAATGAACATCCTTGAAGTAATCCACTAAAACTTTAGTTTTACAACTTCATAAGTGTTGCACAAACCTTATAACCAATTTCTTCCTCATGGAAGTTAATCTCTTCCTTACGGAGTTACAATGAAGTGTTTAATCCTAAACACTCTAAAAAGTTATACCAACTCTTTCCCTTTACAATAAATAAAATTTGCTGTAAAGTAAATGGTAGAGAGACAGCAATAAGTGCTTTTACAAAAGAACAATATCTCTCTTTCAAGAACAAGCTTGAAGAATGGTTCAACAATAATTTTTTCTAAACTTTTGAGAATTAATGATCTATCTTGTGAATTGAATGTGTTCTCTTATTGTTTTAAATGCTCATTGAAGTGGGTTTATATAGCCTTGAATCAATATGGTCGTTTGACACTGACTTGGTAGGTTTGGGGCATTAAATGCTCAAGTCCTGCGTCTCAAACGGTCATATTTTTGAATTACCAGTCTACTGGGTCCTTGTACCAATCGACTGGGTCAAGTGAGAAATTTCACTTTTTAGGCTAAGGGAGAGTACCAATCGACTGGGTCCTAAGCTGATGTGAACCCATGGAATGGAAATCCCTTGAACCCACAATCAAATTGAAACTTACCCAAGAAAGCTAAGAATCAAGTCAAGATAATCTAGACCTGTTGAAATCTTGTTTCAAGAACCTAGATTCGATGAGAACGCCACAAAGGATTTGCCTTTGATAAGTTCTTAGTTCTATCAAGAACAAGTAGAGAAAACTGAAAATTCTCTATGAATAAAACTTCATTTACATTCAATTTACCCTTAAAATACAGCTACAAGTATTTTTGTACCCCTCAATGAAATCTTAGGGCCGAATAAGGCCTATATCAATTAAAAGACATGGGCTGAAAATCTTCAAGCCCAAAACATCCTAAACTGCACGCCTATAGCTAATAAAAGAAGTCTACTTAATGAATTAAATAGGCCCAAACGATACAACCATAGAAATATAAAATAGGCCCACATACCTATACTTAATGAAATAAAAAGTCTACACAAAACCACTAGGCTATGCCGTCCCCCTCTGTAGCTTGTATCACATGGATTAAAGCTAGTTCTTCTTCTTTCAAGCCCATTTTGAATTTTGGGGTCTTGCTCGATAAATTTGCAAACTCGGCCCAAGTGGATTGCACCAATCCTTGCATTGCTTCCTTGATCTTCTTAGCTCTTGACCTTGCGATTGGCCCATCTGGAACTTGCAAGGGATCCTTAAGACTATATCCACCATGGTGCCCATCATTCCCCCTCTCCTCAAAAGGATTCGACCTCGAATCATCACCTATATCAAAGGGAGAAAGATCAGAAACATTGAAAGTAACAAAGTCACCTGGAAGATCCACTTTATAAGCATTATCATTAATTTTCTCAAGGATTTGGAAAGGTCCATCTCCTCGAGGATGCAATTTTGTCCTTCTATGGGTGGGAATCTTTCTTTATGCATGTGAACCCAAACCCAATCTCCTGGTTCAAAGATAACATGTCTTCGCTCTTTATTGGCTTGGGAAGCAAATTTTTCATTCTTCTGCTCAATTTGAAGTCGTACCCTCTCATGAATTGATGAGAGTCATAAAATGCTTCTCAACAGTGGTTAATTGTTAGCATTTTAGGATGGATCTCGGTCTTTATTGCGCTTTTATGTGTTAATAACTCTAAAGTGATATTATTGGACCACTGACTTATTTCAGTGCAATTTTCAGGTACTTTGAGTTTAAAAGAGAAAAAGAAGCGATCGTTGCTTAAAAGGCTAAGATCCCATGCTTTTGGAAGGACAAGATGGAGTGTTGCCTGTACTGCGATCGAGCGCACATCCCACATCGACCAAGAAGTACTCTGCAGCACAACTGCAATCGAGCGCACAAGCAGTGTGAACGAGCGCACATACCACATCGACTAAGAAGTACTCTGCAGCGCAACTGCGATCGAGCGCACTAATCTGCGATCGAGCACACATGCAATCGAGCGCACTAAGGCTACGATCGAGCGCACTAAGGCCGCGATCGAGCGCACTCAGGCAGTATCCCACATCGGTTAGAAAATACATAGCACTCCGGGAGTTTGCTTATATAAGACCCACTCCAATTCAGTTTTAAGGATCAATTGGAGCTCATCTGCAATCATCAGAGAGTAAATCCAGAGGGCCTTTAGGAGCAATCTAGAGGACCTTTACGAATCCGAAGTATACTTTTGGAGGGCAAGCTGAGGAATCACCAAAGTTTTCGCTACCAAGGGGGAGATGATTGTTGAGAGGCAGGAGGCAACTCGAGGACACATGAGCCCCATGGCCGGCTAGTCTCCATGCAAGGCGAAGGGATGAATCCCTAGGTGTAGTTGTTCTTATTTTCCTTTATTTGATTCAATTGTAGTTGGATATTATTTTCATTAAACATTGTTATATTTTATTCTTTAATTTAATTAGTAGATTTTTTATTAGTCCGGTGATTGCATGCTTCTTTTCCATATAAGTCTAGTCATGCTCTTCTTATGTGTATTTGTTTGGGTGTGATTGAGTCTGGTAGATCTCTTTTATAGATTTGTCCATTGCTACGGTATTGTCATTTAGATATATCGTTATCTTTTGATAATTTATAAGTTAGGTCATGTGTGCTTGAAAGTAAAGAATAATTCAAATAAATTACAATAGGGTTTATACATGCGCTTTAATTGAATATTTGCTGATTGCCTGTTTGGGATGTGAAACTAGCAATCGAGATAAAAACAACTAAATCAAGTTAGAATTAGGGCAACGAACTTAGGGAGGATTTTCGAAACCTTGTTGTTTCTCCATTATATTCTTCATTACAATTACTCAATTATTTTCACATTACTCAATTCAGATTCTTTCAATCAATCTTTTATCGTTTGTGTTGAGGTTTACACCTTCGTTTGTAATTAGCTTGTTTCCTTGTAGAATCGACACCCCAAAGCTGTACTACAATAACCGCGTTATACTTTGGGCGTAATCAAATTTTGGTGCCGTTGCCAGGGAAACACACTTAAATACAAAGAAGATTGTCAACTTTTGACATGGTGGTAGAAGAGTTGTAAATAGTCTTTCGTTTCAGCAGTTTGTAAAGACGGTAACTTCGTTCCCTCTTTTAGCTTGCTGCATTAATTTTATTTTATTTTATTCTTTCTTTTTATAGTATTTTTTACTATTGTTCTTTTTTCTAAGTTTTGATTTTCTGATTTTATTTATTTATTTATTATTATTCTGTTTTATTTATTTCCTCTCTGATTCATTTGGTGCATGCTTAGATCAAGATATTTGCGAGGTAGATTCATTAGAGGGCCCGAACTAAAATTACCCTTTCTTTTCGAGTCTGATAGTGAAACCTCGCCTAGATCAACCAATAGTGGAAACCTAAGTGAGAATTTAGAGGATTTTGTTAACATGGCCGATAACCTTAATGAGAATGTTGCTAGGACACTTCAGGATTACCTCCACCCTACACGTACAGCCACACCATCATGCATCATGTTTCCAGCCAATACTCGCCAATTAGAGCTTAAACCAGGGATGATTCAATTACTCCCTACATTTCATGGCTTGGATAATGAAAACCCATATGTGCACATTAGAGAGTTTGATGAAGTAGTTGCAACTTTTCATAGTCAAGATGAAACCGATGACATTGTGAGGCTTAAGTTCTTTCCTTTCGCTTTGAAGGATAGAGCTAAGAGTTGGCTACACTCACTATGACCACGATCTATTGGGTAGTGGACTGAGATGACTCGGGCTTTTTTTAACAAATACTTTCCCCAACATAAGACCAACGCTTTGAAAAGGCAAATCTCCACCTTTGCACAAAAGGATAGTGAGACCTTATATTAGTATTGGGAGAGATTTAAGGAGTTATTGAGTATGTGCCCTCACCATGAGTATGAGAATTGGCATTTAGTGAGCTATTTTTATGAGGGACTTACATATAAAGAGCGCCAATTTGTAGAGATGATGTGCAATGGTGAATTTTTGGAGAAGGATCCTGATGAGGCTATAGAGTACCTCAATGAGCTTGTTGAAAAAGCTCACACTCGGACTGGACCTAGTGCTACTGAAAGCACAAATAGGTCACGACCTATAGAGAACCCAAATGGTGGTGGAATTTACCATCTTAGGGAAGAGGATAACCTTAAGACCAAGGTCGAGATGCTCACTAGAGAACTAGAGGTATTAAAGACTAAGAGCTTAAAGCTAACACATGTGGTTAATCATGCAAAATCTTTTGAACTATGTTTTGTGTGTGGCGGGGTAGATCATCTCTCCTAAGAGTGTCCCATATTTACTGAGATGAGAGGGATGTATAAGGAACAATGTAATGCCTTAGGCATGTACACGAAGCCTTCTATACCCTTCTCTAATACCTATAATCCGAGATGGCGAAATCACCCCAATTTCAGCTGGAAATCTGAAAACCAGCAGCTTGCACAACCCCCTGCACCATATCATGAATCATACCATGCACTTGTATCTTCTAGGAGTCCTTTAGAAAATGCTTTGCATGCTTTTGTTGAGGCACAGGGTAAGACTAATCAAAAGCTTGAATCTTTAATTATGCAGGTTGTTGAAGAACATAAAGACATAAAGAACCAAGTGTCCAAGCTGACGAACTACCTGAGTGTGACTGAGCGAGGTAAGTTCCTTTCTTAAGCTCATTTCACATCCTATGGTCAGCACCTAGCGCAACAGAATAAAAAGGAGGTGAATGCCATTGAAACACTTAGTGGTAAGTTGTTACACATCCCAACACCGAACAAATCAGAGGATGTGGACGAGAACCACCAAGTATACATGATTGACTCATTCATAGAAAAGGTCCATCACCTTAATCCATTGGAGTCCACCATCACCCATGGCTTCATAATAACATATATCAATCTGCAGGTGTTACTGATGACATCCGTGAGGCCTCTCAAAAACATACAAGCACCAAATTTAGCAATAAAGCAGTGGCTGGTGCATCCAACTCATGTTTTTCGAGGAGGGAATAAAAGTGTCTGCCTGAAGACATAAAACTTAGCGCTCATGGGAGGCAACCCACAACATATCCTTTTACTTTTACTGTTTTTTATATTTCTTTTTCTTGTTTATTATTATTATTTTGCTGTTTTCCAGTTTTACTTTAGTATTTATGTTTCAGGGACAAATAAACGAAGCAGTTCAAATGATCGTGCACAGCTTTCAACTCCACGCACTGTTAGTTAAAAAGGGAATTTCCTTAACTTTTGTTTTTTTTTCATTGAGTACAATGCTTATCTTAAGTTGGGGGTGGAAGATATACATTTCTTATTGCATATCATTGAACTGCTTGGTGTCATTTTTGTTTGTTTTTAACATGTTTTGCGTTAGCCTTAGAGTCAATTTACATGTCAATGATATGAGCATATGAGATTAATTGAGATAGCATATAGCATTTAGAAGAAGTTAAATCTCGCTTTAGTTTGAGAATAATTTAAGTATCAATCTTCATTTGGTTTGAGACTCTAGTTTGTGCTAAGATAGTATGATTAGTCTTAAACATTTAGAAAAGTTTTATGTGTGATTATTTTGTGAATATTTTTGCGGTCTCCACAAGCTCTAGAACTTACTTGATAACCACTTGAGGTGAATTCCTAGAATGCACATTACTTAGGATATGATATAGGCCATTTTTGGACCGTTTGAGCCTTTCAAACCTACCATTGCTATATTTATCACTAGTCACCTATTTGAGCCTTTTTCTAGAAAGAAGAATTGAACCTTGTTTCTTTCGGTAAACCATTTACTTACCTTTATGGGCCTAAAAATATTTTATCCTTACCTTTCTTTTAAAAGAACTTAGTTATACACATATTGTGAGAAGTACTTAAAAGGAGTAAGGGTGAAAATATGAAAAAATATCACTACCACAACCCAAGTACATTAAAGGAGATAAGTTGGGTGTTGTGGAAAAGAAAAGGAAAAAAATGATGAAAAAGAAGGTGAATGGTTATGTGCCAAAATAAAAAAAAAATGAATTATGTTAAAGAAAGAAGAAAGAAAGAAAAAGAAAAGAAAAAATGGTGATTTGTTGAAAGAAATGCTCGAAAAATGGTTAAAAGAGTTGGGTGTTGAAGTAAAGGTTATCAAGTGCTTAAAGTGATTGTGTTTAAAGCTAAGAGATTGAGTTCTTTTACTTGTGAATCATTCCCATTCTTCCTTAGCGTTTACCTTAGCCTAACGTTACAAGCTTATTAAAGACATTTTGATCCAATGTAATGTGATTTTTCTACAATAGTGGAGAGTAGTTTGAAATGTAAGCATATGGAGCTTGTTTTTGTGATTGACGTCACGAAATTTATTATGTTTTTAGAGGCCAAGACTTGTATTCATGAATTTTATGCATAAAATCATCCAGGTGTTCGGATTAATGGTTTGTGGTAAGATGAATGTTAAGAGTCAATAACGATTTTAAGATTGATGTTTGGATTACTTTTGGACTTAGGTGAAATTTAATGATTCTATGTGCCGTATGTTATGTGCAATTTTTGAGACAAAAAGTGAATTACTCTTGGTTTAACACTAATATTGCTTTTCATTTACTTTGATTCCCACCGTAGAATTCATCCTTTGTTTTCGCTTGAATTGCTAGGGACTAGCAATAAGCTAGTTGGGGGTTGTGATGAGAGTCATAAAATGCTTCTTAACAGTGGTTAATTGTTAGTATTTTAGGATTGATCTCGGTCTTTATTGCACTTTTATGTGTTAATAACTCTAAAGTGATATTATTGGACCATCGACTTATTTCAGTGCAATTTTCAGGTACTTTGAGTTTAAAAGAGAAAAAGAAGCGATCATTGCTTAAAAGGCAAAGATCCCGTGCTTCTAGAAGGACAAGATGGAGTGCTACCTGTACTGTGATTGAGCGCACAAGCAGTGCGATCGAGCGCACATCCCACATTGACCAAGAAGTACTCTATAGTGCAACTGCGATCGAGTGCACATCCCACATCGACCAAGAAGTACTCTACAGTGCAACTGCGATCGAGCACACATGCAATCGAGCGCATTAAGGCTGAGATCGAGCGCACTCGGGCAGTATCCCACATCGGTTAGAAAACACATAGCACTCCGGGAGTTTGCCTATATAAGACCCACTCCACTTTAGTTTTAAGGATCAATCAGAGCTCATCTGAAATCATCAGAGAGTAAATTCAGAGGGCCTTTAGGAGCAATCTAGAGGGCCTTTAGGAATCCGAAGTATACTTTTGGAGGACAAGCTGAGGAATTGCCGAAGCTTTCGCTACCAAGGGAGAGATGATTGTTGAGAGGCAGGAGGTAACTCGAGGACGCATGAGCCCCATGGCCAGCTAGTCTCCAAGTAAGGCGAAGGGATGAACCCCTAGGTATAGTTGTTCTTATTTTCCTTTATTTGCTTCAGTTGTATTTGGATATTATTTTCATTAAACATTGTTATGTTTTATTCTTTAATTTAATTAGTAGATTTTTTATTAGTCCGGTGATTGCATGCTTCTTTTCCATATAAGTCTAGTCATACTCTTCTTATGTGTATTTGTTTGGGTGTTATTGAGTCCGATAGATCTCTTTTATAGATTTGTCCATTGCTGCAGTATTGTCATTTAGATATATCATCGTCTTTTGATAATTTATAAGTTAGGTCATGTGTGCTTGAAGTAAAGAATAATTCAAATCAATTACAATAGGGTTTATACATGCGCTTTAATTGAATATTTGTTGATTGTCTATTTGGGATGTGAAACTAGCAATCAAGATAAAAACAACTAAATCAAGTTAGGATTAGGGCAACGAACCTAGGGAAGATTTCCGGAACCTTGTTGTTTCTCCATTATATTCTTCATTACAATTACCCAATTATTTTCACATTACTCAATTCAGATTCTTTCAATCAATCTTTTATCGTTTGTGTTGAGGTTTACACCTTTGTTTGTAATTAGCTTGTTTCCCTATGGAATCGACACCCCAAAGCTGTACTACAATAACCACGTTATTCTTTGGGCGTAATCATGAATTGACTTCACCAATTCGGCCTTCTTATGTCCATCCAAACTACTCCTTTCATCAATAGGTAAAGGCATCAAATCTAAAGGAGTAAGTGGATTAAAACTATAAACAATTTCTTTGATACAAAGGGAGTATGAATAGTCCTATTATATGAAAACTCTATAAATGGCAAACAGTCCTCCCAAGTTTTTAAAGTCTTTTGAATGACAGTGCGTAAGAGTTGAGTTAGAGTCATGTTGACTACGTTAGTCTGTGGATGACAAGTAGTGGAAAATAAAAGTTTGGTACCTAATTTTCCCCACAAAACCTTCCAAAAGTATCAAAGAAATTTAACATCTCTATCAGAAACAATACTCCTAGGTACACCATGGAGTTGCACTATTTCCTTGAAAAACAAATCAGCTATGTTTGTGGCACCATCTGTTTTATGGCATGGAATGAAATGTGCCATTTTACTAAATTTGTCCACTACCACAAAAATAGAATCTCAACCATTTTTTGTCCTAGGCAGCCCCAAAACAGAGTCCATAGATATGTCTACCCATGGTGATATGATCCACGCTAAGAACTAAGAAATTTATGGATCAAGAAGACTTCCAAGATTGTCTAGAAGTAGATTTATGTGAGACCACGACCCGTTGCTTATATTGAAGGAAGAACCTTGGTATAATGAGGACTAAGACCATGACTCGTTGTTTATATTGAAGGAAGAACCTTGGTATAATGAAGACGCCACAATCAATTATGGAAGGATTGATTGATAAGTCGAAGATGAACGCCACAGAAACTCCGATAAGTTCAGAAGTTATAAAAGAACCAAAGAGAATTTTCTCTCCAAAAGTATGAATCAAATCTGAATTATCTTATTCAAAAAAGCTAATGGTTATTTAAATACATGAGAATTCGTAACCAATTAGATAAAGAAAAACTAAGAAATAGGAAATAAACCTAAATAGAATTCTGGTAGGAATAGGAAACTACAAAATAGGAAATAAACCTAAATAGAATTCTGGTAACCTAAAATACAAATAAGGAAAGTACCTAACTTGGCATGCAAACCTTATAATTCAACAATTAAATTAGTAAGGAATCAATTAAAAAAAGGTAATAAGTAAAATTGCAGCCTGCCATTTTCCTTGATGAGCCAACCAAAACGAGTAAGTCTCTAATTTTGGGGAACTAAGATTTTAATTCACCATCTTGAGTTGCTTGATTATTCCAAAGCTTGAATTATGGAAACTCGTCCTTGTGGATCACGTATAGCATCATCCTTGGGCCCCCAAAGATGGTTCTTAGCCTAAATGTTTTGAATCGGTCCATTGAGAGTTTCCTTGAACCTTTTAGCTCGAGCCCTTGTAACTGGTCCAATTTGAACTTGAATAGGAAGATGTCATTTGTTAGCCGTGACCTCATCATTCCCCTACTCTTGAAAAGGATTTGTCCTCAAATCATCACCTACATCAAAAGGTCTTAAATTAGAAACATTGAAAGTGGTACTAACATTGTACTCACCTGGAAAACCTAATTTGTATGATTTGTCATTGATGCCCTCAAGGACAGAAAAAGGCCCATCTCATTTAGGAAGTAACTTTGAATGCCTTTATGCTGGAAATCTTTCTTTCCTCATGTGAAACCAAACCTAATATTCGGGTTGAAAAATCAGCTGTTGGCGACCTTTGATCAATTGAAAGGCCTTCTCTTGCTCGTCTCCCCATTTGAATCCAACGTTCTTCTTGATGACTTTGGTAAGTGGTGCGACAATACTGCTAAAGTCTTTCACGAACCTCCTGTAAAAACTAGCATGGCCATGAAAACTACGAACTTGACCTACACTCGTGGGACTTGGCCATTCTTTAATCGCACGGATCTTCTGTTCATCAACCTGTATTCCTTGTGCACTCACAACAAAACCAAGAAACACAAGCTTATCGGTGCAAAAGGTGCACTTCTTCAAGTTAGCAAACAACTTCTCTTTTCTAAGCACATCCAAAACTGATTTTAAATGCACAACATGATCATCTAAGTTTGTGCTATAAATGAGAATATCATCAAAATAAATAACAACGAATCTGCCTAAAAAAGCTTGCAAAAAATGGTTCATTAATCTCATGAAGGTACTTGGTGCATTTCTTAGTCCCAATGGCATAACTAACCACTCATATAAACCATATTTCGTTTCAAAAGTAGTTTTCCATTCATCACCCTCTTTCATTCTTATTTGATGTTATCCACTTTTAAATCAATCTTAGAAAATACACATGCACCATGCAGTTCATCTAAACGAGGAAGAGGATGTCGATACTTTACCTTTATATTGTTGACTGCTCGACAATCAACGCACATTCTCCACGTCCTATCCTTTTTAGGAACCAAAATCATTAGAACAGCGCACAGGCTCATGCTTTCTCTTACGTATCCCGTTTCCATCAATTCACTAACATGCTTTTATAGCTCCTTTGTCTCCTCAGGATTGCTTCGATAGGCTGGTTGGTTTAGAATTGTAGCACCGGGCATGAAATCAATTTGATTTTCAATTCCTCGAATAGGAGGTAAGCCATGTGGAATCTCCTCGAGAAAGATATCATAAAACTCCTGTAAAAGAGAAACAATAGAACTAGGCAAAGACGAGTCAAATTAGTTAGTGTTTAACGCCTATTTGTACAAAAGTACAATCATTGGCTGATTTAAAACCATCACTCTTTTTATTTCACTCGTTCTTGCATAGAAATTTGTTTTTCTCTCAATGGCCGAATCTGCTATCTTATTCTCTCTCAATTTTTCCGACCTCTCTCATTTTCTCTTTCTGATTTTCATTTGTTCTCTTTTTTTCACTCTCTTTTGTTTGCTCACTCTCTTTTTGTAACCTCACTTGATCTTCATAAACCTGCTTTGGTGTCAAAGGAACTAGAGTGATTATTCTTTGATTTCTTACAAACGAATATTTGTTGGTGAAGCCATCATGCTTAACACACCGATCGAATTGCAATGGTCAGCCCAGTAACAAGTGTCCAGCTTGCATCGGAACTACATCACACAAAACTTCATCTTTATATTTTCCAATACAGAAGGAAACTAACACCTGTTTGTTCACGAGCCATTGCAACTTGTAAGGCCGAGGATGTTTAATTGTTGGCAGCCCTAATTTCTCAACCATTGTAGTGCTAGCAACTTTAGTACAACTACCTCCATCAATAATCACACTACATACCTTGTTTTGCACATGGCATCTAGCATGAAAGATGTTTTCTCGCTGCATTTTGTCATCTTCTTTGATTTGCACACTTAGAGCTCTCCTTGCAACCAACAATTCTCTTTGGGCAGTGTATTCCTCATCACTTGCATCCTCCAATGGTGGCATCAATTTGGTATCTTCTTCGCCCTCGGTTTCAATTTCACCATTATCTCACAATACCATAACTCTTTTGATCAGACATTGGCTTGCTATATGACCCCTGCCTTGGCATTTAAAACACTTAATATCACGATTTCTAGTGGTTGAAGAGTCATTTTTACCTTGATTTCTTTGGCTAGTACTTTCTTGCTTTTGCTTGGTTTTGGGCTTGGCTGTGGCTTGTTTCACAAAATTCAGCCTCCAAGATGAACCCGAGTTAGGGTTTTGCCATGCATTGTTGTCCTCCTCTTGAGTTGGTTCTCAATTTTGACAGCCATGTGCCCTATATCTTCCAACTCCACATAATGATGTAACTCCACTGAACTAGCAATTTCCAGGTTCAAACCAGCCAAGAACCTAGCCATAATAGCCTCTTGGTCCTCCTCTACATTTGCTTGGATCATAGCTACTTCCATCTTTTTATAATATTCCTCCACACTCCGACTACTTTGTGTAAGACTTTGCAATTTTGGGTACAACTCACGGTAGTAATGGCTTGGAACAAACCGTTTCCTCATCACAGTTTTCATCTCCTCCCAAGTCTCTATTAGACGCTCTCTATTTCTCCTCCTGTTTAACACTAATTGATCCCACCAAACAATCGTATAGTCAAAAAATTCAATGGTTGCATGTTTAACCTTTTTAAGCTCAGAATAATTATGACAATCAAATACTAATTCTATCTTCTTCTCCTACTTAAGGTAAGCTTCAGGATTGTTTTTGCCTTGAAACGCTGGAATCTTCATCTTAATACTACCTAAGTTATTATCTTCCCGATTCCTAGCTTCTCTACCTCGACCACCAAATCTCCTATGGCTAACAACCGATTCTCAATCATCTTCTTCATCAAATCCATTCCCATAATACTCTTCATCTTTAACTCTCTCTCCAATAGGTTGAACTCTCTCCCTCCTATCCACATCAGGAGAGTTTTGTTGCTCTCCCACATGTGCATTCTCTACCCGATCTATCCGTTCATGAACCTGTTCTATCTCCATTCTCAATACTCTGCTCATCTCACCCATTAAAGCCTCCATGAGCAACTTCATATCAGCCTCTCCCGACATATCTCCAGAATTATTTTTGTTCTTGTTGTTTGACATGTTTGCTGCTAAAACAAAGTTAGAGAAAAAAAAATTAAAAGGTCCTCACACACTCCCTCATGTATTTCACTCAAAGAATGAGTCACTCAATTTCACTCGTGTTTTTACACAAAAATCATATTGGATTTTACCCTCTTATGTGCTCACCACTCTTGCCTTTTCCACTCATAATAATCCTCTGTAGGATTTTATCAAACTAACCGAACAAGTATCAAAGTTTCCAGCAACAATTCACCAATAACTCACAAAGAAATTCGGATTTAATGGCTAGAATATAGAGAACACAATGATGAGAAATTGAAACAAGAATTGAAAGGATTGAATATAAATATCACACACATTTTTTTCACCTTTTTTTTTTCTAAACTGGAAATTTTCTCTTCTTTTTTTAGGAATCAAAACAAAAGATAAGAAAACCTGCAACTAGAAGGCTCTGATACCAACTGATATGATCCACGCCAAGAATTAAGAAATTTATGGATAAAAAAGACTTCCAAGATCGTCTAAAAGCAGATTTATGCGAGACTGTGACTCGTTGCTTATATTGAAGCAAGAACCTTGGTATAATGAAAATGCCACAATCAATTATGGAAGGATTGATTAATAAGTCGAAGATGAACACCATGAAAACTCCAATAAGTTCAGAAGTTCCAAAAGAACCAAAGAGAATTTTCTCTCCATAAGTATGAATCAAATATGAATTGTTTTATTCCAAAAAGCCAATGGTTATTTAAATACATGAGAATTCGTAACCAATTAGAAAAAGGAAAACTAAGAAATAGGAAATAAACCTAAATAGAATTCTGGTAGGAATAGGAAACTATGAAATAGGAAATAAACCTAAATAGAATTCGGGTAACCTAAAATCCAAATAAGGAAAGTACCTAACTTGGCATGCAAGCCTTATAATTCAGCAATTAAATTAAAAAGGAAACAATTAAAAAAAAAAGGTAATAAGTAAAATTGCAGCTTGCCATTTTCCTTGATGAGCCAACCAAAACGAGTAAGTCTCCAAATTTGGGAAACTAAGATTTTAATTCACAATCTTGAGTTGCTGGATTATTCTAAAGCTTGAATTATGGAAACTCATCCTCGTGGATCACGTATAGCATCATCCTTGGGCCCCCAAAGATGGTTCTTAGCCCAAATATGTTGAATCAGCCCATTGAGAGTTTCCTTGAACCTTTTAGCTCGAGCCCTTGTAATTGATCCAATTGGAACTTGAATAGGAAGATGCCATTTGTTAGCCGTGTCCTCATCACATGGCTCACTAGGAATGGGTAAGGGTATATACAACCCATGTGGTAAAACCTTAGATTTGGCCTTTCTACATGTAATGCACCTACCACATATTCGAATGACATCTCTTCTCATCCTAGGATAAAACAAATGTTCATGTAAAATTTCTAAGGTTTTCCTAATATTAAAGTGTCCCATTAATCCCACACCATGTGACCCAGGCACCAATAATTAATGCATTGAACAATTTGGCACACATAATTTGCTTTCTTTAAACAAGTAACCATATTGTAAAACTTACCAAATGCTGCTTTATCATCCGCCATACACACATCAGAAAAATCAGCATCATCAGCAAACATGTCTTTCACATATTCAAACCCAAGCATTTTAGCACTCATAGAAGTAAGAAGTACATTCCTTCATGATAAAGCATCAGCAACAATGTTCTTCTTACCTTGCTTGTAACATATGACATAAGGAAAGATCTCATTGTATTCCATCCATCTAGTATGTCTCTTATTTAATTTAGCTTGACCCTTGAGATGCTTCAATGATTCATGATCAGTGTGGATCACAAACTCCTTAGGCCAAAGGTAGTGTTGTCATGTCTCTAGAGCGCAAACAAGAGCATAAAGTTCTTTGTTATATGGGGTAATTCAGGGCCACCCCAGTTAGCTTCTCACTGAAAAAGGCTATGGGCTACCTATCCTGCATCAAAACAGCTCCAATTCTTATTCTTGAGGCATCATATTCAATCTCAAAAGTTTTGTTAAAGTCAGGTAATGCTAACACAGGTGCAGAACATAACCTTTCTTTAATAGTAGCAAATGCATTCACTTAATCAATCTCCCAGTGAAATCCAACTTTCTTTTTTATTATTTTAGTGAGTGGTGCAGCAATGGTGCTAAAATCCTTAACAAAACGCCTATAAAAGCTAGCTAAACCATGAAAGCTTCTTACCTCAGTGATGCCTTTAAGGGTTGGCCACTCTTTGTTGGCCTTGATTTTCTCTTCATCCACCTCAATACCTTTTGTACTAACAACATAACCAAGAAAAACAACTTTTACCATGCAAAAGGTACATTTCTTAAAATTAGCATACAACTTTTCCCATCTCAACACGTCGAACACACATCTCAAATGCTCATTTATCTCCTTTGGATTACTCCTATATGATCCACGCCAAGAACTAAGAACTTGATGGATCAAGAAGACTTCCAAGATCGTCTAGAAGCAGATTTATATGAGACCGTAACCCGTTGCTTATATTGAAGCAAGAACCTTGGTATAATGAAGACACCATAATCAATTATGGAAGGATTGATTGATAAGTCGAAGATGAACGCTACGGAAACTCCGATAAGTTTAGAAGTTCTAAAATAACCAAAGAGAATTTTCTCTCCAAAAGTATGAATCAAATTTGAATTGACTTATTCCAAAAAGCCAATGGTTATTTAAATACATGAGAATTATTAACTAATTAGAAAAAGGAAACTAAGAAATAGAAAATAAACCTAAATAGAATTCTGGTAGGAATAGGAAACTTAGAAATATGAAATAAACCTAAATAGAATTCTGGTAACCTAAAATCCAAATAAAGAAAGTACCTAACTTGGCATGCAAGCTTTATAATTCAGCAATTAAATTAATTAGGAAACATTTAAGAAAATGTAATAAGAAAAATTGCAGCCAGCCATTTTCCTTGATAAGCAAACCAAAACGAGTAAGTCTCCAACCTTTGGAAACTAAGATTTTAATTCACCATCTTAAGTTGCTGGATTATTCCAAAGCTTGAATTATGGAAAGTCATCCATGTGGATCAGGTTTATAATCATCGTTGGGTCTTCAAAGATGGTTCTTACCCCAAATGTGTTGAATCAGCCCATTGAGAGTTTCCTTGAACTTTTTAGCTCGAGCCCTTGTAACTGAACCAATTGGAACTTAAATAGGATCCGCCTCCCATTTGTTAGTCGTGTCCTCATCATTCCCCTCCTCTTGAAAAGGATTTGTCCTCAAATCATCACCTACATCAAAAGGTCTTAAATCAGAAACATTGAAAGTGGCACTAAAATTGTACTCACCTAGCGAATCAAATTTGTATGCACTGTCATTGAAGTGCTCAAGGACTTGAAAATGCCCATCTCCTTTAGCAAGTAACTTTGAATGCCTTTGTGCTGGAAATCTTTCTTTCCTCATGTGTAACCAAACCCAATATCCAGGTTGAAAAATCAGCTGTCATCGACCTTTGATCAATTGGAACACCTTCTCTTGATCGTCTCCCCATTTGAATCTAACGTTCTTCTTGATGACTTCGGTAAGTGGTGCGGCAATGTTGCTAAAGTCTTTCACGAACCTCTTGTAAAAACTAGCAAGGCCATGAAAACTACAAACTTGACCTACACTCGTGGGACTTGACCATTCTTTAATCGCACAGATCGTCTCTTCATCAACCTGTATTCCTTGTGCACTCACAACAAAACCAAGAAACACAAGCTTATCGGTGCAAAAGGTGCACTTCTTCAAGTTAGCAAACAACGTCTCTTTTCGAAGTACATCCAAAACTGATTTTAAATGCATAACATGATCATCTAAGTTTGTGCTATAAATGAGAATATCATCAAAATAAACAACAACAAATCTGTCTATAAAAGCTTGCAAAACATGGTTCATTAATCTCAAGAGAATTTTCTCTCCAAAAGTATGAATCAAATCTGAATTATCTTATTCCAAAAAGTCAATGGCTATTTAAATACATGAGAATTCATAACCAATTAGAAAAAGGAAACTAAGAAATAAGAAATAAACCTAAAGAGAATTCTGGTAGGAATAGGAAACTAAGAAATAGGAAATAAACCTAAATAGAATTCGGGTAACCTAAAATCCAAATAAGGAAAGTACCTAACTTGGCATGCAAGTTTTACAATTCAGCAATTAAATTAATTAGGAAACATTTAAGAAAATGTAATAAGAAAAATTGCAGCCAACCATTTTCCTTGATGAGCCAACAACAACGAGTAAGTTTCCAACTTTTGGAAACTAAGATTTTAATTCACAATCTTGAGTTGTTGGATTATTCCAAAGCTTGAATTATGGAAACTCATCCTTGTGGATCACGTATAGCATCATTCTTGGGCCTTCAAAGATGGTTCTTAGCCCAAATGTGTTGAATCAGCCCATTAAGAGTTTCCTTGAACCTTTTAGCTCGAGCCCTTCTAATTGGACCAATTGGAACTTGAATAGGATCTGCCTCCCATTTGTTAGCTGTGTCCTCATCATTCTACCTCCACATAATGCTGTAAGTAAACTACATTGGTTATGTCCATATTCAAACCACTTAAAAATCTGGCCATTGTGGCCTCCCGATCCTCCTCTACATTCGCCCGAGTCATAGCCACCTCCATCTCTTTATGGTAATCCTCTACACTCCTAGACCCTTGTGTAAGGTTTTGTAAATTTTGGTAACGGTCTCTATAGTAATTGCTAGGTACAAATCTCCACCTTATGAGAGCTTTCCACTCACCCCATGTTTCTATAGGTCTTTCATGATTCCTCCTCCTATTGGTCACTAATTGATCCCACCAAATAGGTTCATAATCAATGAACTCAATTACCACCAACTTCACCATCTTCTCCTCTGAATAATTGTGAGAATAAAAAATCAACATTATTTTCTTCTCCCACTCTAAATAGACTTCATGGTCATTCCTACCTTGGAAAGATAGTATTTTCATTTTGATGCTCCCATGGTTCCTATCTATCCCATCTCGACCCCTTGGATTTCTCTTAGGTCATCTTCCACGCCTACCTCCTCTAGGTCTGCCCATTCCAGCTTCAGATGCTATATCTTCCTCATCTTCATCATCTTCTTCGTTCTTATACTCATTTTAAACGCTAGGCTCACATCTCCTCCTATCTCGCCCACCTTGCAAATTTCTAATCACTACCTCTTGTGGATCAATCCTATCCTCACCTCCCCCAACACCAAATTCAACTATTCAAACTTTTGTTTCATGGCTGTTGCGCTCTTATTTACCTAAATAAATAAGCAAATAATCGCACTCGTTTTACTTGCAAGTGCACAAGGTCAACAGTGTAGTATAGTGTGCGAATGCAAGATCATCTCCACAAGGATTGGTGAATTTCGATTTAGAATTATATTCACAATGTAATAGAAATAATAAAAGAGTTGATTTTGATAAAGATAAAATAATAAGGATAAAGGCATAGGGACTTGAGATCCACCACTAATTATGCTACCACAACAAAACAATATGCCAATGCTTTACTCATGTTATGAATACCTAATGTTTGTCAACCTAAGGGCATGGTATCTACTCCTTAAGCTATTGATCTCCCTAAGCAACGAGTTAGGCATGGTATCTACTCTAACTCTTTTCTCTCTCAAGGGATTCAACATGGTGTATGCTGAGTTATTCCTTAAGAGAGCATAAGATCTATGGAAATCGGCAACCACACGGGACCTAGGGCATGGTATCTACTCCCGGTTTCCCATGTTGATTAACCCTAGAATCCGGTGTGGATATCTTTTGCTACTAATGTCAGACCCAGGACTCAGTCATCCAAATTGATCTAACTAACAAGTCCATACCACATGCACATATTGATCAGACATATACATATGAGGAATTTAAATAAAAGCAGGTATTAATCAAGTTAAGCAACATAACATAAATATCGCAAAAGCGCCAATACTAAATTTATTGGTTAAACATAATTAGGGCTTCAACCAAGCCCTACTAAGAATTTAATTACACATAATAAAATAAAAAGGAAAGAAGAAACTCGAAAACATAATGGATAAGAGTCGTCAATTCGTTTCCACAATCTCTTCCTTCGGGCTCGTCCGGCCTCCAGCCTCCCAACCTAAAACTAAACTAAAACTAAAAGAAGATTGAAAGATAAAAGAAGGGATTAATTGATCTGTGTTTTTACAAGTGTATTTATAGGTGTTGAATAATCCTTGAAGGCTCAGGAAACCCTAAATTTCCTAAAACATAAAAACTCCTTTATTTCCAAAACTGGTTCTGTCGCTTTACTGTTCACGCCTGTACATGTGCGCTCGATCACCAATCTGTGCTCGATTGCACAGAGGAGTGCGCTCGATCGCATTCGTGGTGCGCTCGATCGCATTCATGGTGCGCTCGATCTCCAATCTGCGCTCGATCGCACTCTAGCCAGCAACTGCTCCAGGATTTCCAGATTTATTCCTTTAAGTGCCAAAAAAGCTTCTTTTTCTCTAAGACCCTATAAAAACGTGTAAAACACAAAGTGGAGTAAAATAGACTAAAATATATAAACAAAGAGCTTAACAAATGTAAATTAAGGGGCTTAAATATGAATATTCAAGCACCTATCACACCCCCAAACTTACATATTGCTAGTCCCTTAGCAATACAAAACTAAAAACTAAATAAAAAATATAGATAAATCCACTGTTCATGGTGTCCACAAAAGTTAAGGTATCGCACAAAACCATGACGTGCATTCATGAGCAAGCTTAAAAATACAAACACATCTTCGCAATGAATCCAAGTTTTAAATGTTGATTACTTACATGAGGAAGGTTAAGGCATCACAAGTCTGATTTTTAGTGTGTGGTGAATTAGCCCATAAAGATGAAGGGTCCAAATATCTATAATGTATAGTGTTTCAGTGTCTTAACATTCATTGAATTTCCTATCAGAATGAACACAAGTGGCATAGTTTTCTTCCTTTTCTTTTTCTTTTATTATGAGATTTTTTTTTTGCCAAGTTGAGTTCCATTAAGCTTTCTAGTTTACCCATGTAGCGAGTGTTTAGCCAATGACTCCCAAACCAAATGGTTTTAGGGCATTAGGTGTAGAGGCACCCCTAAGGACTTACTAACTTGAGTCAAAAAGGCTATGAAACTAATTGATCTTAATGCTTCCAAGCAAAATTCCCACCTTTTGATATGACACTCACTGCTTACTGAGGCAAAAGGACCAGTTACTCAGTGGAATATTTGGTTATTGATCATTAGGAGCACTTTTCTTTTTTAGCAATAACAAATTTTTTTTTTCCTACGCCAAAGTGTGAATCTAACAAGCCATTTGTTTCACAGTTAAGCCGAAGAAACATACATAAAAATTACATGTCATACCCCACACAATTATGTGCTAATGTGCTCGTGTTAGTTTAGATCAAACTTGTGAATCCTTTAAATGCCTAAAAGTAAGTGATTAAGGTTTAAAACTTAATTATTAGCCTATGTGTTCAAGATTTTAAGTTCACTTATGAAGTCAAATCATAGTATTCGTTTAGATCAACCAAAAATTTTTAGAACAAAATGAACATGTATTTATCTTTTAAACAAAAAAATTGAGACATAATATGTGTGTGAATGTGTCCCCATACCCCCAAACCTAAATTGCACATTGTCCCCAATGTGCGAAAAGCATGGAAGGATCTGACCTGGGAGATGGAGAACTCTTTGGGCTGGCATGGCTCATAGCACACCCCCAAACTTGAACGGATTTACACAATGTTCCTAAAAAAGAAAAGGAAAAACTAACGTAATACGGGAAAAAAAAGAGTACAAAAAATAAATAAATAATAAAAGGATAAGCTGTGGGGTGCCTCCCATGAGCGCTAAGTTTAACATCTTCAGCTGAACAAAGCCTTATTTTTCCCCAAAACTAAGATTGGCAGCAGCTAGCATAGGAAGTGTCTTATTCTCTCCCATATAAGCATAAGGTAAGTGCTCTAGCAACTGCTTGAATTCTAAGTTAGGTTCCTGTACAATAAAAGGGAAAATAGTATTAGTAGGCACATGAGGGTCAAATGGATCGGTGTACTTACTTGGATGCCTTGGATAGGCCTCAAAGAGGTGCATAGTGTCAATGATGTCATCAGTAACATCCTTGCATTTGGGCTCAATATCCGATCGTGAGACACTATAGGTAAGAGCGGTTTCTACTGGATCAATGTGATGGACCTGAAAAGCTTTCTCAACAACACTTTGCGTCATGCATACATTAAAACATTTTATATTATCTGGGGGTAATTTTAATGCATTATATCTTTTGATTTCAACCTTCTCACCATTTACCTTCTCTATCTCACTTACCTTGGATGTGGATGCTTGTGCACGCTCATCAGCTCTGATAATTTTACCATTTGTTAGAGTTGTCACGACATTTAGTTGTTGATGTCCTCTTGGAGTAGGTAATGGTTGGACTAGAAGTTCACCCAACTTTCTTTCACTTAGCTCCTTAGAAAAAAAAGAACAAAAGGACCTCACACACTCCCTCACATGTTTCACTAAGAAAATGAGTCACTCAATTTCGCTCGTGTTTTCACACAAAAATCATATTGGCTTTTCCCCTCTTATGTGCTCACCACTCTTGCCTTTTTCCACTCGTAATAATCCTCTATAGGTTCTTATCAAACTAACCGAACAAGTATCAAAGTTTCCAACAACAATTCACCAATAACTCACAAAGAAATTCGGATTTAAAGGCTAGAATACAAAGAAACAAAGATGAGAAATTGAAATAAGAATTAAAAGGATTGAATCTAAATATTACGCACTTTCTTTTTTTTTCATGTTTTTTTTTTCTTTCTAAACTGGAAATTTTTTCTTTTTTTTTCCAATTTTGTTTTTTTTATGTTTTTTTTAATGAATCAAAACAAAAGATAAGCAAACCTGCAACTAGAAGGCTTTGATACCAACTGATATGATCCACGCCAAGAACTAAGAAATTGATGGATCCAGAAGACTTCCAAGATCGTCTAGAAGCAGATTTATGTGAGACCGTGACCCGTTGCTTATATTGATACAAGAACCTTAGTATAATAAAGACTGAGACCGTGACCCATTGCTTATATTGAAGCAAGAACCTTGTTGTAATGAAGACACCACAATCAATTATGGAAGGATTGATTGATAAGTTGAAGATGAACGCCACGGAAACTTCGATATGTTTAGAAGTTCTAAAAGAACTAAAGAGAAATTTCTCTCCAAAAGTATGAATCAAATCTGAATTTTCTTATTCCAAAAGCCAATGGCTATTTAAATACATGAGAATTCGTAACCAATTAGAAAAAGAAAACTAAGAAATAGGAAATAAACCTAAACAGAATTCTGGTAGGAATAGGAAACTACGAAATAGGAAATAAACCTAAATAGAATTTTGGTAACCTAAAATCCAAATAAAGAAAGTACCTAACTTGTCATGCAAGCCTTATAATGCAACAATTAAATTCAGAAGGAAACAATTAAGAAAAGGTGGAAGCTATAAGGTGCAAACTCAAAGTGGAAGAAGATTCGGATGCAATAGCCTGTTGGATTTAAGCCCATCATAACAGGCCCAAACGATATCCTTTTTGAATTTTTCTTAGATTTAAATTGAAGTTTAAGACGTCATCTTTCCATCCCAACAAGTTTCAGCCCATTTGGAGTTGCGGGCAAGAAGATATGACCATTTTAATTCTGGTCGCTGGGTCCTCCCGAAATTCCAAAGTGGAAGTTCCCTTGGATCATGGAAACCCATCCTTATGGATCATGTATAGCATCATCCTTGGGCCCCCAAATATGGTTCTTAGCCCAAATGTGTTGAATAATCCCATTTAGAGTTTTCTTGAACTATTTAGCTCGGGCCCTTGTAACTGGACCAATTGGAACTTTAATAAACCGTTTAGCTTGGACCCTTGTAACTTGACCAATTGGAATTTGAATAGGATCCGTCTCCCATTTGTTAGCTGTGTCCTCATCATTTTGGGCTTGAAGATGTTTAACCCATGTCTTTTAATTGATGTAGGCCTTATTCGACCCTAGGATTTCATGGAGGGGTTAAAAAACACGTGTAGCCGCATTTCAAGGGTTAGTTGGACGTGAATGAAGTTTTCTTCATAGGTAATTTTTTGTTTTCTCTATTTTTTCTTGATTGAACTAAGAACTTATCAAAGGCAAATCCTTTGTGGCATTCTCACCGAATCTAGGTTCTTGAAACAAGATTTCAATGGGTCTAGATTATCTTAACTTGATTCTTGGCTTTTTTGGGTAAGTTTCAATTTAATTGTGGGTTCAAGGGATTTCCATCCCACGGGTTCACATCATTTGGTATCAGAGCCCAGGCTCCAAATCAGGTCTGATTTATCCTTTTTAATTCTTGCATTTGGGTTTTGTCTTAGGTGTGTTCTAGGGTTTTCTATTCTAATATGCGATTCCTTCTTCATTCTTGTTGATTTCGAGTGTTTGAATTCAGATATGTGATTTTCAAGTTTGATTACTCATGTACTTGATTCAAGAATTCATATTTGCGAATCCTTTAATAGATTACACGAATCTTTGATTCCATCTATTTTCATTTCTTATTGTTGAAATCAGATCAATCTTTTTTGGAAATTGCAATTATTGTTGCTGTGTGTGACCGAAACTATATTTAAATAAATAAAAAAAATTTGGAACTAGCTGTTTGATATACTTGCAATCCGAAATTTGAAGTGATTTGGTGTTGATTGATTTTTATCTTCAAAGGGGTTGAATATATCATCTTTAATATTGTGTTTCCTAATTGCTCTTTTCCTCGTACAAGTTCCTTGAGATCTGTGACATTTTTTTTCCTTTCTTGTTTCTTGAATCTATTGCCCATTGGAATAATTCAAGGTCGTGTCTTGATTTAGTTCAACTAGTTCTTAAAGAACTTGAAAGGGAAAACATGTGAGGTAAATGGCAAGAGTGGGTGAGAATAGTATTGGAAAAGGCCAAAAGAGTGAAACACGAGTGGAGTGACAATATTTGAGTGTAAACATGTAAGGGACTGTGTGAGGTTTTATCACTAACATTGTTGTTTAGCAGTGCATTAAAAATGTCTCATAAGAGTGACTCAACACCTAAGGAGGAGGCGGATAATTCATTCTTTGTGTTGCAGACCATGCAACAATAGTTTGAACGGTTGAATTTGGTTTTGGGGGAGGTGAGGGATAGGATGGATTAGCAAGAGGTAGTGATTAGAAATCTACAAGGTGGGTGAGATAGGAGGAGACGTGAGCCTAGCATTGAAAATGAGTATGAGAATGAAGAAGATGATGAGGATGAGGAAGACATAGCATCTGAAGTTGGAATGGGTGGAATTGGTAGACTTAGAGGAGGTAGACGTGGAAGAGGACCTAGGAGAAATCCAAGGGGTTGAGATGGGGCAGATAGGAACATTGGGAGCATCAAAATGAAAATACCATCTTTTCAAGGTAGGAATGACCCTGAAGTCTATTTAGAGTGGGAGAAGAAAATAGAGTTGATTTTTGATTATCGCAATTATTCAGATGAGAAAAAGGTGAAGTTGGTGGTAATTGAGTTCAGTGATTATGCAATTATTTGGTGGGATCAATTAGTGACCAATAGGAAGAGGAATCATGAGAGACCTGTAGAAACATGGGGTGAGTTAAAAGCTCTCATGAAGCGAAGATTTGTACCTAGCCACTACTATAGAGACCTCAACCAAAAATTACAAAACCTTACATAAGGGTGATAGACCATTTATTTTAGTCATCAACAAACCCTGAAGAAAATTGTAGTAAAGTGATTAGTAGGTTATCGTTATTGGCTGGGGATTGCGGGTACTCCTACACTAAAGAGTCATAAAAAAAATATTTGGTTGGTTTAATTAGCAGTTTATAAATAAATATAAATCTACATCTATTAACACAAAATTAGGGGGTTTTCATGATATGATTTTTTTTACGAATTTTACTAAGGAAATTAAAGAACAATTATTGATCATTTTCTCTTACAATTTAGAAAATCAAATTTATTAAATGACTAGTCAAATTATTTCAATGTATTTCAAACTTTAACTTATATATTGATGCCTTTGCTTTTGTTGTTTAGGTCCATGAATGTCAGTGGTCAGTAGAAAGACTCAGGAACTTTTAAAACGCTTGGCTTTGCTAAAAGAAGTTACACTTTCTACAAATCAACCCCCACCTTATTGCCACTAATATTTTTCCTCATAGTGTTGTGCAAATAAAAAGTGACAGAACAAGAAATGAATTCAAGGTAAATAGCCATCGCTTGAAGCCCTACTATGTGGCTTTTGAGGAGCACACTGTGAAGGATGTACCCCTCCTAGAGGCACCACTCACAAAGGACTAAAAATAAGATACAAAGTCTAGGCTAAGGGATTGTAAACATTAAAGAGCTGCTTGGGAGGCAACCCAATTCAACCGAAGCTGTGGAGGAGCCATCAACACAGATTTGCATTCTCTTTCTCTCTTTCATTTACTTTGGTTAATCTTTATATGTTAGTTGTTTTGTGTGATTTTCATAAATACCTTGCCCATATTTAGATTCTATATTACATGCTTATTCTGATATACATTGAGAAGAATGTAGGATTTAAGTGTGGGAGAGGGATTTACATCTTTTTGAGTCATATCGTTGTTGTTGTTTTTTTTAGGACCCCTTCCAACTCAATGATGAAACTGATTCTTTACATAGATGGTTTTTAAAAGAGTTTGAGCATACTTTTAATGATAAAACAAGAAATGGAGTTAATTTGCTTATATTGTAGTCATATTTGGAAATTTTGGTGCACATTAGCCTTGATTTCAGTAATCTGTTGTCTTAGAGTGAAGCATGGAGACATATTGAATGATATTTACATAATCCCACAATATTTATGAGTTTTTTGAGCTTTATAATTGATTCATTATGCATATCAATTCAAATTCTCTTTTGAGTGCATCTTGTGAATATAAAGTTTTCTAGAACTTGCTTTTAAACCGTTTGAGACGATCATACATGTTCAGATTTGGAGAAGACAGAGGCAAATTAGGATTTTACCACCATGACTAAATGGTCTTTGTTCTGATCATGATTTGACCCCTAGATAGCCTTTTGAGCCTGAATTAGCCTATTTTCTTCATTTACCTACATTCACTTACCCTATGAACTTAAATACTATACCTACCGTTTTTCCTTAGAACTAGTGAGCTTGGAATTATGTTGATTTGTAATGAGGAGATGGTGGAAAAGCATAAGTGTGGGGGAATTTCATGTGGTTCTAAGGTAGTTGAGAATTCAAAAAAAAAAAGAAAAAAAAAAAAGAAAACGAGATAAAAGGAGTAGTAGGGACATGAAAAGAAGTGTTGTGATTCAAAGAATACAAGTTCTGAAGAATTTGGAGCATTATGAGTCTTTAAAGTAAGTTGAAAGCCAAAGTGATGAAATCTGCCCTAGAGTGATGGAAACATGATACTTAATAATGATGATCTATTTATGACTTTTTTGAATGCTTTCTAGTTCTGAGGAAATTTTGTGATATCCTTTCTCTTATTTCTTATGAAACCTTGACCCCTTAGCCCCATTACAACCTTTTCAAAGACTTTCTGATCCTTTGACGTTCAGTTTTTGAGGTAAAGAGTGGGTGCACAAGCAAGCCTATGGTTTAAACTGTTTTCACAGGTGATTGAGTGATTAGTATAGCTAACACCACATTTAAATGAGTGAAAACCAGAGTGATGCATTGTGAGAAGTAAAATTTGATACTATTTGTGCATTAACTCGAGGGTGGCATATTACACTTATACTTGGCTGATTATTCACACACACACTTAAAGTACGAATGCTATATAATCTTAATAACTCTGTGGCTTGTTTTTGAGGTAAACATGTGCTCTCCGTACTTTATTATGCCATATTGCCAAAAGGATCTCTGAGATGTAAGTTGGAAGGATTAGAGTCATTTAATTTGTGTTATGTCATTGTGGTGTCATTTAGTTAGTTTCAGCCATTTCCCTTGAGATTCTACTAGGTTATATACTGTTTTATTTTGCTAAGAGACTAGCAAAAGCTAAGTGTGGAGGAATTTGATAGGACCACTTTGTGTGATGTTTTGAATACCTTTCCTACCTTATTTGGCTTTGTAATTCTCTTAATTTTATTATTTTGAGCTTAGTTTATATTCTTAGTGTTTAGAGAGCTTGTGAACATGGGAATGGCAAAAGAATGTGCAAAAATGAGTTTTCCTAGTTACTTTAGGAAATCTAAATGGATCAAGAAAATAATCTTATCATTCTAAGAAACTTTCCTAATTTGGAAACTTGCCTTTGTGATATCTTTCCTTTTCTAATTATGGAAACTTTCTTTATTTATTATTTTCTGATTTCTTTATAGGGAATTTCCACCTTGGAATTTCGGAATGACCCAACGACCAAACTTAAAATGGTCATATCTTCTTACACGCATCTCCAAATGGGCTGAAACTTGTTGGGTTGGAAAGATGACGTTTTGAACTTCAATTTGGACCTAAGAAAGTCTCAAAAAGGATATCATTGAGCCTATTATGATGGGCCAAAACCTAGTAGGCTGTTGCATCCGAATTTTCTTCCACTTTGGGCTTGGACCTTGTACCTTGCTTAGTTGAAAAAAGTATTATGTGATTTTTGTTGGGCAGGCCCATATTAGGTTGGACATATTCGTGTCATTAATTTACCTTCTAAATAAGCTCAACCGAAACCCTATTTTTTATTTCCAATTGTGGACAGCCTAAAACCCTAATTTCTCTCCTAATTTTGCACAAGCCAGCAACCTATTTTATTTCTCATTGTGCACAGCCCCTAATTTCTCTCCTAATTTTGAACAAGTCGGCCATCTATTATTTTCCTTCTAATTAAAGCCCAGCCGGCCACCCAAAATTCTCTCCAAATTAAGCCCAGTCGCAACCCTAATTTACATTCTAAACAAGCCTAGCCAGCCACCTCAATTATCCTTCCACATGTGCACAGCTACAACCCTAGTTTCTCTTCTATATATGCAAAGCTGAAATCCTTTTTTAAGTGATCTTTTTCTCATTATCTTTTCGGAGAGCTCTCTACTCCAACTCAAGAAACAAGAGGCTGAAACACTCCATCTTTCCATCTCCAATTGTGAGCATATTAGGACTTCTCTAGATTGTGTTCTCCTTCATCGAGCCATAGCCATGAGGATCATCACCATTAACATCTCAAGCTTCCTTGAGTGTGTTAAAGAAGTGTAACCCTTACGGCTATTCTTTTTAATTGTTTCAGACTTGCTTGTTATTGGATTGAAGAATATTGAGTTTGATTCTTATGTTGGAGTTTATTATTAATTCAGTGAGTTGGTTAATTTCCAGATTTATTGTTTTATGATTTTGAATTGTTCATGATATGTAGATATATGAATTCATGATCTCTATTACATATGTTATGTTTTCAGTTTTGTTGTATTGAAAACTTTGATATTGGAAATCATTGAAGCCAATAATCGCACTTTCGATCACCTAATTGATCCGGAGTACGATTTAAAGTGGCAAAGGCTATGAACAATAGCCAATGTTCTGAAAATTGCATGTTGTTTACCCATGTTGAATTTTCAATTCTTTATCCCAAATCAGACTTTCGATCACCTAATTGATCTGGAGTACGATTTAAAGTGGAAAAAGCTTCAACTTTGATTTTCCAAATCATTGAAGCCATAATCGCACTTTTGATCACCTAATTGATCCGAAGTATGATTTAAAGTGGTAAAAGCTATGAACAATAGCCAATGTTCTGGGAATTACATGTTTTTTATCCATGGACTTTTTCATAGGAATAAGGAACAAGTTATTGAGTCATAATTCCTTTTGATCTTAATAATTTTTTTAAGTAATTGTAAGGATGCACTGAGTATTAACTTGATTGCTTAAACAAAATAACTAGCTGATGGACTTTTCATAAGCTTAGGGATTATCGAAATTTATAAAATGCATGATCTCTTTAAGCTTGCACTTTAATTCAATTCTGGTATGTGATTGAGGCATGAATTCATTGTCTACATTGAACCAATTTGATTAGTCATTTAATAAATTTGATTTTCTGAATTGTGAGAGAAAATGATCAATTGTAAATAATTATTCTTAAATTTCCTTAGTATAATTTGAAAAAAAAAATTAGATCATGAAAACCCCCCTAATTTTGTGCAATATGTTAATTGATGAAGATTTATATTTGTTTATAAACTGCTAATTAAACCAACCAATCAAATTCATTTTTTAATGACTCTTTAGTATAGGAGAACTCGCAATCCCCGGCCAATAACGATACCCTACTAATCACTTTACTACAATCTTCTGCAGGGGTTGTTGATGACCAAACAAATGCTCTATCAGTCATGGTGTTAAAATCCTAATTTGCCTCCGTCTTCTCCATATCTGAACATGTACGATAGTCTCAAGCGGTTTTAAAATAAGTTCTAGAAAACATTATATTCACAAGATGCACTCATAACATAATTTGAATTGATATGCATAATGAATCAATTCTAAGGCTCGAAAAACTCACAAATATTGCGGAATTATGCAAGTATCATTCAATATGTCTCCATGCTTCACTCTAAGGCAACAGATTACTCAAATCAAGGGTAATGTGCATCAAAATTTCCAAGTATGACTACAATATAAGCAAATAAACTGAATTTCTTGTTTTATCTTTAAAAGTATGCCAAAACTCTTTAAAAACCATTTATCTTAAGAATCAGTTTCATCATTGAGTTGAAAGGGGTCCTAAAACCTAATAAGCAATGATATGACTCAAAAAGATGTAAATCCCTCCCCCACACTTAAATCCTACATTGTCCTCAATGTATATCAGAATAAGCATGTAATATAGAATATAAACATGGGCAAGGTATTACGAAAATCACACAAAACAAATAACATATAAAGATAAACCAAAGTAAATGGAAGAGAGAAAGAGAACGCAAATCTATGTTGATGGCTCCTCCACAGCTTCGGTTGAATTGGGTTGCCTCCCAAGCAGTGCTTTAATGTTTACAGTCTTTCAGCCTAGATTTTGTACCTCGTTTTTAGTCCTTTGTGAGTGGCGCCTCTAGGAAGGGTACATCCTCCACAGTGTGCTCCTCAAAAGCCTCGTAGAAAGGCTTCAAGCGATGGCCATTCACCTAGAATTCATTTATAGTTTTGTCACTTTTTATCTACACAGCACCATGAGGAAAAATATTAGCGACAATAAAGCGACTAGCCCATCTAGAAAGTTCTTGAGACTTTCTACTGACCGCTGACATTCATAGACCTGAACAACAAAAACAAAGGCATCAATATATAAGTTAAAGTTTGAAATACAAATAATAATAAACTTCCCCTCATACAAACGTTACAAATGGTTTTAAGGAAGTCACATGCTAAAATTGCAATCAAGTAAAACACAAGGTATAATACAAACAAATTTACAAGTAAGCAGAATATTAACAAGTTAAATGACACTAAAATATAGGGATTTTTCAATCCCCGGCAACAACGCCATTTGATAGACCATTTATTTTAGTCATCAACAAACCTTGCAGAAGATTGTAGTAAAGTGATTAGTAGGGTATCATTATTGGCCGGGGATTTTGGGTACTCCTATACTAAAGAGTCATAAAAAAATATTTGGTTGGTTTAATTAGCAGTGATGAAAATCAACAAGCACCATTAAAAGATTAATTGCATGTTCCAGTTGGGTCTATTACTAGAGCAAGATCCTAAAAGATCAAAGAAGCACTTAATGAGCAGATTCAAGAGATTTGGGCTGATTAAAACCAATTATGATGATTTTGAAGTTTCAGATAATCAAGCCAATATTTTGAATGAATTTGCCAATGAGTGAATTAGCATTTATTGGTCATTATTATATTGTCCAGCATTTATTATGTTGTCTATTATTTATTATGTTGTCTCTAGCATTTATTATGTTGTCCATCATTTATTATGTTAACTAGCATTTATTATGTTGTCTAGCATTTATTATGTTGTCTATGATCTTTATTATGTTGTCTAGTATTTATTATGTTGTCTCTAGTATTTATTATGTTGTCTAGAGTTTCATTTAATGTAATTTCGTTTTCCTATGCTTAGAGGGTTATTCTAAGCATCTATATAAGTTATTTGGCTTAAATTAAATAAAATAGAGAATTGAGATCTCTCAAAATGTGAGGCTTGTTTCATCTTTTGGTTCTGATGAGAACATATGAACTTATCAAAGAATTGAGGATTCTTCCTTGTGGCGTTCATCTTCGACTCATCAATTAATCCTTCCATAATTGATTGTGGCATCTTCATTATACCAAGGTTTTTGCTTCAATATAAGCAACGGGTCACGATGTCATATAAAATCTGTTTTCTAGACGATTTCTTGGGCAAGTATTGATTGCGCCCAAAACATAACGCGGTAATTGTAGTACAGCTTTGGGGTGTCGATTCCACAGGGAAACAAACTAATTATATAAGAAGGTGTAAACCTCAACACAAACAATAAAAGTTAAAGTGATAAAATCTGAATTGTTGATTGCGTAAATAATTGATAGATAATAAATAATCAACAAGGCTTCGGAAATCCTCCCTAAGTTCGTTGCCCTAATCCTAACTTGATTTAGTTGTTTTTATCTCGATTGCAAGTTTCACATCCCAAACAGACAATCAAAAAATATTCAATTAAAGCGCATGTATAAACCCTAATGTAATTGATATGAATTATTCTTTACTTTCAAGCACACATGGCCTAACTTATAAATTATCAAGAGACGACGATATATCCAAATGACAATACCGCAGCAATGGACAAATCTATAAAAGAGATCTACCAGACAAATAAAAATCTACTAATTAAATTAAAGAATAAAACATAACAATATTTAATGAAAATTATACCAAACTACAACTAAATCAAATAAAGGAAAATAAGAACAACTACACCTAGGGATTCATCCCTTCGCCTTGCTTGGAGACTAGCCGGCCATGGAGCTCATGCTTCCTAGAGTTGCCTCCGACCTCTAAACAATCATCTCCTCCTTGGTAGCAAAATCTTCGGTGATTCCTTAGCTTGCCCTCCAAAATTATACTTCGGATTCATCCTAAAAGCCCTCTGGATTCACTCTCTGATGATTTCAGATGAGCTCCGATTGATGCTTCAAAGCTGAAATGGAGTAGGCCTTTTATAGGGAAATACCACAAGTGCAATGTGTTTCCAATCCGATGTAGGATGTGGGATGTGGGATATAGAAATGTGTTTTCCAGCCAACGTGGGATGTGGGGTTTAAGCCCAAAATCACGCTGAAATCCCGCACAGCCCGCACAGCCTGACCTGTGTTTACTTAAACTGCCATAACTTTCTCTAAAAAAATCCTTTTGACAAACCATGAAATTATCCAGAAAATAGACTTCCGGATCTTTCTAAGCATATATGGTTCATCTCCTGGTTCTTCTTGTATCAATACATTTTAATTTTCAAAGATGATTGATCGATACGGGCAATTCTAGCAATTTAGTGAAACTCCTTTCCAGTGCGGGCAGCAGCTGTTGCTCTTTTAAGCCCTCCATCTTGTCCTTTTGGAAGCATTTCTTCACTCCAGTATGCCTCGAGTCTTTGTGCTTCAAGCAATGATAACCTTTCCTCCTCTTTTGAGCTTAAAGTACTTGAAAATGCACCGGAATAGATCAATGATACTTTAGAGTTGTTAACGTATAAAAGTGCTATTAAAACCTAGATCAACCCTAAAATGATAACAATTAAGTACTGTTAAGATGCATTTTATGACTCTCATCACAATCCCCAACCAGCTTATTGCTAGTCCCTAGGAATTGAAGCAAAAATAAGAGATGAATTCTATAGTAGGAGTTAAAAACAAAGTAAAGCATTGCTAGCGTTGAACCAAGAGTAATTCACTTTTTGTCTCAAAAATTGCATATAACATACGGCACATAGAATCATTAAATTTCACCTAAGTCCAAAAGTAATTCAAACATCAATCTTAAAATCGTTATTGACTCTTAACATCCATCTTACCACAAACCATTAATCCAAACACCCGGATGATTTTATGCATAACATTCATGAATACAAGTCTTGGCCTCTAAAAACATAATAAATTGTGTGACATCAATCACAAAAACAAGCTCCATAGGCTCACTTTTCAAATCACTCTCCACTATTGTAGAAAAATCACACTACATTGGATTGAAAGGTCTTTAATAAGCTTGTAACGTTAGGCTAAGGTAAAGGTTAAGAAAGAACGAGAATGATTCAACAAGTAGAAGAACTTAATCTCGTAGTTTTGAACACAACTCTTTAAGAATTGAATAACCTTACTTTAACACCTAACTCTTTCAACCATTTTTCGAGCATTTCTTTCAACAAATCACCATTTTTTTCTTTTCTTTCTTTCTTCTTTCTTTGCCATAATTCTTTTTTTTTTTGGTACATAACCATTCACCTGCTTTTTCATTTTTTTTCATTTCTTTTCCACAACCCCCAACTTATCTCCTTTAATGTATTTCGGCTATGGTAGTAATTTTTTTTTTCATACTTTCATACTTTCATCCTTACTCCTCTTGAGTGCTTATCAACAAATGTGTATAACTAAGTTCTTTTAAAAGAAAGGTAAGGATAAAATATTTTTAAGCTCATAAAGGTAAGTAAATAGTTTATTGAAAGAAACAAGGCTCAATTTTTCTTTTCAAGAAAAAGGCTGAAATGGGTGACTAATGATAAATATAGAAATGGTAAGTTTAGAAGGCTCAAACGGTTCAAAAATGGCCTATATCATATCCTAAGTAGTATGCATCCTAGGAATTCACCTCAAGTGATTATCAAGTAAGTTCTAGAGCTTGTCAAGACCGCAAAAGTATTCATAAAACAATCACACATAAAATTTCTCTAAATGTTTAAGACTAATCATACAATCTTACCACAAACTAGAGTCTTAAACCAAATGAAGATTGATACTTAAATTAATTTCAAACCGAAGCAAGATTTAAATTCTTCTACATGTTATCTGCTATCTCAATTATGCTCATATCATTGACATGTAAATTGACTCTAAGGCTAACACAAAGCATGCTAAACAAAAACAAAGATGACACCAAGCAGTTCAATGAAAGAAAAAGAATATGTTTCCTCCACCCCCAACTGAAAAATTACATTGTCCTCATTGTTAAAGAAAAGGTAAAGGAAACTCCCTTTGTAGCCAAAGGTGCACAGAAGCTAAAAATTTTGCTCCACCATTTGAACTGCTTCGTATTTTTGTCCCTGAAAAAGAAATGCGAAAGTAAAACTGGAAAATAGCAAGATAATAATAATAAACAAGAGAAAAAAGAAATATGAAAAACCATAAAAATAAAAGGATACGTTGTGGGCTGCCTCCCATAAGCGTTAGGTTTTACATCTTCAGCCAGACACTCTTATTCCCTCCTTGAAAAACATAGGTTGAATGCATCCGCCACTGCTTCATTGCCAAATTTGGTGTTTCTATGCTTTTAGGGGGCCTCAAGGATGTCGTCAATAACATCCGCAAATTCCAGCTTGATGTATGCTTTGGTGAAGCCATGGATGAGGGTGGACTCAAATGGATTAAAGTGCTAGACCTTTTCCATGAATGATTCAATCATGTATGCTTGTGCTTGATGGCTTTCATCCACATCCTCTGATTTTTCTGTTGTTGGGATGTGTAATGACTTACCCTTCAGTGTCTCAATGGCATTCACCTCCTTCAAATTCTTTTGTGCTAGTGCTGACGATGGGGTATGGACTGAGCTTGAGAAGGGAACTTACCTCGCTCAGTCACACTCAAGTGGCTCACCAACTTGGACACTTGGCTCTTTATCTCTTTATGTTCTTCAACAACTTGCACAATTAACAATTCAAGTCTTTTATTAGTCTTACCTTGTGCCTCAATAAAAGCATGTAAAGTGTCTTCTAAAGAACTCCTAGAAGACACAGATGCATGATATGGTGCAGGGGTTTGTGCAAGCTGCTGGTTTTTAGACTTCCAGCTAAAATTGGGGTGATTTCGCCATCCCGGATTATAAGTATCAGAGAAGGGTGTCAAAGGCTTCTTGTACATACCTAAGGCATTACATTGTTCCTTATACATCCCTCTTATCTCAACAAATGTGGGACACTCTTGGGCGAGATGACCTACCCTACCACACATAAAACATGGTTCAAAAGATTTTGCATTATTAGCTACGTGTGTTGCCTTTAACCTTTTAGTCTTTAACTCATCAAGCTCCCTAGTGAGCATCTCGACCTTGGCTCTAAGGTTATCCTCTTCCCTAAGATGGTAAATTCCACCACCATTTAGGTGCCCTATAGGTCGTGACCTATTTTTGCTTTCAGTAGCACTAGGTCCAGTCCAAGTGTGAGCTTTTTCAGCAAGCTCATTGAGGTACTCTATAGCCTCATCAAGATCTTTCTCTAAAAACTCACCATTACACATCATCTCTACAAATTGTCGCTCTCTATATGTAAGTCCCTCATAAAAATAGCTCACTAAGCGCCAACTCTCATATCAATGGTGAGTGCACATACTCAATAACTCTTTACATCTCTCCCAAGACTGATGCAAAGTCTCGCTATCCTTTTGTGCAAAGGTGGAGATTTCCTTTTTAAAGTATTGGTCTTATGTTGGGGAAAGTATTTATTAAAAAAAATCTGAGTCATCTCAGTCCACGACCCAATAGATCATGGTCTAAGTGAGTATAGCAAACTCTTAGCTCCATCCTTGAAAGCGAAAGGAAAGAACTTAAGCCTCACAATGTCATCGGTTTCGTCTTGACTATGAAAAGTCGTGACTACTTCCTCAAACTTTCTAATGTGCACATAGGGTTTTCATTATCCAAGCCATGAAATGTAGGGAGTAAATGTATCATCCCTGTTTTAAACTCTAATGGGTGAGTATTGGCTGGAAATATGATACATGATGGTGTGGTTGTGCGTGTAGGGTTGAGGTAATCCTGAAGGGTCCTAGAGGGTTGATATTCATGTTTACTCATTTCTTGGGGACTAGATGGACTATCAAATAAAGGATTTAGAAATGAATTAAATTCTGACTCTAGCATAGGCCTACAAGCATCTCTATGTCTTTGCATTCAAGGTAACAAAATAATGAAAAAAAATTACTATAAAAAGAAAGAATAAGATAAAATAACATAAAATTAATGCAGCAAGCTAAAAGAGGGAACAAAGTTACCGCCTTTACAAACTGCTGAAAATAAAAACTATTTACAGTTCTTCTACTGTCATGTCAAAAGTTGAAAATCTTCTTTGTACTTAAGCGCGTTTCCCCGGCAACGGCGCCAAAATTTGATTACGCCCAAAACGTAACGCTGTAATTGTAGTACAACTTTGGGGTGTCGATTCCACAGGGAAACAAACTAATTACACAAGAATGTGTAAACCTCAACACAAATGAAAAAAGTTAAAGTGAGAAAATCTGAATAGTTGATTGCGTAAATAATTGATGGATAATAAATAAACAACAAGGCTCCAAAAATCTTCCCTAAGTTTGTTGCCCTAATCCTAACTTGATTCAGTTGTTTTTATCTCGATTGCAAGTTTCACATCCCAAACAGACAGTCGAAAAATATTCAATTAAAGTGCATGTATAAACCCTAATGTAATTGATATGAATTATTCTTTACTTTCAAGCACACATGACCTAACTTATAAATTATCAAGAGACGACGATATATCCAAATGATAATACCACAGCAATGGACAAATCTATAAAAGAGATCTGTCAGACTAATAAAAATCTACTAATTAAATTAAAGAATAAAACATAACAATATTTAATGAAAATAATACCAAACTACAAATGAATCAAATAAAGGAAAATAAGAACAACTACACCTAGGGATTCATCCCTTCGTCTTACTTGGAGACTAGCCGGCCATGGAGCTCATGCTTCCTTGAGTTACCTCTGGCCTCTCAACAATTATCTTCTCCTTGGTAGCAAAAGCTTCGGTGATTCCTCAGCTTGCCCTCCAAAATTATACTTCGGATTCGTCCTAAAGGTCCTCTGGATTCATTCTTTGATGATTTCAGATGAGCTTCGATTGAAGCTTCAAAGCTGAAGTGGAGTAGGTCTTTTATAGAGAAATACCACAAGTGCAATGTGTTTCCAATCTGATGTGGGATGTGGGATATAGAAATGTGTTTTCCAACCAATGTGGGATGTGGGGTTTAAGCCCAAAATCACGCTGAAATCCCGCACAGCCTGACCTTTGTCTAATTAACTTGCCATAACTTTCTCTAGAAAAATCCTTTTGACTAACCGTAAAATTCTCCAGAAAATAGACTTCTGGATATTTCTAAGAATATATGGCTCATCTCCTGATTCTTCTTGTATCAATACATTTTAATTTTCAAAGATAATTGATCTGTACGAGCAATTCTGGCAATTTAGTGAAACTCCTTTCCAGTGCGGGCAGCAGTTGTTGCTCTTTTAAGCCCTCCATCTTGTCCTTTCAGAAGCATTCCTTCACTCTAGTATGCCTCGAGTCTTTGTACTTCAAGCTATGATAACTTTTCCTCCTCTTTTGAACTTAAAGTACCTAAAAATGCACCGAAAAAGATCAATGATCCAAGAATGATACTTTAGAGTTGTTAACGTATAAAAGTGCCAGTAAAACCTAGATCAACCCTAAAATGATAACAATTAATTACTGTTAAGATGCATTTTATGACTCTTATCAAGGATTCCAACATTGTTTGTTGGGTCTCAAAGCGTGTCGATGAGGCTCACATCATTTATTGTTTGTTGGGTCTCAAAGCGTGTTGATGGGGTTCACATCATTTGGTATCAGAGCCAGATTTACTATCCTTTTATGTCTCGCTCAAGATGTGAGGCTTGTTTCCACTTTTGGTTCTGATGAGAACTTATGAACTTATCAATGAATTGAGGATTCTTCCTTATGGCGTTCATCTTCGACTCATCAATCAATCCTTCCATAATTGATTATGGCGTCTTCATTATACCAAGGTTCTTGCTTCAATATAAGCAACGGGTCGCAGTGTCACATAAAATCTATTTTCTAGACGATTTCATGGGCAAGTATTCCAACATTGTTTGTTGGGTCTCAAAGCGTGTCGATGGGGTTCGCATCATTTGGTGTCAGAGCCAGCTTCTAAAAATCAGATTTACTATCCTTTTATCTTTCGCTCAAGATCTGAGGCTTGTTTCCTCTTTTGGTTCTGATAAGAACCTATGAACTTATCAAGGAATTGAGGATTCTTCCATGTGGGGTTCATCTTCGACTCATCAATCAATCCTTCCATAATTGATTGTGGCATCTTCATTATACTAAGGTTCTTGCTTCAATATAAGCAACGAGTCGCGGTGTCACATAAAATCTATTTGCTAGACGATTTCTTGGGCAACTATTCCAACATTGTTTGTTGGGTCTCAAAGCGTGTCAATGAGGCTCACATCATTTATTGTTTGTTGGGTCTCAAAGCATGTTGATGGGGTTCACAACATTTGGTATCAGAGCTACCTTCTAAAAATCAGATTTACTATCCTTTTATCTTTCGCTCAAGATGTGAGGCTTGTTTCCTCCTTTGATTCTGATGAGAACCTATGAACTTATCAAGCAATTGAGGATTCTTCCTTGTGGCATTCATCTTCGACTCATCAATCAATCCTTCCATAATTGATTTTGGCGCCTTCAATATACCAAAGTTATTGCTTTAATATAAGCAAGGGGTTGTGATGTCGTATAAAATCTGTTTTCTAGACGATTTCTTGGGCAAGTATTCCAACATTGTTTGTTGGGTCTCAAAGTGTGTCGATGAGGTTCACATCATTTATTGTTTGTTGGGTCTCAAAGCGTGTTGATGGGGTTCGCATCATTTGGTATCAGAGCCAGCTTCTAAAAATCAGATTTACTATCCTTTTATGTTTCGCTCAAGATATGAGGCTTGTTTCCTCTTTTGGCTCTGATGAGAACCTATGAACTTATCAAGGAATTGAGGATTCTTCCTTCTGGCATTCATCTTCGACTCATCAATCAATCCTTCCATAAGTGATTATGGCATCTTCATTATACCAAGGTTCTTGCTTCAATATAAGCAACGGGTTGCGGTGTCACATAAAATCTATTTTCTAGACGATTTCTTGGGCAAGTATTCCAACATTGTTTGTTGGGTCTCAAAATGTGTCGATGAGGTTCACATCATTTATTGTTTGGTGGGTCTCAAAGCGTGTCGATGCGGTTCGCATCATTTGGTATCAGAGCCAGCTTCTAAAAATGAGATATAGTATCCTTTTATCTTTCGCTCAAGATGTGAGGCTTGTTTCCTCTTTTGGTTCTGATGAGAACCTATAAAGTTATCAAGGAATTGTGGATTCTTCCTTGTGGCATTCATCTTTGACTCATCAATCAATCCTTCTATAATTGATTGTGGCGTCTTCATTATACTAAGGTTCTTGCTTCAATACAAGCAACGGGTCGCAGTGTCACATAAAATCTATTTTCTAGACGATTTCCTGGGCAAGTATTCCAACATTGTTTATTGGGTCTCAAAGCGTGTCGATGAGGTTCACATCATTTATTGTTTGTTGGGTCTCAAAGCGTGTCGATGGGGTTCGCATCATTTGGTATCAGAGCCAGCTTCTAAAAATGATATATAGTATCCTTTTATCTTTCGCTCAAGATGTGAGGCTTGTTTCCTCTTTTGGTTCTGATGAGAACCTATGAACTTATCAAGGAATTGAGGATTCTTCCTTGTGGCGTTCATCTTAGACTCATCAATCAATCCTTCCATAATTGATTATGGTGTCTTCATTATACCAAGGTTCTCACTTCAATATAAGCAACAGAGTCGCGGTGTCACATAAAATCTATTTTCTGGACGATTTCTTGGGCAAGTATTCCAACATTGTTTGTTGGGTCTCAAAGCGTGTCGATGAGGTTCACATCATTTATTGTTTGTTGGGTCTCAAAGCGTGTCGATGGGGTTTGCATCATTTGGTATCAGTGCCAGCTTCTAAAAATCAGATTTACTATCCTTTTCTCTGTCGTTTCTTGTTATCATCCTATCTTGTTTCATTTGTGTTCATGGTCACAGTGTCTCATAAAATCTGTTTTCTAGACGATTTCTTGGGCAAGTATTCCAACATTGTTTATTGGGTCTCAAAGCGTGTCGATGGGGTTTGCATCATTTGGTATCAAAGCCAGCTTCTAAAAATCAGATTTACTATCCTTTAATCTTTCATTTCGTGTTATCATCCTATCTTGTTCCGTTAGTGTTCATTCTATTTCGCTTGTTTTTATGTTGTGCACCTAGTAAAAAATAATAAAAAAAACCGTGAAAAAAAATGTGGTAAAGATCAAGAATTGCATGCGCCCGTCGATGATTCAAGGTCGAATCCTTTAGAAGAGAGAGGGAATGATGAGAATTAACAAGCACCATTAAAAGATTAATTGCATGTTCCAGTTGGGCGTATTACTAGAGCAGGATCCTAGAAGATCAAAGAAGAACTTAATGAGCTGATTCAAGAGATTTGGGCTAATTAAAACCAATTATGATGATTTTGATGTTCCAGATAATCAAGCCAATATTTTGAACGAATTTGCCAAGGAGTGAATCAACATTTATTGGTCTTTATTATATTGTCCAGCATATATTATGTTGTCTAGTATTTATTATGTTGTCTCTAGCATTTATTATGTTGTCCAACATTTATTATGTTAACTAGCATTTATTATGTTGTCTAGCATTTATTATGCTGTCTATGGTCTTTATTATGTTGTCTCTAGTATTTATTATGTTTTCTAGAGTTTCATTTAATGTAATTTTGTTTTCCTATAGTTAGAGGGTTGTTCTAAGCATCTATATAAGCTATTTGGCTTAAATGAAATAAAATAGAGAATTGAGATCTCTCAAAATGTGAGGCCTGTTTTATTTTTTGGTTATGATGAGCATCTATGAACTTATCAAGGAATTGAGGATTCTTCCTTGTGGCGTTCATCTTCGACTCATCATTTAATCCTTCCATAATTGATTGTGGCGTCTTCAATAAACCAAGGTTCTTGCTTCAATATAAGCAACAGGTCGCAGTGTCACATAAAATCTGTTTTCTAGACGATTTCTTGGGAAAATATTCCAACATTGTTTGTTGAGCCTCAAAGCGTGTCGATGAGGTTCACATCATTTATTGTTTGTTGGGTCTCAAAGCGTGTTGATGGGGTTCGCATCATTTGGTATCAGAGCCAGCTTCTAAAAATCAGATTTGCTATCCTTTTATGTTTCACTCAAGATGTGAGGCTTGTTTCCTCTTTTGGTTCTGATGAGAACCTATGAACTTATCAAGGAATTGAGGATTCTTCCTTATGGCGTTCATCTTTGACTGATCAATCAATCATTCCATAATTGATTGTGGTGTCTTCATTATACTAAGGCTCTTGCTTCAATATAAGCAACGGGTCGCGGTGTCACATAAAATCTATTTTCTAGATGATTTATTGGGAAAGTATTCCAACATTGTTTGTTGGGTCTCAAAGCGTGTCGATGAGGTTCACATCATTTATTGTTTGTTGGGTCTCAAAGCGTGTTGATGGGGTTCGCATCATTTGGTATCAGAGCCAGCTTCTAAAAATCAGATTTGCTATCCTTTTATGTTTCACTCAAGATGTGAGGCTTGTTTCCTCTTTTGGTTCTGATGAGAACCTATGAACTTATCAAGGAATTGAGGATTCTTCCTTGTGGCATTCCTCTTCGACTTATCAATCAATCCTTCCATAATTGATTGTGGCGTCTTCATTATACCAAGGTTCTTACTTCAATATAAGCAACGGGTCGCGGTGTCACATAAAATCTGTTTTCTAGACGATTTCTTGGGCAAGTATTCCAACATTGTTTGTTGGGTCTCAAAGCGTGTCGATGAGGTTCACATCATTTATTGTTTGTTGGGTCTCAAAGCATGTTGATGGGGTTCACAACATTTGGTATCAGAGCTACCTTCTAAAAATCAGATTTACTATCCTTTTATCTTTCGCTCAAGATGTGAGGCTTGTTTCCTCCTTTGATTCTGATGAGAACCTATGAACTTATCAAGCAATTGAGGATTCTTCCTTGTGGCATTCATCTTCGACTCATCAATCAATCCTTCCATAATTGATTTTGGCGTCTTCAATATACCAAAGTTATTGCTTTAATATAAGCAAGGGGTTGTGATGTCGTATAAAATCTGTTTTCTAGACGATTTCTTGGGCAAGTATTCCAACATTGTTTGTTGGGTCTCAAAGTGTGTCGATGAGGTTCACATCATTTATTGTTTGTTGGGTCTCAAAGCGTGTTGATGGGGTTCGCATCATTTGGTATCAGAGCCAGCTTCTAAAAATCAGATTTACTATCCCTTTATCTTTCACTCAAGATGTGAGGCTTGTTTCCTCTTTTGGTTCTGATGAGAACCTATGAACTTATCAAGGAATTGAGGATTCTTCCTTGTGGCGTTCCTCTTCGACTTATCAATCAATCCTTCCATAATTGATTGTGGCGTCTTCATTATATCAAGGTTCTTGCTTCAATATAAGCAACGGGTCGCGGTGTCACATAAAATCTGTTTTCTAGACGATTTCTTGGGCAAGTATTCCAACATTGTTTGTTGGGTCTCAAAGCGTGTCGATGAGGTTCACATCATTTATTGTTTGTTGGGTCTCAAAGCGTGTTGATGGGGTTCGCATCATTTGGTATCAGAGCCAGCTTCTAAAAATCAGATTTGCTATCCTTTTATCTTTCGTTTCTTGTTATCGTCCTATCTTGTTCCATTTGTGTTCATTCGGTCGTAGTGTGACATAAAATCTGTTTTCTAGACGATTTCTTGGGCAAGTATTCCAACATTGTTTGTTGGGTCTCAAAACGTGTCGATGGGGTTTGCACCATTTCGTATCAGAGTCAGCTTCTAAAAATCAGATTTACTATCCTTTAATCTTTCATTTCTTGTTATCATCCTATCTTATTCCATTAGCGTTCATTCTCTTTCGCTTGTTTTTATGTTGTGCACCTAGTAAAAAATAAAAAATAAAAACCATGAAAAAAAATGTGGTAAAGATCAAGAACTGTATGCGCCGGTGGATGATTCAAGGTCGAATCCTTTAGAAGAGAGGGAGAATGATTAGAATCAACAAGCACCATTAAAAGACTAATTGCGTGTTCCAGTTGGGCTTATTACTAGAGCAAGATCCAAGAAGATCAAAGAAGCACTTAATGAGCTGATTCTAGAGATTTGGGCTGATTAAAACCAATTATGATGATTTTGATGTTCCAGATAATCAAGCCAATATTTTGAACGAATTTGCCAAGGAGTGAATCAACATTTATTGGTCTTTATTATATTGTCCAGCATATATTATGTTGTCTAGTATTTATTATGTTGTCTCTAGCATTTATTATGTTGTCCAACATTTATTATGTTAACTAGCATTTATTATGTTGTCTAGCATTTATTATGCTGTCTATGGTCTTTATTATGTTGTCTCTAGTATTTATTATGTTTTCTAGAGTTTCATTTAATGTAATTTTGTTTTCCTATAGTTAGAGGGTTGTTCTAAGCATCTATATAAGCTATTTGGCTTAAATGAAATAAAATAGAGAATTGAGATCTCTCAAAATGTGAGGCCTGTTTTATTTTTTGGTTATGATGAGCATCTATGAACTTATCAAGGAATTGAGGATTCTTCCTTGTGGCGTTCATCTTCGACTCATCATTTAATCCTTCCATAATTGATTGTGGCGTCTTCAATAAACCAAGGTTCTTGCTTCAATATAAGCAACAGGTCGCAGTGTCACATAAAATCTGTTTTCTAGACGATTTCTTGGGAAAATATTCCAACATTGTTTGTTGAGCCTCAAAGCGTGTCGATGAGGTTCACATCATTTATTGTTTGTTGGGTCTCAAAGCGTGTTGATGGGGTTCGCATCATTTGGTATCAGAGCCAGCTTCTAAAAATCAGATTTGCTATCCTTTTATGTTTCACTCAAGATGTGAGGCTTGTTTCCTCTTTTGGTTCTGATGAGAACCTATGAACTTATCAAGGAATTGAGGATTCTTCCTTATGGCGTTCATCTTTGACTGATCAATCAATCATTCCATAATTGATTGTGGTGTCTTCATTATACTAAGGCTCTTGCTTCAATATAAGCAACGGGTCGCGGTGTCACATAAAATCTATTTTCTAGATGATTTATTGGGAAAGTATTCCAACATTGTTTGTTGGGTCTCAAAGCGTGTCGATGAGGTTCACATCATTTATTGTTTGTTGGGTCTCAAAGCGTGTTGATGGGGTTCGCATCATTTGGTATCAGAGCCAGCTTCTAAAAATCAGATTTGCTATCCTTTTATGTTTCACTCAAGATGTGAGGCTTGTTTCCTCTTTTGGTTCTGATGAGAACCTATGAACTTATCAAGGAATTGAGGATTCTTCCTTGTGGCATTCCTCTTCGACTTATCAATCAATCCTTCCATAATTGATTGTGGCGTCTTCATTATACCAAGGTTCTTACTTCAATATAAGCAACGGGTCGCGGTGTCACATAAAATCTGTTTTCTAGACGATTTCTTGGGCAAGTATTCCAACATTGTTTGTTGGGTCTCAAAGCGTGTCGATGAGGTTCACATCATTTATTGTTTGTTGGGTCTCAAAGCATGTTGATGGGGTTCACAACATTTGGTATCAGAGCTACCTTCTAAAAATCAGATTTACTATCCTTTTATCTTTCGCTCAAGATGTGAGGCTTGTTTCCTCCTTTGATTCTGATGAGAACCTATGAACTTATCAAGCAATTGAGGATTCTTCCTTGTGGCATTCATCTTCGACTCATCAATCAATCCTTCCATAATTGATTTTGGCGTCTTCAATATACCAAAGTTATTGCTTTAATATAAGCAAGGGGTTGTGATGTCGTATAAAATCTGTTTTCTAGACGATTTCTTGGGCAAGTATTCCAACATTGTTTGTTGGGTCTCAAAGTGTGTCGATGAGGTTCACATCATTTATTGTTTGTTGGGTCTCAAAGCGTGTTGATGGGGTTCGCATCATTTGGTATCAGAGCCAGCTTCTAAAAATCAGATTTACTATCCCTTTATCTTTCACTCAAGATGTGAGGCTTGTTTCCTCTTTTGGTTCTGATGAGAACCTATGAACTTATCAAGGAATTGAGGATTCTTCCTTGTGGCGTTCCTCTTCGACTTATCAATCAATCCTTCCATAATTGATTGTGGCGTCTTCATTATATCAAGGTTCTTGCTTCAATATAAGCAACGGGTCGCGGTGTCACATAAAATCTGTTTTCTAGACGATTTCTTGGGCAAGTATTCCAACATTGTTTGTTGGGTCTCAAAGCGTGTCGATGAGGTTCACATCATTTATTGTTTGTTGGGTCTCAAAGCGTGTTGATGGGGTTCGCATCATTTGGTATCAGAGCCAGCTTCTAAAAATCAGATTTGCTATCCTTTTATCTTTCGTTTCTTGTTATCGTCCTATCTTGTTCCATTTGTGTTCATTCGGTCGTAGTGTGACATAAAATCTGTTTTCTAGACGATTTCTTGGGCAAGTATTCCAACATTGTTTGTTGGGTCTCAAAACGTGTCGATGGGGTTTGCACCATTTCGTATCAGAGTCAGCTTCTAAAAATCAGATTTACTATCCTTTAATCTTTCATTTCTTGTTATCATCCTATCTTATTCCATTAGCGTTCATTCTCTTTCGCTTGTTTTTATGTTGTGCACCTAGTAAAAAATAAAAAATAAAAACCATGAAAAAAAATGTGGTAAAGATCAAGAACTGTATGCGCCGGTGGATGATTCAAGGTCGAATCCTTTAGAAGAGAGGGAGAATGATTAGAATCAACAAGCACCATTAAAAGACTAATTGCGTGTTCCAGTTGGGCTTATTACTAGAGCAAGATCCAAGAAGATCAAAGAAGCACTTAATGAGCTGATTCTAGAGATTTGGGCTGATTAAAACCAATTATGATGATTTTGATGTTCCAGATAATCAAGCCAATATTTTGAACGAATTTGCCAAGGAGTGAATCAACATTTATTGGTCTTTATTATATTGTCCAGCATATATTATGTTGTCTAGTATTTATTATGTTGTCTCTAGCATTTATTATGTTGTCCAACATTTATTATGTTAACTAGCATTTATTATGTTGTCTAGCATTTATTATGCTGTCTATGGTCTTTATTATGTTGTCTCTAGTATTTATTATGTTTTCTAGAGTTTCATTTAATGTAATTTTGTTTTCCTATAGTTAGAGGGTTGTTCTAAGCATCTATATAAGCTATTTGGCTTAAATGAAATAAAATAGAGAATTGAGATCTCTCAAAATGTGAGGCCTGTTTTATTTTTTGGTTATGATGAGCATCTATGAACTTATCAAGGAATTGAGGATTCTTCCTTGTGGCGTTCATCTTCGACTCATCATTTAATCCTTCCATAATTGATTGTGGCGTCTTCAATAAACCAAGGTTCTTGCTTCAATATAAGCAACAGGTCGCAGTGTCACATAAAATCTGTTTTCTAGACGATTTCTTGGGAAAATATTCCAACATTGTTTGTTGAGCCTCAAAGCGTGTCGATGAGGTTCACATCATTTATTGTTTGTTGGGTCTCAAAGCGTGTTGATGGGGTTCGCATCATTTGGTATCAGAGCCAGCTTCTAAAAATCAGATTTGCTATCCTTTTATGTTTCACTCAAGATGTGAGGCTTGTTTCCTCTTTTGGTTCTGATGAGAACCTATGAACTTATCAAGGAATTGAGGATTCTTCCTTATGGCGTTCATCTTTGACTGATCAATCAATCATTCCATAATTGATTGTGGTGTCTTCATTATACTAAGGCTCTTGCTTCAATATAAGCAACGGGTCGCGGTGTCACATAAAATCTATTTTCTAGATGATTTATTGGGAAAGTATTCCAACATTGTTTGTTGGGTCTCAAAGCGTGTCGATGAGGTTCACATCATTTATTGTTTGTTGGGTCTCAAAGCGTGTTGATGGGGTTCGCATCATTTGGTATCAGAGCCAGCTTCTAAAAATCAGATTTGCTATCCTTTTATGTTTCACTCAAGATGTGAGGCTTGTTTCCTCTTTTGGTTCTGATGAGAACCTATGAACTTATCAAGGAATTGAGGATTCTTCCTTGTGGCATTCCTCTTCGACTTATCAATCAATCCTTCCATAATTGATTGTGGCGTCTTCATTATACCAAGGTTCTTACTTCAATATAAGCAACGGGTCGCGGTGTCACATAAAATCTGTTTTCTAGACGATTTCTTGGGCAAGTATTCCAACATTGTTTGTTGGGTCTCAAAGCGTGTCGATGAGGTTCACATCATTTATTGTTTGTTGGGTCTCAAAGCATGTTGATGGGGTTCACAACATTTGGTATCAGAGCTACCTTCTAAAAATCAGATTTACTATCCTTTTATCTTTCGCTCAAGATGTGAGGCTTGTTTCCTCCTTTGATTCTGATGAGAACCTATGAACTTATCAAGCAATTGAGGATTCTTCCTTGTGGCATTCATCTTCGACTCATCAATCAATCCTTCCATAATTGATTTTGGCGTCTTCAATATACCAAAGTTATTGCTTTAATATAAGCAAGGGGTTGTGATGTCGTATAAAATCTGTTTTCTAGACGATTTCTTGGGCAAGTATTCCAACATTGTTTGTTGGGTCTCAAAGTGTGTCGATGAGGTTCACATCATTTATTGTTTGTTGGGTCTCAAAGCGTGTTGATGGGGTTCGCATCATTTGGTATCAGAGCCAGCTTCTAAAAATCAGATTTACTATCCCTTTATCTTTCACTCAAGATGTGAGGCTTGTTTCCTCTTTTGGTTCTGATGAGAACCTATGAACTTATCAAGGAATTGAGGATTCTTCCTTGTGGCGTTCCTCTTCGACTTATCAATCAATCCTTCCATAATTGATTGTGGCGTCTTCATTATATCAAGGTTCTTGCTTCAATATAAGCAACGGGTCGCGGTGTCACATAAAATCTGTTTTCTAGACGATTTCTTGGGCAAGTATTCCAACATTGTTTGTTGGGTCTCAAAGCGTGTCGATGAGGTTCACATCATTTATTGTTTGTTGGGTCTCAAAGCGTGTTGATGGGGTTCGCATCATTTGGTATCAGAGCCAGCTTCTAAAAATCAGATTTGCTATCCTTTTATCTTTCGTTTCTTGTTATCGTCCTATCTTGTTCCATTTGTGTTCATTCGGTCGTAGTGTGACATAAAATCTGTTTTCTAGACGATTTCTTGGGCAAGTATTCCAACATTGTTTGTTGGGTCTCAAAACGTGTCGATGGGGTTTGCACCATTTCGTATCAGAGTCAGCTTCTAAAAATCAGATTTACTATCCTTTAATCTTTCATTTCTTGTTATCATCCTATCTTATTCCATTAGCGTTCATTCTCTTTCGCTTGTTTTTATGTTGTGCACCTAGTAAAAAATAAAAAATAAAAACCATGAAAAAAAATGTGGTAAAGATCAAGAACTGTATGCGCCGGTGGATGATTCAAGGTCGAATCCTTTAGAAGAGAGGGAGAATGATTAGAATCAACAAGCACCATTAAAAGACTAATTGCGTGTTCCAGTTGGGCTTATTACTAGAGCAAGATCCAAGAAGATCAAAGAAGCACTTAATGAGCTGATTCTAGAGATTTGGGCTGATTAAAACCAATTATGATGATTTTGATGTTCCAGATAATCAAGCCAATATTTTGAACGAATTTGCCAAGGAGTGAATCAACATTTATTGGTCTTTATTATATTGTCCAGCATATATTATGTTGTCTAGTATTTATTATGTTGTCTCTAGCATTTATTATGTTGTCCAACATTTATTATGTTAACTAGCATTTATTATGTTGTCTAGCATTTATTATGCTGTCTATGGTCTTTATTATGTTGTCTCTAGTATTTATTATGTTTTCTAGAGTTTCATTTAATGTAATTTTGTTTTCCTATAGTTAGAGGGTTGTTCTAAGCATCTATATAAGCTATTTGGCTTAAATGAAATAAAATAGAGAATTGAGATCTCTCAAAATGTGAGGCCTGTTTTATTTTTTGGTTATGATGAGCATCTATGAACTTATCAAGGAATTGAGGATTCTTCCTTGTGGCGTTCATCTTCGACTCATCATTTAATCCTTCCATAATTGATTGTGGCGTCTTCAATAAACCAAGGTTCTTGCTTCAATATAAGCAACAGGTCGCAGTGTCACATAAAATCTGTTTTCTAGACGATTTCTTGGGAAAATATTCCAACATTGTTTGTTGAGCCTCAAAGCGTGTCGATGAGGTTCACATCATTTATTGTTTGTTGGGTCTCAAAGCGTGTTGATGGGGTTCGCATCATTTGGTATCAGAGCCAGCTTCTAAAAATCAGATTTGCTATCCTTTTATGTTTCACTCAAGATGTGAGGCTTGTTTCCTCTTTTGGTTCTGATGAGAACCTATGAACTTATCAAGGAATTGAGGATTCTTCCTTATGGCGTTCATCTTTGACTGATCAATCAATCATTCCATAATTGATTGTGGTGTCTTCATTATACTAAGGCTCTTGCTTCAATATAAGCAACGGGTCGCGGTGTCACATAAAATCTATTTTCTAGATGATTTATTGGGAAAGTATTCCAACATTGTTTGTTGGGCCTCAAAGTGTGTCAATGAGGTTCACATCATTTATTGTTTGTCGGGTCTCAAATCATGTCGATGGGGTTCGCTTCATTTGGTATCAGAGCCAGCTTCTAAAAATCAGATTTACTATCCCTTTATCTTTCACTCAAGATGTGAGGCTTGTTTCCTCTTTTGGTTCTGATGAGAACCTATGAACTTATCAAGGAATTGAGGATTCTTCCTTGTGGCATTCCTCTTCGACTTATCAATCAATCCTTCCATAATTGATTGTGGCGTCTTCATTATACCAAGGTTCTTACTTCAATATAAGCAACGGGTCGCGGTGTCACATAAAATCTGTTTTCTAGACGATTTCTTGGGCAAGTATTCCAACATTGTTTGTTGGGTCTCAAAGCGTGTCGATGAGGTTCACATCATTTATTGTTTGTTGGGTCTCAAAGCGTGTTGATGGGGTTCGCATCATTTGGTATCAGAGCCAGCTTCTAAAAATCAGATTTGCTATCCTTTTATGTTTCACTCAAGATGTGAGGCTTGTTTCCTCTTTTGGTTCTGATGAGAACCTATGAACTTATCAAGGAATTGAGGATTCTTCCTTATGGCGTTCATCTTTGACTGATCAATCAATCATTCCATAATTGATTGTGGTGTCTTCATTATACTAAGGCTCTTGCTTCAATATAAGCAACGGGTCGCGGTGTCACATAAAATCTATTTTCTAGATGATTTATTGGGCAAGTATTCCAACATTGTTTGTTAGGCCTCAAAGTGTGTCAATGAGGTTCACATCATTTATTATTTGTCGGGTCTCAAATCATGTCGATGGGGTTCGCTTCATTTGGTATCAGAGCCAGCTTCTAAAAATCAGATTTACTATCCCTTTATCTTTCACTCAAGATGTGAGGCTTGTTTCCTCTTTTGGTTCTGATGAGAACCTATGAACTTATCAAGGAATTGAGGATTCTTCCTTGTGGCGTTCCTCTTCGACTTATCAATCAATCCTTCCATAATTGATTGTGGCGTCTTCATTATATCAAGGTTCTTGCTTCAATATAAGCAACGGGTCGCGGTGTCACATAAAATCTGTTTTCTAGACGATTTCTTGGGCAAGTATTCCAACATTGTTTGTTGGGTCTCAAAGCGTGTCGATGAGGTTCACATCATTTATTGTTTGTTGGGTCTCAAAGCGTGTTGATGGGGTTCGCATCATTTGGTATCAGAGCCAGCTTCTAAAAATCAGATTTGCTATCCTTTTATCTTTCGTTTCTTGTTATCGTCCTATCTTGTTCCATTTGTGTTCATTCGGTCGTAGTGTGACATAAAATCTGTTTTCTAGACGATTTCTTGGGCAAGTATTCCAACATTGTTTGTTGGGTCTCAAAACGTGTCGATGGGGTTTGCACCATTTCGTATCAGAGTCAGCTTCTAAAAATCAGATTTACTATCCTTTAATCTTTCATTTCTTGTTATCATCCTATCTTATTCCATTAGCGTTCATTCTCTTTCGCTTGTTTTTATGTTGTGCACCTAGTAAAAAATAAAAAATAAAAACCATGAAAAAAAATGTGGTAAAGATCAAGAACTGTATGCGCCGGTGGATGATTCAAGGTCGAATCCTTTAGAAGAGAGGGAGAATGATTAGAATCAACAAGCACCATTAAAAGACTAATTGCGTGTTCCAGTTGGGCTTATTACTAGAGCAAGATCCAAGAAGATCAAAGAAGCACTTAATGAGCTGATTCTAGAGATTTGGGCTGATTAAAACCAATTATGATGATTTTGAAGTTTCAGATAATCAAGCCAATATTTTGAATGAAGTTGCCATGGAGTGAATCTGCATTTATTGGTCTTTATTATATTGTCCAGCATTTATTATGTTGTCTAGTATTTATTATGTTGTCTCTAGCATTTATTATGTTAACTAGCATTTATTATGTTGTCTAGCATTTATTATGTTGTCTATGGTCTTTATTATGTTGTCTAGTATTTATTATGTTGTCTCTAGTATTTATTATGTTTTCTAGAGTTTCATTTAATGTAATTTCGTCTTCCTATGCTTAGAGGGTTGTTCTAAGCATCTATATAAGCTATTTGGCTTAAATGAAATAAAATAGAGAATTGAGATCTCTCAAAATGTGAGGCTTGTTTCCTTTTTTGGTTCTAATGAGAACCTATGAACTTATCAAGGAATTGAGGATTCTTCCTTGTGGCGTTCATCTTCGACTCATCAATCAATTCTTCCATAATTGATTGTGGCATCTTCATTATACCAAGGTTCTTCCTTGAATATAAGCAACGGGTTGCGGTGTCACATAAAATCTGTTTTCTAGACGATTTCTTGGGCAACTATTCCAACATTGTTTGTTAGGTCTCAAAGCGTGTCCGTGAGGTTCACATCATTTATTGTTTGTTGGGTCTCAAAGCGTGTCGATGGGGTTCGCATCAAGCAGTTTATAAACAAATATAAATCTACATCTATTAAGATATTACACAAAATTATGGGGTTTTCATGATCTGAATTTTTTTTTTTTTACGAATTTCACTAAGGAAATTAAAGAACAATTATTTACAATTGATTATTTTCTCTCATAATTCATAAAATCAAATTTATTAAATAACTAATCAAATTGTTTCAGTGCATATAACGAATTCATGCCTCAATCACATATCAGAATTGAATCAAAGTGCAAGCTTAAAGAGACCATGCGTTTTATAAATTCCTACTTAGATAATCCCTAAGCTTATGAAAAGTTCATCAGTTAGTTATTTTGTTTAAGCAATCAAGTTAATACTCAGTGGCTTTTACCATTGGGAGGTATAGTGATGAGATGCTTTGTGATGTAGTTCCTATGCATGCTAGCTATATTTTGTTGGGGAGACCATGGCAGTATGATAGGAGGGTGATTCATGATGGGTTTAGGAATAAGTACAGCTTTGTAAAGGTTGGAAAAACAATCAATCTTTCTCCTTTAATCCCAAAACAGGTCTATGAGGACCAACTGAAGCTGAAAAGTGAGATTGAGCAAAAAAGAAAGGGTGAGGCCGAAATACAAGAAAGAAAAATAAGAGAAAAGAAAAATGAGGGAGAGGTCGAAACCTCAAGAAAAAGATAAGGTGAAAAAGAAAATAGAGAGATGGTTGAGAATAAAGAAAAGCGAGCGGGGCCACAAGAGAAAAAGATAGAGAACCTGAAGAGAGAAAATGGAAGACAAATATGAGTTTTTATGCAAATGAGAGTGAGGTTAAGAGGGCCTTCTTAGCAGATCAGCATATGATTTTTCTTGTTTACAAAGGATCTTATCTTAATCTTGATGAAACTGACCAATCTCTTCTTAGTTTGGCTATTTCTTTGTTGAAGAAGTTTGAGGATGTGTTTCTGGAGGAGATGCCGAGTGAGTTGCCGCCCATTAGAGGCATTGAGCATCAAATTGATTTCATACCTGGTGTCGTTATTCCAAACTGACTAGCCTCTAGGAGTAATCTAGAGGAGTCAAAGGAGCTTCAAAGGCAAGTTGAAGATTTGATGAGCAAGGGGTACATGAGGGAGAGCATGAGCCCATGTGCAGTACCAGTGCTACTAGTGTAGAAAAAAGATGGGACTTGGAGGATGTGCATTGATTGCAGAGCGAGTCAACAATATTACGGTAAAGTATCATCATCCCATTCCTAGATTAGATGATACGCTTAATGAATTGCATGGCTCATGTATTTTCATTAAAATAGATCTTAAAAGTGGATACCATCAAATTAGAATGAAAGAGAGAGATGAATGGAAAACTGCTTTTAAGACTACATATTGACTTTATGAATGGTTGGTTATGCCATTTAGACTTACAAATGCGCCTAGTACTTTCATGAGATTAATGTACCATATATTACGTTCGTTCATAGGAAAATTTGTAGTCGTGTACTTTGATGATATCCTAGCGTACAACAAGAACTTAGATGAATATATTGAGCATTTGAGATGTGTGTTCGATGTGTTGAGATGTGAAAAGTTATACGCTAATTTTAAGAAATGTACATTTTTCATGGAAAAAGTTGTTTTTCTTAGTTATGTTGTTAGTAAAAAAAGTATTGAGGTGGATGAAGAGAAAATCAAGTCCATCAAGGAGTGGCCAACGCCTAAACGCATCATTGAGGTAAGAAGCTTTCATAGTTTAGCTAGCTTTTATAGGCGTTTTGTCAAGGATTTTAGCACCATTTCTGCACCACTCATTGAAATAATTAAAAAGAATGTTGCTGATACTTTATCACGAAGGTATGTACTTCTTAATTCTACGTGTGCTAAAATGCTTGGGTTTGAATATGTGAAAGATATGTATGCCAATGATGCCGATTTTTCTGATGTGTATATGGTGTGTGATAAAACAGCATTTAGTAAGTTTTACAAGCATGATGGTTACTTGTTTAAAGTAAGCAAATTATGTGTGCCAAATTTTTAAATGCGTGAATTATTGGTGCGTGAGGCACATGGTGGGGGATTAATGAGACACTTTTGTGTCAGAAAAACCTTAGAAATTTTACATGAACATTTCTTTTAGCCTAAGATGAGAAGAATGTCACTCAAATATGTGGTAGTTGCCTTATATGTAAAAGGGCCAAATCTAAGGTTTTACCACATGGGTTGTATACACCCTTACCCGTTCCTAGTGAGCCATAGGTAGACATATCTATGAACTTTGTTTTGGGGCTGCCAAGGACAAAAAAGGGTAGAGATTCTATTTTTTTTGGTAGTGGACAGATTTAATAAAATGGTACATTTCATTCCATGCCATAAAACAGATGATGCCATAAACATAGCTGATTTGTTTTTCAAGGAAGTAGTGTGACTCCATGGTGTACCTAGGAGTATTATTTTTTATAGGGATGTTAAATTCCTTAGCTACTTTTGGAAGGTTTTGTGGGGAAAATTAGGTACCAAACTTTTATTTTCCACTATTTGTCATCCATAAACTGACAGATAAACTGATGTAGTCAACAAGACTCTAACTCAACTCTTATACACTGTCATTCAAAAGAATTTAAAAACTTGGGAGGTCTGTTTTCCATTTATAGAATTTGCATATAGTAGGGCTATGCATACTACTACTTATTCTCCATTTGAAATTGTTTATGGTTTTAATCCACTTCCTCCTTTAGATTTGATGTCTTTACCTTTTGATGAAAGGAGTAGTTTGGATGGACACGGCTAACCAATGGGAGGCGGATCCTTTTCAAGTTCCAATTGGTCCAGTTACAAGGGCTCGAGCTAAAAGGTTCAAGGAAACTCTCAATGGGCTGATTCTACACATTTGGGCTAAGAACTATCTTTGGGGGCCCAAGGATGATGCTATACGTGATCCACAAGGATGGGTTTCCATAATTCAAGCTTTGGAATAATCTAGCAACTCAAGATTGTGAATTAAAATCTTAGTTTCCCAAAATTGGAGACTTACTCGTTTTGGTTGGCTCATCAAGGAAAATGGTTGGCTGCAATTTTTTTTATTACATTTTCTTAATTGTTTCCTTATTAATTAATTGCTAAATTGTAAGGCTTGCATGTCAAGTTAGGTACTTTCCTTATTTGGATTTTAGGTTACCAGAATTCTAGTATGAAACATATTCCTTAGTTTCCTTTTTCTAATTGGTTACAAATTCCTTAGATTCCTTTTTCTAATTGGTTATGAATCCTTATGTATTTAAATAGCTATTGGCTTTTTGGAATAAGACAATTCAGATTTGATTCATACTTTGTGAGAGAAAATTCTCTTGGTTCTTTTAGAACTTCTGAACTTATCAGAGTCTCCCTAGCGTTCATCTTCGACTTATCAATCAATCCTTCCATAATTGATTGTGGCGTCTTCATTATACCAAGGTTCTTGCTTCAATATAAGCAATGGGTCGCGGTCTCACATAAATCTACTTCTAGACGATCTTGGAAGTCTTCTTTATCCATCAATTTCTTAGTTCTTGGCGTGGATCATATAAGTTGGTATTAGAGCCTTCTAGTTGCAGGTTTGCTTATCTTTTGTTTTGATTCATAAAAAAAAAGGTGAAAAAAATGGAAATTCAAAAAAAAAAAAGAATTTCCAATTTAGAAAAAAAAAATGAAAAAAAACGTGAAAAAAGGGTGTGATATTTAGATTCAATCATTTCAATCCTTATTTCAATTTCTCATCTTTGTTTTCCTTGTATTCTAGCCTTTAAATCCTAATTTCTTTGTGAGTTGTTTGAGAATTGTTGCTGGAAACTTTGATACTTGTTTGGTTAGTGTGATAAGAACCTATAGGGGATTATTACGAGTGGAAAAAAGCAAGAGTGATGAGCACATAAGAAGGGGAAAGCCAATCTGATTTTTGTGTGAAAATACAAGTGAAATTGAGTAACTCATTCTTTGAGTGAAACACGTGAGGGAGTGTATGAGGTCCTTTTGTTCTTTTTTTTCCTAACTTTGTTTTTGCAGCAAACATGTTAGACAACAAGAACAAAAATAATTCTGAAGATACATCGGGAGAGGCTGATCCGGAGTTGCTCATGGAGGCTTTAATGGGTGAGATGAGGAGAGTATTAAGAATAGGGATAGAACAGGTTCATGAGCAGATAGATCGGGTAGAGAATGCACATGTGGGGTAGCAACAAAACACTCCTAATATGCATAGGAGGGAGAGAGAGTTGAAGATGAGGGATACACTGCCCAAGGAGAATTGTTGGTTGCAAGGAGAGCACTAAGTGTGCAAAGGGCAGAAGATGACGAAGTGCAACGAGAAAACATCTTTCATACTAGATGCCACATGCAAAACAAGATTTTAGTGTGATTATTGATGGAGGTAGTTGTACTAACGTTGCTAGCACTACAATGGTTGAGAAATTAGGGCTGCCAACAATTAAACATCATTGGCCTTACAAGTTGCAATGGCTCAATAATAGTGGTGAAGTGAGGGTGAAAAAACAGGTGTTAGTTTCCTTCCAGATTGGAAAATATGAAGATGAAGTTTTATGTGATGTAGTTCCAATGCAAGTTGGACACTTGTTACTAGGCTGACCATGGCAATTCGATCGGCGTGTTAAGCATGATGGCTTCACCAACAAATATCCGTTTGTAAGCAATCAAAGAACAGTCACTCTAGTTCCTTTGACACCAAAGCAGGTTTATGAAGATCAAGTGAGGTTAAAAAAAGAGAGTAAGCAAACGAAAGAGAGTGAGAAAAAGAGAACGAATGAAAATCAGAAAGAGAAAATGAGAGAGGTCGGAAAAGTTGAGAGAGAAAATAAGAGAGTTGCTTCGGTCATTGAGAGAAAAACAAATTTCTATGCAAGAGTAAGTGAAATAAAAAGAGTGATGTTTTTAAATTAGCCAATGATTGTACTTTTGTACAAAGAGGTGTTAAACACTAACCAATTTGACTCATCTTTGCCTAGTTCTATTGTTTCTCTTTTACAGGAGTTTGATGATATCTTTCCCGAGGAGATTCAACATGGCTTACCTCCTATTCGAGGCAGTGAACATCAAATTGATTTCGTGCCCGGTGCTATAATTCCAATCTGACCATCCTATCGAAGCAATCCCGAGGAGACAAAGGAGCTACAAAGGTAAGTTAGTGAATTGATGGAAACTTGGTACGTAAGAGAAGGCATGAACCCGTGCGCTGTTCTAGTGATTTTGATTCCTAAAAAGGATGAGACATGGAGAATGTGCGTTGATTGTTGAGCAGTCAACAATATAATGGTAAAGTATCGACATCCTATTCCTCGTTCAGATTATATGCTAGATGAACTGCATGGTGCTTGTGTATTTTCTAAGATTGATTTAAAAAGTGGATATCATCAAATAAGAATAAAAGAGGGTGATGAATGGAAAACTGCTTTTAAAACGAAATATGGTTTATATAAGTGGTTAGTTATGCCATTTGGACTAACAAATGCACCAAGTACCTTCATGAGATTAATGAACCATGTTTTGCAAGCTTTTATAGGCAGATTCATTGTTGTTTATTTTGATGATATTCTTATTTATAGCACAAACTTAGATGATCATGTTATACATTTAAAATCAGTTTTGGATGTGCTTAGAAAAGAGAAGTTGTTTGCTAACTTGAAGAAGTGCAATTTTTGCACCGATAAGCTTGTGTTTCTTGGTTTTCTTGTGAGTGCACAAGGAATACAGGTTGATGAAGAGAAGATCCGTGCGATTAAAGAATGGCCAAGTCCCACGAGTGTAGGTCAAGTTCCTAATTGTCATGGCCTTGCTAGTTTTTACAGGAGGTTCGTGAAAGATTTTAGCAGTATTGCCGCACCACTTACCGAAGTCATCAAGAAGAACGTTGGATTCAAATGGGGAGACGAGCAACGGAAGGCCTTCCCATTGATCAAAGGTTGCCAACAGCTAATTTTTCAACCCGAATATTGGGTTTGGTTACACATAAGGAAAGAAAGATGATAGATCGTTAATTTATTTGGTCATCAAGAAACCCTGCAGAAGATTGTAGTAAAGTGATTAGTAAGGTATCGTTATTGGCCGGGGATTACGGGTACTCCTATACTAAAGAGTCATAAAAAAATGAATTTGATTGGTTGGTTTAATTAGCAGTTTATAAACAAATATAAATCCTCATCTATTAACATATTGCACAAAATTAAGGGGGATTTTCATGATCTGATATTTTCTTTTTCGAATTTTACTAAGGAAATTAAAACAATTATTTACAGTTGATCATTTTCTCTCACAATTCAGGCAATCAAATTAATTAAATAACTAATCAAATTGTTTCAATGTAGACAACAAATTCATGCCTCAATCATATATCAGAATTGAATCAAAGTGCAAGCCTAAAAAGATCATGCATTTTATAAATTCCTTCTTAGATAATCCCTAAGCTTAGGAAAAGTCCATCAGCTAGTTATTTTGTTTAAGCAATCAAGTTAATACTCAGCGCATCCTTACAATTACTTAAACAAATCATTAAGATCAAAAGGAATTATGACTCAATAACTTGTTCCTTATTCCTATGAAAAAGTCCATGGATAAAGAACATGTAATTTCTAGAACATTGGCTATTATTCATAGTTTTTACCACTTTAAATCGTACTACGAATCAATTAAGTGATCGAAAGTGCGATTATGGCTTCAATGATTTGCAAAATCAAAGTTGTAGCTTTTTCCACTAAAAATTGTACTCCAGATCAATTAGGAGTGCGATTATGGATAAAGAACATGCAATTTCCAGAACATTGGCTATTGTTCATAGCTTTTGTCACTTTAAATCGTACTCCGAATCAATTAGGTGATCGAAAGTGCGATTATTGGCTTCAATAATTTACAATATCAAAGTTTTCAATATAATAGAACTGAAAATTCAACATATGTAATAGAGATCATGAATTCATATATCTACATATCATGAACAATTCGAAATCATAAAATAATAAATATGAAAATTAACCAACTTATTGAATTAACAATAAACTCCAACATAAGAATCAAACTAAATATTCTTTAATCCAATAACAACCAAGTCTGAAACAATTAAAAAGAATAGTCGTAAGGGTTACACTTCTTTAACACACTCAAGGAAGCATGAGATGTTAATGGTGATGATCCTCACGACTATGACTAATCAATGAAGCAGAACATAATCTGGAGAAGTCCTTATGTGCTCACAATTGGAGATGGAAAGGTGGAGTGTTTCAACTTCTTGCTTCTTGAGTTGGAGTAGAGAGCTCTTCGAAAATATGATGAGAAAAGATCCCCTCAAAAAGGTTTTCAGTTTTGTATATATAGAATAGAAACTAGGGTTACGGCTGTGTACATGTGGGAGGAAAATTAAGGTGGCCGACTAGGCTTGTTTATAATGTAAATTAGGGTTGCAGCTGGGCTTAATTTGGAGAAAATTTTGGGTGGCTAGTTGGGCTTTAATTAGAAGGAAAATAATAGGTGGCCGGCTTATGGAAAATTAGGAGAGAAATTAGGGTTTTGGGCTGTGCACAATGAGAATTAAAAATAGGTGGCTGGCTTGTGCAAAATTAGGAGAGAAATTAGGGTTTTGGGCTGTTCACAATTGGAAATAAAAAATAGAGTTTCAGTTGGGCTTATTTAGAAGGTAAATTAATGACATGGGTATGTCTAACCTAAGTATAAGTGTAATATGCCACCCTTGAGTTAATGCACAAATAGTATCAAATTTTACTTCTCACAATGCATCACTCTGGTTTTCACTCATTTAAATGTGGTGCTAGCTATACTAATCACTCAATCACCTGTGAAAGCAGTTTAAACCATAGGCTTGCTTGTGCACCCACTCTCCACATCAAAAACTGAACGTCAAAGGATTAGGAGGTCTTTGAAAAGGTTGTAATGGGGCTAAGGGGTCAAGGTTTCATAAGAAAGAAGAGAAAGGATATCACAAAATTTCCTCAAAACTAGAAAGCATTCAAAAACGTCATAAATAGATCATCATTATTAAGTACCCTGTTTCCATCACCCTAGGGCAGATTTCATCACTTTGGCTTTCAACTTACTTTAAAGACTCATAATGCTCACAATTCTTCAGAACTTGTATTCTTTGAATCACAACACTTCTTTTCATGTCCCTATTACTCCTTTTATCTTGTTTTCTTTTTTTTTTCTTTTTCTTTTTTTGAATTCTCAACCACCTTAGAACCACATGACATTCCCCCACTATTATGCTTTTCCACCATCTCCACATTACAAATCAACATAAACAAGATCTAAGCTCACTAGTTCTAAGGAAAAAAGGGAAGGTAAAGTGTTTAAGTTCATAAGGGTAAGTGATGTAGGCTAATGAAGAAAATAGGCTAATTCAGGCTCAAAAGGCTATCTAGGGGTCAAATCACGATCAGGACAAAGGCCATTTAGTCATGGTGGTAAAATCCTAATTTGCCTTCGTCTTCTCCAAATCTGAACATGTACGATCATCTCAAACGGTTTAAAGGCAAGTTCCAGAAAACATTATATTCACAAGATGCACTCAGAAGAGAATTTGAATTGATATGCATAATGAATCAATTATAAGGCTAAAAAAACTCACAATTAACTCTAAGACAACAAATTACTCAAATCAAGGCAAATGTGTATCAAAATTTCCAAGTATGACTACAATATAAGCAAATTAACTCCGTTTCTTGTTTTATCTTTAAAATTATGCTCAAACTCTTTTAAAAACCATCTATCTTAAGAATCAGTTTCATCATTGAGTTGGAACGGGTCCAAAAAAAAACTCGATATGACTCAAAAAGATGTAAATCCCTCCCCCACACTTGATTCCTACATTGTCCTCAATGTATATCAGAATAAGCATGTAATATAAAATATAAACATGGGCAAGGTATTTACGAAAATCACACAAAACTGTGTTGATGGCTTCTCCACAGCTTCGTTTGAATTGGGTTGCCTCCCAAGCAGCACTTTAATGTTTACAATCTTTCAGCCTAGACTTTGTACCTCGTTTTTAGTCCTTTGTGAGTGGCGCCTCTAGGAGGGGTACATCCTCCACAGTGTGCTCCACAAAAGCCTCATAGTACGGCTTCAAGGATCTTACCACTCCTTGTGGTAACAGCTTTAGCTTGCTCGATAATTGGGTTGGGAACAGTGTTGCTGGGCAATTTTCCACTCTCTGTTATCTTCCCCATGAAGTCCACCACTTGTCCCAATTGCTTCTTCAGCTCTTTGTCCACCTTGATTACCTTGAAACCCAACAAAGTTAAGAGACTCCCATCCTCCATTGTTGACTAGTTGGGGACATTGGTCAGTTGGATGCCCTTGAGTACAGCACACATCACAGACTTGAGCAACTTGTTGTACTTGTGCTTCATTCATGTTCAGTACCTAAGACAGAAGAGTAGACATTTGATTAACTTTTTCCTCAAGAGCAGAGTTAGAAGATACCTCATTCACCCCACGAGTAGAGTTTAACACTCTCTCGTATTGTTGATAATTAAGAGCACGTTGAGCGAGCAACTCCTTAGCAACTTCAGGTGTTTTATCCACAAAAGAACAAAATCAAATGGTTTAAATATATATTAGTTAAAGTTTGAAATACAAATAATAATGAGCTTCCCTTCATACAAACGTTACAAATGGTTTTAAGGAAGTCACATGCTAAAATTGCAATCAAGTAAAACATAAGGTATATTACATGCAAATTTTACAAGTAAGCATAATATTAACAAGTTAAATGACACCAAAGTATAGGGATTTGAAATCCCCGGCAACGGCGCCATTTGATAGACCATTAATTTATTTGGTCATCAACAAACCTTATAGAAGATTGTAGTAAAGTGTATTAGTAGGGTATTGTTATTGGCTGGGGATTGCAGGTACTCCTATACTAAAGAGTCATAAAAAATGAATTTGATTGGTTGGTTTAATTAGCAGTTTATAAACAAATATAAATCTTCATCTATTAACATACTGCACAAAATTAGGGGGTTTTCATGATAAGATTTTTTTTTTTTACAAATTTTACTAACGAAATTAAAGAACAATTATTTACAATTGATCATTTTCTCTCACAATTTAGGCAATCAAATTAATTAAATAACTAATCAAATTGTTTCAATGTAGACAATGAATTCATGCCTCAATCACATATCAGAATTGAATCAAAGTGCAAGCCTAAAGAGATCATGCATTTTATAAATTCCTTCTTAGATAATCCCTAAGCTTAGGAAAAGTCTATCAGCTAGTTATTTTGTTTAAGCAATCAAGTTAATACTCAGTGCATCCTTACAATTACTTAAACAAATCATTAAGATCAAAAGGAATTATGACTCAATAACTTGTTCCTTATTCCTATGAAAAAGTCCATGGATGAAGAACATGCAATTTCCAGAACATTGGCTATTGTTCATAACTTTTACCACTTTAAATCGTACTTCGGATAAATTAGGTGACCGAAAGTGCGATTATGGCTTCAACGACTTGCAAAATCAAAGTTGTAGCTTTTTCCACTTAAAATCGTACTCCAGATCAATTAGGAGTGCGATTATGGATAAAGAACTAAAAATTTAACATGGATGAAGAACATACAATTTCCAGAACATTGGCCATTGTTCATAGCTTTTGCCACTTTAAATCGTACTCCGGATCAATTAGGTGATCGAAAGTGCGATTATTGGCTTCAATGATTTGGAATATCAAAGTTTTCAATATAACAGAACTGAAAATTCAACATATGTAATAGAGATCATGAATTCATATATCTACATATCATGAACAATTTGAAATCATAAAACAATAAATCTGAAAATTAACCAACTCATTGAATTAACAATAAACTCCAACATAAGAATCAAACTAAATATTATATAATCCAATAACAATCAAGTCTGAAACAATTAAAAAGAATAGTCGTAAGGGTTACACTTCTTTAACACACTCAAGGAAGCTTGAGATGTTAATGGTGATGATCCTCATGGCTATGGTTGATCGATGGAGGAGAACACAATCTGGAGAAGTCCTTATGTGCTCACAATTGGAGATGGAAAGGTGAAGTGTTTTAGCTTCTTGCTTCTTAAGTTGGAGTAGAGAGCTGATTACGCCCAAAGTATAACACGGTTATTATAGTACGGCTTTGGGGTGTCGAATGAATGAATGATAAAAGTTAAGTACAAAGGAAAATGTGTGAACCTTAAAATGAATGATAAAAGTTAAACTCAATATTTTTTAGCTTTGATGGTGAAATAATGTAAAGGAAAATTGCATAAATGTAAATGAAATATAAATGAGAAATAACAAGGTTCCGGGAATCCTCCTTAGGTTTGTTCCCTATTTCCACTCTTGATTCAATTAATTTTATATCATTGCAAGTTTCAACTCCCAAACAATCAATTGGAATATATTCAATCAAGCACATTTACAACTCTTATATAATTGCTACGAATTAATCATTGATTTCGGTTCATGCACACACGACCGATCTTAAAGATTATCAAGAAACGACAATATATCTTAAAAGACAATATCGCAGTAATGGACAATCAATAAGATAAATCTACCAGAATCAATCACATCCAAGCAACCTCAATGGAGGAGAAGGATGCAATCACCGGATTAAGAGAGTCTAAAAGAAGAAGAATAAAAAGTACATCTATCACATGAACTCAAATCTTCTTACTTAATCAATGAATAATTCATAAACAATATTTAACAATAAATCCGTACAACTGAATCAAGAACAAGAAATCCCTAACGATTCATCCCTTTCCCATGTAAAATGATTAGTTGGCCATGGAAATCAAGGTGGAAGAACAATAAGGATGCTCTCCCCTTGATTTGGCCATGGAGTTCAAGGTGGATGAACAATATTTATGTTCTCCCCTTGATTTGCAACTAAAGAAAACTTAGAAATAAAATGGAAGAATGCTGGATTTGGATCCCTTGAATCCTCTCTTTTTTCTCTCTTCCTTGCTTTCTCTCTTCAATGCTCAGCTGCACACTCCATAAAGATATTTTTATAGAGAATGAGGGGGGTGTTTTGGTCTTGGAGAATTTCATTTGCTCGCCCTAATCCGGTCAAGAGGCGAGTGAGCCGTGCTGTGCGCCTGGACCTGCTGTGCGTCTGGGCCTGCTGTGCTGGCCTGAACTGTTTCCACTAAAACTGCCATAACTTTCTCTAGAAAAATCCTTTTTACGAACCGTAAAATTCTCCAGAAATTAGACTTCTGGATATTTCTAAGCATATATGGCTCATCATCTGGTTCTTCCTACATCAATACAGTTTAATCTGCAAAGATGATTGATCTGTGCGGGAAATTCTGGCAATTCAGTGAAACTCCTTCAGCTTGTATGCAGAAGTGCACACACTAGTGTGCCTACCCTTAACTTGATCCAAAGTGATGCACACACTTGTGTGCAGTCTTTTAGCTTACTTTACTTTATTAGTCCAGCCTTGATTTAGACTTTAACCATCTTTGAATCATGTTTGGATATGTCTAAACCTTGGACAAAAATGAGCACCGACACCCAAGATCTTTTGGTGCTTTAAACATGGATCGCTTTATTATCTCTTTTGTACTCAAAGCACCTAAAAATGCATCGAATTAAGTCAATGATTTATGAATATCACTTTAGAGTTATCAATATGTAAAAGTGTGATTATGACCGAGATCAACCATAAAATGTTAACAATTAAGTATTGTTTAAATGCATTTTATGACTCTCATCCCAACCCCCAACTAGCTTATTGCTAGTCCCTAGCAATTCAAGCGAAAGGCATGAAATGAATTCTTTATTTAGAAATCAAAGCAAAATACAGCAATGTTGGCGTTAACCAAGAGTGATTCAAAAATCTTATCTCAAAAATCATGCATAACATACAGCACATAGAATCATTAAATATCACTCAGGTCCAAAAATAATCCAAATGTCAACCTTAAAATCGTTATCGACTCTTACCATCCATCTTACCACAATACATTAGTCCGAACACCCGGATGATTTTATGCACAACATAGCATGAATACAAGTCTTGGCCTCTAAAAACATATTAATTTACGTGACATCAATCACAAATCAAACTCCATATGCTCACTTTTCAAATCACTCTCCACTATGTAGAAAAATCACACTTCATCGGATCAATAGGTCTTTAATAAGCTTGCAATGTTAGGCTAAGGTAAAGGTCAAGAAAGAATGGGAAAGTTTAAACAAATAAAATAACTAAGTCTCTTAATTTAAACACAACCACTGTAAGCACAAGATAACCTTACTTCAACACCCAACTCTTTCAACCATTTTTCGAGCATTTCTCGCAATAAATCACCATTTTTTTTTCTTTTCTTCTTTCTTTGTCATAATTCATTTTTTCTCATTTTTTTTATTTTTTATTTTGGCATAAGACCATTCACCTCCTCTTTCATTCTTTTCTTTTCTTTTCCACAACCTTCAACTTATCTCTTTTAATGTACTTGGGTTATGGTAGTAATATTTTCTCATATTTCCACCCTTACTCCTTTTAAGTGCTTCTCACAACATGTGTATAACTAAGTTCTTTTAAAAGAGAGGTAAGGATAAAATATTTTTAGGCTCATAAAGGTAAGTAAATGGTTTATCGAAAGAAACAAGGCTCAATTTTTCTTTTCAAGAAAAAGACTCAAATAGGTGACTAGCGATAAATATAATAAGGGTAAGTTTAAAAAGGCTCAAACGGTCCAAAAATGGCCTATATCATATCCTAAGTAGTGTGCATTCTATGATTTTCGCCTCAAGTGATTATCAAATAAGTTCTAGAGCTTGTAGAGACCGCAAAAGTATTCACAAAACAATCGCGCATAAAACTTCTCCAAATGCTTTAGACTAATCATGCAATCTTACCATAAACCAGAGTCTCAAACCAAAGGAAAATTGACACTTAATTTATTCTCAAAGCGAAGCAAGATTTAACTTCTTCTAAATGCTATATGCTATCTCGATTAAGCTCATATCATTGACATGTGAATTAACTTCAAGGCTAACACAAAGCATGCTAAAAACAAACAAACATTTTTTTTTATCCTAACAACGACAAGAAAGAAAGTGACACCAAGTAGTTCAATGAAAAAAAGAAAAGAAATGTGTTTCCTCCACCCCCAACCTAAACATTGCATTGACCTTAATGTAAAATAAAAAGGAAAGGAAACTCCATGTGTGGCCAAAAATACACAGAAGCTGAAAATTGCGCACTACCAATTGAACTGCATACCGTTCTTTTCGCTGAAATCAACTAGAAACTAAAAATTAAAATAGACTTAACACAACCAAAATTCTAAGTTAATAAAGACTTAACAACAAAATGGAGGAGAAGGATGCAATCACCGGATTAAGAGAGTCTAAAAGAAGAAGAATAAAAAGTACATCTATCACATGAACTCAAATCTTCTTACTTAATCAATGAATAATTCATAAACAATATTTAACAAGAAATCCGTACAACTGAATCAAGAACAGGAAATAAAGAATAAGAAATCCCTAAAGATTCATCCCTTTCCCTTGTAAAATGATTAGTTGGCCATGAAAATCAAGGTGGAAGAACAATAAGGATGCTCTCCCCTTGATTTGGCCATGGAGTTCAAGGTGGATGAACAATATGGATGTTCTCCCCTTGATTTGCAACTAAAGAAAACTTAGAAATAAAATGGAAGAATGCTGGATTTGGATCCCTTGAATCCTCTCTTTTTTCTCTCTTCCTTGCTTTCTCTCTTCAATTCTCAGCTGCACACTCTATAAAGATATATTTATAGAGCATGAGGGGGGTGTTTTGGTCTTGGAGAATTTCATTTGCTCGCCCTAATCCGGTCAAGAGGCGAGTGGGCCGTGCTGTGCGCCTGGACCTGCTGTGCGTCTGGGCCTGCTGTGCTGGCCTGAACTGTTTCCACTAAAACTGCCATAACTTTCTCTAGAAAAATCATTTTTATGAACCGTAAAATTCTCCAGAAAATAGACTTCAGGATCTTTCTAATCATATATGGTTCATCATCTGGTTCTTCCTACATCAATACATTTTAATCTGCAAAGGTGATTGATCTGTGCGGGAAATTCTGGCAATTCAGTGAAACTCTTTCAGCTTGTATGCAGAAGTGCACACACTAGTGTGCCTACCCTTAACTTGCTCCAAAGTGATGCACACACTTGTGTGCAGTCTTTTAGCTTACTGTAATTTATTACTCCTACCTTGGTTTAGACTTTAACCATCTTTGAATAATGTTTGGACATGTCTAAACCTTGGACAAAAACGAGCACCGACACCCAAGATCATTTGGTGCTTTAAACATGGATCGCTTTATTATCTCTTTTGTACTCAAAGCACTTGAAAATGCATCGAATTAAGTCAATGATTTATGAATATCACTTTAGATTTAACAACATGTAAAAGTGTGATTATGACCGAGATCAACCCTAAAATGTTAACAAATAAGTATTGTTTAGATGCATTTTATGACTCTCATCAAGAGCTCTCCGAAAAGATGATGAGAAAAGATCCCCTCAAAAGGGTTTTCAACTTTGTATATATAAAAGAGAAACTAGGGTTGCGGCTATGTACATGTGGGAGAACAATTGAGGTGGCCGGCTAAGCTTGTTTAGAATGTAAATTAGGGTTGCGGCTGGGCTTAATTTGGAGAGAATTTTGGGTGGCCGGCTGAGCTTTAATTAGAAGGAAAATAATAGGTGACTGGCTTGTGCAAAATTAGGAGAGAAATTAGGGTTTTAGGCTGTGCACAATTGGAAATAAAAAATAGGGTTTCGGTTGGGCTTATTTAGAAGGTAAATTAATGACATGTGTATATCTAACCTAACATGGGCCTGCCCAACAAAAATCACATAATACTTTTGTCAACTAAGCAAGGTGCAAGGTCCAAGCCCAAAGTGGAAGAAAATTCAGATGCAACAGCCTACTAGGTTTCGGCCCATCATAACAGGCTCAAACAATATCCTTTTTGAGACTTTCTTAGGTCCAAATTAAAGTTCAAGACGTCATCTTTCCAACCCAACAAGTTTTAGCCCATTTATGTATGCATGCAAGAAGATATGACCATTTTAAATCTGGTTGTTAGGTTATCCCGAAATTCCAAGGTGGAAATTCTCTACAAAGAAATCAGAAAATAATAAATAAGGAAAGTTTCCATAATTAGAAAAGGAAAGATATCAAAAAGGCAAGTTTCCAAATTAGGAAAGTTTCTTAGAATGATAAGACTATTTTCTTGATTCACTTAGATTTCCTAAAGTAACTAAGAAAACTCATCTTTTGCACCATCTTTTCCCATTCCCATGTTCACAAGCTCTCTGAACACTAAGAATAGAAACTAAGCTCAAAATAACAAAATTAAGAGAATTATGAAGCCAAATAGGGTAGAAAATGTATTAAAATTATCACACAAAGTGTTCCTACCAAAATATTTCCAGCACAAAGGCGTTCAAAGTTACTTCCTAAAGGAGATAGGCCTTTTAAAGTCCTTAAGCACATCAATGACAATGCATACAAATTAGATTTGCCAAGTGAGTACAATGTTAGTGCCACTTTCAATGTTTCTGATTCAAGACCTTTTGATGTAGGTGATAATTTGAGGACAAATCCTTTTCAAGAGGAGGGGAATGATGAGGACCCGGCTAACAATGGGAGGCGGATCCTATTCAAGTTCAAATTGGTCCTGTTACAAGGGCTCGAGATAAAAGGTTTAAGGAAACTCTCAATGGGCTGATTCAACACATTTGGGCTAAGAATCATCTTTGGGGTCCCAAGGATGATGTTATACGTGATCCACAAGGATGGGTTTCCATAATTCAAGCTTTGGAATAATCTAGCAACTCAAGATTGTGAATTAAAATCTTAGTTTCCCAAAATTAGAGACTTACTCGTTTTGGTTGGCTCATCAAGGAAAATGGCTAACTGCAATTTTTCTTATTACAGTTTTTTAATTGTTTCCTTATTAATTTAATTGTTGAATTGTAAGGCATGCATGCCAAGTTAGGAACTTTCATTATTTGGATTTTAGGTTACCAGAATTCTAGTATGAAACCTATTCCTTAGTTTCCTTTTTCTAATTGGTTACAAATTCCTTAGATTCCTTTTTCTAATTGGTTACGAATTCTCATGTATTTAAATAGCTATTGACTTTTTGGAATAAGACAATTCAGATTTGATTCATACTTTGTGAGAAAAAATTCTCTTTAGTTCTTTTAGAACTTCTGAACTTATTGGAGTCTCTGTGGCGTTCATCTTCGACTTATCAATCAATCCTTCCATAATTGATTGTGGCGTCTTCATTATACCAAGGTTCTTGCTTCAATATAAGCAACGGGTCGCGGTATCACATAAATCTGTGTTTTGAGTTTTAAATTACTCGCAAGCGCACGAGTCGTTTGCAATATATTGTTATACAAGTGCGAGGTTGAATCCACAGGGAATTGCGTTGTGAAAATGCATTTTTATCTAAACTAAACCTATTTTAACCTAGTTCAAAATTTTGAGTTGTATTATGCAAAGAGTATAAACTAAACTAAATTGATTTAAAACAAATAATAAAAATACTAAGGTTTCTGAATCCACTGCACCAAAGTAAAGCATATATTTTCATGTTCTATATAAAAATAATCTATCAAATCATTCCATGAATCCACCATTATACAAATCACAGAAAATTCTCAAACTAAACCAAAACCATCCAATGTATCCGTTTAAAAATCATAATGGATATCTAATCTAATTTGAATGATCCGTTGTATCTAGTAGATGAAACACAAGGAATATCCAATTGAACAATTTAAAAGCAATCAATCATAAGATTTTACTCAAATAATTGAACAGAACATTTATGCTAAAAATATCAGAATTGTATGAACAAATCTGAAAATATTATGCCAAACAATGGTGAGACTTCATCTTTAACCTTAGATGAAGATTTAGCCTCTTATAATTATAGTTCATAATAAAAGTGTTACACATTAAACTTTAAAACTAAAAGAAATAAATTAAAACTGACTATACATTGGGAGAAATTTCACTCGTTGTTGTGTGGTGCTTCCTCTCTTAGTAGCAAAGCTTTCGAAATCCACCAGAATGCTAATAGAAGCCCTCCGGATTGCACACCGATTGCTTCAGTGAGGTAGGGCTTTTATAGAGAAACTCATGAGTGCAATGTGTTTCAAATTCTATGTGGGATACTACCCAAGTGCACTCGATCATAATCTTGTGCGCTCGAGCGCAGCATGGTGCACTACCTGACCTTTGTCTATTAAAACTGCCATAACTTTCTCTAGAAAAATCATTTTTATGAGCTGTAAAATTCCCCAGAAAATAGATATCTTGATCTTTCCAAGAATATATGGCTCATCTCCTGGTTCTTCCTGAATCAATACAGTTTAATCCACTAAGATGACTGATCTGATGTGTGCACTTCAGCACATAAGCTGAGAAAGTGTGCGCACAGGCAGCATCAATGTGCACCACGGTGCTGCCCTTCAGCACCACAGCACCTAGCAAGAAGGTGTCTAGAGAAGAGTTAGCACTGCAGTGCCCAGAAGGTGCTGAAAGTGTGGTTTTGCCTAGCACCGCGGTGCCCCTGTTGAGTGCCTAGGTGCTAGGCACACTGAAGCACACATGGACAGCTTAATTTAGCCTCTTGTTAAGTGCGTGGGTGCAAGGTTAAAATGCACCACTTCACCTAGGATTGATGGAGGGCCATGATTAAATGGAGATCATGATCATAGGGTGAGGATTGAATCTCAAGAATAACCAAAAAGTGGATGGCTATAAAAGGGGTTTCCTAGCCTCATTTTTCACAAGATTAGAAACACACAAGTTTATAACATTGTGAGATCAATTGTAAACACATAGAGAGAATTGTGTGAGAGACATAAACACAAGAAGGACTCCTTTTAGTGAGGCTGGTTGTAAAAGAGAGAGAAGTCTAGATTAGATAGAGAACATTGTTAGTTCTCATGTTCTTCCTTTCTTCTCTTCTTGGTTTCTTCAAGAACATTGTGGTTTCTTGAAGGGGATTGTTGTAACTTGTAAGAACCATTTGATTTAGTGCAGAGAGTTTAGAGGAACTCATGGGGACGTAGGCACATTGCTGAACCTCATTAACAATTGCTTGTCTTCTTTTCTTTCTTTGATTTTCGGTTCTTGTGTTCAATTGCTGTTTTTCTTTCTACAAGTCATTCTAGACTTGGGTGTTTGGAAGATCACCACCTGGGCATCTTCCTAAGGTGATTTCCAAAAGTGGTATCAGAGCTTTGGATAGTGGTATCAGAGCTGCACAACTGGGTATAGGAGCAAGAACAAGAAGGTGACGGAGCCAAGACTCCAAGAATCAAAGATCAACTTCTTGGGTGATTCAAAAACAGTGTAAAGATCAAGATCTGATCGTGTTCTTGAGGTTGATTCAAGAACAGTGTTAAGATCCATCTCTGATCTGTGTTCTTGAGGTTGAAGAAAGCATTTGTGGGTAGTGCATAAATCAGGGATCTTGTCCGCAAAGATGGCTTCAAATTTCTGTGTTGAGAAGTTTGATGGAAAGGGAGATTTTGCCCTTTGGAAGTGGAAGATCAAGGCGGTTCTAATGCAACAAAAAGTGGACTTGGCTATTGGAGAAGATGATGCTTTTTCAGCAAGTGTCACGAAGGACTAGTGGACCAAGATGAAGAAGATGGCTTACAGCACCATTTTCTTGCACATGTCAGATAGTGTCACAAGGGAGTGCGGAGACTCGGAAGATCTTGCTGTCATATGGAAGAAACTAGATGAGTTGTTTCTTATCAAAACTCTTCCTAACAAGATGTATCTTCGTAAACGAATATTTGCTTTTAAATTTGATCCTAAGAAAGAGTTACAAGATAATCTTGGTGCCAAGATAAGGAGTGCATCAAATGGTAAGGACTTGTTCTTTAAAAGGGGGCCAGCAACTCGGTATGGCAGCAACCATAGGTACTACTGGGACAGAGGTAGAGGAGAGAGCCATAGGAGAGTGCACAGCAGCATGCATGGCAACTACCGGGATAGAGGTAGGGGAAAGAACTATGGGAGAGTGCACAACAGCATGCATGGCTACTACTGGGACAAAGGTAGAGGAGAAAGCCATGAGAGAATGCATTCTAAACTGAGATTTAGAGGGACAAGTTGCTACTACTACCATAAGGAGGGTCATGTTAAGAAAGATTGCAAAAGATGACAAGGGATAGAGGAGGAAGCCATACCAAGAATGGAGAGGCTTCGGTTGCCAAAACAGAACAGCAAGATAGTGATGTTCTTGTTGTGTGATTAGGTGTGAGCAAGGGGCAAAGGGCAAGAAGGCAACGGGAAATGGATCTTGGATACCGGGTGCACTCATCACATATGCCCTCACTAGAGTTGGTTCAAGAATTTCAAGGAAACCAATGATGGAAGGGTCTTCTTGGGGAATGACAATTCTTGCCAAGTTAGAGGGATTGGAGACATCCAATTGAGGATGTTTGATGGAGTCACAAGGCTGCTGTGAAATGTAAGGTACCTTCCAGATTTGAAGAGGAATTTGATCTCATTGGGGTAGCTAGATTCCATAGGGTATACATGCAAAGTAGAGGGAGGAAAGATCAAGGTGGCCAAGGGATCTTTGGTAGTGATCAAGGCAGCAAGAAACGATGGACTCTATGAGATGATTGGAGAGATAGAAATCAATGATCAAGCAACAAGCTTGATGGCTGAGATGGACAAGGCAGCCCTTTGGCACACTCACTTGGGATATATGAGCGAAGAGGGCCTACAAGTTCTCAGCAAGGATGGCCTACTTGGTGGAGACAAAGTAGAGAAACTTGATTTCTGTGAGAGTTGCATTCTTGGGAAGCAACATCGAGTTAGCTTCAACACCGGAGTGCACAAATCTAAGAGGATTCTTGACTACATTCAATTGGACCTTTGGGGACCAGCAAGGACACCAACACAGGGAGGTAACATTTACTTTCTGTCTTTAATTGATGATTATTCAAGAAGAGTGTGGGTTTATTTGGTTAGAAATAAATCAGATGCCTTGAATAAGTTAGTGGTGTGGAAAGGGTTGGTTGAGACTCAAATGGGTAGAGTAGTTAAGGGGATAAGAACCGATAATGACTTAGATATTTTTAATCAAGAACTTGATCAATTCTATAGGTTAAATGGCATTCTAAGACATAAGTTGGTTGTGGAAACCCCTCAGCAAAGTGGAGTTACTGTGTGGATGAATAAGACCCTTATGGAAAAGGTTAGGTGCATGGTAATAGAATCCGGTTTACCAAAATATCGAGCACACATGCAATCGAGCGCATTAAGGCTGTGATCGAGCGCACTCGGGCAGTATCCCACATCGATTAGAAAACACATACCACTTCGGGAGTTTGCCTATATAAGACCCACTCCACTTCAGTTTTAAGGATCAATCGGAGCTCATCTGAAATCATCAGAGAGTAAATCCAGAGGGCCTTTAGGAGCAATCCAGAGGGCCTTTAGGAATCCGAAGTATACTTTTGGAGGGCAAGCTGAGGAATTGTCGAAGCTTTCGCTACCAAAGGGAAGATGATCATTGAGAGGCAGGTGGCAACTCGAGGACGCATGAGCCCCATGGCCGGCTAGTCTCCAAGTAAGGCGAAAAGATGAATCCCTAGGTGTAATTGTTCTTATTTTCCTTTATTTGATTCAGTTGTAGTTGGATATTATTTCATTAAACATTGTTCTGTTTTATTCTTTAATTTAATTAGTAGATTTTTTATTAGTCTGGTGATTGCACGCTTCTTTTCCATATAAGTCTAGTCATGCTCTTCTTATGTGTATTTGTTTGGGTGTGATTGAGTATGATAGATCTCTTTTATAGATTTGTCCATTGCTGTGGTATTGTCATTTAGATATATCGTCGTCTTTTGATAATTTATAAGTTAGGTCATGTGTGCTTGAAAGTAAAGAATAATTCAAATCAATAACAAAAGGGTTTATACATGCGCTTTAATTGAATATTTGTCAGTTGCTTGTTTGGGATGTGAAACTAGTAATCAAGATAAAAACAATTAAATCAAGTTAGGATTAGGGCAACGAACCTAGGGAGGATTTCTGGAACCTTGTTGTTTCTCCATTATATTCTTCATTACAATTACCCAATTATTTTCACATTACTCAATTCAGATTCTTTCAATCAATCTTTTATCGTTTGTGTTGAGGTTTACACCTTTGTTTGTAATTAGCTTGTTTCCTTGTGGAATCGACACCCCAAAGCTGTACTACAATAACCGCGTTATACTTTGGGCGTAATCATGAATTGACTTCACCAATTCGGCCTTCTTGTGTCCATCCAAACTACTCCTTTCATCAATAGGTAAAGGCATCAAATCTAAAGGAGTAAGTGGATTAAAACCATAAACAATTTCAAAGGGAGAATAAAAAGTAGTAGTATGATAGTCCTATTATATGAAAACTCTATAAATGGCAAACAGTCCTCCCAAGTTTTTAAATTCTTTTGAATGACAGTGCGTAAGAGTTGAGTTAGAGTCATGTTGACTACGTTAGTCTGTGGATGACAAGTAGTGGAAAATTAAAGTTTGGTACCTAATTTTCCCCACAAAACCTTCCTAAAGTATCAAAGGAATTTAACATCTCTATCAGAAACAATACTCCTAGGTACACCATGGAGTCGCACTATTTCCTTGAAAAACAAATCAGCTATGTTTATGGCATCATCTGTTTTATGGCATGGAATTAAATGTGCCATTTTACTAAATTTGTCCACTACCACAAAAATAGAATCTCAACCCTTTTTTGTCCTAGGCAGCCCCAAAACAAAGTCCATAGATATGTCTACCCATGGTGATATAATCCACGCTAAGAACTAAGAAATTTATGGATCAAGAAGACTTCTAAGATTGTCTAAAAGCAGATTTATGTCAGACCGCGACCTGTTGCTTATATTGAAGCAAGAACCTTGGCATAATGAGGACTGAGACCATGACTCGTTGTTTATATTGAAGGAAGAACCTTGGTATAATGAAGACGCCACAATCAATTATGGAAGGATTGATTGATAAGTCGAAGATGAACGCCACAGAAACTCCGATAAGTTCAGAAGTTCTAAAAGAACCAAAGAGAATTTTCTTTCCAAAAGTATGAATCAAATCTGAATTGTCTTATTCAAAAAATCTAATGGCTATTTAAATACATGAGAATTTGTAACCAATTAGATAAAGAAAAACTAAGAAATAGGAAATAAACCTAAATAGAATTTTGGTAGGAATAGGAAACTACAAAATAGGAAATAAACCTAAATAGAATTATGTTAACCTAAAATACAAATAAAGAAAGTACCTAACTTGGCATGCAAACCTTATAATTCAACAATTAAATTAGTAAGGAAACAATTAAAAAAAGGTAATAAGTAAAATTGCAGCCTGCCATTTTCCTTGATGAGCCAACCAAAACGAGTAAGTCTCTAATTTTGGGGAACTAAGATTTTAATTCACCATCTTGAGTTGCTGGATTATTCCAAAGCTTGAATTATGGAAACTCATCCTTGTGGATCACGTATAGCATCATCCTTGGGCCCCCAAAGATGGTTCTTAGCCCAAATGTGTTGAATCGGCCCATTGAGATTTTCCTTGAACCTTTTAGCTCGAGCTCTTGTAACTGGTCAAATTGGAACTTGAATAGGAAGATGTCATTTGTTAGCTGTGTCCTCATCATTCCCCTCCTCTTGAAAAGGATTTGTCCTTAAATCATCACCTACATCAAAAGGTCTTAAATTAGAAACATTGAAAGTGGTACTAACATTGTACTCACCTGGCAAACCTAATTTGTATGACTTGTCATTGATGCCCTCAAGGACAGAAAAATGCCCATCTTATTTAGGAAGTAACTTTGAACACCTTTGTGCTGGAAATCTTTCTTTCCTCATGTGAAACCAAACCTAATATTCGGGTTGAAAAATCAGCTGTTGGCGACCTTTGATCAATTGGAATGCCTTCTCTTGCTCGTCTCCCCATTTGAATCCAATGTTCTTCTTGATGACTTTGGTAAGTGGTGCGACAATACTGCTAAAGTCTTTCACGAACCTCCTGTAAAAACTAGCAAGGCTATGAAAACTACGAACTTGACCTACACTCGTGGGACTTGGCCATTCTTTAATCACATGGATCTTCTCTTCATCAACCTGTATTCCTTGTGCACTCACAACAAAACCAAGAAACACAAGCTTATCGGTGCAAAAGGTGCACTTCTTCAAGTTAGCAAACAACTTCTCTTTTCTGAGTACATCCAAAACTGATTTTAAATGCACAACATGATCATCTAAGTTTATGCTATAAATGAGAATATCATCAAAATAAATAACAACGAATCTGCCTAAAAAAGCTTGCAAAACATGGTTCATTAATCTCATGAAGGTACTTGGTGCATTTCTTAGTCCAAATGGCATAACTAACCACTCATATAAACCATATTACGTTTTAAAAGAAGTTTTCCATTCATCACCCTCTTTCATTCTTATTTGATGATATCCACTTTTAAATCAATCTTAGAAAATACACATGCACCATGCAGTTCATCTAAACAAGAAAAGGATGTCGATATTTTACCGTTATATTGTTGACTGCTCGGCAATCAACGCACATTCTCCACGTCCCATCCTTTTTAGGAATCAAAATCATTAGAACAACGTACGGGCTCATACTTTCTCTTACGTACCCCGTTTCCATCAATTCACTAACATGTCTTTGTAGCTCCTTTGTCTCCTCAGGATTGCTTCGATAGGCTGGTTGGTTTGGAATTGTAGCACCGGGCACGAAATCGATTTGATTTTCAATTCCTCGAATAGGAGGTAAGCTATGTGGAATCTCCTCGGGAAAAATATCATAAAACTCTCGTAAAAGAGAAACAATAGAACTAGGCAAAGATGAGTCAAACTGGTTAGTGTTTAACGCCTATTTGTACAAAAGTACAATCATTGGCTGATTTAAAACCATCACTCTTTTTATTTCACTCGTTCTTGCATAAAAATTTGTTTTTCTCTCAATGGCCGAATCAGCACTCTTATTTTCTCTCTCAATTTTTCAGACCTCTCTCATTTTCTCTTTCTGATTTTCATTCGTTCTCTTTTTCTCACTCTCTTTTGTTTGCTCACTCTCTTTTTGTAACCTCACTTGATCTTTATAAACCTGCTTTAGTATCAAAGGAACTAGAGTGATTGTTCTTTGATTTCTTACAAACGAATATTTGTTGGTGAAGCCATCATGCTTAACACACCAATCGAATTGCAATGGTCGGCCCAGTAACAAGTGTCCAGGTTGCATCAGAACTACATCACACAAAACTTTATCTTCATATTTTCCAATACGGAAGGAAACTAACACATGTTTGTTCACCCTTACTTCACCAATATCATTGAGCCATTGCAACTTGTAAGGCCGAGGATGTTTAATTGTTGGCAGCCCTAATTTCTCAACCATTGTAGTGCTAGCAACTTTAGTACAACTACCTCCATCAATAATCACACTACATACCTTGTTTTGCACATGGCATCTAGTATGAAAGATGTTTTCTCGCTCCATTTCGTCATCTTCTTTGATTTGCACACTTAGAGCTCTCCTTGCAACCAACAATTCTCTTTGGGCAGTGTATTCCTCATCACTTGCATCCTCCAATGGTGGCATCAATTTGGTATCTTCTTTGCCCCCAGTTTCAATTTCACCATTATCTCACAATGCCATAACTCTTTTGATCGAACATTGGCTTGCTATATGACCCCTGCCTTGGCATTTAAAACACTTAATATCATGATTTCTAGTGGTTGAAGAGTCATTTTTACCTTGATTTCCTTGGCTAGTACTTTCTTGCTTTGCTTGGTTTTGGGCTTGGCCGTGGCTTGTTTCACAAAATTCGGCCTCTAAGATGAACCCGAGTTAGGGTTTTGCCATGCGTTGTTGCCCCTCCTCTTGAATTGGTTCTCAATTTTGATAGCCATGTGCACCATATCTTCCAACTCCACATAATGATGCAACTCCACCGAAATAGCAATTTCCAGGTTCAAACCAGCCAAGAACCTAGCCATAGTAGCCTCTCGGTCCTCCTCTACATTTTCTTGGATCATAGCTACTTCCATATTTTTATAATAATCCTCCACACTCCGATTACCTTGTGTAAGACTTTGCAATTTTTGGTACAACTCACGGTAGTAATGGCTTGGAACAAACTGTTTCCTCAGCACGGTTTTCATCTCCTCCCAAGTCTCTATTAGACGCTCTCTATTTCTCCTCCTGTTTAACACTAGTTGATCCCACCAAAAAATCGTATAGTAAAAAAATTCAATGGTTGCATGTTTAACCTTTTTAAGCTCAGAATAATTATGACAATCAAATACTAATTCTATCTTCTTCTCCCACTCAAGGTAAGCATCAGGATTGTTTTTGCCTGGAATCTTCATCTTAATGCTACCTAAGTTATTATCTTCCCGATTCCTAGCTTCTCTACCTCGACCACCAAATCTCCTATGGCTAACAACTGATTCCCAATCATCTTCTTCATCAAATCCACTCCCATAATACTCTTCATCTTCAACTCTCTCTCCCCTAGGTTGAACTCTCTCCCTCCTATGCATATTAGGAGCATTTTGTTGCTCTCCCACATGTGCATTCTCTACCCGATCTATCTGTTCATGAATCTGTTCCATCTCCATTCTCAATACTCTACTCATCTCACCCATTAAAGCCTCCATGAGCAACTTCATATCAGCCTCTCCCGACATATCTCCAGAATTATTTTTGTTCTTGTTGTTTGACATGTTTGCTGCAAAAACAAAGTTAGAGAAAAAAAAAGGAACAAAAGGATCTCACACACTCCCTCACGTGTTTCACTCAAAGAATGAGTCACTCAATTTCACTCGTGTTTTTACACAAAAACCAGATTGGCTTTTACCCTCTTATGTGCTCACTACTCTTACCTTTTTCCACTCGTAATAATCCTCTGTAGGATTTTATCAAACTAACCGAACAAGTATCAAAGTTTCCAGCAAAAATTCACCAATAACTCACAAAGAAATTCAGATTTAATGGCTAGAATATAAGGAACACAATGATGAGAAATTGAAACCAGAATTGAAAGGATTGAATCTAAATATCACACATCTTTTTTTCACCCTTTTTTTTCTAAACTGGAAATTCGCTCTTCTTTTTTTATGAATCAAAACAAAAGATAAGAAAACCTGCAACTAGAAGGCTCTGATACCAACTGATATGATCCACGCCAAGAACTAAGAAATTTATGGATCAAAAAGACTTCCAAGATCGTCTAGAAGCAGATTTATGTGAGACTGCGACCCGTTGCTTATATTGAAGCAAGAACCTTGGTATAATGAAAATGCCACAATCAATTATGGAAGGATTGATTGATAAGTCGAAGATGAACACCACAAAAACTCCGATAAGTTCAGAAGTTCTAAAAGAACCAAAGAGAATTTTCTCTCCATAAGTATGAATCAAAATGAATTGTTTTATTCCAAAAAGCCAATGTTTATTTAAATACATGAGAATTCGTAACTAATTAGAAAAAGGGAAACTAAAAAATAGGAAATAAACCTAAATAGAATTATGCTAACTTAAAATTCAAATAAGGAAAGTACCTAACTTGGCATGCAAGCCTTATAATTCAGCAATTAAATTAAAAAGGAAACAATTAAAAAAAAAAAGGTAATAAGTAAAATTGCAGCTTGCCATTTTCCTTGATGAGCCAACCAAAACGAGTAAGTCTCCAATTTTGGGAAACTAAGATTTTAATTCACTATCTTGAGTTGTTGGATTATTCCAAAGCTTGAATTATGGAAACTCATCCTCGTGGATCACGTATAGCATCATCCTTGGGCCCCCAAAGATGGTTCTTAGCCCAAATATGTTGAATCAGCCCATTGAGAGTTTCCTTGAACCTTTTAGCTCGAGCCCTTGTAACTGATCCAATTGGAACTTGAATAGGAAGATGCCATTTGTTAGCCGTGTCCTCATCACATGGCTCACTAGGAATGGGTAAGGGTGTATACAACCCATGTGGTAAAACCTTAGATTTGACCTTTCTACATGTAATGCACCTACCACATATTCGAATGACATCTCTTCTTATCCTAGGATAAAAGAAATGTTCATGTAAAATTTCTAAGGTTTTCCTGATACTAAAGTGTCCCATTAATCCCACACCATGTGACCCATGCACCAATAATTAATGCATTGAACAATTTGGCACACATAATTTGCTTTCTTTAAATAAGTAATCATATTGTAAAACTTACCAAATGCTGCTTTATCATACGCCATACACACATCAGAAAAATCAGCATCGTCAGCAAACATGTCTTTCACATATTCAAACCCAAGCATTTTAGCACTCATAGAAGTAAGAAGTAAATTCCTCCATGATAAAGCATCAGCAACAATGTTCTTCTTACCTTGCTTGTAACGGATGACATAAGGAAAGATCTCAATGTATTCCATCCATCTAGCATGTCTCTTATTTAATTTAGCTTGACCCTTGAGATGCTTCAATGATTCATGATCAGTGTGGATCACAAACTCCTTAGGCTAAAGGTAGTGTTGCCATGTCTCTAGAGCGCGAACAAGAGCATAAAGTTCTTTGTTATATGGGGTAATTCAGGGCCACCCCAGTTAGCTTCTCACTGAAGAAGGCTATGGGCTGCCTATCCTGCATCAAAACAGCTCCAATTCTTATTCTTGAGGCTCATATTCAATCTCAAAAGTTTTGTTAAAGTCAGGTAATGCTAACACAGGTGCATAATATAACCTTTCTTTAATAGTAGCAAATGCATTCACTTAATCAATCCCCTAGTGAAATCCAACATTCTTTTTAATTATTTTAGTGAGTGGTGCAGCAATGGTGCTAAAATCCTTAACAAAACGCCTATAAAAGCTAGCTAAACCATGAAAGCTTCTTACCTCAGTGATGCCTTTAAAGGTTGGCCACTCCTTGCTGGCCTTGATTTTCTCTTCATCCACCTCAATACCTTTTGTACTAACAACATAACCAAGAAAAATAACTTTTACCATGCAAAAGATACATTTCTTAAAATTAGCATACAATTTTTCACATCTCAACACATCGAACACACATCTCAAATGCTCAATATGTTCATCTAAGTTCTTGCTGTACATTAGGATATCATCAAAGTACATGACTACAAATTTGCCTATAAACACACGTAATATATGGTTCATTAATATCATGAAAGTACTAGGCGCAATTGTAAGTCCAAATGGCATAACCAGCCATTCATAAAGTCCATATTTAGTCTTAAAATCAGTTTTTCATTCATCTCCCTCATTCATTCTAATTTGATGGTAGCCACTTTTAAGATCTATTTTACTGGAAATTAATGAGCCATACAATTCGTCAAGTATATCATCTAATCTAGGAATGAGATGACGATACTTTACCATAATATTGTTGATTGCTCTTGAATCAATGGACATCCTCCAAGTCCCATCCTTCTTTGGTACTAGTAGCACTGGTACTGCATATGGGCTCATGCTCTCCCTCACGTACCCCTTGCTCATCAAATCTTCAACTTGCCTTTGAAGCTCATTTATCTCCTCTGGATTACTCCTATAGGCTGGTTAGTTTGGAATAACTGCTCTAGGTATGAAATCAATTTGATGCTCAATGTCTCTAATGGGCGGCAACTCACTCGACACCTCCTCTAGAAATACATCCTCAAATTCCTGCAATAAAAAAATAGTCAAACTAGGAAGAGATTGGTTAGCTTCATCAAGATTAAGATAAGATCCTTTGTAGACAAGAAAAATCATAGGCTGATCTGCTAAGAAGGTCCTCTTAACCTTACTCTCCTTTGGATAAAAACTTATATTTGTCTTTCCTTTTCTCTCTGCAGGTTCTCTTTCTTTTTTCTCTCGTGGCTCTACTCTCTTTTCTTTATTCGTAGCCATCTCTCTATTTTCTTTTTCACCCTTTCTTTTTTCTTGAGGTTTCAGCCTCACCCTCATTTTTATTTCTTATGTTTAGGCCTCACCCTTTCTTTTTTGCTCAATCTCATTTTTTAACTTCAGTTGGTCTTCATAAACCTATTTTGTGGTTGAAGGAGAAAGTTTGATTGTTTTTTCATCCTTTACAAAGTTGTACCTGCTTTTAAACTCGTCATGAATTACCCTCCTATCATACTGCCACAGTCTCCCCAACAAAATATGGCCATTATGCATAGGAACTACATCACAAAGCACCTCATCAGTATACCTCCCAATGGTAAAAGCCACCAAAACCTACTTATTGACCTTGACCTCCCCACATTCATTCAACCACTACAACTTATAAGGTCTAGGATGCTTCAGTAAAGGTAAGCTCAACTTCTCAACTAGGGTGTTACTAGCTACATTGGTGCAACTTCCACCATCTATAATCATACTACACACTTTGTTGTTTACATAACATCTAGTATGAAATATGTTGTCTCTATGCTGCTCCATATCATCTACCTTAATTTGTGTATTGAAAGCATGCTTGGCAACAAGAGACTCACCTTCTACGGGGTATTTCACTCCATCATCATCACTAGCATCGACCAACTTGAGCATCTCATTACTATCATCCTCACTCTTAATCATCACCTCCCCAGTGTCACGCGTAACCATCACCTGCTTGTTTGGACATTGAGATGAGATGTGCCCTGAACACAAACATTTAAAACATTTAATATCTTTATTCCTTCAAGGTTGGAAATCTACCTTGGGATTGTTCTTGCTAGTTCCCTTGTTGTGAGTTTTAAATTACTCACAAGCGCACGAGTCGTTTGCAATATAGCGTTGTGCAAGTGCGAGGTCGAATCCACAGGGAATTGTGTTGTGAAAATATAATTTAATCTAAACTAACTTTATCTTAACCTAGTTCCGAATTTTGAATGATATTTTGGAAAACAAAATAAAACTAAACTAAATTGATTTTAAAAACTAATAATAAAAACACTAAGGTTTCCGAATCCACCCCACCAAAGTTTAAGCATATATGTCCTAAAAACATAGTCTATCAAAACATTCCATGAATCCAACTATATGACAAAAAAACAAAGAATATTCCAATTAAACCAAAAGCATCCAATGTATCCGGTCTCAATAAATCACAAAGGAAATCCAATTTAATCGAAAACAATTCAATGTATCCATCAGATGAAACACAAGGAATATCCAACAGAATAATTTAAACTCAATCAATCACAAGATTAACTCAAATAATTGACAGAACATTTATACTAAAAAATGTCAGATTTGTACAAGCAAATCTGAACTACTATGCCAAACAACGGCAGGGCTTCATCTTCAATCTTAGCTGAAGATTCTAGCCACTCATAACTATGAAACTACAATTCATAATAAAAGTGCTAAACATTAAATTAAACAACTAAATAAAAATAAATAAATAACTTTACATGGGAGAAATTTCACTCGCTAATGGGCGGCGCTTCCCCTCGTGGTAGCAAAGCCTTTGGGATCCACCAGAATGCTAGCAGACATCCACCGGTTAACACCAAAAGTAGCCCAGGAATTGTACCAAATGGCACAAAGAATTGCACACTGAATGATGAAGTCAGATGGTGTTTATATAGGGGGAGTCTCGGAGCACTGTAGGCTTCAGATTCAATGTGGGATGCTGGCCCGAGTGCGCTCGATCGCAGAATGGTGCGATCAATCGCATGTGCAATCGATCATATGTCTTGTGCGCACGATCGCATATGCGCTCGATCGTGTGTTTGGTGCGCTCGATCGTAGATGCACTGTACTGCAAACATTTCGATGTGGGATTGTTGACCATGCGCTCGATCACAACATAGTGCGATTGATCGCTATTGCTCCTGAAGCTTCACATCTTCTGAAATGCTTCATTTTCTCCACAAACCTATAAAAATACACAAAACACAAAAAAGACATAAAATAAAGTGAAATACTGCTAACTAAGAGAATTACAAATATAAGTTAAGGGTCTTAAATATGCAATATTTAAGACTCATCAAATACCCCAAAACTTATATTTTGCTAGTCCCTTAGCAAAACAAAATAAAAAACTAAATGAACAACAAGGATTATAAAGATAAGTTCAGTATTCATGGTATCCAAAAATTTAAGGAGCATACAAAATCATGAGATTAATTCATGAGCAAGCTTAAATAAGTCGAACCCATCTTCACAATGAATAAGAATTTCAAACCTAATTACTTACAAGAGGCATGGTAAGACATCAAAACTTGAATCAGTGTAAAGTGAATTAGTATATACAGATGAGGTTTCCAAATAACTTCAATGTACAAGGTAATTCAAGTCTCAAGATCCATAGAATTTCTCATCGGACAGAAGAATGATGGCATAGTTATTTATTTTTATTTTTTTATATATAAGGCTCTGCTATGTTTAGTTCCCTTAAGCTTTCTAATTGACCCATGTAACGAGTATTGAGTCAATGACTCCCAAACCAAATGGTTTTAGGGCATTAGGTGTAAAGGCACCCCTAAGGACTTACTAACTCGAGTCAAAAAGGCTACAAAATTAAACTGGCCTTAATACTACCAAGCAAAATATCCACCTTTTGACGTGAACACTCACTGCTTACTGAGGTAAGAGGTCCAGTTACTCAACGAAAAGTTTTGCAATGATCATTATGAATAAAATTCTCACCTTTTGACGTGAACACTCACTGCTTACTGAGGCAAGAGGTCCAGTTACTTGGTGGAAAGTTTATTGATGATGATCATTATAAATATTAGTAGTTTTTTTTTATATATATATATGCCCAAGTATTTATCCAATAAGTCATCCGGTTTCAGTTAAGACAAGGAAACGTATACATTCAACTCACATGTCATACCTCACACAAATATGTGCTAATGTGCTCGTGTGAGATTAGATCAAACATGTGAATTCTCAAAAATGCCTAAAGCAAGTAACTAAAGTTTAAACTCTATCATCAGATCATGTGTTCAAAGTTTTAAACTCACCAATGAAATCACATCACAATTTTTCAGAATAACCAAAATTTTTAGGCGAACATGAACATGCATTTATCTTTACGACGAAAAGACAACAAATTAGGACAAAGTGTGTGATGTGTCTCCCATACCCCCAAACTTAAATTACACATTGACCCCAATGTGTGACTAATATAGAAAGAGCTGACCTGAGATATGGAGAACTATCTGGACTGGTATGGCTCATAGCATACCCCCAAACTTAAACTGAAGTACGCATTATCCCTGAAAAATAAAGACTGGAAAACAAAAAATACTAGAAACAAACATTAATCATAAATACATAAAATAATAAATAAACATAAAGGATAAGCTGTGGGGTGCCCCCCATGAGCGCTAAGTTTAACGTCTTCAGTCAGACCCAACATTAGTAATCATGCCCAACTAAGCGCTCCACCATCTGATCAATAAATGGGAATGAAAAATGATCAGTCCTTGTGGCAGTGTTCAGTTTTTGGTAGTCGATACACACTCTCCAACCCTGACTGAACACGAGTTGGCACCAACTCGTCATCTTTATTCTTTACTACCGTTAATTCAGCACGTTTGGGCACGACTTGAATCAGGCTCACCCACTTGCTATCAGAGATGGGATAAATGATCCCCGCATCTAACAGCTTAATTACTTCTATGCTCACAACCTCTTGCATAGCTAGGTTGAGCCTTCTTTGTGGCTCCCTCGATGGCCTGGCATTCTCCTCCAAATGTATCTTGTGCATTACCAACGAGGGGCTGATTCCCCTAATATCCTCAATAGTCCAACCGATAGCTTCTTTGTGCTCTCTTAAGACATCTAATACTTTCTCCTCTTGAGCCTCACCCAAATCTGAAGCTATAATCACAGGTAAACTATCGGCTGAACCTAGGAACTTATACTTAAGATTATCTGGTAAAGGCTTAAGTTCCTTTTCGGGGGTTTCAAGTGCGGCAATCTCCTCCGTCTTAGTGCTCTTCCGAGGAGGAGACTCCAAAATAGCATTCGCTTGCTCAAGTAATTTATCTAAATCCAAATCCTCTCCAAATTGAGCAAAGCATGCATCTAGGGGGTCCTCAATGCGGAATTCATCCACAGTCTCCTCTGTCTTACTGCTCTCTCGAGAAGCAGACTCCAAGATAGTATTTGCTTGCTCAAGTAACTTATCTAAATTCAAATCCTCTCCAAACTGAGTAAAGCATGCCTCCATAATGTCATTAGACTTTCCTTCTTTCTTGGGCTCTTGTAATCTCTCAGGGTAAGGCGCTTTAGGAAAAAACGACCTAGGAAGATCATTAATAATACGAGTGGCTGTAGATGGCTCAACATCTCTCTTCTTCATTGTTGCCACTTTCTTGCCCTTGGTGCATAGCAGGGTCTCTTCCACTTGATTGTACACTAGTCTCCCAGACAAGTATGGGACAGTTGATTGCACTTGTTCCTGCCAATGCATAGGAGTTGATAAATTTCCCACTGCAAACTATTCCTTTGGGTTAGGATCAGGTTGACTGGGGAACTCTTCATTCTCTCCTTCACCCATTTAACTTGCGATTTGATCCATTTGACTCTCTAGCTTGGCAATCGCTTGGGTGTTTTCTATTGTTGCACTCATTACTTCGCTCATGGATTGAATAATCATTTTCATGTACTCCTTAGGGGTGTCCTCAAGTGACTGTGAAACTGGTGCTGGTGTTTGAATGGGAGCTTGGTAAACAGGGAATGGTGCTGGATAGGCTGAGTGACTATAACTTGGAACTGGCGGAGGAAATTCGGGAGGGTATTAAGTGTGAGCTTGATAAGGGGCTCCTCCCTGATTCCTCAGTTGGTTCTGCGTCCATGAAAAATTAGAGTGGTCCCACCACCCTGGATTGTACTTTTCGGAGTAAGATCCATTTAATTGCCAACAACACTCATTGAAAGCATTCATGTGTTCCATGGGATACTCGGTAAAAGCCGACATTGATGGACAATTCTGTTCTAAATGCATAGGACTAGCACAGATGGAACAGCTATCAACATTGAATGTGTTGGCAGTATTGATGGACGGGCTGGTCATTTTCATGTATTCCTTAATGGTGTCCTTTAAAGACTGTGAAACCGACGCTGGATTCATCCACATTTTTTTTATAACTAACTAGTAGAAAAATAAAATCAATTCAGACCAAAAATTTTCACAAACCAAACAATTTCCCGGCAACGGCGCCAAAATCTTGTTGTGAGTTTTAAATTACTCACAAGCGCACGAGTCGTTTGCAATATAGCGTTGTGCAAGTGCGAGGTCGAATCCACAGGGAATTGCATTGTGAAAATATAATTTAATCTAAACTAACTTTATCTTAACCTAGTTCCGAATTTTGAATGATATTTTGGAAAACAAATTAAAACTAAACTAAATTGATTTTAAAAACTAATAATAAAAACACTAAGGTTTCCGAATTCACCCCACCAAAGCATATATGTCCTAAAAACATAGCCTATCAAAACATTCCATGAATCCAACTATAAGACAAAAAACAAAGAATATCCCAATTAAACCAAAAGCATCCAATGTATCTGCTCTCAACAAATCATAAAGAAAATCCAATTTAATCGAAAACAATTCGATGTATCATCAGGTGAAACACAAGGAATATCCAACAGAATAATTTAAACTCAATCAATCAAAAGATTAACTCAAATAATTGACAGAACATTTATACTAAAAAATGTTAGATTTGTACAAGCAAAGGTGAACTACTATGCCAAACAACGGCAGGGCTTCATCTTCAACCTTAGCTGAAGATTCTAGCCACTCATAACTATGAAACTACAATTCATAATAAAAGTGCTAAACATTAAACTAAAACAACTAAATAAAAATAAATAAATAACTTTACATGGGAGAAATTCCACTCGCTTATGGGAGGGGCTTCCCCTCGTGGTAGCAAAGCCTTCGGGATCCACCAGAATGCTAGCTGACGTCCACCGGTTAACACCAAAGTGGCCCAGGAATTGTACCAAATGGCACAAAGAATTGCACACTGAATGATGAAGTCAGATGGTGTTTATATAGGGGGAGTCTCGGAGCACTGTAGGTTTCAGATTCGATGTGGGATACTGGCCAGAGTGCGCTCGATCACAGAATGGTGCGATCAATCGCATGTGCGATCGATCGTATGTCTTGTGAGCACGATCGCATGTGCGCTCGATCGCGTGTTTGGTGCGCTCGATCGCAGATGCACTATATTGCAAACATTTCGATGTGGGATTATTGACCATGCACTCGATCGCAGCATAGTGCGATCGATCGCTATGGCTCCTGAAGCTTCGCATCTCCTAAAATGCTTCATTTTCTCCACAAACCTATAAAAATACACAAAACACAAAAAAAAAAACATAAAATAAAGTGAAATACTACTAACTAAGAGTATAACAAATATAAGTTAAGGGTCTTAAATATGCAATATTTAAGACTCATCATCCCTCATCTTTTCCCTTAGGTGGTTCAGCCTTCCCCTTCGCTACAACTCGATCATTTCCATCCCACTTTGGTTTCCAAAGAGTGCTAGAAACTGAAGTATACCTTACTGCCGGCTTTCTCTTTAACTGCCTCTCCACCTTTATAACCAAGTGCACCATGTCTTCTATGATATGATCCACGCCAAGAACTAAGAACTTAATGAATCAAGAAGACTTCCAAGATCGTCTAGAAGCAGATTTATGTGAGACCGCAACCCATTGCTTATATTGAAGCAAGAAACTTGGTATAATGAAGACACCACAATCAATTATGGAAGGATTGATTGATAAGTCGAAGATGAACGCTACAGAAACTTCGATAAGTTTAGAAGTTCTAAAAGAACCAAAGAGAATTTTCTCTCCAAAAGTATGAATCAAATTTGAATTGCCTTATTCCAAAAAGCCAATGGTTATTTAAATACATGAGAATTCTTAACTAATTAGAAAACGGAAACTAAGAAATAGGAAATAAACCTAAATAGAATTCTGGTAGGAATAGAAAACTTAGAAATATGAAATAAACCTAAATAAAATTCTGGTAACCTAAAATCCAATTAAGGAAAGTACCTAACTTAGCATGCAAGATTTGCAATTCAGCAATTAAATTAATTAGGAAATATTTAAGAAAATATAATAAGAAAAATTGCAGCCAACCATTTTTCTTGATGAGCCAACCAAAACGAGTAAGTCTCCAACTTTTGGAAACTAAGATTTCAATTCACCATCTTGAGTTGCTGGATTTTTCCAAACCTTGAATTATGGAAAGTCATCCATGTGGATCATGTATAGCATCATCGTTGGGCCTTCAAAGATGGTTCTTTCTCCAAATGTGTTGAATTAGCCCATTGAGAGTTTCCTTGAACTTTTTAGCTCGAGCCCTTGTAACTGGACTAATTGGAACTTGAATAGGATCCGCCTCCCATTTGTTAGTCGTGTCGTCATCATTCTCCTCCTCTTGAAAAGGATTTGTCCTCAAATCATCACCTACATCAAAAGGTCTTAAATCAGAAATATTGAAAGTGGCACTAAAATTGTACTCACCTAGCGAATCCAATTTGTATGCATTGTCAATGAAGCGCACAAGGACTTGAAAAGGCCCATCTCCTTTAGGAAGTAACTTTGAATGCCTTTGTGCTGGAAATCTTTCTTTCCTTATGTGTAACCAAACCCAATATCCAGGTTGAAAAATCAGCTGTCAGCGACCTTTGATCAATTGGAACACCTTCTCTTACTCGTCTCCCCATTTGGATCCAATGTTGTTCTTGATGACTTCGGTAAGTGGTGTGGCAATACTGCTAGAGTCTTTCACAAACCTCCTATAAAAACTAGCAAGGCCATGAAAACTATGAACTTGACCTACACTCGCGGGACTTGGCCATTCTTTAATCGCACAGATCTTCTCTTCATCAACCTATATTCCTTGTGCACTCACAACAAAACCAAGAAACACAAGCTTATCGGTGCAAAAGGTGCAGTTCTTCAAGTTAGCAAACAGCTTCTCTTTTCGAAGTACATCCAAAACTGATTTTAAATGCATAACATGATCATCTAAGTTTATGCTACAAATGAGAATATCATCAAAATAAACAACAACAAATCTGCCTATAAAAGCTTGCAAAACATGGTTCATTAATCTCATAAAGGTACTTGGTGCATTTGTTAGTCCAAATGGTATAACTAACCACTCATATAAACTATATTTTGTTTTAAAAGCAGTTTTCCATTCATCACCCTCTTTCATTCTTATTTGATGATATCCACTTTTTAAATCAATCTTAGAAAATACACATGCACCATGCTGTTCATCTAAACGAGGAAGAGGATGTCGATAATTTACCGTTATATTGTTGACTGCTAGGCAATCAATGCACATTCTCAACATCCCATCCTTTTTAGGAACCAAAATCACCGGAACAGCGCACGGGCTCATGCTTTCTCTTACGTACCCCGTTTCCATCAATTCACTAACTTGCCTTTGTAGCTCCTTTGTATCCTCATGATTGCTTTGATAGGTTGGTTGGTTTGGAATTGTAGCACCAGACACGAAATCAATTTGATGTTCAATTCCTTGAATAGGAGGTAAGCCATGTGGAATCTCCTCGGGAAAGATATCATCAAACTCCTGTAAAAAAGAAACAATAGAACTAGGCAAAGATGAGTCAAATTGGCTAGTGTTTAATGCCTCTTTGTACAAAAGTACAATCATTGGCTGATTTAAAATCATCACTCTTTTTATTTCCCTCGTTCTTGTATAGAAATTTGTTTTTCTCTCAATGGCCGAATCATCTCTCTTATTTTCTCTCTCAATTTTTTCGACCTCTCTCATTTTCTCTTTATGATTTTCATTCGTTCTCTTTTTCTCACTCTCTTTCGTTTGTTCACTCTTTTTTTGTAACCTCACTTGATCTTTAAAAACCTGCTTTGGTGTCAAAGGAACTAGAGTGATTGTTCTTTGATTTCTTACAAACGGATATTTGTTGGTGAAACCATCATGCTTAACACGCCGATCGAATTGCCATGGTCGGCCCAGTAACAAGTGTCCAGCTTGCATCAGAACTACATCACAGAAAACTTCATCTTCATATTTTCCAATACGAAAGGAAACTAACACCTGTTTGTTCACCCTCACTTCACCACTATCATTGAGCCATTGCAACTTGTAAGGCCGATGATGTTTAATTGTTGGTAGCCCTAATTTCTCAACCATTGTAGTGCTAGCAAGGTTAGTACAACTACCTCCATAAATAATCACACTACATAACTTGTTTTGCACATGGTATCTAGTATGAAAGATGTTTTCTCGTTGTACTTCGTCATCTTCTTTGATTTGCACACTTAGAGCTCTAATTGCAACCAACAATTCTCCTTGGGCAGTGTATCCCTCATCTTCAACTCTCTCTCCCCTAGGTTGAACTCTCTCCCTCCTACGCATATTAGGAGCATTTTATTGCTGCCCCACACATGCATTCTCTACCCGATCTATTTGTTCATGAACTTGTTCCATCTCCATTCTCAATGCTCTCCTCATCTCACCCATTAAAGCCTCCATAAGCAACTTCGGATCACCCTTTCCCGATGTATCTCTGGAATTATTTTTGTTCTTATTGTCTGACATCTTTGCTGCAAAAACAAGGTTAGAAAAAAAAGAACAAAAAGACCTCACACACTCCCTCATGTGTTTCACTCAAAGAATGAGTCACTCAATTTCACTCGTGTTTTTACACAAAAATCATATTGACTTTTACCCTCTTATGTGCTCACCACTCTTGCCTTTTTCCACTCGTAATAATCATCTATAGGTTCTTATCAAACTAATGGAACAGGTATCAAAGTTTCCAGCAACAATTCACCAATAACTCTAAAAGAAATTCGGATTTAAAGGCTAGAATACAAGGAAACAAAGATGAGAAATTGAAACAAGAATTGAAAGGATTGAATTTAAATATCACACACCTTTTTTTTCACCTTTTTTTTATTTTTATTTTTATGAATCAAAACAAAAGATAAGTAAACCCGCAACTAGAAGGCTCTAATACCAACTGATATGATCCACACCAAGAACTAAGAACTTGATGGATCAAGAGACTTCCAAGATCGTCTAGAAGCAGATTTATGTGAGACCATGACCCGTTGCTTATATTGAAGCAAGAATCTTGGTATAATGAAGACACCACAATCAATTATGGAAGGACTGATTGATAAGTCGAAGATGAACGCCACGGAAACTCCGATAAGTTCAGAAGTTCTAAAAAAACCAAAAAGAATTTTCTCTCCAAAAGTATGAATCAAATCTGAATTGTCTTATTCCAAAAAGCAAATGGCTATTTAAATACATGAGAATTCATAACCAATTAGAAAAAAGAAACTAAGAAACATGAAATAAACCTAAATAGAATTCTGGTAGGAATAGGAAACTAAGAAATAGGAAATAAACCTTAATAGAATTCTGGTAACCTAAAATCCAATTAAGGAATGTACCTAACTTAGCATGCAAGCTTTACAATTCAGCAATTAAATTAATTAGGAAACATTTAAGAAAATGTAATAAGAAAAATTTTAGCCAACCGTTTTCCTTGATGAGCCAACCAAAACGAGTAAGTTTCCAACTTTTGGAAACTAGGATTTTAATTCAACATCTTGAGTTGCTGGATTATTCCAAAGCTTGAATTATGGAAACTCATCCATATGGATCACGTATAGCATCATCCTTGGGCCTCCAAAGATGGTTCTTAGCTCAAATGTGTTGAATCAGCCCATTGAGAGTTTCCTTGAACTTTTTAGCTCGAGCCTTTGTAACTGGACTAATTGGAACTTGAATAGGATCCGCCTCCCATTTGTTAGTCGTGTCCTCATCATTCCCCTCTTCTTGAAAAGGATTTGTCCTCAAATCATCACCTACATCAAAAGGTCTTAAATCAGAAACATTGAAAGTGGCACTAACATTGTACTCACCTAGCGAATCCAATTTGTATGCATTGTCATTGAAGCGCACAAGGACTTGAAAAGGCCCATCTCCTTTAGCAAGTAACTTTGAATGCCTTTGTGCTAGAAATCTTTCTTTCTTCATGTGTAACCAAACCCAATATCCAGGTTGAAAAATTAGCTGTCATCGACCTTTGATCAGTTGGAAAGCCTTCTCTTGATCGTCTCCCCATTTGAATCTAACGTTCTTCTTGATGACTTCAGTAAGTGGTGCGGCAATGTTGCTAAAGTCTTTCACGAACCTCTTATAAAAACTAGCAAGGCCATGAAAACTATGAACTTGAGCTACACTCGTGGGACTTGGCTATTCTTTAATCGCACAAATCTTCTCTTCATCAACCTGTATTCCTTGTGCACTCACAACAAAACCAAGAAACACAAGCTTATCGGTGCAAAAGGTGCACTTCTTCAAGTTAGCAAACAACGTCTCTTTTCGAAGTACATCCAAAACTGGTTTTAAATGCATAACATGATCATCTAAGTTTGTGCTATAAATGAGAATATCATCAGAATAAACAACAACAAATCTGTTTATAAAAGCTTGCAAAACATGATTCATTAATCTCAAGAGAATTTTCTCTCCAAAAGTATGAATCAAATCTGAATTGTCTTATTCCAAAAAGCCAATGGCTATTTAAATACATGAGAATTCATAACCAATTAGAAAAAGAAAACTAAGAAATAAGAAATAAACCTAAATAGAATTCTGGTAGGAATAGGAAACTAAGAAATAGGAAATAAACCTAAATAGAATTCTGGTAACCTAAAATCCAAATAAGGAAAGTACCTAACTTGGCATTCAAGTCTTACAATTCAGCAATGAAATTAATTAGGAAACATTTAAGAAAATTTAATAAGAAAAATTGTAGCCAACCATTTTCCTTGATGAGCCAACCAAAACGAGTAAGTTTCCAACTTTTGGAAACTAAGATTTTAATTCACAATCTTGAGTTGCTGGATTATTCCAAAGCTTGAATTATGGAAACTCATCCTTGTGGATCACGTATAGCATCATTCTTGGGCCTTCAAAGATGGATCTTAGCCCAAATGTGTTGAATCAGCCCATTAAGAGTTTCCTTGAACCTTTTAGCTCGAGCCCTTGTAATTGGACCAATTAGAACTTGAATAGGATCTGCCTCCCATTTGTTAGCCGTGTCCTCATCATTCTACCTCCACATAATGCTGTAACTAAACTATATTGGCTATTTCCTTATTCAAACCACTTAAAAATCTGGCCATTGTGGCCTCCCGATCCTCCTCTACATTCGCCCGAGTCATAGCCACCTCCATCTCTTTATGGTAATCCTCTACACTCCTAGACCCTTGTGTAAGGTTTTGTAATTTTTGGTAACGGTCTCTATAGTAATGGCTAGGTACAAATCTCCACCTTATGAGAGCTTTCCACTCACCCCATGTTTCTATAGGTCTTTCGTGATTCCTCCTCCTATTGGTCACTAATTGATCCCACCAAATAGGTTCATAATCAATGAACTCAATTACCGCTAACTTCACCATCTTCTCCTCTGAATAATTGTGACAATAAAAAATCAACACTATTTTCTTCTCCCACTCTAAATAGACTTCATGGTCATTCATACCTTGGAAAGATAGTATTTTAATTTTGATGCTTCCAAGGTTCCTATCTATCCCATCTCGACCCCTTGGATTTCTCTTAGGTCAACTTCCATGCCTACCTCCTCTAGGTCTGCCCATTCCAGCTTCAGATGCTATATCTTCCTCATCCTCATCATCTTCTTCGTTCTTATACTCATTTTAAACGCTAGGCTCACGTCTCCTCCTATCTCGCCCACCTTGCAAATTTCTAATCACTACCTCTTGTGGATCAATCCTATCCCTCACCTCCCCCAACACCAAATTCAATTGTTCAAACTTTTGTTTCATGGCTGTTGCGCTCTTATTTACCTAAATAGATAAGCAAATAATCGCACTCATTTTACTTGCAAGTGCACAAGGTCAATAGTATAGTATTGTGTGCGAATGCAAGATCATCTCCACAGGGATTGGTGAATTTCGATTTAGAATTATATTCACAATGTAATAGAAAAAATAAAAGAGTTGATTTTGATAAAGATAAAATAATAAGGATAAAGGCCTAGGGACTTGATATCCACCACTAATTATGCTACAACAATAAAACAGTATGCCAATGCTTGACTCATATCATGAATACCTAATGTTTGTCAACCTAAGGGCATGGTATCTACTCCTTAAGCTATTGATCTCCCTAAGCAACGAGTTAGGCATGGTATCTACTCTAACTCTTTTCTCTCTCAAGGGATTCAACATGGTGTATGCTGAGTTATTCCTTAAGAGAGCATAGGATCTGTGGAAATCAACAACCACACATAGGATCAGCCGGACCAAGCCTTATTTTTCCCCAAAACTAAGATTAGCAGCAGCTAGCATAGGAAGTGTCTTATTCTCTCCCATATAAGCATAAGGTAAGTGCTCTAGCAACTTCTTGAATTCTAAGTTAGGTGTCTGTACAATAAAAGGGAAAATAGTATTAGTAGGCACATGAGGGTCAAATGGATCGGAGTACTTACTTGGATGCCTTGGATAGGCCTCAAAAAGGTGCATAGTGTCAATGATGTCATAAGTAACATCCTTGTATTTGGGCTCAATATTCGATCGTGGGACACTATAGGTAAGAGCGATTTCTACTGGATCAATGTGATGGACCTGAAAAGCTTCCTCAACAACACTTTGCGTCATGCATACATTAAAACATTTTATATTATCTGGGGGTAATTTTAATGCATTATATCTTTTGATTTCAGTCTTCTCACCATTTACCTTCTCCATCTCACTTACCTTGGATGTGGATGCTTGTGCAGGCTCATCAGCTCCGATAATTTTATCATTTGTTAGAGTTGTCACGACATTTAGTTGTTGATGTCCTCTTGGAGTAGGTAGTGGTTGGACTGGAAGTTCACCCAACTTTCTTTCACTTAGCTCCTTAGCCAATTTTCCCATTTGTTCATCGAGTCTTTGAATGGCTTGCTCATGTTTTGTAGTGGTTTATCTTTGCTCAGTCATGAACTATTCTTATGAAGTCACCAATTGCCTCATAAGACTCTCTAGGTCACTATTTTCTGATTTTGGCACTGGTTGGGCTGCTGGTTGGAAGTGTCGTTGTTGTCCTTGAAGATTCAAAGCATTTTAAATGTTGCTCCATAAGAGGTTAGGGTGGTTCTACCATCCAGGATTATAGGTATTTGCATATGCGTTGTTCGGTCCCTCATAATTTGCTTGCTCTTGATCTGTAGTTGAATACAGAGGACAAGTATAAGTATTATGATCAAAATGAGAGCATATAGCATATACCTGGCATTGTGTAGCCTGTGGACTAGGTGAGTTGTTCTGATCAGCCATGGCTTTTATGAGCATGTCTAGCTTTCTTTCCATAGCAGTCATCTGATTCTAAGATCCATCATTGAAGCTCACCTCATACATACCCTTGCTTTTAATTACTTGTCTACCTCTCGAGGAGAATTGTTGGGTGTGCTCACTTAATGTCTCAAACAGCACCATGGCTTCTTCACTAGTCCTCTCCATCAGCACACCTCCACAACCAGAATCCACTATACCTTGATTTATGCCACTCAAACCTTCATAGAAAGCTAGGACTAGCTCATCTTGAGGTAAGTTGTGATGTGGACATTTGAGTAGCAGCTCATTAAAGTGTCCCCATACCTCGAAGAAAAGGTCTTCATCCCTCTGTTGGAAGGATTGAATCTCCTTCCACATCTACCTTGTCTTTTGGGTTGAAAAAAATTTCCTAAGAAATTTACTGGATAGCTCTTCCCAAGTATGGATGGAATCTGCAGGCAATGAATGATACCACATTTTAGCATTATCTTTTAATGAAAAAGGGAAAAGAATTAACCTAATTCCCTCTTGATCTAGGCCCCAAATATGCTGGAACTTGCAGAGATCATAGAATTCTAGAAGGTGCAAATGTGGATCATCAGCAGGTGTATCCCTAAAATGAGTCAAGGCACTGAGTATCTGCGGAGATATGTAATAATTTTCTTCCGCCTTAGGTTGATATGCAATGCATGAAGGATGGTTGAGGTTCTGTAGAATGAAGGATTGCTTCATAGGTCTCCGTTCTGGTGGCAGTTTGTTGTAAAGCTGTTTCATTGGTGCTTCACCCTCAAATTCTTCTTCTTTCTGCTCGAAGTTGTTTCTAGGCCTCTTTCGAATGATCTACTCACTCTCTATATCAAGTGGAAGGATGGTTGGGTTCCTCACTCGAAGCCCTTGCATGAATCAGCAGGAATACCTTAGTGTAGCAACTTCAGTACTGCTGCTTGGGTAGTCTCTGGACTATTTGCGCTCGAGCGCTCCAAGCACTGTGCTCGATCGCACTTAGGTTTGCGCTCGATCGCAATGCCAGAATTAGCACTGATGCACACCTGAAACAGAAAGCAAGAAAATAACAAAAACGAAGAATTAAGTTAGATAGTTAACGAAAATAAAATAAAACAAAACAGATTAAGAAAAATATTTAATGAAAAATAAGAAAATAAAATTGAATAAAATAAGGAAAATAAATGGGAAATAATTCTAAACAAAAATTTAGGACATTCCCCGGCAACGACACCAAAAACTTGTTGCGCTCTTATTTACCTAAATAAATAAGCAAATAATCGCACTCGTTTTACTTGCAACTGCACAAGGTCAACAGTGTAGTATAGTATGCAAATGCAAGATCATCTCCACAGGGATTGGTGAATTTTGATTTAGAATTATATTCACAATGTAATAAAAATAATAAAAGAGTTGATTTTGATAAAGATAAAGTAATAAGGATAAAGGCGTAGGGACTTGATATCCAGCACTAATTATGCTACCACAACAAAACAGTATGCCAGTGCTTTACTCATGTCATGAATATCTAATGTTTGTCGACCTAAAGGCATGGTATCTACTCCTTAAGCTATTGATCTCTCTAAACAATGAGTTAGGCATGGTATCTACTCTAACACTTTTCTCTCTCAAAGGATTCAACATGGTGTATGCTGAGTTGTTCCTTAAGAGAGCATAGGATCTGTGGAAATCGACAACCACACGGGACCTAGGGCATGGTATCTACTCCCGGTTTTCCATGTTGATTAACCCAAGAATCCGGTGTGGATATCTTTTGTTACTAATGTCAGACCCAGGACTCGGTCATCCAAATTGATATAACTAACAAGTCCATACCACATGCACATATTGATCAGACATATACATATGAGGAATTTAAATAAAAGCATGTATTAATCAAGTTAAGCAACACAACATAAATATCGCAAAGGTACCAATACTAAATTTATTGGTTAAAAATAATTAGGGCTTCAACCAAGCCCTGCTAAGAATTTAATTACACATAATAAAATAAAAAGGAAAGAAGAAACCCGAAAACATTTTGTAGAAGAGTCATCAATTCGTCTCCACAATCTCTTCCTTTGGGCTCATCCGACCTCCGGCCTCCCGACCTAAAACTAAACTAAAACTAAAAGAAGATTGAAAGATAAAAGAAGGGATTAATTGATCTGTGTTTATACAGGTGTATTTATAGGGGTTGAATAATCTTAGAAGGCTCAGGAAACCCTAAATTTCCTAAAACATAAAAACTCTTTTATTTCCAAAACTGGTTTTGCTGCTTTACTGTTCACGCCCGTACATGTGCACTAGATTGCATTCATGGTGCGCTCGATCGCCAATCTGCACTCGATCGCACAGAGGAGTGCGCTCGATCACACTCTAGCCAGCAGCTGCTCCAGGATTTCCAGATTTCTTCCTTTAAGTGTCAAAAATGCTTCTTTTTCTCTAAGATCCTATAAAAACGTGTAAAACACAAAAGTGAAGTAAAATAGACTAAAACATATAGACAAGGAGCTTAACAAATGTACATTAAGGGGCTTAAATATGAATATTCAAGCACTTATCACAGCTACAACACAAAGAATGAATTATCTGCCTCCTCTTTAGGTGTTGAGTCTAAAACCTCACACATTCCCTTACGTGTTTACGTTCAAATATTGTCACTCCACTCGTGTTTCACTCTTTTGGCCTTTTCTAATACTATTCTCACCCACTCTTGCCTTTTACCTCACATGTTTTCCCTTTCAAGTTCTTTAAGAATTAGTTGAACTAAATCAAGACACAACCTTGAATTATTCCAACCGGCAATAGATTCAAGAAACAAGAAAGGAAAAAAAATGACACAGATATTAAGGAATTTGTATGAGGAAAAGAGAAATTAGGAAACAAGATACTAAAGATGATAGATTCAACCCCTTTGAAGATAAAGATCAATCAACACCAAATCACTTCAATTTTCGGATTGCATAATATATCAAGTTATGAATTTTTTTTTATAACTATGCAGCAACCCTTGAATATGTTGCCTTCTTTTTCTTCGTTTTTTTTTTAATACAGATTCGGTCAGAAACATAAACAATAATTGCAATTTTCGAAAAATATTGATCTGATTTCAACAACAAGAAACAGAAATAGAATGAATCAAAGAAAAGATTACAGATATGAAAATTAAAGCAAAGATTTGTGTAATTTATTAAAGGATTCGTAGATTTGAATTCTTGAATCAAGTACACGAGTAATCAATTATGAAAATCACAGATCTGAATTCAAACACACGAAATTAACAAGAATGAAGAAGGAATCGCAGATCAGAATAGAAAACCCTAGAACACGCCTAAGACAAAACTCAAATGGAAGAATTAAAAAGGATAAATCAAACCTGATTTGGACCCTGAGCTCTGATACCAACTGATGTGAACCCGTGGAATGGGAATCCCTTGAACTCACAATCAAATCGAAACTTACCCAAGAAAGCCAAGAATCAAGTCAACATAATCTAGACCCGTTAAATCTTGTTTCAAGAACCTAGATTCGGTGAGAACGCCACAAATGATTTGCATTTGATAAGTTCTTAGTTCAATCAAGAACAAGTAGAGACAATTGAAAATTTTCTATGAAGAAAACTTCATTCACGTTCAACTTACCCTCAAAATATAACTATAAGTGTTTTTGTACCCCTCCATGAAACTCTAAGGCCGAATAAGGCCTACATCAATTAAAAGATATGGGCTGAACATCTTCAAGCCCAAAACATCCTAGACTACATGCCTATAGCTAATAAAAGAAGTACACTTAATGAATTAAATAGGCCCAAATGATACAACCATAGAAATATAAAATATACCTATGTGCCTATACTTAATGAAATAAAAATTCTACACAAAACCACTAGGCTATGCCGCCCCCCTCTGTAGCTTGCATCACATGGATTAAAGTTGGTTCTTCTTCTTTCAAGCCCATCTTGAATGTTGGGGTCTTGCTTGATAAATTGCAAACTCGGCCCAAGTGGATTACATCCTTGCATTTCTTCCTTGATCTTCTTAGCTCTTGACCTTGTGATTGGTCCATCTGGAACTTACAAGGGATCCTTAAGACTCGGTCCACCATGGTCCCCAATCGACTGGTGCTTATAATGGGCACCATGATGGACCGAGTCTTAAAGATCCTTTACAAGTTCCAGATGGGGCAATCACAAGGTCAAGAGCTAAGAAGAATCAAGGAAGCAATGCAAAGATTGGTGCAATCCACCTGGGCTAAGTTTTCAATTTTATCGAGCAAGACCCCAACATTCAAGATGGGCTTGAAAGAAGAAGAACCAGCTTTAATCCATGTGGTATAAGCTACAGAAGGGGTAGGAATAGCCTAGTGGTTTTGTGTAGACTTTTATTTCATTAAGTATAGGCGTGTGGGCCTATTTTATGTTTATATAGTTGTAGGCGTTTGGGCCTATTTAATTTATTAAGTGGACTTCTTTTATTAGCTATAGGCGTGTAGTTTAGGATGTTTTGTGATATGATCCATGCCAAGAACTAAGAAATTGATGGATCAAGAAGACTTCCAAGATCGTCTAAAAGCAGATTTATCTGAGACAGCGACCTGTTGCTTATATTGAAGCAAGAACCTTGGTATAATGAAGTCACCACAATCAATTATGGAAGATTGATTGATAAGTCGAAGATGAACGCCACGGAAACTCCAATAAGTTCAGAAGTTCTAAAAGAACCAAAGATAAATTTCTCTCCAAAAGTATGAATCAAATCTGAATTGTCTTATTCCAAAAGCCAATAACTATAATACATGAGAATTCGTAACCAATTAGAAAAAGGAAAACTAAGAAATAGGAAATAAACCTAAATAGAATTCTGGTAGGAATAAGAAACTACGAAATAGGAAATAAACCTAAATAGAATTCTGGTAACCTAAAATCCAAATAAAGAAAGTACCTAACTTAGCATGCAAGCCTTATAATGAAACAATTAAATTCAGAAGGAAACAATTAAGAAAAGGTACAAGGTGCAAGCCCAAAGTGGAAGAAGATTCGGATGCAATAGCCTACTGGATTTAGGCCCATCATAACAGGCCCAAACGATATCCTTTTTGAAACTTTCTTAGGTCTAAATTGAAGCTCAAGACGTCATCTTTCCACCCCAACAAGTTTCAGCCCATTTGGAGTTGCGGGCAACAAGATATGACTATTTTAATTCTGATAATTGGGTCATCCCAAAATTCCAAAGTGGAAGTTCCCTTGGATCATGGAAACCTATCCTTGTGGATCATGTATAGCATCATCCTTGGGCCCCCAAAGATGGTTCTTAGCCCAAATGTGTTGAATAAGCCTATTGAGAGTTTTCTTGAACTGTTTAGCTCGGGCCCTTATAACTGGACCAATTGAAACTTGAAACATCGTTTAGCTCGAGCCCTTGTAACTTGACCAATTGGAACTTGAATAGGATCCACCTCCCATTTGTTAGCCGTGTCCTCATCATTCCCCTCCTCTTGAAAAGGATTTATCCTCAAATCATCACCTACATCAAAAGGGCATAAATCAGAAACATTGAAAGTGGTATTAACATTGTATGCACGTGGTAAATCCAATTTGTATGCATTGTTATTGATGCACTCAAGGACTTGAAAATGAGCATTAGTTAATTTTTCTTTGATCAGTTGGAAACCCTTCTCTTGCTTATCTTCCCATTTGAATCCAATGTTCTTCTTGATGACTTCAATAAGCAGTACGGCAATACTACTAAAGTCTTTCATGAACCTCTTGTAAAAACTAGCAAGTCCATGAAAACTACGAACTTGACCTACACTCGTGGGACAAGCTTATCGGTGCAAAAAGTGCACTTCTTCAAGTTAGCAAACAACTTTTCTTTTCTAAGCACATCCAAAACTGATTTGAAATGTACAACATGATCGTCTAAGTTTGTGCTATAAATGAGAATATCATCAAAGTAAACAACAACGAATCTGGCTATAAAAGCTCACAAAACATGGTTCATTAATCTCATGAAGGTACTTGGTGCATTTGTTAGTCCAAATGGCATAACTAACCACTCATATAAACCATATTTCGTTTTAAAAGCAGTTTTCCATTCATCACCCTCTTTTATTCTTATTTGATGATATCAACTTTTTAAATCAATTTTAGAGAATACATAAGCACCATGCAGTTCATCTAGCATATCATCTAAACGAGGAATAAGATGTCGATACTTTATCGTTATATTGTCGATTGCTCGGCAATCAACGCACATTCTCCATGTCCCATCCTTTTTAGGAACCAAAATCACTGGAACAGTGCACGGGCTCATGCTTTCTCTTACGTACCCCGTTTCCATTAATTCACTAACCTGCCTTTGCAGCTCTTTTGTCTCTTCGGGATTGCTTCGATAGGCTGGTCGGTTTGGAATTGTAGCACCGAGCATGAAATCAATTTGATGTTCAATTCCTCGAATAGGAGGTAAGCCATGTGGAATCACCTCGGGAAATATATCATCAAACTCCTGTAAAAGAGAAACAATAGAACTAGACAAAGATAAGTCAAATTGGTTAGTGTTTAATGCCTCTTTGTACGAAAGTACAATCATTGGCTGATTTAAAATCATCGCTCTTTTTCTTTCACTCGTTCTTGCATAAAAATTTGTTTTTCTCTCAATAGCCGAATCAACTCACTTATTTTCTATCTCAATTTTTTTGGCCTCTCTCATTTTCACTTTCTGATTTTCATTCGTTCTCTTTTTCTCACTCTCTTTCGTTTTCTCACTCTCTTTTTGTAACCTCACTTGATCTTCATAAACCTGCTTTGGTGTTAAAGGAACTAGAGTGATTATTCTTTGATTTCTTATAAAAGAATATTTGTTGGTGAAGCTATCATGCTTAACACGCCGATCGAATTGCCATGGCCGACCTAGTAGTAAGTGTCCAGCTTGCATCAGAACTACATCACACAAAACTTCATCTTCATATTTTCCAATACATAAGGAAACTAACACCTATTTGTTCACCCTCAGTTCACCACTATTATTGAGCTATTGCAACTTGTAAGGCCGAGGATGTTTAATTGTTGGCAGCCCTAATTTCTCAACCATTGTAGTGCTAGCAACTTTAGTACAACTACCTCCATCAATAATCACACTACATACCTTGTTTTGCACATGGCATCTAGCATGAAAGATGTTTTCTCGCTGCATTTCGTCATCTTCTTTGATTTGCACACTTAGAGCTCTCCTTGCAACCAACAATTCTCCTTGGGTAGTGCATTCCTCATCACTCGCATCCTCCAATAGTGGCATAGATTCAGTATCTTCTTCGCCCTCGGTTTCAATTTCACCATTATCTCGCAATACCATAACTCTTTTGTTCGGACATTGGCTTGCTATGTGACCCCTGCCTTGGCATTTAAAACACTTAATATCACGATTTCTAGTGGTGGAAGAGTCAGTTTTACCTTGATTTCCATGGCTGGTACTTTCTTGTTTTTGCTCGGTTTTGGGCTTGGCCGTGGCTTGCTTCACAAAATTCGACCTCCAAGATGAACCCGAGTTAGGGTTTTGTGGTGTATTGTTGCCCTTCCTCTTGAGTTGATTCTCAATTTTGACAGCTATGTGCGCCATATCTTCCAATTCCATATAATGATGCAACTCCACCGAATTAGCAATTTTTAGGTTCAAACCAGCAAAGAACCTAGCCATAGTAGCCTCTCGATCCTCCTCTACATTTGCTCGGATCATAGCTACTTCCATCTCTTTATAATAATCCTCCACACTCCAACTACTTTGTGTAAGACTTTGCAATTTTTGGTACAACTCACGGTAGTAATGGCTTGGAACAAACCGTTTCCTCATCACGGTTTTGATCTCCTCCCAAGTCCCTATTGGACACTCTCTATTTCTCCTCTTGTTTAACACTAGCTGATCCAACCAAACAATCGCATAGTCAAAAAATTCAATGGCCGCAAGTTTAACCTTTTTAAGCTCGGAATAATTATGACAATCAAACACTAATTCTATCTTCTTCTCCTAGTCAAGGTAAGCTTCGGGATCATTTTTAACTTGCAATGATGGAATCTTTATCTTAATACTACCCAAGTTATTGTCTTCCCGATTCCTAGCTTCTCTACCTCGACCACCAAATCTCTTATGGCTAACAACTGATTCCTAATCATCGTCTTCATCAAATCCATTCCCATAATACTCTTCTTCTTCAACTCCCTCTCCCCTAGGTTGAACTCTCTCCCTCCTACGCACATTAGGAGTGTTTTGTTGCTGCCCCACATGTGCATTCTCTACCCAATCTATCCGCTCATGAACCTGTTCCATCTCCATTCTCAATACTCTTCTCTTCTCACCCATTAAAGCCTCCATGAGCAACTTCGGATCACCTTCTCCCGTCGTATCTCCTTAATTATTTTTGTTCTTGTTGTCTGACATATTTGCTGAAAAAACAACGTTAGAAAAACAAAATGACCTCACACACTCCCTCACATGTTTCACTCAAAAAATAAGTCACTCAATTTCACTCGTGTTTTCACACAAAAATCAGATTCGCTTTTCCCCTCTTATGTGCTCACCACTCTTGCCTTTTTCCACTCGTAATAATCCTCTATAGGTTCTTATCAAACTAACCGAACAAGTATCAAAGTTTCCAGCAACAATTCACCAATAACTCACAAAGAAATTCGGATTTAAAGGCTAGAATACAAGCAAACAAAGATGAGAAATTGAAACAAGAATTAAAAGGATTGAATCTAAATATTACGCACTTTCTTTTTTTTTTACATTTTTTTTCATGTTCTTTTTTCTTTCTAAACAGGAAATTTTTTCTTTTTTTTCTCAATTTTGTTTATTTTGTTTATGTTTTTTTAATAAATCAAAACAAAAGATAAGCAAACCTGCAACTAGAAGGCTTTGATACTAACTGATATGATTCAAGAATTTCCAGTAACAATTCACCAATAACTCACAAAGAAATTCGGATTTAAAGGCTAGAATACAAGCAAACAAAGATGAGAAATTGAAATAAGAATTAAAAGGATTGAATCTAAATATTACGCACTTTCTTTTTTTTTTACGTTTTTTTTCATGTTTTTTTTCTTTCTAAACTGGAAATTTTTTCTTTTTTTTTTCAATTTTGTATTTTTTTTTTTACGATTTTATAGTGAATCAAAACAAAAGATAAGCAAACCTGCAACTAGAAGGCTTTGATACCAACTGATATGATCCACGCCAAGAACTAAGAAATTGATGGATCAAGAAGACTTCCAAGATCGTCTAGAAGCAGATTTATGTGAGACCGCGACCTGTTGCTTATATTGATGCAAGAACCTTGGTATAATGAAGACTGAGACTGTGACCCATTGCTTATATTGAAGCAAAAACCTTGATGTAATGAAGACGCCACAATCAATTATGGAATGATTAATTGATAAGTCGAAGATGAACGCCACGAAAACTTCGATAAGTTCAGAAGTTCTAAAAGAACTAAAGAGAAATTTCTCTCCAAAAGTATGAATCAAATCTAAATTGTATTATTCCAAAAGCCAATGGCTATTTAAATACATGAGAATTCGTAACCAATTAGAAAAAGGAAAACTAAGAAATAGGAAATAAACCTAAACAGAATTCTGATAGGAATAGGAAACTACGAAATAGGAAATAAACCTAAATAGAATTATGGTAACCTAAAATCCAAATAGAGAAAGTACCTAACTTAGCATGTAAGCCCTATAATGCAACAATTAAATTCAGAAGGAAACAATTAAGAAATGGTGCAAGCTGCAAGGTGCAAACCCAAAGTGGAAGAAGATTCGGATGCAACAGCCTGTTGGATTTAGGCCCATCATAACAGGCCCAAACAATATCCTTTTTGAAACTTTCTTAGATTTAAATTGAAGCTCAAGACGTCATTTTTCCATCCCAACAAGTTTCAGCCCATTTGGAGTTGCGGGCAAGAAGATATGACCATTTTAATTCTGGTCATTGGGTCCTCCCGAAATTCCAAAATGGAAGTTCCCTTGGATCGTGGAAACCCATCCTTATGGATCATGTATAACATCATCCTTGGGCCCCCAAAGATGGTTCTTAGCCCAAATGTGTTGAATAATCCCATTGAGAGTTTTCTTGAACTATTTAGCTCGGGCCCTTGTAACTGGACTAATTGGAACTTGAATAAACCGTTTAGCTTGGGCCCTTATAACTTGACCAATTGAAACTTGAATAGGATCCGTCTCCCATTTGTTAGCCGTGTCCTCATCATTTTGGGCTTGAAGATGTTCAACCCATGTCTTTTAATTGATGTAGGCCTTATTCGACCCTAGGATTTCATAGAGGGCTTAAAAAACACGTGTAGCCGCATTTCGAGGGTTAGTTGGACGTGAATGAAGTTTTCTTCATAGATAATTTTTTGTTTTCTCTATTTTTTCTTGATTGAACTAAGAACTTATCAAATTCAAATCCTTTGTGGCATTCTCACCGAATCTAGGTTCTTGAAACAAGATTTCAATGGGTCTAGATTATCTTAACTTGATTCTTGGCTTTTTTGGGTAAGTTTCAATTTAATTATGGGTTCAAGGGATTTCCATCCCACGGGTTCACATCATTTGGTATTAGAGCCCAGGCTCTAAATCAGGTATGATTTATCCTTTTCAATTCTTGCATTTGGGTTTTGTCTTAGGCGTGTTCTAGGGTTTTCTATTCTAATCTACGATTCCTTCTTCATTCTTGTTGATTTCGAGTGTTTGAATTCAGATCTGTGATTTTCACGTTTGATTACTCGTGTACTTGATTCAAGAATTCATATCTGCGAATCCTTTAATAGATTACACGAATCTTTGATAAGAATTTCCAGCAACAATTCACCAATAACTCACAAAGAAATTCGGATTTAAAGGCTAGAATACAAGCAAACAAAGATGAGAAATTGAAATAAGAATTAAAAGGATTGAATCTAAATATTACGCACTTTCTTTTTTTTTTACGTTTTTTTTTCATGTTTTTTTTTTCTTTCTAAACTGGAAATATTTTTTTTTTCAGTTTTGTTTTTTTTTTTTTTTACATTTTTTTAATGAATCAAAACAAAAGATAAGCAAACCTGCAACTAGAAGGCTTTGATACTAACTGATATGATTCAAGAATTTCCCGCAACTGTTCACCAATAACTCACAAAGAAATTCGGATTTAAATGCTAGAATACAAGCAAACAAAGATGAGAAATTGAAATAAGAATTAAAAGGATTGAATCTAAATATTACGCACTTTTTTTTTACGTTTTTTTTCATGTTTTTTTTCTTTCTAAACTAGAAATTTTTTCTTTTTTTTTCAATTTTATTTTTTTTTTATGTTTTTTTAGTGAATCAAAATAAAAGATAAGCAAACCTGCAACTACAAGGCTTTGATACCAACTGATATGATCCACGCAAAGAACTAAGAAATTTATGGATCAAGAAGACTTCCAAGATCGTCTAGAAGCAGATTTATGTGAGACCGCGACCTGTTGCTCATATTGATGCAAGAACCTTGGTATAATGAAGATTGAGACCATGACCCTTTGCTTATATTGAAGCAAGAACCTTGGTGTAATGAAGACGCCACAATCAATTATGGACTGATTGATTGATAAGTCGAAGATGAACTTCGATAAGTTCAGAAGTTCTAAAAGAACTAAAGAGAAATTTCTCTCCAAAAGTATGAATCAAATCTGAATTGTATTATTTCAAAAGCCAATGGCTATTTAAATACATGAGAATTCGTAACCAATTAGAAATAGGAAATAAACCTAAACAGAATTCTGGTAGGAATAGGAAACTACAAAATAGAAAATAAACATAAATAGAATTCTGGTAACCTAAAATCCAAATAAAGAAAGTACCTAACTTGGCATGTAAGCCTTATAATGCAACAATTAAATTCAGAAGAAAACAATTAAGAAAAGGTGCAAGCTGCAAGGTGCAAACCCAAAGTGGAAGAAGATTCAGATGCACCAGCGTGTTGGATTTAGGCCCATCATAATTGATAGGATCACTTTGTATTACGTTTTTAATGCCTTTCCTACCCTATTTGGCTTTGTAATTCTCTTAACTTTGTTATTTTGAGCTTAGTTTCTTTTCTTAGTATTTAGAAAGCTTGTGAACGTGGGAATGGTAAAATAAGGTGCTAAAATGAGTTTTCCTAGTTACTTTAGGAAATCTAAGTGGATTAAGAAAATAGTCTTATTATTCTAAGAAACTTTTCTAATTATGGAAACTTTCCTTATCTATTATTTTCTGATTTCTTTGTAGGGTTCCACCTTGGAATTATTTGGATGATGTGTCAAAACACAAGAGAATATTGGAGTCCATTAGTGACATGGGTATGTCCAACCTAACATGGGCTTGCCCAACAAAAGATCACATAATCTCTTGTCAACTAAGCAAGGTGCAAGGTCCAAGCCCAAAGTGGAGGAAGATTCGGATGCAACAGCCTACTGGATTTTGGCCCATCATAACAAGCCCAAACAATATCATTTTTGAGACTTTCTTAGGTCCAAATTGAAGTTCAAGACGTCTTCTTTCCAGCCCAACAAGTTTCACCTCATTTGGAGATGTGTGGAAGAAGATATGACCGTTTGAATTCTACTAGTTGGGTCCTCCTGAAATTTCGGGATTGTATTCCTTTTTCTTACTTTTGGCCATTCCTTGATTCTTTGCATGTTTTAGGGATTGTTTCCTTGCATGTTTTAGGGATTGTTTCCTTGCATGTTTCATGGCTTGTTTTTAGCATTGTTTTCTTGCTTTTCCTAAGCTTAGAGGGTTGCTCTAAGCTCTATAAATAGGGTGTTTGTAAGATGAAAGAGATCATCTTTTCTCTTGGAACCATCTCTACTCAAAATTCAAGAAGCAAAAGGCTGAAACACTCCACCATTCCATCTCCAATTGTGAGCACATTAGGACTTTTCCAAAATGTGTTCTCCTTCATCTATCATCATAGCCGTGAGGTTCATCACCATTAACATCTCAAGCTTCCTTGAGTGTGTTCAAGAAGTGTACCCCTTACGGCTATTCTTTTTAATTGTTTCAGCCTTGGATTCTTATGTTAGAGATTATTATTAATTCAATGAGTTGGTTAATTTTCGGATTTATTCTTTAATGTTTTTGAATTGTTCATGATATGTAGACATATTAATTCATTACATATGTTGAATTTTCAGTTCTGTTATATTGAAAACTTTGATATTGCAAATCATTGAAGCCATAATCGCATTTTCGATCACCTAATTGATCTGGAGTACGATTTAAAGTGGTAAAAGCTATGAACAATAGCCAATGTTCTGGAAATTGCATGTTCTTTATCCATGGACTTTTTCATAGGAATAAGGAACATGTTATTAAATCATAATTGCTTTTGATCTTAATGATTTGTTTAAGTAATTGTAAGGATGCGCTGAGTATTAACTTGATTGCTTAAACAAAATAACTAGCTGATGGACTTTTCCTAAGCTTAGTGATTATCTAAGAAGGAATTTATAAAGTGCATGATCTCTTTAGGCTTGCACTTTGATTCAATTCTGATATGTGATTGAGGCACGAATTCGTTGTCTACATTGAAACAATTTGATTAGTCATTTAACAAACTTGATTTTCTGAATTGTGAGAGAAAATGATCAATTGTAAATAATTGTTCTTTAATTTCCTTAGTAAAGTTAGTAAAAGAAAAATCAGATCATGAAAACCCCCTAATCTTGTGTAATGTTAATAGATGTAGATTTATATTTGTTTATAAACTGCTAATTAAACCAATCAAATCATTTTTTATTTTTATGACTCTTTAGTATAGAGTACCCGCAATCCCCGGCCAATAACGATACCCTACTAATCACTTTACTACAATCTTCTGCAGGGTTTGTTGATGACCGAAATAAACGGTCTATCAAATGGCGCCGTTGCCGGGGATTGCAAAATCTCTATATTTTAGTGTCATTTAACTTGTTAATATTCTTCTTAGCATATAATATAACTTTTGTTTTACTTGATTGCAATTTTAGCATGTGACTTCCTTAAAACCATTTGTAACATTTGTAAGGGAAGCTCATTATTATTTGTATTTCAAACTTTAACTTATATATTGATTCCTTTGCTTTTGTTATTTAGGTCGATGAATGTCAGCAGTTAGTAGAAAGACTCAAGAACTTAGAAAACGTTTGGCTTTACTAAAAGAAGTTGCACTTTCTACAAATCAACCCCCACCTTACCAAGAAGGGAGGTTAGAGTCGGAGGAGTCAGATAATTTTTCACATCACTTGTCAGACGAGGAAGAAGACATACCTGACTTAGAAGACGCAAGTAAGGAAGACGAAGTACCAATGGCTGAAACTATTAGGCAAATGTCTTCTTCAACTGATGGGGGAGCTGCACCAACTTGTATTACTTATCCAGAACCAGCAGTTGGCAAGATAGCTGAGTTCGAACTGAAGAGTGGGTTCTTGCACCATTTGCCCAAATTCCATGGGCTTACTAACGAAGATCCTCACAAACATCTCAAGGAGTTCCAGTTTGTGTGTTTAAGTATGTGCCCACAAAATGCGGATCTCAACGTTCTGAAGCTGAAGTCATTCCCTTTTTCACTTGAAGATAGGACAAAGACTTGGTTGTTTGATCTACCCTCGGGTTACATCAACACATGGGAGAAGCTGATGACTAAGTTTCTGACTAAGTACTTCCCTGCCTCAAGGATTACTGTCTTGAGGAAGCAAATAACTGGAATTGAGCAAAGGAAGGATGAAGCGTTCTATGCCTACTACGAGAGATTCAAGAGCTTAATTGCATCATGTCCTTCACATGGGATGAAAGAAGGGAATCTTCTCACTTACTTTTATGAGGGACTTCTCCCCCTCGAACGTCAATTGTTAGATGCTGCTGCCGGAGGTTCTTTTGTCGATAAGACACCTGATGTTGCTAAGGAGTTACTCGCCCAACGTGCTCTTAATTATCAACAATATGAGGGAGTGTTAAACTCCACTCATGGGGTGAATGAGGTATCTTCTAACTCTGCTATTGAGGAAAAAGTTAATAAAATGTCTACTCTTCTGTCTCAGGTACTGAACGTGAATGGAGCACAAGTACAACAAGTTGCTCAAATCTGTGGTGTGTGTTGTACTCAAGGGCATCCAACTGACCAATTTCCCCAACTGATCAACAATGGAGGATAGGAGTCTCTTAACGCTGTTGGGTTTCAAGGTAATCAAGGTGGACAAAGGTACAACCCTTTCTCTAACACATATAAACCTGGCCTTAGAGATCACCCCAATTTTCGTTGGGCCAACAATGATAATGTTCAGAACCCTCAAGATCAAGGGCAATTGTTTCCACGCCCTTCAGGTTTGTTTATGAAGCCTCAGGTACCTCAAAACTTTGTCCCTAATCCTATTGTACCTACAAATTCTGTTGCTTCTAATTATGATGAAATTTTAAAGTCCCTTGCTCAAGGGCAACAGAATTTAACTACTGCTACTCAAGCTCTTGTTACAGGTCAACAGGCTCACACTAAGGATATTGCAAAGCTGAAGAAGCAATTGGGACAAGTGGTGGACTTCATGGGGAAGATAACGAAGAGTAAAAATTGCCTAGCAACACTGTTCCCAACCCAATTATCGAGCAAGCTAAAGTTGTTACCACAAGGAGTGGCAAGACCCTTGTGGATGTTCTTAAAACTCAGAAGAAAGCCAAAGTGACCCACCATGAGGAATAGGACGTTGAGAGCACCAAGAAGGAAATACAGAAAGATCCCACCACCACAATGGCGGAAACGATTGGTCCTCCATCATCTGAGAATGCTTTAAAACCTCAAGGTAATGAACAAAACCCTAAACATTCTTTTGATTCTAATCCTTTTGCTCGTGTACCTTTTCCTAGTAGGTTTGCCAAAACCAAGAAGGATGAATCTGATCAGGCCATCTTGGAGATTTTTAAGAAGGTACAAGTCAACATGCCTTTGATTGAGTGCTTGAAGCAAGTTCCAAGATATGCCAAGTTTCTGAAGGAGCTTTGCACTACAAGGAGGCAGACTCGTGAGAAGGAGGTTGTGAAGTTGAATGAGACAGTCTCTGCTGTCATCCAAAGGAAATTGCCACCAAAGCTTAAGGATCCAGGGATTTTTTCTGTTCCTTGTGTGATTGGTACCAACAAATTTGATAATGTCATGCTAGACTTAGGAGCTTCAATTAATGTGATGCCTTATAGTCTTTATGCTTCTTTAGAGCTAGGTGCACTTAAAAGTGATAATGTTGTTATCCAATTGGCTGATCGATCTAATAAGTATCCTAAAGGATACGTTGAAGATGTTCTTGTGCAAGTAAATCAACTCATTTTTCCTGCAGACTTCTATATCATTGATATGGAAGATTCGCCCCTAAATTCTACTCCGTTGCTTTTAGGGCGCCCATTCATGAGGACTGCAAGAACAAAGATCGATGTTTATGAGGGAACTCTAACCATGGAATTTGATAATGAAGTTATACGCTTCAACATCTTTGAAGCCATGAGGTATCCATTGACTGACATTAAACCCTGTTTTTCTATTGATGATATTAACTCACTTGCGCAGACATTTTTGGAAGCAATGGAAGAGGATGAGTTGAAAGTAACACTCTCTCAAGGAGTTGGTTATACTAAGAATGGAGAATCCATTTCTAGGGCTGAGTTAGAAAAGGCTGAAGAGCCCATTGTGATCAAAACCGTAGCCTCCCTTGAGGCCCGACCCATATTGCCAAGGTCTATTCCTCATTTGTCCTTTCTTATTTCCACTAACAAAATGTTACCTTCAGTGATACAGGCCCCTACGCTTGAGCTTAAGGTTTTGCCAGATCACTTGAAGTATGTCTTTTTGGGGGACAAGGAGACACTGCCTGTTATTATATCCTCGAAGTTGGAGGAGGACCAAGAAAAGAAGCTTGTGGACGTTCTGAAAAAGTACAAGACCGCCGTTGGTTGGACTTTGGCAGATATCAAGGGAATTAGCCCAACCATGTGCGTCCATAGGATTCTGTTGGAGGATGGTGCCAAACCCACCAGAGATGCCCAGAGACGCCTACATCCACCTATGATGAAGGTTGTGCAAGATGAGGTAATTAAGTTACTTGATTGTGGCGTTATTTACCCTATTTCAGATAGCAAGTGGGTGTCTCCTGTTCAAGTTGTGCCAAAGAAGTCAGGAGTTACTGTGGTAAAGAATGAGGAGAATGAGCTTGTACCTCAAAGAGTGGTAACTGGTTATCGAGTTTGCATAGACTATAGGAAGCTCAATGCTTCAACAAGAAAGGACCATTTCCCTCTGCCCTTCATCGATCAGATGCTCGAGAGGTTAGCTGGTTATCCTTTTTATTGTTTTTTGGATGGATATAGTGGGTACAACCAGATCTGTATAGCGCAAGAGGACCAAGAGAAGACTACCTTCACTTGCCCTTTTGGCACTTATGCCTACAAACGTATGCCATTCGGATTGTGCAATGCACCAGGTACGTTTCAACGTTGTATGCTCTCCATTTTCTCTGAATACATCGAGAATATCATTGAGGTCTTTATGGATGATTTTAGTGTCTTTGGTAGAGATTTTGATGCATGCTTAGGAAATTTGGAACTTATTATGAAACGTTGTGTTGAAACAAACTTGGTTCTAAATTGGGAAAAATGTCACTTCATGGTGACTCAAGGGATTGTTTTAAGACATATCATATCTGCTAGGGGGATTGAGGTTGATAAATCTAAGGTAGATCTTGTGCGTTACTTACCCTTTTCCACTTGTGTGAGAGAGGTTCGTTCATTTCTTGGTCATGCAGGATTTTACAGGAGGTTTATCAAGGATTTCTCCAATGTATCAAGGCCCTTGTGCCGTTTACTTCAGAAGGACACTCTCTTTGAGTTTGATGAGGAGTGCAAGAAAGCTTTTGAGAAGCTAAAGGAGTTATTGACTACTGCTCCCATCATGTCTCCACCTAATTGGTCCTTACCTTTTGAATTGATGTGTGACGCCTCAGATTACGCCGTTGGGGCTGTTTTGGGACAAAGAATGGACAAGAAGCCCTATGCCATCTACTATGCCTCTAGGACACTCAATGATGCTCAACTAAACTATTCCACAACTGAAAAAGAGCTCCTTGCTGTTGTTTTTGCCTTAAATAAATTTCGCTCTTATTTACTTCAAACTAAAGTTGTTGTTTATACTGATCATGCAGCTTTGAAGTATCTGATGACAAAGAAGGAGGCCAAACCGAGACTGATTAGATGGGTGCTTTTGCTTCAAGAATTTGATTTAGAGATCAAGGATAAGAAGGGGAGTGAAAACTTGGTAGCTGACCATTTGAGTAGACTTGTTCATGAGGAGGACGTCCTACCCCTGCAAGAATCATTCCCAGATGAGCAGCTCTTTGGGATTGAGGTAAGTGAGCCTTGGTATGCTGATATTGTGAATCATTTAGTTACTAGGCAATTTCCTGACACTTTACCTCGTTCTAATAAAGAAAAACTTAAGCATATGGCTAGGCATTACATATGGGATGAACCTTATTTGTGGAAACATTGTAGTGATCAAATCATTAGGAGGTGTGTCCCTGAATCTGAGCATAAATCGATACTTGCCTTTTGTCATTCTGAGTCTTGTGGTGGACACTTTGGTGCTCGTAGGACAGCCCGTAAGGTATTAGATTATGGTTTTTTCTAGCCTTCTATTTTTAAGGATGCATACTTGTATTGCATGACTTGTGACAGGTGCCAGAGGACAGGTAATTTAGGCTCTAGGGATCAGATGCCCATGGCCCATATTATAACTGTTGAGATTTTCGATGTTTGGGGCATTGATTTCATGGGGCCGTTTCCTTCATCTAACGGGTTTCTTTACATTCTTTTGGCTGTTGATTATGTGCTATGCAGATAAAAAGTGACAAAACTGGAAATGAATTCAAGGTGAATGGTCATCGCTTGAAACCTTACTATGAGGCTTTTGAGGAGCATACTGTGGAGGATGTACCCCTCCTAGAGGTGCCACTCACAAAGAACTAAAAACGAGGTACAAAGTCTAGGCTGAAAGACTGTAAACATTAAAGCGCTGCTTGGGAGGCAACCCAATTCAACCGAAGCTGTGGAAGAGTCATTAACACAGATTTGCATTTTCTTTCTCTCTTCCATTTACGTTGGTTGATCTTTATATGTTATTTGTTTTGTGTGATTTTCGTAAATACCTTACCCATGTTTATATTCTATATTACATGCTTATTCTGATATACATTGAGGACAATGTACCATTTAAGTGTGGGAGAGGGATTTACATCTTTTTGAGTCATATCATTGCTTTTTAGGTTTTAGGACCTCTTCCAACTCAATGATGAAACTGATTCTTAATGGTTTTTAAAGAGTTTAAGCATACTTTTAAAGATAAAACAAGAAATGGAGTTAATTTGCTTATATTATAGTCATACTTGGAAATTGAAATTTTGATGCACATTAGCCTTGATTTGAGTAATCTGTTGCCTTAGAGTGAAGCATGGAGACATATTGAATGATACTTGCATAATCCCACAATATTTGTGAGTTTTTCGAGCCTTATAATTGATTCATTATGCATATCAATTCAAATTCTCTTCTGAGTGCATCTTGTGAATATAATGTTTTCTAGAACTTGCTTTTAAACCACTTGAGACGATCGTACATGTTCAGATTTGGAGAAGACGGAGGCAAATTAGGATTTTACCACTATGACTAAATAGCCTTTAACCTGATCATGATTTGACCCCTAGATAGCATTTTGAGCCTAAATTGGCTTATTTTCTTCATTAACCCACACTCATTTACCCTTACGAACTTAAACACTTTACCTACCATTTTTCCTTGGAACTAGGGAGCTTGGATCTTGTTTATATTGATTTGTAATGTGGAGATGGTGGAAAAGCATAAGTGTGGGGGAATTTCATGTGGTTCTAAGGTGGTTGTTTCGGAAAAAAAAATAAAAAAAAATAAAAGGTGTAGTAGGAAAAAAAAAAAAAAAAACCGTTGTGATTCAAAGAATACAAGTTCTGAAGAATTGGGAGAATTATGAGTCTTTAAAGCAAGTTGAAAGCCAAAGTGATTAAATCCACCCTATTGTGATGGAAACGTGGTACTTAATAATGATGATCTATTTATGACGTTATTGAATGCTTTCTAGTTCTAAGGAAATTTTGTGACATCCTTTCTCTTCTTTCTTATGAAACCTTGACCCTTTAGCCCTATTACAACCCTTTCAAAGACCTCCTGATCCTTTGATGTTCTGTTTTTGATGTGGAGAGTGGGTACACAAGCAAGCCTATGGTTTAAACTGTTTTCACAAGTGATTGAGTAATTAGTATAGCTAGCACCACATTTAAATGAGTGAAAACCAAAGTGATGCATTGTGAGAAGTAAAATTTGATACTATTTGTGCATTAACTCGAGGGTGGCATATTACACTTACTCTTGGCTGATTATTCACACACACACACTCAAAGTACGAATGTTATATAATCTTAATAACTCCGTAGCTTGTTTATTTGAGGTAAACTTGTGCTCTCCGTACTTTATTATGCCATATTACCTAAAGGATCTCTGAGACGTAAGTTGGAAGGATTAGAGTCATTTAATTTGTGTTATGTCATTGTGGTGTCATTTTGTTTATGTTGTTTCTCTTGAGATTCTACTAGGTTACATACTGTTGTTTTGCTAAGGGACTAGCCAAAGCTAAGTGTGGGGGAATTTGATAGGAACACTTTGTGTTATGTTTTTAATGCCTTTCCTACCCTATTTGGCTTTGTAATTCTCTTAACTTTGTTATTTTGAGCTTAGTTTCTTTTCTTAGTATTTAGAAAGCTTGTGAATGTGGGAATGGTAAAATAAGGTGCTAAAATGAGTTTTCCTAGTTACTTTAGGAAATCTAAGTTGATTAAGAAAATAGTCTTATCATTCTAAGAAACTTTTCTAATTATGGAAACTGTCCTTATCTATTATTTTCTGATTTCTTTGTAGGGTTCCACCTTGGAATTATTTGGATGATGTGTCAAAACACAAGAGAATATTGGAGTCCATTAGTGACATGGGTATGTCCAACCTAACATGGGCTTGCCCAACAAAAGATCACATAATCTCTTGTCAACTAAGCAAGGTGCAAGGTCCAAGCCCAAAGTGGAGGAAGATTCGGATGCAACAGCCTACTGGATTTTGGCCCATCATAACAGGCCCAAACAATATCATTTTTGAGACTTTCTTAGGTCCAAATTGAAGTTCAAGACGTCTTCTTTCCAGCCCAACAAGTTTCACCTCATTTGGAGATGTGTGGAAGAAGATATGACCGTTTGAATTCTACTAGTTGGGTCCTCCTGAAATTTCGAGATTGTATTCCTTTTTCTTACTTTTGGCCATTCCTTGATTCTTTGCATGTTTTAGGGATTGTTTCCTTGCATGTTTTAGGGATTGTTTCCTTGCATGTTTCATGGCTTCTTTTTAGCATTGTTTTCTTGCTTTTCCTAAGCTTAGAGGGTTGCTCTAAGCTCTATAAATAGGGTGTTTGTAAGCTGAAAGAGATCATCTTTTCTCTTGGAACCATCTCTACTCAAAATTCAAGAAGCAAATGGCTGAAACATTCCACCATTCCATCTCCAATTGTGAGCACATTAGGACTTTTCCAAAATGTGTTCTCCTTCATCTATCATCATAGCCGTGAGGTTCATCACCATTAACATCTCAAGCTTCCTTGAGTGTGTTCAAGAAGTGTACCCCTTACGGCTATTCTTTTTAATTGTTTCAGCCTTGGATTCTTATGTTAGAGATTATTATTAATTCAATGAGTTGTTAATTTTCAGATTTATTCTTTAATGTTTTTGAATTGTTCATGATATGTAGACATATTAATTCATTACATATGTTGAATTTTCAGTTCTGTTATATTGAAAACTTTGATATTGCAAATCATTGAAGCCATAATCGCACTTTCGATCACCTAATTGATCTGGAGTACGATTTAAAGTGGTAAAAGCTATGAACAATAGCCAATGTTCTGGAAATTGCATGTTCTTTATCCATGGACTTTTTCATAGGAATAAGGAACATGTTATTAAATCATAATTGCTTTTGATCTTAATGATTTGTTTAAGTAATTGTAAGGATGCGCTGAGTATTAACTTGATTGCTTAAACAAAATAACTAGCTGATGGACTTTTCCTAAGCTTAGTGATTATCTAAGAAGGAATTTATAAAGTGCATGATCTCTTTAGGCTTGCACTTTGATTCAATTCTGATATGTGATTGAGGCACGAATTCGTTGTCTACATTGAAACAATTTGATTAGTCATTTAACAAACTTGATTTTCTGAATTGTGAGAGAAAATGATCAATTGTAAATAATTGTTCTTTAATTTCCTTAGTAAAGTTAGTAAAAGAAAAATCAGATCATGAAAACCCCCTAATCTTGTGTAATGTTAATAGATGTAGATTTATATTTGTTTATAAACTGCTAATTAAACCAATCAAATCATTTTTTATTTTTATGACTCTTTAGTATAAAGTACCCGCAATCCCCGGCCAATAACGATACCCTACTAATCACTTTACTACAATCTTCTGCAGGGTTTGTTGATGACCGAAATAAACGGTCTATCAATAATAGGCCTAAAAAATATCCTTTTTGAAACTTTCTTAGATTTAAATTGAAGTTCAAGACGTCATCTTTCCATCCCAACAAGTTTCAGCCCATTTGGAGTTGCGGGCAAGAAGATATGACCATTTAAATTCTGGTCACTGGGTCCTCCCGAAATTCCAAAGTGGAAATTCCCTTGGATTATGGAAACCCATCCTTATGGATCATGTATAGCATCATCCTTGGGCCCCCAAAGATGGTTCTTAGCCCAAATGTGTTGAATAATCCCATTGAGAGTTTTCTTGAACTGTTTAGCTCAGGCTCTTATAACTGGACCAATTGGAACTTGAATAAACCGTTTAGCTTGAGCCCTTATAACTTGACCAATTGGAACTTGAATAGGATCCGTCTCCCATTTGTCAGTCGTGTCCTCATCATTTTGGGCTTGAAGATGTTCAACCCATGTCTTTTAATTGATGTAGGCCTTATTCAACCCTAGGATTTCATAGAGGGCTTAAAAAACATGTGTAGCCGCATTTCGAGGGTTAGTTGGACGTGAATGAAGTTTTCTTCATAGATAATTTTTTGTTTTCTCTATTTTTTCTTGATTGAACTAAGAACTTATCAAAGGCAAATCCTTTGTGGCATTCTCACCGAATCTAGGTTCTTGAAACAAAATTTCAATGGGTCTAGATTATCTTAACTTGATTCTTGGCTTTTTTGGGTAAGTTTCAATTTAATTGTGGGTTCAAGGGATTTCCATCCCACGGGTTCACATCATTTGGTATCAAAGCCCAGGCTCCAAATCAGGTCTGATTTATCCTTTTCAATTCTTGCATTTGGGTTTTGTCTTAGGCGTGTTCTAGGGTTTTCTATTCTAATCTACCATTCCTTCTTCATTCTTGTTGATTTTGAGTGTTTGAATTCAGATCTGTGATTTTCACGTTTGATTACTCATGTACTTGATTCAAGAATTCATATCTGCGAATCCTTTAATAGATTACACGAATCTTTGATTCCATCTATTTTCATTTCTTATTGTTGAAATCAAATCAATCTTTTTTGGAAATTGCAATTATTGTTGCTGTTTGTGACCGAAACTGTATTTAAATAAATAAATAAATTTCAGAACTGGCTGTTTGATATACTTGCAATCCGAAAATTGAAGTGATTTGGTGTTGATTGATTTTTATCTTCAAAGGGGTTGAATATATCATCTTTAATATCGTGTTTCCTAATTGCTCTTTTCCTCGTACAAATTCCTTGAGATCTATGACATTTTTTTTCCTTTCTTGTTTCTTGAATCTATTATCGGTTGGAATAATTCAAGGTCGTGTCTTGATTTAATTCAACTAGTTCTTAAAGAACTTGAAAGGGAAAACATGTGAGGTAAATGGCAAGAGTGGGTGAGAATAGTATTGTAAAAGGCCAAAAGAGTGAAACACGAGTGGAGTGACAATATTTGAGCGTAAACACGTAAGGGACTGTGTGAGGTTTTATCACTAATATTGTTGTTTAGCAGCGCATTAAAAATGTCTCATAAGAGTGACTCAACACCTAAGGAGGAGGTTGATAATTCATTATGTGTTGCAGACCATGCAACAATAGTTTGAACAGTTGAATTTGGTTTTGGGGGAGGTGAGGGATAGGATGGATTAGCAAGAGGTAGTGATTAGAAATCTATAAGGTGGGTGAGATAAGAGGAGACGTGAGCCTAGCATTGAAAATGAGTATGAGAATGAAGAAGATGATGAGGATGAGGAAGACATAGCATCTGAAGTTGGAATGGGTGGAATTAGTAAACTTAGAGGAGATAGGCATGGAAGAGGACCTAAGAGAAATCCAAGGGGTTGAGATGGGGTAGATAGGAACGTTGGGAGCATCAAAATGAAAATATCATCTTTTCAAGGTAGGAATGACCCTGAAGTCTATTTAGAGTGGGAGAAGAAAATAGAGTTGATTTTTGATTTTCGCAATTATTCAGATGAGAAGAAGGTGAAGTTGGTGGTAATTGAGTTCAGTGATTATGCAATTATTTGGTGGGATCAATTAGTGACCAATAGGAAGAGGAATCATGAGAGACCTGTAGAAACATGGGGTGAGTTAAAAGCTCTCATGAGGCGAAGATTTGTACCTAGCCACTACTATAGAGACCTCTACCAAAAATTACAAAACCTTACATAAGGGTGATAGACCATTTATTTTAGTCATCAACAAACCCTGCAGAAGATTGTAGTAAAGTGATTAGTAGGTTATCGTTATTGGCTGGGGATTGCGGGTACTCCTACACTAAAGAGTCATAAAAAAAATATTTGGTTGGTTTAATTAGCAGTTTATAAATAAATATAAATCTACATCTATGAACACAAAATTAGGGGGTTTTCATGATATAATTTTTTTTATGAATTTTACTAAGGAAATTAAATAACAATTATTGATCATTTTCTCTCGTAATTTAGAAAATCAAATTTATTAAATGACTAGTCAAATTGTTTCAATGTATTTCAAACTTTAACTTATATATTGATGTCTTTGCTTTTGTTGTTTAGGTCCATGAATGTCAGTGGTCAGTAGAAAGACTCTGGAACTTTTAAAACGCTTGGCTTTGCTAAAAGAAGTTACACTTTCTACAAATCAACCCTCACCTTATTGCCACTAATATTTTTCCTCATGGTGTTGCGCAAATAAAAAGTGACAGAACTGGGAATGAATTCAAAGTAAATAGCCACCGCTTGAAGCCTTACTATGAGGCTTTTGAGGAGCACACTGTGAAGGATGTATCCCTCCTAGAGGTGTCACTCACAAAGGACTAAAAACGAGGTACAAAGTCTAGGCTGAGAGACTGTAAACATTAAAGAGCTGCTTGGGAGGCAACCCAATTCAACCGAAGCTGTGGAGGAGCCATCAACACAGATTTGCATTCTCTTTCTCTCTTCCATTTACTTTGGTTAATCTTTATATGTTATTTGTTTTGTGTGATTTTCATAAATACCTTGCCCATATTTAGATTCTATATTACATGCTTATTCTGATATACATTGAGGACAATGTAGGATTTAAGTGTGGGAGAGGGATTTACATCTTTTTGAGTCATATCGTTGTTGTTTTTTTTTAAGACCCCTTCCAACTCAATGATGAAACTGATTCTTTACATAGATGGTTTTTAAAAGAGTTTGAGCATACTTTTAACGATAAAACAAGAAATGGAGTTAATTTGCTTATATTGTAGTCATATTTGGAAATTTTGGTGCACATTAGCCTTGATTTCAGTAATCTGTTGTCTTAGAGTGAAGCATGGAGACATATTGAATGATACTTACATAATCCCACAATATTTATGAGTTTTTCGAGCCTTATAATTGATTCATTATGCATATCAATTCAAATTCTCTTCTGAGTGCATCTTGTGAATATAAAGTTTTCTAGAACTTGCTTTTAAACTGCTTGAGACGATCGTACATGTTCAGATTTGGAGAAGACGGAGACAAATTAGGATTTTACCACCATGACTAAATGGTCTTTGTCCTGATCATGATTTGACCCCTAGATAGCCTTTTGAGCCTGAATTAGCCTATTTTCTTCATTAACCTACATTCACTTACCCTTATGAACTTAAATACTATACCTACCCTTTTTCCTTGGAACTAATGAGCTTGGATCTTGTTTATGTTTATTTGTAATCAGGAGATGGTGGAAAAACATAAGTGTGGGGGAATTTCATGTGGTTCTAAGGTGGTTGAGAATTCAAAAAAAAAAAAAGAAAACGAGATAAAAGGAGTAGTAGGGACATGAAAAGAAGTGTTGTGATTCAAAGAATACAAGTTCTGAAGAATTGGGAGTATTATGAGTCTTTAAAGTAAGTTGAAAGCCAAAGTGATGAAATTTTCCCTAGAGTGATGGAAACGTAATACTTAATAATGATGATCTATTTATGACGTTTTTGAATGCTTTCTAGTTCTGAGGAAATTTTGTGATATCCTTTCTCTTCTTTCTTATGAAACCTTTTCAAAGACCTTCTGATCCTTTGACATTCAGTTTTTGAGGTAAAGAGTGGGTGCACAAGCAATCCTATGGTTTAAACTGTTTTCACAGGTGATTGCGTGATTAGTATAGGTAACACCATATTTAAATGAGTGAAAACCAAAGTGATCCATTGTGAGAAATAAAAATTTGATACTATTTGTGCATTAACTCGAGGGTGGCATATTACACTTATACTTGGCTGATTATTCACACACACACTCAAAGTACGAATGCTATATAATCTTAATAACTCTGTGGCTTGTTTTTGAGGTAAACATGTGCTCTCCGTACTTTATTACGCCGTATTGCCAAAAGGATCTCTGAGTTGTAAGTTGGAAGGATTAGAGTCATTTAATTTGTGTTATGTCATTGTGGTGTCATTTAGTTAGTTTCGACCATTTCCCTTGAGATTCTACTAGGTTACATGCTGTATTATTTTGCTAAGAGACTAGCAAAAGCTAAGTGTGGGGGAATTTGATAGGAACACTTTGTGTGATGGTTTTAATACCTTTCCTACCCTATTTGGCTTTGTAATTCTCTTAATTTTATTATTTTGAGCTTAGTTTCTATTCTTAGTGTTTAGAGAGCTTGTGAACGTGGGAATGGCAAAAGAATGTGCAAAAATGAGTTTTCCTAGTTACTTTAGGAAATCTAAGTGGATCAAGAAAATAGTCTTATCATTCTAAGAAACTTTCCTAATTTGGAAACTTGCCTTTTTGATATCTTTCATTTTTCTAATTATGGAAACTTTTCTTATTTATTATTTTCTGATTTCTTTGTAGGGAATTTCCACCTCGGAATTTCGGAATGACCCAACAACCAGACTTAAAATGGTCATATCTTCTTACACGCATCTCCAAATGGGCTGAAACTTGTTGGGTTGGAAAGATGACGTCTTGAACTTCAATTTGGACCTAAGAAAGTCTAAAAAAGGATATCATTGAGCCTGTTATGATGAGCCAAAACCTAGTAGGCTGTTGCATCCGAATTTTCTTCCACTTTGGGCTTGGACCTTGTACCTTGCTTAGTTGAAAAAGGTATTGTGAGATTTTTGTTGGGCAGGCCCATGTTAGGTTGGACATACTCATGTCATTAATTTACCTTCTAAATAAGCCCAACCGAAACCCTATTTTTTATTTCCAATTGTGCACAGCCCAAAACCCTAATTTCTCTCCTAATTTTGCACAAGCCAGCCACCTATTTTTATTTCTCATTGTGCACAGCCCAAAACCCTAATTTCTCTCCTAATTTTGAACAAGTCGGCCACTTATTATTTTCCTTCTAATTAAAGCCCAGCCGGCCACCCAAAATTCTCTCCAAATTAAGCCCAGCCGCAACCCTAATTTACATTCTAAACAAGCCTAGCCAACCACCTCAATTGTCCTTCCACATGTGCACAACTACAACCCTAGTTTCTCTTCTATATATACAAAGCTGAAATCTTTTTTTAGGGGATCTTTTTCTCATCATCTTTTCGGAGAGCTCTCTACTCCAACTCAAGAAACAAGAGGCTGAAACACTCCACCTTTCCATCTCCAATTGTGAGCATATAAGGACTTCTACAGATTGTGTTCTCCTTCATCGATCAGCCATAGCCGTGAGGATCATCACCATTAACATCTCAAGCTTCCTTGGGTGTGTTAAAGAAGTGTAACCCTTACGGCTATTCTTTTTAATTGTTTCAGACTTGGTTGTTATTGGATTAAAGAATATTGAGTTTGATTCTTATGTTGGAGTTTATTATTAATTCAGTGAGTTGGTTAATTTCCAGATTTATTGTTTTATGATTTTGAATTGTTCATGATATGTAGATATATGAATTCATGATCTCTATTACATATGTTGAGTTTTTAGTTTTGTTATATTGAAAACTTTGATATTGGAAATCATTGAAGCCAATAATCGCACTTTCGATCACCTAATTGATCCGGAGTACGATTTAAAGTGGAAAAAGTTATGAACAATAGCCAATGTTCTGAAAATTGCATGTTCTTTATCCATGTTGAATTTTCAGTTCTTTATCCCAAATCGGACTTTTGATCACCTAATTGATCTGGAGTACGATTTAAAGTGGAAAAAGCTTCAACTTTGATTTTGCAAATCATTGAAGCCATAATCGCACTTTTGATCACCTAATTGATCCGGATAACGATTTAAAGTGGTAAAAGCTATGAAGTATAGCCAATGTTCTGGGAATTACATGTTCTTTATCCATGGACTTTTTCATAGGAATAAGGAACAAGTTATTGAGTCATAATTCCTTTTGATCTTAATAATTTGTTTAAGTAATTGTAAGGATGCGCTGAGTATTAACTTGATTGCTTAAACAAAATAACTAGCTGATGGACTTTTCCTAAGCTTAGGGATTATCTAAGAAGAAATTTATAAAATGCATGATCTCTTTAGGCTTGCACTTTGATTCAATTCTGGTATGTGATTGAGGTATAAATTCATTGTCTACATTGAACCAATTTGATTAGTCATTTAATAAATTTGATTTTCTGAATTGTGAGAGAAAATGATCAATTGTAAATAATTATTCTTAAATTTCCTTAGTATAATTCGAGAGAAAAAAAATCAGATCATGAAAACCCCCCTAATTTTGTGCAATATGTTAATTGATGAAGATTTATATTTGTTTATAAACTGCTAATTAAACCAACCAATCAAATTCATTTTTTAATGACTCTTTAGTATAGGAGTACCCGCAATCCCCGACCAATAACGATACCCTACTAATCACTTTACTACAATCTTCTGCAGGGTTTGTTGATGACCAAACAAATGCTCTATCAGTCATGGAGGTAAAACCCTAATTTGCCTTCGTCTTCTCCAAATCTGAACATGTACGATCGTCTCAAGCAGTTTTAAAGCAAGCTCTAGAAAACATTATATTCACAAGATGCACTCATAACAGAATTTGAATTGATATGCATAATGAATCAATTCTAAGGCTCGAAAAACTCACAAATATTGCGGAATTATGCAAGTATCATTCAATATGTCTCCATGCTTCACTCTAAGGCAACAGATTACTCAAATCAAGGCTAATGTGCATCAAAATTTCCAAGTATGACTACAATATAAGCAAATTAACTGAATTTCTTGTTTTATCTTTAAAAGTATGCCCAAACTCTTTAAAAACCATTTATCTTAAGAATCAGTTTCATCATTGAGTTGGAAGGGGTCCTAAAACCTAATAAGCAATTATATGACTCAAAAAGATGTGAACCCCTCCCCCAGACTTAAATCCTACATTGTCCTTAATGTATATCAGAATAAGCATGTAATATAGAATATAAACATGGGCAAGGTATTACGAAAATCACACAAAACAAATAACATATAAAGATCAACCAAAGTAAATGGAAGAGAGAAAGAGAACGCATATCTATGTTGATGGCTCCTCCACAGCTTCAGTTGAATTGGGTTGCCTCCCAAGCAGCGCTTTAATGTTTACAGTCTTTCAGCCTAGATTTTATACCTCATTTTTAGTCCTTTGTGAGTGGCGCCTCTAGGAAGGGTACATCCTCCGCAGTGTGCTCCTCAAAAGCCTCGTAGAAAGGCTTCAAGCGATGGCCATTCACCTAGAATTCATTTCTAGTCTTGTCACTTTTTATCTACACAGCACCATGAGGAAAAATATTAGTGACAATGAAGGGACCAGCCCATCTAGAAAGTTCCTGAGTCTTTCTACTGACTGCTGACATCATAGACCTGAACAACAAAAGCAAAGGCATCAATATATAAGTTAAAGTTTGAAATACAAATAATAATAAACTTCCCCTCATACAAACGTTACAAATGGTTTTAAGGAAGTCACATGCTAAAATTGCAATCAAGTAAAACACAAGGTATATTACGAACAAAATTACAAGTAAGCAGAATATTAAGAAGTTAAATGACACTAAAATATAGGGATTTTGCAATCCCCGGCAACAATGCCATTTGATAGACCATTTATTTTAGTCATTAACAAACCATGCAGAAGATTGTAGTAAAGTGATTAGTAGGGTAACATTATTGGCCGGGGATTTCGAGTACTCCTATACTAAAGAGTCATAAAAAAATATTTGGTTGGTTTAATTAGCAGTGATGAAAATCAACAAGCACCATTAAAAGATTAATTGCATGTTCCAGTTGGGTCTATTACTAGAGCAAGATCTTAGAAGATCAAAGAAGCACTTAATGAGCTGATTCAAGAGATTTGGGCTGATTAAAACCAATTATGATGATTTTGAAGTTTCAGATAATCAAGACAATATTTTGAACGAATTTGCCAAGGAGTGAATCAGCATTTATTGGTCATTATTATATTGTCCAGCATTTATTATGTTGTCTATTATTTATTATGTTGTCTCTAGCATTTATTATGTTGTCCATCATTTATTATGTTAACTAGCATTTATTATGCTGTCTATGGTCTTTATTATGTTATCTAGTATTTATTATGTTGTCTCTAGTATTTATTATGTTGTCTAGAGTTTCATTTAATGTAATTTCGTTTTCCTATGCTTAGAGGTTTATTCTAAGCATCTATATAAGCTATTTGGCTTAAATGAAATAAAATAGAGAATTGAGATCTCTCAAAATGTGAGGCTTGTTTCCTCTTTTGGTTCTGATGAGAACCTATGAACTTATCAAAGAATTTGAGGATTCTTCCTTGTGGCGTTCATCTTTGACTCATCAATTAATCCTTCCATAATTGATTGTGGTGTCTTCATTATACCAAGGTTCTTGCTTCAATATAAGCAAACAGGTCCCAGTGTCACATAAAATCTATTTTCTAGACGATTTCTTGGGCAAGTATTGATTGCGCTCAAAACATAACGCGATAATTGTAGTACAGCTTTGGGGTGTCGATTCCACAGGGAAACAAACTAATTACACAAGAAGGTATAAACCTCAACACAAACAATAAAAGTTAAAGTGATAAAATCTGAATTGTTGATTGTGCAAATAATTAATGGATAATAAATAATCAACAAGGCTCCGAAAATCTTCCCTAAGTTCGTTGCCCTAATCCTAACTTGATTCAGTTGTTCTTATCTCGATTGTAAGTTTCACATCCCAAACAGACAATCGAAAAATATTCAATTAAAGCGCATGTATAAACCCTAATGTAATTGATTTGAATTATTCTTTACCTTCAAGCACACATGACCTAACTTATAAATTATCAAGAGACGACGATATATCCAAATGACAATACCGCAACAATGGACAAATCTATAAAAGAGATCTACCAGACAAATAAAAATCTACTAATTAAATTAAAGAATAAAGCATAACAATATTTAATGAAAATAATACCAAACTACAACTGAATCAAATAAAGGAAAATAAGAACAACTACACCTAGAGATTCATCCCTTCGCCTTGCTTGGAGACGCGACCATGGAGCTCATGCTTCCTTGAGTTGCCTCCGACCTCTCAACGATTATCTCCTTCTTGGTAGCAAAAGCTTTGGCGATTCCTTAGCTTGCCCTCCAAAATTATACTTCGGATTCGTCCTAAAGGCCCTATGGATTGCTCTTAAAGGCCCTCTGGATTCACTCTCTAATGATTTCAGATGAGCTCCGATTGATGCTTCAAAGCTGAAGTGGAGTAGGCCTTTTATAGGGAAATACTATAAGTGCAATGTGTTTCCAATCCGATGCGGGATGTAGGATATAGAAATGTTTTTTCCAACCAACGTGGGATGTGGGGTTTAAGCCCAAAATCACACTGAAATCCCGCACAGCCCGCACAGCTTGACCTTTGTTTACTTAAACTGCTATAACTTTCTTTAGACAAATCCTTTTGACGAACCTTGAAATTCTCCAGAAAATAGACTTCCAGATCTTTCTAAGCATATATGGTTCATCTCCTGGTTCTTCTTGTATCAATACAGTTTAATTTTCAAAGATGATTGATCGGTACGGGCAATTCTGGCAATTTAGTGAAACTCCTTTCCAGTGCGGGCAGCAGCTGTTGCTCTTTTAAGCCCTCCATCTTGTCCTTTCATAAGCATTCCTTCACTCCAGTATGCCTCGAGTCTTTGTGCTTCAAGCAATGATAACTTTTCCTCCTCTTTTGAGCTTAAAGTACCTGAAAATGCACCGAAATAGATCAATGATCCAAGAATGATACTTTAGAGTTGTTAACGTATAAAAGTGCCATTAAAACTTAGATCAACCCTAAAATGTTAACAATTAAGTACTGTTAAGATGCATTTTATGACTCTCATCACAACCCCCAACCAGCTTATTGCTAGTCCCTAGGAATTGAAGCAAAAATAAGAGATGAATTCTATGGTAGGAGTTAAAAACAAAGTAAAGCATTGCTAGCGTTGAACCAAGAGTAATTCACTTTTTGTCTCAAAAATTGCACATAACATACGGCACATAGAATCATTAAATTTCACCTAAGTCCAAAAATAATCCAAACATCAATCTTAAAATCGTTATTGACTCTTAACATCCATCTTACCACAAACCATTAATCCAAACACCCGGATGATTTTATGCATAACATTCATGAATACAAGTCTTGGCCTCTAAAAACATAATAAATTGTGTGACATCAATCACAAAACAAGCTCCATAGGCTCACTTTTCAAATCAGTCTCCACTATTGTAGAAAAATCACACTACATTGGATCGAAAGGTCTTTAATAATCTTATAACGTTAGGCTAAGGTAAAGGTTAAGAAAGAACGGGAAGGATTCAACAAGTAGAAGAACTTAATCTCTTAGTTTTGAACACAACTCTTTAAGCAATGGATAACCTTACTTTAACACCTAACTCTTTCAACCATTTTTCGAGCATTTCTTTCAACAAATTACCATTTTTTTCTTTTCTTTCTTTCTTCTTTCTTTTCCATAATTCTTTTTTTTTTGCACATAACCATTCACCTTCTTTTTCATTTTTTTTTCTTTTCTTTTCCACAACCCTCAACTTATCTCCTTTAATGTATTTGGGCTATAGTAGTAATTTTTTTTCATACTTTCATCCTTACTCCTCTTGAGTACTTCTCAACAAATGTGTATAACTAAGTTCTTTTAAAAGAAAAGTAAGGATAAAATATTTTTAAGCTCATAAAGTAAATGGTTTATCAAAAGAAACAAGGCTCAATTTTTCTTTTCAAGAAAGGGGCTCAAATGGGTGACTAGTGATAAATATAGCAATGGTAAGTTTAGAAGGCTCCAACAGTTCAAAAATGGCCTATATCATATCCTAAGTAGTGTGCATCCTAGGAATTCGCCTCAAGTGATTATCAAGTAAGTTCTAGAGCTTGTCAAGACCGCAAAAGTATTCATAAAACAATCACACATAAAATTTCTCTAAATGTTTAAGACTAATCATACAATCTTACCACAAACTAGAGTCTCAAACCAAATGAAGATTGATACTTATATTAATTTCAAACTGAAGCAAGATTTAACTTCTTCTACATGTTATTTGCTATCTCAATTATGCTCATATCATTGACATGTAAATTGACTCTAAGGCTAACACAAAGCATGCTAAACAAAAACAAAGATGACACCAAGCAGTTCAATGAAAGAAAAAGAATATGTTTCCTCCACCCTCAATTGAAAAATTACATTGTCCTTAATGTTAAAGAAAAGGTAATAGAAACTCCCTTTGTAGCCAAAGGTGCACAGAAGCTAAAAATTGTGCTCCACCATTTGAACTGCTTCGTATTTTGTCCCTGAAAAAGAAATGCGAAAGTAAAACTAGAAAATAGCAAGATAATAATAATAAACAAGAGAAAAAAGAAATATTAAAAACAATAAAAATAAAAGGATACATTGTGGGCTGCCTCCCATGAGCGCTAAGTTTTACATCTTCAGCCAGACGCTCTTATTCCCTCCTTGAAAAACATAGGTTGAATGCATCCACCACTGCTTCATTGCCAAATTTGGTGCTTCTATGCTTTTGGGGGGCCTCAAGGATGTCATCAATAACATCCGTAAATTCTGGCTCGATGTATGCTTTGGTGAAGCCATGGATGAGGGTGGACTCAAATGGATTAAGGTGCTGGACCTTTTCCATGAACGAGTTAATCATGTATGCTTGTGCTTGATGGCTTTCATCCACATCCTCTGATTTTTCTGTTGTTGGGATGTGTAACGACTTACCCCTCAGTGTCTCACTTTTGTGCTAGGTGCTGACCATGGGGTGTGGACTGAGCTTAAGAAGGGAACTTACCTCGCTCAGTCACACTCAAGTAGCTCACCAACTTGGACACTTGGCTTTTTATCTCTTTATGTTCTTCAACAACTTGCACAATTAACGATTCAAGTCTTTTATTAGTCTTACCTTGTACCTCAATAAAAGCATGTAAAGTGTCTTCTAAAGAACTCCTAGAAGACACAGGTGTATGATATGGTGCAGGGGTTTGTGTAAGCTGCTGGTTTCTAGACTTCCAGCTGAAATTGGGGTGATTTTTCCATCCCGGATTATAAGTATCAGAGAAGGTTGTCAAAGGCTTCTTGTACATGCCTAAGGCATTACATTGTTCTTTATACATCCCTCTCATCTCAACAAATGTGGACACTCTTGGGCGAGATAACCTACCCCACCACACATAAAACATGGTTCAAAAGATTTTGCATTATTAGCTACGTGTGTTGGCTTTAAGCTTTTAGTCTTTAACTCATCAAGCTCCCTAGTGAGCATCTCGACCTTGGCTCTAAGGTTATCCTCTTCCCTAAGATGGTAAATTCCACCACCATTTGGGTGCCCTATAGGTCGTGACCTATTTGTGCTTTCAGTAGCACTAGGTCCAGTCCAAGTGTGAGATTTTTCAGCAAGCTCATTGAGGTACTCTATGGCCTCATCAGGATCTTTCTCTAAAAACTCACCATTACACATCATCTCTACAAATTGGCGCTCTCTATATGTAAGTCTCTCATAAAAATAGCTCACTAAGCACCAAATCTCATACCCATGGTGAGGGCACATACTCAATAACTCTTTAAATCTCTCCCAATACTATACAAAGTCTCGCTGTCCTTTTGTGCAAAGGTGGAGATTTGCCTTTTTAAAGTATTGGTCTTATGTTGGGGAAAGTATTTATTAAAAAAAATCTGAGTCATCTCAGTCCACGACCCAATAGATCATGGTCTAAGTGAGTATAGCCAACTCTTAGCTCTATCCTTCAAAGCGAAAGGAAAGAACTTAAGCCTCACAATGTCATCGGTTTCGTCTTGACTATGAAAAGTCGCGACTACTTCCTCAAACTTTCTAATGTGCACATATGGGTTTTCATTATCCAAGCCATGAAATGTAGGGAATAAATGCATCATCCCTGTTTTAAACTCTAATGGGTGAGTATTTGTTGGAAATATGATGCATGATGGTGTGGCTGTGTGTGTAGGGTTGAGGTAATCCTGAAGGGTCCTAGGGGGTTGATATTCATGTTCACTCATTTCTTCGGGACTAGGTGGACTGTCAAATAAAGGATTTAGAAATGAATTGAATTCTGACTCTAGCACAGGCCTACAAGCATCTCTATGTCTTTGCGTTCAAGGTAACAAAATAATGAAAAAAATTACTATAAAAAGAAAAAATAAGATAAAATAAAATAAAATTAATGCAGCAAGCTAAAAGAGGGAACAAAGTTACCGCCTTTACAAACTGCTGAAAATAAAAACTATTTATAGTTTTTCTACTATCATATCAAAAGTTGACAATCTTCTTTGTACTTAAGCGCGTTTCCCAGGCAACGGTGCCAAAATTTGATTACGCCCAAAACATAACGCAGTAATTTTAGTACAGCTTTGGGGTGTCGATTCCATAGGGAAACAAACTAATTACAAAAAAATGTGTAAACCTCAACACAAACGATAAAAGTTAAAGTGATAAAATCTAAATTTTTGATTGCGTAAATAATTGATGGATAATAAATAAACAACAAGGCTCCGAAAATCCTCCCTAAGTTCGTTGACCTAATCCTAACTTGATTAAGTTGCTTTTATCTCGATTGCAAGTTTCACATCCCAAACAGACAATCGAAAAATATTCAATTAAAGTGCATGTATAAACCCTAATGTAATTGATATGAATTATTCTTTACTTTCAAGCACACATGACCTAACTTATAAATTATCAAGAGACGACGATATATCCAAATGATAATACCGCAGCAATGGACAAATCTATAAAAGAGATTTGTCGGACTAAAAAAAATCTACTAATTAAATTAAAGAATAAAACATAACAATATTTAATGAAAATAATACCAAACTACAACTGAATCAAATAAAGGAAAATAAGAACAACTACACCTAGGGATTCATCCATTCGCCTTGCTTGGAGACTAGTCGGCCATGGAGGTCATGCTTCCTTGAGTTGCCTCCGGCCTCTCAACAATCATCTTCTCCTTGGTAGCAAAATCTTCGGCGATTCCTCAGCTTGCCCTCAAAAATTATACTTCGGATTCGTCCTAAAGGCCCTCTGGATTCACTCTCTGATGATTTCAGATGAGCTCCGATTGATGCTTTAAAGCGGAAATGGAGTAAGTCTTTTATAGGGAAATACCATAAGTGCAATGTGTTTCCAATCCGATGTGGGATGTGGGATATATAAATGTGTTTTCCAACCAATGTGGGATGTGGGGTTTAAGCCCAGAATCACGCTGAAATCCTGCACAGCCCGCACAACCTGACCTTTGTATACTTAAACTGCCATAACTTTCTCTAAAAAAATCCTTTTGACTAACCGTAAAATTCTCCAGAAAATAGACTTCTGGATATTTCTAAGCATATATGGCTCATCTCCTGGTTCTTCTTGTATCAATACAATTTAATTTTCAAAGATGATTGATCTGTACGGGCAATTCTGGCAATTTAGAGAAACTCCTTTCTAGTGCGGGACACAGCTGTTGCTCTTTTAAGCCCTCCATCTTGTCCTTTCGGAAGCATTCCTTCACTCCAGTATGCCTCGAGTGTTTATGCTTCAAGCAATGATAACTTTTCCTCCTCTTTTGAGCTTAAAGTACCTGAAAATGCACCGAAATAGATCAATGATCCAAGAATGATACTATAGAGTTGTTAACGTATAAAAATGCCATTAAAACCTAGATCAACCCTAAAATAATAAAAATTAAGTACTGTTAAGATGCATTTTATGACTCTTATCAAGGATTCCAACATCGTTTGTTGGGTCTCAAAGCGTGTTGATGGGGTTCGCATCATTTGGTATCAGAGCCCGCTTCTAAAAATCAGATTTACTATCCTTTTATGTTTCGCTCAAGATGTGAGGCTTGTTTCCAATTTTGGTTCTGATGAGAACCTATGAACTTATCAAGGAATTGAGGATTCTTCCTTGTGGCGTTCATCTTCGACTCATCAATCAATCCTTCCATAATTGATTATGGCATCTTCATTATACCAAGGTTCTTGCTATAATATAAGCAACGGGTCGCTGTGTCACATAAAATTTGTTTCCTAGAAGATTTCATGGGCAAGTATTCCAACATTGTTTGTTGGGTCTCAAAGCGTGTCGATGAGGTTCACATCATTTATTGTTTGTTGGGTCTCAAAGCGTGTTGATGGGGTTCGCATCATTTGGTGTCAGAGCTAGCTTCTAAAAATCAGATTTGCTATCCTTTTATCTTTCGCTCCAGATCTGAGGCTTGTTTCCTCTTTTGGTTCTGATAAGAACCTATGAACTTATCAAGGAATGGAGGATTCTTCCTTGTGGCATTCATCTTCGACTCATCAATCAATCCTTCCATAATTGATTGTGGCGTCTTCATTATACTAAGGTTCTTGCTTCAATATAAGCAACGAGTCGCGGTGTCACATAAAATCAATTTTCTAGACGATTTCTTGGGCAACTATTCCAACATTGTTTGTTGGGTCTCAAAGCGTGTCGATCAGGTTCAAATCATTTAGTGTTTATTGGGTCTCAAAGCGTGTTGATGGGGTTCGCAACATTTCGTATCAGAACTACCTTCTAGAAATCAGATTTACTATCCTTTTATCTTTCGCTCAAGATGTGAGGCTTGTTTCCTCTTTTGGTTCTGATGAGAACCTATGAACTTATCAAGGAATTGAGGATTCTTCCTTGTGGCATTCATCTTCGACTCATCAATCAATCATTCCAAAATTGATTGTGGCGTCTTCAATATACCAAAGTTCTTGCTTCAATATAAGCAACGGGTCGCGGTGTCGTATAAAATCTGTTTTCTAGGCGATTTCTTGGGCAAGTATTCCAACATTATTTGTTGGGTCTCAAAGCGTGTCGATCAGGTTCAAATCATTTATTGTTTGTTCGGTCTCAAAGCGTGTTGATGGGGTTCGCAACATTTGGTATCAGAGCCAGCTTCTAAAAATCAGATTTACTATCCTTTTATGTTTCGCTCACGATGTGAGGCTTGTTTCCATTTTTGGTTCTGATGAGAACCTATGAACTTATCAAGGAATTGAGGATTCTTCCTTGTGGCGTTCATCTTCGACTCATTAATCAATCCTTCCATAATTGATTATGGCGTCTTCATTATACCAAGGTTCTTGCTATAATATAAGCAACGGGTTGCGGTGTCACATAAAATCTGTTTTCAAGAAGATTTTATGGGCAAGTATTCCAACAATGTTTGTTGGGTCTCAAAGCGTGTCGATGAGGTTCACATCATTTATTGTTTGTTGGGTCTCAAAGCGTGTCGATGGGGTTCGCATCATTTGGTGTCAGAGCTAGCTTCTAAAAATCATATTTGCTATCCTTTTATCTTTCGCTCCAGATCTGAGGCTTGTTTCCTCTTTTGGTTCTGATAAGAACCTATGAACTTATCAAGGAATGGAGGATTCTTACTTGTGGCGTTCATCTTCGACTCATCAATCAATCCTTCCATAATTGATTGTGGCGTCTTCATTATACTAAGGTTCTTGCTTCAGTATATGCAACGAGTCGCGGTGTCACATAAAATCTATTTTCTAGACGATTTCTTGGGCAACTATTCCAACATTTTTTGTTGGGTCTCAAAGCGTGTCGATGAGGTTCACATCATTTATTGTTTGTTGGGTCTCAAAGCGTGTCGATGCGGTTCGCATTATTTGGTATTAGAGCCAGCTTCTAAAAATGAGATATAGTATCCTTTTATCTTTCACCCAAGATGTGAGGCTTGTTTCCTCTTTTGGTTCTGATGAGAACCTATGAACTTATCAAGGAATTGAGGATTCTTCCTTGTGGCGTTCATCTTCGACTCATCAATCAATCCTTCTATAATTGATTGTGGTGTCTTCATTATACTAAGGTTCTCACTTCAATATAAGCAACGGGGTTGTGGTGTCACATAAAATCTATTTTCTAGACGATTTCTTGGGCAATTATTCCAACATTGTTTGTTGCGTCTCAAAGCGTGTCGATGAGGTTCACATCATTTATTGTTTGTTGGGTCTCAAAGCGTGTCGATGGGGTTCGCATCTTTTGGTATCAGAGCCAGCTTCTAACAATCAGATTTACTATCCTTTTATTTATCGTTTCTTGTTGTCATCCTATCTTGTTCCATTTGTTCGGTCGCAGTGTCACATAAAATCTGTTTTCTAGACGATTTCTTGGGCAAGTATTCCAACATTTTTTGTTGGGTCTCAAAGCGTGTCGATGGGTTTCGTATCATTTGGTATCAGAGCCAGCTTCTAAAAATCAGATTTACTATCCTTTAATCTTTCATTTCTTGTTATCATCCTATCTCGTTCTGTTAGTGTTCATTCTCTTTCGCTTCTTTTTATGTTGTGCACCTAGTTAAAAATAATCTAAAAAAACAGTGAAAAAAAAATGTGGTAAAGATCAAGAACTGCATGCGCCCGCCGATGATTCAAGGTCGAATCCTTTAGAAGAGAGGGGGAATGATGAGAATTAACAAGCACCATGAAAAGATTAATTGCATGTTCCAGTTGGGCGTATTACTAGAGCAAGATCCTAGAAGATCAATGAAGCATTTAATGAGATGATTTAAGAGATTTGGGCTAATTTAAACCAATTATGATGATTTTGATGTTTCAGATAATCAAGCCAATATTTTAAACGAATTTGCCAAGGAGTGAATCAGCATTTATTGGTCTTTATTATATTGTCCAACATTTATTATGTTGTCTAGTATTTATTATGTTGTCTCTAGCATTTTGTATGTTGTCCAACATTTATTATGTTAACTAGCATTTATTATGTGGTATAGCATTTATTATGCTGTTTATGGTCTTTATTATGTTGTCTAATATTTATTATGTTGTCTCTAGTATTTAATATGTGTTCTAGAGTTTCATTTAATGTAATTTCGTTTTCCTATGCTTAGAGGGTTGTTCTAAGCATCTATATAAGCTATTTTGCTTAAATGACATAAAATAGAGAATTAAGATCTCTCAAAATGTGAGGCTTGTTTCCCCTTTTGGTTCTGATGAGAACCTATAAACTTTTCGAGGAATTGAGGATTCTTCCTTGTGGCGTTCATCTTTGACTCATCATTTAATCCTTCCATAATTGATTGTGACGTCTTCATTATACCAAGGTTCTTGCTTCAATATAAGCAACAGGTCGCGGAGTCACATAAAATCTGTTTTCCTGACGATTTCTTGGGCAAATATTCCAACACTGTTTGTTGGGTCTCAAAGCGTGTCGATGAGGTTCACATCATTTATTGTTTGTTGGGTCTCAAAGCATGTTGATGGGGTTCGCATCATTTGGTTTCCGAGCTAGCTTCTAAAAATCAGATTTACTATCCTTTTATGTTTCACTCAAGATGTGAGGATTGTTTCCGCTTTTGGTTCTGATGAGAACCTATGAACTTATCAAGGAATTGAGGATTCTTCCTTGTGGCGTCCATCTATGACTGATCAATAAATCCATCCATAATTGATTGTGGCGTCTTCATTATACCAAGGTTCTTACTTCAATATAAGCAACAGGTCGCGGTGTCACATAAAATCTGTTTTCTAAACGATTTCTTGGGCAAATATTCCAACATTGTTTGTTGTGTCTCAAAGCGTGTCGACGAGGTTCACATCATTTATTGTTTGTTGGGTCTCAAATCGTGTCAATGGGGTTCGCATCATTTGGTATCAGAGGTAGCTTCTAAAAATCAGATTTACTATCCTTTTATCTTTCGCTCAAGATGTGAGGCTTGTTTCCTCTTTTGGTTCTGATGAGAACCTATGAACTTATCAAGGAATTGAGGATTCTTCCTTGTGGCATTCATCTTCGACTGATCAATCAATCCTTCTATAATTGATTGTTGTGTCTTCATTATACTAATGTTTTTGCTTCGATATAAGCAACAGATCGTGGTGTCACATAAAATCTGTTTTCTAGACGATTTCTTGGGCAAATATTCCAACACTGTTTGTTGGGTCTCAAAGCGTGTCGATGAGGTTCACATCATTTATTGTTTGTTGGGTCTCAAAGCATGTTGATGGGGTTCGCATCATTTTGTATCAGAGCTAGCTTCTAAAAATCAGATTTACTATCCCTTTATCTTTCGCTCAAGATGTGAGGCTTGTTTCCTCTTTTGGTTCTGATGAGAACCTATGAACTTATCAAGGAATTGAGGATTCTTCTTTGTGGCGTTCATCTTCGACTTATCAATCAGTCCTTCCATAATTGATTGTGGCGTCTTCATTATACCAAGGTTCTTGCTTCAATATAAGCAACAGGTCGCGGTGTCACATAAAATCTGTTTTCTAGACGATTTCTTGGGCAAATATTCCAACATTGTTTGTTGTGTCTCAAAGCGTGTCGATGAGGTTCACATCATTTATTGTTTGTTGGGTCTCAAAGCGTGTTGATGGGGTTCGCATCATTTGGTATCCGAGCCAACTTCTAAAAATCAGATTTACTATCCTTTTATGTTTCACTCAAGATGTGAGGATTGTTTCCTCTTTTGGTTCTGATGAGAACCTATGAACTTATCAAGGAATTGAGGATTCTTCCTTGTGGCATTCATCTTCGACTCATCAATCAATCCTTCTATAATTGATTGTTGTGTCTTCATTATACTAATGTTTTTGCTTCAATATAAGCAACAGGTCGTGGTGTCACATAAAATCTGTTTTCTAGACGATTTCTTGGGCAAATATTCCAACATTGTTTGTTGGGTATCAAAGCGTGTCGATGAGGTTCATAACATTTATTGTTTGTCGGGTCTCAAATAGTGTCGATGGGGTTCGCATCATTTTGTATCAGAGCTAGCTTCTAAAAATCAGATTTACTATCCCTTTATCTTTCACTCAAGATGTGAGGATTGTTTCCTCTTTTGGTTCTGAAGAGAACCTATGAACTTATCAAGGAATTGAGGATTCTTCCTTGTGGCATTCATCTTCGACTCATCAATCAATCCTTCTATAATTGATTGTTGTGTCTTCATTACACTAATGTTTTTGCTTCAATATAAGCAACAGGTCGTGGTGTCACATAAAATCTGTTTTCTAGATGATTTCTTGGGCAAATATTCCAACATTGTTTGTTGGGTCTCAAAGCGTGTCGATGAGGTTCACATCATTTATTATTTGTTGGGTCTCAAAGCGTGTTGATGGGGTTTGCATCATTTAGTATCAGAGCCAGCTTCTAAAAATCAGATTTACTATCCTTTTATGTTTCACTCAAGATGTGAGGCTTGTTTCCTCTTTTGGTTCTGATGAGAACCTATGAACTTTTCAAGGAATTGAGGTTTCTTCCTTGTGGCTTTCATCTTTGACTTATCAATCAATCCTTCCATAATTGATTGTGGCGTCTTCATTATACTAACGTTCTTGCTTCAATACAAGCAACGGATCGCGGTGTCACATAAAATCTATTTTCAAGATGATTTCTTGGGCAAGTATTCTAACATTGTTTGTTGGGTCTCAAAGCGTGTCGATGAGGTTCACAATATTTATTGTTTGTCGGGTCTTAAGTCGTGTCGATGGGGTTCGTATCATTTTGTATCAGAGCTAGCTTCTAAAAATCAGATTTACTATCCTTTTATCTTTCGCTCAAGATGTGAGGCTTGTTTCCTCTTTTGGTTTTGATGAGAACCTATGAACTTATCAAGGAATTTAGGATTCTTCCTTTTTTGCGTTCATCTTCGACTTATCAATCAATCCTTCCATAATTGATTGTGGCGTCTTCATTATACCAAGGTTCTTACTTCAATATAAGCAACGGGTCGCGGTGTCACATAAAATCTGTTTTCTAGATGATTTCTTGGGTAAGTATTCCAACATTGTTTGTTGGGTCTCAAAGTGTGTCGATGAGGTTCACATCATTTATTGTTTGTTGGGTCACAAAGCGTGTCGATTGGGTTCGCATCATTTGGTATCCGAGCCAGCTTCTAAAAATCAGATTTACTATCCTTTTACGTTTCACTCAAGATGTGAGGATTGTTTCCTCTTTTGGTTATGATGAGAACCAATGAACTTATCAAGGAATTGAGGATTCTTCCTTGTGGCGTTCATCTTCGACTGATCAATCAATCCTTCTATAATTGATTGTTGTGTCTTCATTATACTAATGTTTTTGCTTCAATATAAGCAACAGGTCGTGGTGTCACATAAAATCTGTTTTCTAGACGATTTCTTGGGCAAATATTCAGACATTGTTTGTTGGGTCTCAAATCGTGTCGATGAGGTTCACAACATTTATTGTTTGTCGGGTCTCAAATCGTGTCGATGGGGTTCGCATCATTTTGTATCAGAGCCAGATTCTAAAAATCAGATTTACTATCCTTTTATCTTTCGCTCAAGATGTGAGGCTTGTTTCCTCTTTTGGTTCTGATGAGAACCTATGAACTTATCAAGGAATTGAGGATTCTTCCTTGTGGCGTTCATCTTCGACTTATCAATCAATCATTCCATAATTGATTGTGGCGTCTTCATTATACCAAGGTTCTTGCTTCAATATAAGCAACAGGTCGCGGTGTCACATAAAATCTGTTTTCTAGACGATTTCTTGGGCAAATATTCCAACATTGTTTGTTGTGTCTCAAAGCGTGTCGATGAGGTTCACATCATTTATTATTTGTTGGGTCTCAAAGCGTGTTGATGGGGTTCGCATCATTTGGTATCTGAGCCAGCTTCTAAATATCAGATTTACTATTCTTTTATGTTTCACTCAAGATGTGAGGACTGTTTCCTCTTTTGGTTCTGATGAGAACCTATGAACTTATCAAGGAATTGAGGATTCTTCCTTGTGGCGTTCATCTTCGACTCATCAATCAATCCTTCTATAATTGATTGTGGTGTCTTCATTATACTAATGTTTTTGCTTCAATATAAGCAACAAGTCGTGGTGTCACATAAAATCTGTTTTCTAGACGATTTCTTGGGCAAATATTCCAACATTGTTTGTTGGGTCTCAAAGCGTGTCGATGAGGTTCACATCATTTATTGTTTGTTGGGTCTCAAAGCGTGTTGATGGGGTTTGCATCACTTAGTATCAGAGCCAGCTTCTAAAAATCAGATTTACTATCCTTTTATGGTTCACTCAAGATGTGAGGCTTGTTTCCTCTTTTGGTTCTGATGAGAACCTATGAACTTTTCAAGGAATTGAGGATTCTTCTTTGTGGCGTTCATCTTTGACTGATCAATCAATCCTTCCATTATTGATTGTGGCGTCTTCATTATACTAAGGTTCTTGCTTCAATATAAGCAACGGGTCACGGTGTCACAGAAAATCTGTTTTCTAGATGATTTCTTGGGCAAGTATTCCAAATTGTTTGTTGGGTCTCAAAGTGTGTCGATGAGGTTCACATCATTTATTGTTTGTTGGGTCACAAAGCGTGTCGATGGGGTTCGCATCATTTGGTATCCGAGACAGCTTCTAAAAATCAGATTTACTATCCTTCTATCTCTCGTTTCTTGTTATCATCCTATCTTGTTCCATTTGTGTTCATTCGGTCGTAGTGTCACATAAAATCTGTTTTCTAGACGATTTCTTGGGCAAGTATTCCAACATTGTTTGTTGGGTCTCAAAGCGTGTCGATGGGGTTCGCATCATTTCGTATCAGAGCCAGCTTCTAAAAATCAGATTTACTATCCTTTAATATTTCATTTCTTGTTATCATCCTATCTTGTTCCGTTAGGGTTCATTCTTTTTCGCTTGTTTTTCTGTTGTGCACCTAGTAAAAAATAGTAATAAAAAACCGTGAAAAAAAATGTGGTAAAGATCAAGAACTGCATGCGCCCGTGGATGATTCAAGGTCGAATCCTTTAGAAGAGAGGGGGAATGATGAGAATCAATAAGCACCATTAAAAGATTAATTGCATGTTCCAGTTGGGCGTATTACTAGAGCAAGATCCTAGAAGATCAAAGAAGCACTTAATGAGCTGATTCAAGAGATTTGGGTTAATTAAAACCAATTATGATGATTTTGATGTTTCAGATAATCAAGCCAATATTTTGAACGAATTTTCCAAGGAGTGAATCAGCATTTATTGGTCTTTATTATATTGTCCAACATTTATTATGTTGTCTAATATTTATTATGTTGTCCAACATTTATTATGTTGTCTAGCATTTATTATGTTGTCTATGGTCTTTATTATGTTGTCTTTAGTATTTACTATGTTTTCTAGAGTTTCATTTAATGTAATTTCGTTTTCCTATGCTTAAAGGGTTGTTCTAAGAATCTATGTAAGCTATTTGGCTTAAATGAAATAAAATAGAGAATTGAGATCTCTCAAAATGTGAGGCTTGTTTCCTCTTTTGGTTCTGATGAGAACCTACGAACTTATCAAGGAATTGAGGATTCTTCCTTGTGGCGTTCATCTTCGACTCATCATTTAATGCTTCCATAATTGATTGTGGCGTCTTCATTATACCAAGGTTTTTGCTTCAATATAAGCAACAGGTCGCGGTGTCACATAAAATCTATTTTCTAGACGATTTCTTGGGCAAATATTCCAACATTGTTTGTTGGGTCTCAAAGTGTGTCGATGAGGTTCACATCATTTATTGTTTGTTGGGTCTCAAAGCGTGTTGATGGGGTTTGCATCATTTAGTATCAGAGCCAGCTTCTAAAAATCAGATTTACTATCCTTTTATGTTTCACTCAAGATGTGAGGCTTGTTTCCTCTTTTGGTTCTGATGAGAACCTATGAACTTATCAAGGAATTGAGGATTCTTCCTTGTGGCATTCATCTTTGACTGATCAATCAATCCTTCCATAATTGATTGTGGCATCTTCATTATACAAAGGTTTTTGCTTCAATATAAGCAACGGGTCACGGTGTCACATAAAATCTATTTTCTAGATGATTTCTTGGGCAAGTATTCCAACATTGTTTGTTGGGTCTCAAAGCGTGTCGATGAGGTTCACATCATTTATTTTTTTTCGGGTCTCAAATCGTGTCGATGGGGTTCGCATCATTTGGTATCAGAGCCAGCTTCTAAAAATCAGATTTACTATCCTTTTATCTTTCGCTCAAGATGTGAGGCTTGTTTCCTCCTTTGGTTCTGATGAGAACCTATGAACTTATCAAGGAATTTAGGATTCTTCCTTGTGGCGTTCATCTTCGACTTATCAATCAATCCTTTATCAATCAATCCTTCCATAATTGATTGTGGCGTCTTCATTATACCAAGGTTCTTGCTTCAATATAAGCAACGGGTCGCGGTGTCACATAAAATCTATTTTCTAGATGATTTCTTGGGCAAGTATTCCAACATTGTTTGTTGGGTCTCAAAGCGTGTCGATGAGGATCACCTCATTTATTGTTTGTTGGGTTTCAAAGCGTGTCGATGGGGTTCGCATCAGTTGGTATCAGAGCCAGCTTCTAAAAATCAGATTTACTATCCTTTTATCTTTCGTTTCTTGTTATCGTCCTATCTTGTTCCATTTGTGTTCATTCGGTCGTAGTGTCACATAAAATCTGTTTTCTTGACGATTTCTTGGGCAAGTATTCCAACATTGTTCGTTGGGTCTCAAAGCGTGTCGATGGGGTTCGCATCATTTCGTATCAGAGCCAGCTTCTAAAAATCAGATTTACTATCCTTTAATCTTTCATTTCTTGTTATCATCCTATCTTGTTCCGTTAGGGTTCATTCTCTTTCGATTGTTTTCATTTTGTGCACCTAGTAAAAAATAATATAAAAAAACTATAAAAAAAATGTGGTAAAGATCAAGAACTGCATGCGCCCGTAGATGATTCAAAGTCGAATCCTTTAGAAGAGAGGGGGAATGATGAGAATCAACAAGCACCATTAAAAGATTAATTGTATGTTCCAGTTGGGTCTATTACTAGAAAAAGATCTTAGAAGATCAAAGCAGCACTTAATGAGCTGATTCAAGAGATATGGGCTGATTAAAACCAATTATGATGATTTTGAAGTTTCAGATAATCAAGCCAATATTTTGGATGAATTTGCCAAGGAGTGAATCAGCATTTATTGGTCTTTATTATATTGTCCAGCATTTATTATGTTGTCTAGTATTTATTATGTTGTCTCTAGCATTTATTATATTGTCCAACATTTATTATATTAACTAGCATTTATTATGTTGTCTAGCATTTATTATGCTGTCTATGGTCTTTATTATGTTGTCTAGTATTTATTATGTTTTCTAGAGTTTCATTTAATGTAATTTCGTTTTCCTATGCTTAGAGGGTTGTTCTAAGCATCTATATAAGCAATTTGGCTTAAATGAAATAAAATAGAGAATTGAGATCTCTCAAAATGTGAGGTTTGTTTCCTCATTTGGTTCTAATGAGAACCTATGAACTTATCAAGGAATTGAGGATTCTTCCTTGTGGCATTCATCTTCGACTCATCATTTAATCCTTCCATAATTGATTGTGGCATCTTCATTATACCAAGGCTCTTGCTTCAATATAAGCAACAGGTCGTGGTGTCACATAAAATCTGTTTTCTAGACGATTTCTTGGGCAAGTATTCCAACATTGTTTGTTGAGTCTCAAAGCGTGTCGATGAGGTTCACATCATTTATTGTTTGTTTGGTCTCAAAGCATGTTGATGGGGTTCGCATCATTTGGTATCAGAGCCCGCTTCTAAAAATCAGATTTACTATCCTTTTATGTTTCACTCAAGATGTGAGGCTTGTTTCCTCTTTTGGTTCTGATGAGAACCTATGAACTTATCAAGGAATTGAGGATTCTTCCTTGTGGCGTTCATCTTTGACTGATCAATCTATCCTTCCATAATTGATTGTGGCGTCTTCATTATTCTAAGGTTCTTGCTTCAATATAAGCAACGGGTCGCGGTGTCACATAAAATCTATTTTCTAGATGATTTCTTGGGCAAGTATTCCAACATTGTTTGTTGGGTCTCAAAGCATGTCGATGAGGTTCACATCATTTATTGTTTGTCGGGTCTCAAATCGTGTTGATGGGGTTCGCATCATTTGGTATCAGAGCCAGCTTCAAAAAATCAAATTTACTATCCTTTTATCTTTCGCTCAAAATGTGAGGCTTGTTTCCTCTTTTGGTTCTGATGAGAACCTATGAACTTATCAGGGAATCGAGGATTCTTTCTTGTGGCGTTCATCTCCGACTCATCATTTAATCCTTTCATAATTGATTGTGGCTTGTTCATTATACTAAGGTTCTTGCTTCAATATAAGCAACAGGTCGCGGTGTCACATAAAATCTGTTTTCTAGACGATTTCTTGGGCAAGTATTCCAACATTGTTTGTTGGGTCTCAAAGCATGTCGATGAGGTTTACATCATTTATTGTTTGTTGGATCTCAAAGCGTGTTGATGGGGTTCGCATCATTTGGTATCGGAACCAGCTTCTAAAAATCAGATTTACTATCCTTTTATGTTTCACTCAAGATGTGAGGCTTGTTTCCTCTTTTGGTTCTGATGAGAACCTATGAACTTATCAAGGAATTGAGGATTCTTCCTTGTGGCATTCATCTTTGACTGATCAATCAGTCCTTCCATAATTGATTATGGCGTCTTCATTATACTAAGATTCTTGCTTCAATATAAGCAACGGGTCACGGTGTCACATAAAATCTATTTTCTAGATGATTTCTTGGGCAAGTATTCCAACATTGTTTGTTGGGTCTCAAAGCGTGTCGATGAGGTTCACATCATTTATTGTTTGTCGGGTCTCAAATCATGTCGATGGGGTTCGCATCATTTGGTATCAGAGCCAGCTTCTAAAAATCAGATTTACTATCCTTTTATCTTTCGCTCAAGATGTGAGGCTTGTTTCCTCTTTTAGTTCTGATGAGAACCTATGAAGTTATCAAGGAATTGAGAATTCTTCCTTGTGGAGTTCATCTACGACTTATCAATCAATCATTCCATAATTGATTGTGGTATCTTCATTATGCCAAGGTTCTTGCTTCAATATAAGCAACGGGTCGCGGTGTCACATAAAATCTGTTCTCTAGATGATTTCTTGGGCAAGTATTCCAACATTGTTTGTTGGGTCTCAAAGTGTGTCGATGAGGTTCACATCATTTATTGTTTGTTGGGTCTCAAAGCATGTCGATGGGGTTCGCATCATTTGGTATCAGAGCCAGCTTCTAAAAATCAGTTTTACTATCCTTTTATCTTTCGTTTCTTGTTATCGTCCTATCTTGTTCCATTTGAGTTCATTCGGTCGTAGTGTCACATAAAATCTGTTTTCTAGACGATTTCTTGGGCAAGTATTCTGACATTTTTTGTTGGGTCTCAAAGCGTGTCAAAGGAGTAGTTTGGATGGACACGACTAACAAATGGGAGGCAGATCCTTTTCAAGTTCCAATTGGTCCAGTTACAAGGACTCGAGCTAAAAGGTTCAAGGAAACTCTCAATGGGCTGATTCAACACATTTGGGCTAAGAACTATCTTTACGGGCCCAATGATGATGCTATGCGTGATCCACAAGGATGGGTTTCCATAATTCAAGCTTTGGAATAATCTAGCAACTTAAGATTGTGAATTAAAATCTTAGTTTTCCAAAATTGGAGACTTACTCGTTTTGGTTGGCTCATCAAGGAAATTGGTTGGCTGCAATTTTTCTTATTACATTTTCTTAATTGTTTCTTTATTAATTAATTGCTGAATTGTAAGGCTTGCATGTCAAGTTAGGTACTTTCCTTATTTGGATTTTAGGTTACCAGAATTTAGTTACCAGAAGTCTAGTATGAAACACATTCCTTAGTTTCCTTTTTCTAATTTGTTACAAATTCCTTAGATTCCTTTTTTCTAATTGGTTACGAATCCTTATGTATTTAAATAGCTATTGGCTTTTTGGAATAAGACAATTCAGATTTGATTCATACTTTGTGAAAGAAAATTCTCTTTGGTTCTTTTAGAACTTCTGAACTTATCAGAGTCTCCGTGGCGTTCATCTTCGACTTATCAATCAAGCCTTCCATAATTGATTGTGGCGTCTTCATTATACCAAGGTTCTTGCTTCAATATAAGCAACGGGTCGCGGTCTCAGTCTTCATTATACCAAGGTTCTTGCTTCAATATAAGCAATGGGTCACGATCTCACATAAATCTACTTCTAGACGATCTTGGAAGTCTTCTTGATCCATCAATTTCTTAGTTCTTGGCGTGGATCATATAAGTTGGTATTAGAGCCTTCTAGTTGCAGGTTTGCTTATCTTTTGTTTTGATTCATAAAAAAAAGGTGAAGAAAATGGAAATTCAAAAAAAAAAGAATGAATTTCCAATTTAGAAAAAAAAAATGAAAAAAAATACGTGAAAAAAGGGTGTGATATTTAGATTCAATCCTTTCAATCCTTATTTCAATTTCTCATCTTTGTTTTCCTTGTATTCTAGCATTTAAATCCTAATTTCTTTATGAGTTGTTCGAGAATTGTTGCTGGAAACTTTGATACTTGTTTGGTTAGTTTAATAAGAACATATAGAGGATTATTACGAGTGGGAAAAGGCAAGAGTGATGAGCACATAAGAGGGGAAAAACCAATCTGATTTTTGTGTGAAAACACAAGTGAAATTGAGTAACTCATTCTTTGAGTGAAACACGTGAGGGAGTGTATGAGGTCCTTTTGTTCTTTTTTTTTCTAGCTTTGTTTTTGTAGCAAACATGTCAGACAACAAGAACAAAAATAATTCCGGAGGTACATCGGGAGAGGTTGATCCAGAGTTGCACATGGAGGCTTTAATGTTTGAGATGAGGAGAGTATTAAGAACGAGGATAGAACAGGTTCATGAGCAGATAGATCGGGTAGAGAATGCACGTGTGGGGTAGCAAAAAAACACTCCTAATACACATAGGAAGAAGAAAGTTAAACCTAGGGGAGAGAGAGTTTAAGATGAGGGATACGCTGCCCAAGGAGAATTGTTGGTTGCAAGGAGAGCACTAAGTGTGCAAAGGGTAGAAGATGACGAAGTGCAGTGAGAAAACATCTTTCATACTAGATGCCACATGCAAAACAAGATATGTAGTATGATTATTGATGGAGGTAGTTGCACTAACGTTGCTAGCACTACAATGGTTGAGAAATTAGGGCTGCCAACAATTAAACATCATTGGCCTTACAAGTTGCAATAGCTCAATAATAGTGGTGAAGTGAGGGTGAACAAACAGGTGTTAGTTTCCTTCTAGATTGGAAAATATGAAGATGAAGTTTTATGTGATGTAGTTCCAATGCAAGTTGGACACTTGTTACTAGGCTGACCATGGCAATTCGATCGGCGTGTTAAGCATGATGGCTTCACCAACAAATATCCGTTTGTAAGCAATCAAAGAAAAACCACTCTACTTCCTTTGACACCAAAGCAGGTTTATGAAGATCAAGTGAAGTTACAAAAAGAGAGTAAGCAAACGAAAGAGAGTGAGAAAAAGAGAACGAATGAAAATCAGAAAGAGAAAATGAGAGAGGTCGGAAAAGTTGAGAGAGAAAATAAGAGAGCTGATTCGGTCATTGAGAGAAAAAAAAGTTTCTATGCAAGAGTGAGTGAAATAAAAAGAGTGATGTTTTTAAATCAGCCAATGATTGTACTTTTGTATAAAGAGGTGTTAAACACTAACCAATTTGACTCATCTTTGCCTAGTTCTATTATTTCTCTTTTACAGGAGTTTGATGATATCTTTCCCGAGGAGATTCCATATGGCTTACCTCCTATTTGAGGCAGTGAACATCAAATTGATTTCGTGTCCAGTGCTATAATTCTAATCTGACCATCCTATCGAAGCAATCCCGAGGAGACAAAGGAGCTACAAAGGTAGGTTAGTGAATTGATGGAAACTTGGTACGTAAGAGAAAGCATGAACCCGTGCGCTGTTTCGGTGATTTTGGTTCCTAAAAAGGATGGGACATGGAGAATGTGCGTTGATTACTGAGCAGTCAACAATATAATGGTAAAGTATCAACATCCTATTCCTCATTCAGATTATATGCTAGATGAACTGCATGGTGCTTGTGTATTTTCTAAGATTGATTTAAAAAGTGGATATCATCAAATAAGAATGAAAGAGGGTGATGAATGGAAAACTGCTTTTAAAATGAAATATGGTTTATATGAGTGGTTAGTTATGCCATTTGGACTAACAAATGTACCAAGTACCTTCATAAGATTAATGAACCATGTTTTGCGAGCTTCTATAGGCAGATTCATTGTTGTTTATTTTGATGATATTCTTATTTATAGCACAAACTTAGATGATCATATTATACATTTAAAATCAGTTTTGGATGTGCTTAGAAAAGAGAAGTTGTTTGCTAACTTGAAGAAGTGAAATTTTTGCACCGATAAGCTTGTGTTTCTTGGTTTTGTTATGAGTGCACAAGGAATACAGGTTAATGAAGAGAAGATCCGTGCGATTAAAGAATGGCCAAGTCGCATGAGTGTAGGTCAAGTTCGTAATTGTCATGGCCTTACTAGTTTTTACAGGAGGTTCGTGAAAGATTTTAGCAATATTGCCGCACCACTTACCGAAGTCATCAAGAAGAACATTGGATTCAAATGGGGAGACGAGCAATAGAAGGCCTTCCCATTGATCAAAGGTTGCCGACAGCTGGTTTTTCAACCCGGATATTGGGTTTGGTTACACATAAGGAAAGCAAGATGATAGACCGTTAATTTATTTGGTCATCAACAAACCCTGCAGAAGATTGTAGTAAAGTGATTAGTAAGGTATTGTTATTGGCCGGGGATTACGGGTACTCCTATTCTAAAGAGTCATAAAAAAATGAATTTGATTGGTTGGTTTAATTAGCAGTTTATAAACAAATATAAATCTTCATCTATTAACATATTGCACAAAATTAAGGGGGGTTTTCATGATCTGATATTTTCTTTTACGAATTTTACTAAGGAAATTAAAACAATTATTTACAGTTGATCATTTTCTCTCACAATTCAGGCAATCAAATTAATTAAATAACTAATCAAATTGTTTCAATGTAGACAACGAATTCATGCCTCAATCATATATCAGAATTGAATCAAAGTGCAAGCCTAAAGAGATCATGCATTTTATAAATTCCTTCTTAGATAATCCCTAAGCTTAGGAAAAGTCCATCAGCTAGTTATTTTGTTTAAGAAATCAAGTTAATACTCAGTGCATCCTTACAATTACTTAAACAAATCATTAAGATCAAAAGGAATTATGACTCAATAACTTGTTCCTTATTCCTATGAAAAAGTCCACGGATAAAGAACGTGCAATTTCCAGAACATTGGCTATTGTTCATAGTTTTTACCACTTTAAATCGTACTCCGAATCAATTAAGTGATCGAAAGTGCGATTATGGCTTCAATGATTAGTAAAATCAAGATTGTAGCTTTTTCCACTTAAAATCGTACTCCAGATCAATTAGGAGTGCGATTGTGGATAAAGAACAGAAAATTCGACATGGATAAAGAACATGCAATTTCCAGAACATTGGCTATTGTTCATAGCTTTTACCACTTTAAATCGTACTCCGAATCAATTAAGTGATCGAAAGTGCGATTATTGGCTTCAATAATTTGCAATATCAAAGTTTTCAATATAATAGAACTGAAAATTCAACATATGTAATAGAGATCATGAATTCATATATCTACATATCATGAACAATTCGAAATTATAAAATAATAAATATAAAAATTAACCAACTCATTGAATTAACAATAAACTCCAACATAAGAATCAAACTAAATATTCTTTAATCCAATAACAACCAAGTCTGAAACAATTGAAAAGAATAGTCGTAAGGGTTACACTTCTTTAACACATTCAAGGAAGCATGAGATGTTAATGGTGATGATCCTCACGGCTATGGCTGATCAATGAAGCAGAACACAATCTGGAGAAGTCCTTATGTGCTCACAATTGGAGATGGAAAGGTGGAGTGTTTCAGCTTCTTGCTTCTTGAGTTGGAGTAGAGAGCTCTCCGAAAAGATGATGAGAAAAGATCCCCTCAAAAAAGTTTTCGGCTTTGTATATATAGAAGAGAAACTAGGGTTGCGGCTATGTACATGTGGGAAGAAAATTAAGGTGGCCGACTAGGCTTGTTTATAATGTAAATTAGGGTTGCGGCTGGGCTTAATTTGGAGAAAATTTTGGGTGGCCAACTGGGCTTTAATTAGAAGGAAAATAATAGGTGGTCGGCTTATGGAAAATTAGGAGAGAAATTAGGGTTTTAGGCTGTGCACGATGAGAAATAAAAATAGGTGGCTGGCTTGTGCAAAATTAGGAGAGAAATTAGGGTTTTGGGCTGTTCACAATTGGAAATAAAAAATAGAGTTTCAGTTGGGCTTATTTAGAAGGAAAATTAATGACATGGGTATGTCTAACCTAACATGGGCCTGCCTAACAAAAATCACATAATACTTTTATCAACTAAGCAAGGTGCAAGGTCCAAGCCCAAAGTGGAAGAAAATTCGAATGCAACAGCCTACTAGGTTTTGGCCCATCATAACAGGCTCAAATGATATCTTTTTTTAGACTTTCTTGGGTCCAAATTGAAGTTCAAGACGTCATCTTTCCAATGCAACAAGTTTCAGCCCATTTGTAGATGCGTGCAAGAAGATATGATAATTTTAATTCTGGTTGTTGAGTCCTCCCGAAATTTCAAGGTGGAAATTCCCTACAAAGAAATCAGAAAATAATAAATAAGGAAAGTTTCCATAATTAGAAAAGGAAAGATATCAAAAAGGCAAGTTTCCAAATTATGAAAGTTTCTTAGAATGATAAGACTATTTTTTTATCCATTTAGATTTCCTAAAAGTAACTAGGAAAACTCATCTTTTGCACCTTATTTTGCCATTCCCACGTTCACAAGCTCTCTAAACACTAAGAATAGAAACTAATCTCAAAATAACAAAATTAAAAGAATTACAAAGCTAAATAGGGTAGGAAAGGTAATAAAAACATCACAAAAAGTTTTCCTATCAAATTCCCCCACACTTAGCTTTTGCTAGTCCTTTAGCAAAATAAAACAGTATGTAACCTAGTAGAATCTCAAAGGAATGGCCGAAACTAACTAAATGACACCACAATGACATAACACAAATTAAATGACTGTAATCCTTCTAACTTACATCTCAGAGATCCTTTTGGAAATATGGCATAATAAAGTAGGGAGAGCACACGTTTACCTCAAAAACAAGCCACAAAGTTATTAAGATTATATAGCATTCATACTTTGAGTGTGTGTGTGAATAATCACCAAGTATAAGTGTAATATGCCACCCTCGAGTTAATGCACAAATAGTATCAAATTTTACTTCTCACAATGCATCATTATGGTTTTCACTCATTTAAATGTGGTGCTAGCTATACTAATCACTCAATCACCTGTGAAAGAAGTTTAAACCATAGGCTTGCTTGTGCACCCACTCTCCACTTCAAAAACTGAATGTCGAAGGATCAGGAGATCTTTGAAAAGGTTGTAATGGGGCTAAGGGGTCAAGGTTTCATAAGAAAGAAGAGAAATGATATCAAAAAATTTCCTCAGAACTAGAAAGCATTCAAAAAGGTCATAAATAGATCATCATTATTAAGTACCCTGTTTCCATCACTCTAGGACAGATTTCATCACTTTGGCTTTCAACTTACTTTAAAGACTCATAATGCTCCCAATTCTTCAGAACTTGTATTCTTTGAATCACAACACTTCTTTTCATGTCCCTATTACTTCTTTTATCTCGTTTTCTTTTTTTTTCTTTTTTTGAATTCTCAACCACCTTAGAACCACATGACATTCCCCCACTGTTATGCTTTTCCACCATCTCCACATTACAAATCAACATAAAAAAGATCTAAGCTCACTAGTTCTAAGGAAAAAAGGTAGGTAAAGTGTTTAAGTTCATAAGGGTAAGTGATGTAGGTTAATGAAGAAAATAATCTAATTCAGGCTCAAAAGGCTATCTAGGGGTCAAATCATGATCAGGACAAAGGCCATTTAGTTATGGTGGTAAAATCCTAATTTGCCTCTGCTTTCTCCAAATCTGAAGATGTACGATCGTCTCAAGCCGTTTAAAAGCAAGTTCTAGAAAACATTATATTCACAAGATGCACTCAGAAGAGAATTTGAATTGATATGCATAATGAATCAATTATAAGGCTAAAAAAACTCACAAATATTGCGGGATTATGCAAGTATCATTCAATATGTCTCCATGCTTCACTCTAAGACAACAAATTACTCAAATCAAGGCTAATGTGCATCAAAATTTCCAAGTATGACTACAATATAAGCAAATTAACTCCATTTCTTGTTTTATCTTTAAAATTATGCTCAAACTCTTTTAAAGACCATCTATCTTAAGAATCAGTTTCATCATTGAGTTGGAACGGGTCCAAAAAAAAACCTGATATGACTCAAAAAGATGTAAATCCCTCCCCCACACTTGAATCCTACATTGTCCTCAATTTATATCAGAATAAGCATGTAATATAAAATATAAACATGGGCAAGGTATTTACGAAAATCACACAAAATTTTGTTGATGCTCCACAGCTTCGGTTGAATTGGGTTGCCTCCCAAGCAGCGCTTTAATGTTTACAATTTTTCAGCCTAGACTTTGTACTTCGTTTTTAGTCCTTTGTGAGTGGCACCTCTAGGAGGGGTACATCCTCCACAGTGTGCTCCATAAAAGCCTCATAGTACGGCTTCAAGGATCTTACCACTCCTTGTGGTAACAGCTTTAGCTTGCTCGATAATTGGGTTAGGAACAGTGTTGCTGGGCAATTTTCCACTCTCCATTATCTTCCCCATGAAGTCCACCACTTATCCCAATTGTTTCTTCAGCTCTTTGTCCACCTTGATTACCTTGAAACCCAACAGTGTTAAGAGACTCCCATCCTCCATTGTTGATCAGTTGGGATCATTGGTCAGTTGGATGCCCTTGAGTACAGCACACATCACAGACTTGAGCAACTTGTTGTACTTGTGCTTCATTCACGTTCAGTACCTGAGGCAGAAGAGTAGACATTTGATTAACTTTTTCCTCAAGAGCAGAGTTAGAAGATACCTCATTCACCCCACGAGTATAGTTTAACACTCCCTCGTATTATTGATAATTAAGAGCACGTTGAGTGAGCAACTCCTTAGCTACTTCAGTTGTTTTATCCACAAAAGAACAAAATCAAATGGTTTAAATATATATTAGTTAAAGTTTGAAATATAAATAATAATGAGCTTCCCTTCATACAAACGTTACAAATGGTTTTAAGGAAGTCACATGCTAAAATTGCAATCAAGTAAAATATAAGGTATATTACATGCAAATTTTACAAGTAAGCATAATATTAACAAGTTAAATGACACTAAAATATAGGGATTTGAAATCCCCGGCAACGGCACCATTTGATAGACCATTAATTTATTTGGTCGTCAACAAACCCTACAGAATATTGTAGTAAAGTGATTAGTAGGGTATTGTTATTGGCTGGGGATTGCGGGTACTCCTATACTAAAGAGTCATAAAAAAAATGAATTTGATTGGTCAGTTTAATTAGCAGTTTATAAACAAATATAAATCTTCATCTATTAACATATTGCACAAAATTAGGGAGTTTTTCCACTTAAAATCGTACTCCAGATCAATTAGGAGTGCGATTATGGATAAAGAACTGAAAATTTAACATGGATGAAGAACATACAATTTCCAAAACATTGGCTATTGTTCATAGCTTTTGCCACTTTAAATCGTACTCCGGATCAATTACGTGATCGAAAGTGCGATTATTGGCTTCAATGATTTGCAATATCAAAGTTTTCAATATAACATAACTAAAAATTCAACATATGTAATAGAGATCATGAATTCATATATCTACATATCATAAACAATGTGAAATCATAAAACAATAAATCTAAAAATTAACTAACTCATTGAATTAACAATAAACTCCAACATAAGAATCAAACTAAATATTATATAATCCAATAACAACCAAGTCTGAAACAATTAAAAAGAATAGTCGTAAGGGTTACACTTCTTTAACACACTCAAGGAAGCTTGAGATGTTAATGGTGATGATCCTCACGGCTATGGCTGATCGATGGAGGAGAACACAATCTGGAGAAGTCCTTATGTCCTCACAATTGGAGATGGAAAGGTGAAGAGTTTCAGCTTCTTGCTTCTTGAGTTGGAGTAGAGAGCTCTCCGAAAAGATGATGAGAAAAGATGCCCTCAAAAGGGTTTTCGACTTTGTATATATAAAAGAGAAACTAGGGTTGCGGCTATGTACATGTGGCAGGACAATTGAGGTGGCCGGCTAGGCTTGTTTAGAATGTAAATTAGGGCTACGGCTGGGCTTAATTTGGAGAGAATTTTAGGTGGCCGGTTGAGCTTTAAATAGAAGGAAAATAATAGGTGGCCAACTTGTGCAAAATTAGGAGAGAAATTAGGGTTTTAAGTTGTGCACAATTGGAAATAAAAAATAGGGTTTCAGTTAGGCTTATTTAGAAGGTAAATTAATGACATGTGTATGTCTAACCTAAATGGGCCTACCCAACAAAAATCACATAATACTTTTGTCAACTAAGCAAGGTGCAAGCTCCAAGCCCAAAGTGGAAGAAAATTCAGATGCAACATCCTACTAGGTTTCGGCCCATCATAACAGGCTCAAACGATATCCTTTTTTAGACTTTCTTAGGTCCAAATTGAAGTTCAAGACGTCATCTTTCCAACCCAACAAGTTTTAGCCCATTTTTATATGCATACAAGGAGATATAACCATTTTAAATATGGTTTTTGGGTCATCCTGAAATTCCAATGTGGAAATTCCCTACAAAGAAATTAGAAAATAATAAATAAGGAAAGTTTCCATAATTAGAAAAGGAAAGATATCAAAAAGGAAAGTTTCCAAATTAGGAAAGTTTCTTAAAATGATAAAACTATTTTCTTGATCCACTTAGATTTCCTAAAGTAACTAGGAAACCTCATCTTTTGCACCATCTTTTGCCATTCCCATGTTCACAAGCTCTCTGAACACTAAGAATAGAAACTAAGCTCAAAATAATAAAATTAAGAGAATTACAAAGCCAAATAGGGTAGAAAAGGTATTAAAAATATCACACATAGTGTTCCTACCAAAAGATTTCCAGCACAAAGGCGTTCAAAGTTACTTCCTAAAGGAGATGGGCCTTTTAAAGTCCTTAAGCACATCAATGATAATGCATACAAATTAGATTTGCTAGGTGAGTACAATGTTAGTGCCACTTTCAATGTTTCTGATTCAAGACCTTTTGATGTAGGTGATGATTTGAGGACAAATCCTTTTCAAGAGGAGGGGAATGATGAGGACCCAGCTAACAATGGGAGGCGGATCCTATTCAAGTTCAAATTGGTCTAGTTATAAGGGCTCGAGATAAATGGTTCAAGGAAACTCTCAATGGGCTGATTCAACACATTTGGGCTAAGAATCATCTTTGGGGCCCCAATGATGATGTTATACATGATCCACAAGGATGGGTTTTCATAATTCAAGCTTTGGAATAATCTAGCAACTCAAGATTGTGAATTAAAATCTTAGTTTCCCAAAATTAGAGACTTACTTGTTTTGGTTGGCTCATCAAGGAAAATGGCTAACTGCAATTTTTCTTATTACATTTTTTTAATTGTTTCCTTATTAATTTAATTGCTGAATTGTAAGGCTTGCACGCCAAGTTAGGAACTTTCATTATTTGGATTTTACGTTACTAGAATTCTGGTATGAAACCTATTCCTTAGTTTCCTTTTTCTAATTGGTTACAAATTCCTTAGATTCATTTTTCTAATTGGTTACGAATTCTCATGTATTTAAATAGCTATTGACTTTTTGGAATAAGACAATTCAGATTTGATTCATACTTTGTGAGAGAAAATTCTCTTTAGTTCTTTTAGAACTTCTGAACTTATTGGAGTCTCTGTGGCGTTCATCTTCAACTTATCAATCAATCATTCCATAATTGATTGTGGCGTCTTCATTATACCAAGGTTCTTGCTTCAATATAAGCAACGGGTCGTGGTCTCACATAAATCTGTGTTTTGAGTTTTAAATTACTCGCAAGCGCATGAGTCATTTGCAATATAGTGTTATGCAAGTGCAAGGTTGAATCCACAGGGAATTGCATTGTGAAAATGCATTTTTATCTAAACTAAACCTATTTTAACCTAGTTCCAAATTTTGAGTTGTATTATGCAAAGAGTGTAAACTAAACTAAATTGATTTAAAACAAATAATAGAAATACTAAGGTTTCTGAATCCACCGCACCAAAGTAAAGCATATATTTTCATGTTCTATATAAAAATAATCTATCAAATCATTCCATGAATCCACCATTATACAAATCACTGAAAATTCCCAAACTAAACCAAAACCATCCAATGTATCTGTTTAAAAATCATAATGGATATCCAATCTAATTTGAATGATCCTTGTATCTAGTAGATGAAACACAAGGAATATCCAATTGAACAATCTAAAAGAAATCAATCATAAGATTTTACTCAAATAATTGAACAGAACATTTATACTAAAAATATCAGAATTGTATGAACAAATCTGAAAAATATTATGCCAAACAATGGCGAGACTTCATCTTTAACCTTAGATGAAGATTTTAGCCTCTTAGAATTATGAAACTAAAGTTCATAATAAAAGTGCTAAACATTAAACTTTAAAACTAAAAGAAATAAATTAAAACTGACTATACATTGGGAGAAATTTCACTCGCTGTTGTGTGGCGCTTCCTCCCTTAGTAGCAAAGCTTTTGAAATCCACCAGAATGCTAGTAGAAGCCCTCCGGATTGCACACCGATTACTTCAGTGAGGTAGGGCTTTTATAGAGAAACTCACAAGTGCAATGTGTTTCAAATTTGATATGGGATACTGCCCGAGTGCGCTCGATCACAGTCTTGTGCACTCGAGCGCAGCATGGTGCACTACCTGACCTTTGTTTACTAAAACTGCCATAACTTTCTCTAGAAAAATTATTTTTACGAGCTGTAAAAATCCCCAGAAAATAGACATCTTGATCTTTCCAAGCATATATGGCTCATCTCCTGGTTCTTCCTAAATCAATACAGTTTAATCCACAAAGATGACTGATCTGTACGGGCAATTCTGGTGATTTAGTGAAACTCCTTTCGAAGTTCTTGTAAACCTGTAAAACAAAGTAAAAAAACTCAAAATAACAAATTCCTAAGCTAACAAATGTAAATTAAGGGGCCAAAATATGCAATATTTTGCACTTATCAATCTGCTTCTAGACGATCTTGGAATTCTTCTTAATCCATCAATTTCTTACTTCTTGGCGTGGATCATATCAGACATAGGAAGACCGAATTGGTGAAGTCAATTCATGAGAGGATACGGCTTCAAATTACATAGAAAAATAAAAATTTTGCTTCCCAAGCCAATAAAGGGCGAAGGTGTGTCATCTTTGAACTAGGAGATTGGGTTTGAGTTCACATGCGCAAAGAAAGATTCCCAGCCTATATAAGGACTAAATTACATCCTCGAGGAGATGGACCTTTCCAAATCCTTGAGAAAATTAATGATAATGCTTATAAAGTGGATCTTCTAGGTGAGTATAATTACTATTTTCAATGTTTCTAATCTTTCTCTCTTTGATGCAGGTGACGATTCGAGGTAGAATACTTTTGAGGAGAGGGGGAATGATGGGCACCATGGTGCACTGAGTCTTAAGGATCCCTTGCATGTTCCAGATCGGCCAATCATAAGGTCAAGAGCTAAGAAGAATCAAGGAAGCAATACAAGGATTGGTGCAATCCACTTGGGCCGAGTTTACAAATTTATCAAGCAAGACACATTAACGATGGGCTTGAAATAAGAAGATCCAGCTTTAATCTATGTGATATGTTGGTGTTTTTCTAAGGTTTACACAGGTCCAACCATGGTTAAAGTCTAAACCAAGGTTGGAGAATTAAATTTCAGCAAGTTAAAAGACTGCACACATGTGTGTGCATCAATTTGGAGCAAGGGAAGGCCATGCGCACTAGTGTGTGCACTTCAGCACACAAGCTGAGAAAGTGTGTGCACGGGCAGCATCAGTGGTGGGTGTCGAATCCAACAAATAATAAAATTCTCACTCTCAAAAATACAAATTGTAATAGTGATGAGTAAGGTCGAATCCACAGGGATTGGATAGATTTATTTTAATGAAAAATAAAGTAAAGAAAAAAGGGGGGTTTGAAATTTCGGAGTGAAATAAAAGAGAAAGCAATTATAATAAACTAAAAACTAAGGAGAAATCAATATCAGGAAAATATCCAACCGAAGGTATAATTTCAGAATTGGTTCAGAGAATTGATCACAGATACAAGGATAAAATCTTCTATTCTTCACCAAATTGGTTATGGTTGCTAACAAGCTCTAACAACCTATCTCTCCTTACTTTCTCAATAACCAAAACAAGATCTTTGATTACTTCCCTTGTTAATAAACAACCCTAAATAAGCTCTTAGGATTTAATCTATCGACAGCATAAATAATTAGAGAGACTACCAATTCTAGCCAACAAATACACAAGCTCGATTCATTTAGACTAGGTTATATATCTCCATAACATAAATCGAAAATCTGGTTATAATCAACTTTGTTATTTCACCACTAATATTAGAATGTTTAAACAATTACGGATTTAAAGTTCTAAATGGAAATTTATTGACCTGATAATTGAACAACGGCCCCTTTGCATCAATCAACTAAGACAATAATTGATAATAAACACATAAGATATATAAATAGAGAAGAAATAAAAGAGCAATGAAAATTATTTAGATCTCACAATTCTTGAAGAACCAAGACTTCAATTATCCTTCAGTTGAAAGAAAAGTATTTAGCTACTCATAATTAAAAGAAAAGAGAAGAGGGATTTTCTATTCAACAGCCGCGCCTTCTATCCCAGCTTCCCTTTTCTTTCAGCTAGGGTTAGTATTTATAACTTTCAAAACCCGCGGGCTGGCGCTGCAGCCTCAGCTTTCTGGCGCTGTAGCTCCAAGTTGCTGCCCCATCTTCACATATTATCACTATGCTGGCGCTGCAGCTCCAAGTTGCTGCCCCATCTTCACATATTATCACCATTCTGGCGCTGCAGCCTCAGCTTTCTGGCGCTGCAGCTCCAAGTTTCTATCCAGTCTTCACAAATCTCTTGATTTTGAATTCAATTTGATTTAACTCAATATACTCTACAAAATACGAAACATAACAGGAGAAAATATAACAAACATATAGATATTATGAACTCTTATCAATCAGTGTGCACCGCGGTGCTGCCTTTTAGCACCACAACACCCAGCAAGGAGGTGTCTAGAGAAGAGTTAGCACCACAGCGCCCAAAAGGTGCTGAAAGTGTGGTTTTTCCTAGCATTGCGGTGCCCTTGTTGAGTGCCTAGGTGCTAGGCACACTGAAGCACACATGGACAGCTTGATTTAGCCTCTTGTTAAGTGCGTGGGTGCAAGGTTAAAAAGCACCACTTCACCTAGGATTGATAGAGGGCCATGATTAAATGGAAATCATGATCAAAGGGTGAGGATTGAATCTCAAGAATGACCAAAAAGTGGATGGCTATAAAAGGGGTTTCCTAGCCTCATTTTTCACAAGATTAGAAACACACAAGTTTGTAACATTGTGAGATGAATTCTAAACATATAGAAAGAATTATGTGAGAGACATAAACACAAGAAGGACTCTTTGTAGTGAGGCCGGTTGTAAAAGAGAGAGAAGTCTAGATTAGATAGAGAGCATTGTTAGTTCTCATCTTCTTCCTTTCTTCTCTTTTTGGTTTCTTCAAGAACATTGTGGTTTCTTGTAACTTGTAAGAACCATTTGATTTAGTGCAGAGAGTTCAGAGGAACTCACGGGGACGTAGGCACATTGCCGAACCTCGATAACAATTGCTTGTCTTCTTTTCTTTCTTTGATTTTCTATTCTTGTGTTCGATTGCTGTTTTTCTTTCTACAAGTCATTCTAGACTTGGGTGTTTGGAAGATCACCACATGGGCATCTTCCTAAGGTGATTTCCAACAGTGGTATTAGAGCTTTGGATAGTGGTATCAGAGCTGCACAGCTGGGTATCAGAGCAAGAATAAGAAGGTGACGGAGCCAAGATTCCAAGAATCAAATATCAACTTCTTGGGTGATTCAAGAACAATGTAAATATCAAGATCTGATCGTGTTCTTGAGGCTGATTCAAGAATAGTGTTAAGATCCATCTTTGATCTGTGTTCTTGAGGTTGAAGAAAGCATTTGTGGGTAGTGCATAAATCAGGGATCTTGACCACAAAGATGGCTTCAAATTTATGTGTTGAGAAGTTTGATGGAAAGGGAGATTTTGTCCTTTGGAAGTGGAAGATCAAGGCGGTTCTAATGCAACAAAAAGTGGACTTGGCTATTAGAGAAGATGATGCTTTTCCAGCAAGTGTCACGGAGGACCAGTGGACCGAGATGAAGAAGATGGCTTACAACACCATTTTCTTGCATATGTCGAATAGTGTCACAAGGGAGTGCAGAGACTCAGAAGATCTGGCTGTCATATGGAAGAAACTAGATGAGTTGTTTCTTATCAAAACTCTTCCTAACAAGATATATCTTCATAAACGAATCTTTGCTTTTAAATTTGATCCTAAGAAAGAGTTACAAGATAATCTTGGTGCCAAGATAAGGAGTGCATCAAGTGGTAAGGAGTTGTTCTTTAAAAGAAGGCCAGCAACTCGGTATGGCAGCAACCATGGCTACTACCGGGACAGAGGTAGAGGAGAGAGCCATGGGAGAGTGCACAGCAGCATACATGGCTACTACCAGGATAGAGGTAGAGGAGAAAGCTATGGGAGAGTGCACAGCAGCATGCATGGCTACTACCGGGACAGAGGTTAAGGACAAAGCCATTGGAGAATGCATTCGAAACTGAGATTTAGAGGGAAGAGTTGCTACTACTACCATAAGGAGGGTCATGTTAAGAAAGATTGCAAGAAGATGACAAGGGATAGAAGAGGAAGCCATACCAAGAATGGAAAGGCTTCGGTTGCCAAAACAGAACAGCAAGATGGTGATGTTCTTGTTGTGTGCTCGGGTGTGAGCAAAGGGTAAAGGGCAAGAAGGCAGCAGGAAATGGATCTTGGATACCAGGTGCACTCATCACATATGCCCTCACCGGAGTTGGTTCAAGAATTTCAAGGAAACCAATGATGGAAGAGTCTTCTTGGGGAATGACAATTCTTGCCAAGTTAGAAGGATTAGAGACATCCAATTAAGGATGTTTCATGGAGTCACAAGGCTGCTGCGAAATGTAAGGTATCTTCCAGATTTGAAGAGGAATTTGATCTCATTGGGGCAGCTAGATTCCATAGGGTTTACATGCAAAGTAGAGGGAGGAAAGATCAAGGTGGCCAAGGGATCTTTGGTAGTGATCAAGGCAGCAAGAAACGATGGACTCTATGAGATGATCGGAGAGATAGAAATCAATAATCAAGTAGCAAGCTTGATGGCTGAGATGGACAAGGCAGCCCTTGGCACACTCGCTTGGGATATATGAGCAAAGAAGGCCTGCAAGTTCTCAGCAAGGATGGCCTACTTGGTGGAGACAAAGTAGAGGAACTTTATTTCTATGAGAGTTGCATTCTTGGGAAGTAACATCGAGTCAGCTTCAACATCGGAGTGCACAAATCTAAGGGGATTCTTGACTACATTCATTCAGACCTTTGGGGACCAGCAAGGACACCAACACAGGGAGGTAACATTTACTTTCTGTCTTTAATTGATGATTATTCAAGAAGAGTGTAGGTTTATTTGGTTAGAAATAAATCAGATGCATTGAATAAGTTAGTGGTGTGGAAAGGGCTGGTTGAGACTCAAATGGGTAGAGTAGTTAAGGGGATAAGAACTGATAATGGCTTAGAAATTTTTAACTAAGAACTTGATCAATTCTGTAGGTTAAATGGCATTCTAAAACATAAGACGGTTGTGGAAATCCCTCAGCAAAGTGGAGTTACTGAGTGGATGAATAAGACCCTTATGGAAAAGGTCAGGTGCATGCTAATAGAATCCAGTTTACCAAAATATTTTTGGGGAGAAGCTGTGGCTACAGCTGCATACTTAGTGAATAGATCACCCTTTAGAGTTTTAGAGCTCAAGACTACCATGGAGATGTGGAGTGGAAAACTCCCTGAATTAAACAACCTTAGAACTTTTGGATGTGCTACATATGCACATCAAAAGGAGGATAAACTTAGCCCTAGATCTAGAAAATGTGTATTTCTAGGATATGGTGATGGGGTTAAGGGATATAGGTTGTGGTCCTTAGAAAATAAGGGCATGAAAATGATTATAAGTGGGGATGTTATTTTTAATTAATTATTATTTCCCTACTTGGAGAAAACTAACCCTGCAGGGGCTAGTAAGCAAACCAGTCCGAAAGTTGTGGAGCATAGCATCAATGAGAACTTGGTTCAGGTAGATCAAAGGAGGCAAGAGGGTTTAGACCAGGTAGAGCCCTTGGATGAAGGCCAAGCTCAAGAAACTCAAGAAGAGGCTGAACAAGAAGAGGTTGATGCAGCAAGTCGGAATTGCTTCAAGCCCACAAGAGACCGGGAAGGAAGGCTGGTCAAACCACTTCCAAGATATGGGTTTGCGGATGCTGTGAATGCAGCAGCTCCTTGGACAGAAAGAGAGATGAGTGAACAATAGACTTACACGAATGCCATGGAGTGTAAGGATTTGTCAACGTGGCAGCTGGCTATGGAGGAAGAAATTGATTCTTTGAGGAAAAACAACTTCTGGGAATTGGTGAAAATTCCAGGAAAGTAGAAAGTTATAGAATGTAAGTGCACTTACAAGATCAAAGAAGGTTACCCTCTAGGAGATGAAGTCTGGAACAAGGCTAGACTGGTGGCGAATGGGTTCACAAGAAGAGAAGACATAGGTTTCACAGAAACTTTCTCACCTGGACACAAGGTGGAGAAGATGGTGAGTATCCTCATCTATGTCGATGATGTGTTGTTGGTCTAGAACAGCAATGAGAGTATGGAAAGGTTTACATCTCAACTCAGTGAGGAGCTCGAGAGGAAGGATCTCAGCCTTACACAAAAGATTCTTGGGATGTGTAGAATCCAAGAAAATGAGAGAAACCGGTTGAGGGTTTCTTGGGCAATGGGTGTTATCAGCAAATTTGTGAGTAATCCTGGAAAGAAGCATTGGCTTGGGATGAAGAGGTTGCTAAGGTATTTGAAGGCTCAGTGGCAGCCAGTGGTAGCACTCATAACAACCAGGGCAGAATACATAGTGGCTACGAAAGCCATAAAGGAGACTATGGGGTGCAAAGGGTTGTTGAACGAGTAGGAGGTCCTAAAAGAGCAAGTGGTGGTATCTTTGGATAGCCAAAGTGTCTGGAACTTGTGGAGGAATCAGGTGTTCCATGAGAGGATGAAGCATATGGATGTTCGATATCATTACATTCCGGAAAATGGTACGAAAGGATGCATTCATGTTGACAAAAAGACCACGGAGGAAAGTCCTGCAGATTTGGGTACTAAAATTCTACCTCTAAGTAAGTTCAATCATTGCCTTGGACTAATTAGGATTAGAGTGGGTTAATTGATGACTCAAGATGAGTTTGGATCCTGAAGCTTTCTGCACAATGGTTTAGGTTTAAACACTTAGACAAAGGTAGAGATTGTTGGTATTTGTCTAAGGTTTGCACAGGTCCAACCATGGTTCAAAGATGGTTAAAGTCTAAACCAAGGTTGGAGGATTACATTTTAGCAAGTTAGAAGACTACACACATGTGTGTGCATCAATTTGGAGCAAGGGAAGGCCATGCGCACTAGTGTGTGCACTTCAGCACACAAGCTAAGAAAGTGTACGCACAAGCAGCATTAGTGTGCACCGCGGTGCTGCCCTTCAGCACCCCAACGCCCAGCAAGGAGGTGTCTAGAGAAGAGTCAGCACCACACCAGCACCGCAACGCCCAGTAGGTGCTGAAAGTGTGGTTTTGCTTGAGTGCCTAGGTGCTAGGCACACTAAAGCACACATGGACAGCTTGATTTAGCCTCTTGTTAAGTGCGTGGGTACAAGGTTAAAACATACCACTTCACCTAGGATTGATATAGGGCCATAATTAAATGGAGATCATGATCAAAGGGTGAGGATTGAATCTCAAGAATGACCAAGAAGTGGATGGCTATAAAAGGGGTTTCCTAGCCTCATTTTTCACAAGATTAGAAACACAAAAGTTTGTGACATTGTGAGATCAATTGTAAACACATAGAGAGAATTGTATGAGAGACATAAACACAAGAGGGACTCTTTGTAGTGAGGCTGGTTATAAAAGAGAGAGAAGTTTAGATTAGATAGAGAGCATTGTTAGTTCTCATCTTCTTCGTTTCTGCTCTTCTTGGTTTCTTAAAGAACATTGTAGTTTCTTGAAGGGGATTGTTGTAACTTATAAGAACCATATGATTTAGTGCAGAGAGTTTGGAGGAACTCACGGGGATGTAGGCACATTGTCGAACCTTGATAACAATTGCTTGTCTTCTTTTTTTTCTTTGATTTTCTGTTCTTGTGTTTGATTGCTATTTTTCTTTCTGTTAGAGTTTTAATAATTACTTGGTACTTAAATAGCTATAATAGCAACGACCAAAGTGTAATGGTTGTTACAATAGGATTCTGTTGGAGTTGGTTACATTGCCAGGTGGTCGGAGTTAGTTAGGTTGGTTAGTAACAGCTAGTGACAGCTGTGGGCAGTTAGTTACAGGGGCAGAGTTGGGGGTATAAGAATAACCACAATGTACACAATTAAAGGAGGAAAAAAAGTGAATTCAGTATAATCTTTCTGTATTTCCATTCTTCTCTATTCTTGCACTAATCTCTGGAGGCCTAGCTAACCTTGAAACTAGCTACCATTTCCATTTCAATTTAGTTCTTTACAATTGGTATCAGAGCTGAGATTCTATAATTTGATGGCGGAGACGCGATCTAATGCTGCCATGGCAGCCACTAATGAAGCCATTGCCTCCCTTCGAGCTACCTCTGATCATCACAGCAAAAACATTTAAGAAATCCAAACATTCAACATCTTATGGAAATCCTTCAGAAGTTGCGTACTAATGAAATCAGATCATGTGAACCTTCATATCCAATCCATAATTCTTCTATAGTGTCCTTTGTTAAACCTGTTAGGCTTGATTTTCCATGCTTTTCAGGTGATGATCCTGGTAGCTGGGAGTACAAGACTAACCAATATTTTGGATATTATCGAACCCCAGCGACGGAGAGACTTATGGTGGCCTCATTTCACATGGATCAAGAAGCTCTGGTTTGGTTTCAAGATGCAGAGGAGGCTGGTGTGTTTTGTAATTGGGAGGGTATGGTACAGGCCTTACATGTTAGGTTTGGTTCAACACCCTATAATGATCCTATGGAGGCACTTACTAAGTTGAGGCAAACATCAACAATAGTAGTTTACAAGGCAGATTTTGAGGCTTTGTCAAATAGAATCAAGGGCTTATCTGCAATGCATAAGATGAGTTGTTTCTTAAGTGGGTTAAAAGATGAGATACGTTTGCCTGTGAGGATGCTAAATCCACAGTCATTGAATGCAGCTTTTGGATTGGCTAAAATTCAAGAGGAATATTTGACAAGTTGCAGAAGGAGTTCTAAAATTCAGCAGGAAACAGGTAAGCCATCTATCTTGGGTCTTCCTAAAGTCAATACGTTTGTAGAAGCTAAATCTAGAATTCCAATTAAAAGAATTTCCCCTGCCCAAATGGAAGAGAGGAAAAAAAAGGGGTTATGCTATAACTGTGATGACAAATAGAGTCCTGGTTACAAATGCAAAAGTGCCAAAATATTCCTTCTTGAGGGTATTGAGTTGGTGACTGATTCACAATCTGGGATTAAGATCACTGAGTTGGAGGAAGAAGTTGGAAGTTCAATCAATGAAGGGTAGAATACTAATACCAATTCTGAGGAGGTTGAGATAACTCTATATGCTCTAATTGGTACTCCCACACCTGGTACTATGAGGATTAGGGGCAAAATTAATGGAGTTAGTTTGGTAGTTTTGCTGGACACAGGTAGCACCCACAATTTTATTGATGCAGCATTAATCCCTAGTTTGCAATTGTTGGTTGACCAATCTCAAACGTTGGAAGTTAAGGTTGCTAATGGTGCAGTGGTGAGGACTCAAGGGTTTTGTGATCAAGTGCCAGTATGCATTCAAGGGAAAGGAATTTTCTATTCAATTTCATGTTTTGCCACTCGGAGGATGTGATGTTGTGTTGGGAACTCAGTGGCTGACCACACTGGGTGATATCCAATGGAATTTTCAGTTTTTAACTATGGAGTTTTATCATAAGGGGCACAAGGTTATGATGCAATGATTGAAGCAATCTGGCTCACATCTCATTGATGGGGATCAATTCTTTAAAACTCCAATCAAGAAAGGCCTGTTGGTTCACATTTCAACTCCCTCTTCAGCTGAGAAGCAAGCTGCTCTACCTGCAGAAGTAGCAAATTTACTTCAAAATTTTGCTCAGGTCTTTAACACTCCAGTAGGGCTACCTCCTCTTAGGGGACATGACCATCATATTACTCTTAAGGAAAGAACTCAGCCAGTCTGCCAGAGGCCATACAAGTACCTTTTTTACCAAAAAAAAATGAGATAGAAAAAATAGTTAAAGAATTATTGTCTACTGGATCTATAAGGAATAGTTGCAGTCCTTTTGCCTCCCCTGTTTTGTTGGTAAGGAAGGCAGATGGTTCTTGGCATATGTGCATTGATTACAGGGCACTTAACTTGAATACTATCAAGGATAAATTTCCTATACCTGTCATTGATGAATTGCTTGATGAACTGAATGGTGCTTGCATATTTTCTAAACTTGACTTAAGGTTTGGTTATCACCAAATTAGGATGAGTGAGGAAGACATTCCTAAAATAGCTTTTAGGACTCATGAGGGGCATTATGAATTTCTGGTTATGCCCTTTGGACTCACTAATGCACCTTCAACATTTCAGTCCCTAATGAATCAAGTGTTTAAACCTTTCCTTAGAAGGTTTGTTCTAGTATTTTTTTGATGATATTTTGGTTTATAGCAAATCCTTGGTTGATCATGTCTCTCATCTTAAGGCTGTATTGGAAGTGTTAGCTAAGGAGCAATTATTTGCTAAGAAATCCAAGTGTGTTTTTGCTTGTGGAGAAGTTGAGTATTTGGGGCACCTGATTTCGGGTGAAGGGGTAAGGACAGATCCTAAGAAAACTATAGCAATGCAACAGTGGCCTACTCCAAAGGATGTTAAGGCTTTGAGGGGTTTCTTAGGTCTCACAGGGTATTACAGGAAATTTGTAAAAGGGTATGGGCAAATTGCAGCCCCATTAACTGCTCTTTTAAGGAATGATTCTTTTACTTGGACTGAGAAAGCTGAATTGGCTTTCCAAAATCTCAAATTTGCTATGTCCAATCCACCTGTTTTAGCTCTTCCAGATTTTGATAAAATGTTTGTGGTGGAGTGTGATGCTTCAGGTGTTAGGTTGGGTGCTGTATTGATGCAAGAAGGGAGAGCTATAGCTTTCCACAGCCAGGCTCTCAAGGGCAGGAGTTTGGTTTTATCAACTTATGAGAGAGAACTACTGGCCTTGGTGACTGCTGTGCATAAATGGAGGCCATATTTGGTTGGAAACTCTTTCTTGGTGAGGACAGATCAGCAGAGCCTTAAGTACATCTTGGAGCAGAAAATTGGTACACCAGCTCAACAAAAATGGATTACCAAGTTGTTAGGATATGCTTTTATTGTAGAATATAAGAGGGGTAAAGAGAATGTGGTGGCTGATGCTTTGTCAAGACAGGTTTTTGGTGATGAAGTTCCATCTCAGGAAGGAGTTTTGTGCATGATTTCCTTTCCCACTCTTGATTGGTTGGCTCAACTTAAGGATAGCTATGCTGCTGATCACTACATTGTGAGTATTTTAGATGCTTTTCAAGAAAGGAAGGAAGGTCCTAAGGGCTTTACTATGCAGAATAGTTTGCTGATATATAAAGGTAGAATGTGTGTGGGGACGTGTGATTCATTAAAGACAGCTATTTTACAAAAGGTGCATGATGGGCCATGGGGGGGTCATTCTGGGTTTCTTAAAACATTGCATAGGATTCAGAGGGATTTTTACTGGCTTGGGCTAAGGACAGATGTTAGGAAGTATGTTAGGGAGTATGATATGTGCCAAAGGCTCAAGCATGAAACCTGTAATCCAGCAGGTCTACTACAGCCCTTGCCTATACCAGAGAAACCTTGGGTGGCTGTGAGCATGGATTTTGTGGAGGGTCTGCCAAAATCTCAGATGAAGGAGGTAGTGATGGTAGTAGTGGATAGGTTTACAAAGTTTGTTCATTTCATAGCCTTGTCTCACCCATATACTACTTCTAAAGTAGCAAATCTATATATGCAACATGTGTTCAAGTTACATGGAATGCCTACTTCAATTGTTAGTGACAGGGACCCTATTTTTACTTCTCGTTTTTGGCAAGAGCTAATGAAGCTTCAGAGTATTCAATTGGCCATATCCTCAGCCTATCACCCTCAAACAGATGGCCAAGCAGAGGTTGTGAACAAGAGTCTTGAGCACTATTTGAGAACTTTTGCAGCTGACAAACCAGCTACTTGGGTGGAGTGGTTGCCACTTGCTGAATTCTGGTTTAACACTAATTTTCACACCTCACTCAAGCTAACCCCATTTGAAGCACTGTATGGATATCCCCCTCCTAGACTGATGGACTACATTCCTGGTACAACAAGGGTTGAAGGAGTGGATGCTCATCTGAGGTCTAGACAACAGCTGACTTCTTTGTTAAGGCAGAACCTGGTAGCAGCACAAGAAAGGATGAAGCTGTATTCTGACAAGCATAGGACTCATAGGAGTTTCTCTATGGGAGATTGGGTATTCCTACGACTTCAGGCCTACAAACAGAAGTCCCTTAAGCACCACCAATTGAAGAAATTATCTCCCAAGTACTATGGACCATTTCAGGTCTTGCAGAAGTTTGGTGAGGTGTCTTATAGGTTGGATTTACCTCCAAATTCTAAGATACATCCCACTTTTCATTTATCCTATTTGAAAGCTAAGCTTGGGCAGCATGTGGTTTCCATTCCCACCTTACCACCTACTGATGTGGAAGGAGCTGCCATTACAGAACCAGTAGCTGTTCTCCAGGAAAGGTCTCATCAGCTTCGAAATAGAACCATTACTCAAGTTCTGGTTCAATGGCAAGGTGAAAGTATTGATGATGCCACTTGGGCGAGCTTGTATGTTCTATAGCAGAGGTTCCCTCACGTTGTGGGCAAGGTCTTTTAAAGAGGGAAGTGTTGTTAGAGTTTTAATAATTACTTGGTACTTAAATAGCTATAATAGCAACAGCCGAAGTGTAATGGTTGTTACAATAGGATTCTGTTGGAGTTGGTTACATTGCCAGGTGGTAGGAGTTAGTTAGGTTGGTTAGTAACAGCTAGTGACAGCTGTGGGCAGTTAGTTACAGGGGCAGAGTTGGGGGTATAAGAATAACCACAATGTACACAATTAAAGGAGGAAAAAAAGTGAATTCAGTATAATCTTTCTGTATTTCCATTCTTCTCTATTCTTGCACTAATCTCTGGAGGCCTAGCTAACCTCGAAACTAGCTACCATTTCTATTTCAATTTAGTTCTTTACACTTTCTACGAGTCATTCTAGACTTGGGTGTTTGAAAGATCACCACTTGGGCATCTTCCTAAGGTGATTTCCAACATGATACAAACTACAAAGGGGGTGGCATAGCCTAGTGGTTTTGTGTAGACTTTTTATTTCATTAAGTATAGGTGTGTGGGCCTATTTTATGTTTCTATGGTTGTAGGCGTTTGGGCCTATTTAATTCATTAAGTGGACTTCTTTTATTAGCTATGGGTGTTTAGTTTAGGATGTTCTAGGCTTGAATATGTTCAGCCCATGTCTTTTAAGTGATGTAGGCCCTATTCGACCCTAGGGTTTCATGGAGGGGTTCAAAAACACTTGTAGCCGAATTTTGAGGGTAAGTTGAAAGTGAATGATGTTTTCTTCATAGAGAATTTTCAGTTTTCTCTGCTTGTTCTTAATTGAACTAAGAACTTATCAAAGGCAAATCCTTTGTGGAGTTCTCACCAAATCTAGGTTCTTGAAACAAGATTTCAACAGGTCTAGATTATCTTAGCTTGATTCTTGGCTTTCTTGGGTAAGTTTCAATTTGATTGTGGGTTCAAGGGATTTCCATCCCATATGTTCACATCATTTCTTCTTTCATAGAATTTATCCAATCAACATCCTTCTCGGCTTCCACAAACGTCTTAGGTTCTACTTGAGATAAATTGGGTACACAATTACAAATATTTCTAATAAAGGAACGAGTTCTTACCCCTTGTGAAGGATCACCAATCACTTTATCGATTGGATGATAATTCACATACCTCCAATCTTTGGGAAGACTATCCTCTTGTTGACTTGTAGATGGTTAATCAAGATTGAGAGCATCTATCTCTTGACTAGTTTGAGGTTGGATCTCCTTTAAGCCAACAATGGAAGTAGGTAGTTCTATCTTTGGAATGAAATCAGCATCATTATTAAAAAAAAACCTACTCTGCTACTAATTGGATTAGACTCATCAAATGCTACATGTACGGATTCTTTAACCATTAGAGTTCTTTTGTTAAAGACTCTATAAGTTTTACTAGAAGTTGAATATCCTAAGAATATTCCCTCATCAGTCTTTGAGTCAAATTTACTCAAGTTAGTTTTATTGTTATTTAGGATGAAGCATTTACACCAAAAAGTATGAAAGTAAGAGATATTAGGTTTTCTACCTTTCCATAATTCATATGAAGTTTGGTTAAGCATAGGCCTAATTAAAACTCTATTTAAAACATAGCAAGAAGTGTTTACGGCTTCCGTCCAAAAATACTTTGACAAACTATTTTCACAAAGCATTGTTCTTGCAAATTCTTTTAGAACTCTATTTTGTTGAGGAGTTCTAGGTGCTGAAAATTTGTGATCAATTTCATTTTCATCACAAAATTTTAAAAAGCTTTGGTTTTCAAATTCATTTCCATAATCACTTCTAATGCTTGAAATAAAAATTCCATTTTCATTTTGAACTTCTTTACAAAAGATCACAAATCCTTTGTAAGCTTTATCCTTGTAAGCAATAAAAATAACAAAGATATATCTTGAATAGTCATCAACAATAACAAGAGCATATTGATGGCCACCTAGATTTATGGTACTTATTGGACCAAACAAGTCCATATGTAGAAGTTCCAATGTCTAGTAGTTGAGACTATATTTTTTGATTTAAAGGAAATTCTAGTTTGTTTTCCCATTTGACAAGCATCACATACCTTGTCTTTTTCAAATTTGATTTTTGGAAGTCTAATGACTAAATCTCTTCTTGAAATGATTTTAAGCAAATCTATATTCACATGGACAAGTCTTCTATACCATAGCCATGGATTTTCACTAAATGTGGGAAACATTTTTCATTTTCAGAATGCAAAGATTTTAAATCAACTATATAAACATTTTCATGTCTATGGCCAACAAACTTGATCTTGTTATGTCTATAACTAGACAATAAGAGGTTTCAAATATGACTTTGTTGCCTTTGTCTAATAGTTGACTAATACTAAGCAAATTTGGCTTAAGGCCTTACACATAAAATACATTATCAATGGTTGAGAAATCGTACCAACTTTTACATGCCCAATGATCTTTATCTTTATATTGTCTCCAATGGTGACATGTCCACCATCTCTTAGAGTTAACTCTTTGAACATGCTTTGATCATCGATCATGTGCTTTGAGCATCCACTATCAAGGTACAAATAGTTACCTTTTTCCCTGGTGTGGAGACATATCTACATTACACAAGGATACATAATTGCACTCTTAGGTACCCAAAATCTCTTGGGTCCTTTGGGGTTAGTTCTAGAAAATACGGTTCCTTTAGGGACCCATACCTTCTTAACATTATGAGGTGCTCTATAATTATAGACATATTGATGATACATTGATCAGTGCAAAACTGCAAGTGCATAGTATCGTATTTTTATAGTAAAGTGATAAGATGAGTATCGTCCTCACGGATTGGTAACTTACTTTTGACAAGTACCGAAATTATACTAATCTCAATTTTATTTAGAAAAATATCTTTTTCTTGTTTATAATTGCAATATGAAATAAAATCAATTTAAAGGCAATAATCAAAGGAAAAGAAAGTTGTTTTTCGAACATCAAATTAATAAGATAAAGAACTTCTAGGAAACCCATTTTGCTTAATTCCTCACTATGTTTAACTCATCTAACTAATTAAAATTAATCCTCTCTGTTTGTTAGAGAAATCTCCAATTTATCCAAAAGCCTCTTTCGATAGTCAATTGGAAATATTCTTGTTCATCATTCTACAAAAGAGTATGCAAATTAATAAAACAAGAAAGCATTAAGACCAACAATTTTTTTTAGACTACACAAGTTTATATAAACCTTTCGATTCCTATATTTACCTATGATGAAATGTCCAAGTTCTATCCTGTAATTCCTTCTTTCGACAGCAAATCACAAGATCAAGATCATTTGATTAATGGCCAGTTAGAAGCAATACGTTCAAAATAAATCAACCAAACATAGAGGATAATTACTACAAATCAGCATAGAAAAGCAAGTATAGTGATGATGATGCGAACCTCATCGACATGCTTTGAGACCCGACAAACAATATTGGAATACTTACCAGAAATCGTCTAGAAAACAGATTTTATGTGACACCGCGACCCGTTGCTTGTATGGAAGCAAGAACCTTGGTATAATGAAGACGCCACAATCAATTGTGGAAGGATTGATTGATAAGTCGGAGCTGAACGCCACAAGGAAGAACCCTTGATAAGTTCAAAAGTTCTTTGAAGAACCAATAGAGGAAGCAAACCTCAAGTATTTTCTGAATTCTATTATGCTTTCAACTTACAACACACAAGTATTTATAGAGCTTAGAACAACCCTCTAAGCTTAGGACAAGCAAGAAAATAGCATAAAACATGTAAGGAGACAATCCATAAAACATGAAAGGAAACAATCCCTAAAACATGCAAGGAATCAAGGAATTGGCCAAAAGTAAAAAGAGGAACACAATTTCGGATTTTCAGGAGCACCCAATGACCAGAATTCAAATGGCCATATCTTCTTGTACACATCTCCAAATGGGCTGAAACTTATTTGGTTGGAAAGATGACGATTTGATCTTCAATTTGGACTTAAGAAAGTCTTAAAAAGGATGTCGTTTGGGCCTGTTATGATGAGCCTAAATTCAGTAGGCTGTTGCATCCGAATCTTCTTTCACTTTGGGCTTGGACCTTGCACCTTAATTAGTTGACAAGAGACTAGGTGATTATTATTGGGCAGG